>CM059812.1:52235744-52835744 GCA_030435695.1 Brachymystax lenok tsinlingensis | reverse complement strand
GGCTATCGGAGCATCTAGTGTATATATAACTACTGTTCCCTGAAGGAGGGAAACTAGGTACAACATACTATTAAATCCACGGCTCGCTGGAAGCCCCGCCTTCCACAGGTGATGAGCGTGAGGCTCGGACTTATTTCTTTAATTTAATACCGCTCTTCACCAACCCAGGAAGGGGCGGGGCCAAACAGGTGTTGTACCTCGTTTCCCTCCTTCAGGAACAATAATTATAGTCATAAAGTCACACTCCTTTCAGTCTGTCAACTTCGCACAACATACTACGGGAAATACAATCATTCCCCATGCCGACCCAAACGGATACTAAATGAAACGGCCCCTGGCAGACCACCCAGACCGTGCAAGATGGCGCCGACAGAGATGGTCGCCTCGCTTCAGGTCCTCATTTGTTGTTTTATGTATTATTATTATGGCAGGCAGACTGAGCAGCCTACTGGTCTGACTCAGAAGGCGAGCACACCATCCACCGCTTCCGAGTATATTACTCGCCAATGTCCAATCTCTAGACAACAAGGTGGACGAAATTAGGGCACAAGTTGCTCTTCCAGAGAGACATCAGAGATTGTAACATTCTCTGTTTCACGGAAACATGGCTCACTCGGGATACGTTGTCAGAGTTGGTACAGCCACCCGGTTTCTTCACGCATCGCGCTGGCAGAAACAAACATTTCTCTGGAAAGAAGAGTGTGTATGCCTTATGATTAATGACCTGTGGTGTGATCATAACAACATACAGGAACTCAATACCTTCTATCAGTGCAACTCGAGCTGCTAGCATTCTGGATCACTGCTACTCTAACTTCCGCGATGCAAAGAAAGCCCTCCCCCGACCTGCCTTTGGCAAATCTGACCAGGACTCCATTTTGTTGCTCCCAGCCTATAGACTGAAACCAAAACAGGAAACACTCGTACTCAGGTCTATTCAACGCTGGTCGGATTCCACGCTTCAAGATTGCTTCGATCACGTGGACTGGGATATGTTCCGGACAGCATCGGACAACAACATTTATGTATACGCTGACTCGGTGAGCGAGTTTATTAGAAAGTGCATCGGAGATGTCGTACCCACTGTGACTAAGCGTTTCCTAACCAGAAACCGTGGATTGATGTCAGCATTTGGGCAAAAACTGAAAGCCCAAACCACCGCTTTTAACCATGGAAAGGCGACCGGAAACATGAACGAATACAAACTCTGCAGCTATTCCCTACGCAAGGCAATCAAACAAGCAAAGTGTCAGTATAGGGACAAAGTAGAGTCGCAATTCAACGGCTCAAACACAAAACATGTGGCAGGGTCTACAGTCAATCACAGATTACAAAAAGAAGATATGCACAACGCAAACTACCTGCCCTCCAGGACACCTACACCACCCGATGTCACAGGAAGGCCAAAAAGATCATCAAGGACAACAACAACCCGAGCCATTGCCTGTTCACCCCGCTACCATCCAGAAGGTGAGGTCAGTACAGGTGCATCAAAGCTGGTACAGAGAGACTGAAAAACAGCTTCTATCTCAAGGCCATCAGACTGTTAAACAGCCATCATTAAATGATCACTAACATAGAGGCTGCTGCCAACATGCTGACTCAAATCTCTAGCCACTTTAATAAATTGATTTAATAAAGGTATCACTTGTCACTTTAAATAACGCCACTTTAATAATGTTTACATATCCTACATTACTCATCTCATATGTATATGCTGTACTCTATACCATCTACTGCATCTTGCCTATGACGCCTTGACCATCGCTCATCCATATATTTACATGTACATATTCATCCCTTACATGTGTGTATAAGGTAGTTGTGGGGGAAATTGTTAGATTACTTGTTAGATACTACTGCAAGGTCGTAACTAGAAGCACAAGCATTTTGCTACACTCACATTAACATCTGCTAACCGTGTGTATGTGACCAATAACATTTGATTTGACCTGACCCTGCAAGATGAGTCAGTTTTGTCCATTTATTCATTGTCTTTTGTTTGAAACACTCCTGTCAATGTTGAGTAAGGACGCACACCTGATTATGCATAGAAGTAGGTCTAGTCTACCTGTCCTGCACGTAAACATAGGTCTATAAATATGCCCATTTGGGGATGTCTGATAGTATTTCTGGGGTAGGCAGTCATTGTAAATAAGAATTTGTTCTTAACTGACTTGCATAGTTAAATAAAGGTTACATTTAAATAAATAAAAAATAAATAGGTGTTTAATTACAAATCCTTTGATATGGTATGTTTCGCCTTTAATGTAATTGCATGAAAACAATTGGCTGAATATTATACAATGACTTATAAACAGCTCTAATAATTTGACGCCCACAGGAAATCTTTACTGGCAATTCTAGAATATACTATACAGCCTAGAAACCCGGTTAAACTATCATTATGACATCATGGATGAATTCTAGAATATACTATATAGCCTAGAAACCTGGTTAAACTATCATTATGACATCATGGATGAATTCTAGAATATACTATATAGTCTAGAAACCTGGTTAAACTACCATTATGACATCATGGATGAATTCTAGAATATACTATATAGACTAGAAACCTGGTTAAACTATCATTATAACCCCATGGATGGCCAGTCTTTGTATTCATAGTGTAGTGAATTCAGGGGATATCTCTGAGCGGGACTCAAAACTGGGTCCAGCGACTGTCAAGCCAACACCTTATAACTGTTACGCTAAGATGTCTGAACTTTCTTGACGAGGTCACTAAGTTTTGGGTTAAGGTTGATACAATAGCTTTCTCTATGAATTTGAGAGTGGTTACATTTCTCCAGCCCCCATCCCTCAGCTGTTCACCAAACCAAGTCTCTGGGCAGCCATTTTGTTGCTGTTTAAAAACTAGGTTGTCCCTTTAAAAAAAGCCATCAATCAATCAACCAATCTGCAGTTGAAACAATAACAAAGCTGCCATTCCACCACTGTCTTGGTAATAAGATGATGAAGGGGCTGGAGAAATGTAACTACTCTCAAATTCATAGCCAGACCTAAGGATGCAAGGACTGACCATCCATGATATCAACATGATAGTTTTAACCATGTTGAGGCTAAACAGTGTTGATTTACATTGTTTCTAAACATTGGAGTAAAAAAAGCTTATTTGGGTTCTGATGGGGTACAACAGTTAAACTAAGCTCATGAGCCATGTGTTATATTATTTAATAATCAATAGCTAGAATTAAATAATTTAAAAAGTCTAAATATGGATGTAGCAATTGCATATTTCCCCTTTAACACCACACATCAGTTCAACAACTGCAGAGTTTGTGCCTCTGTATTTAAGACAGTACTTACTAGTGTTAATCAGGGCCCTGTTTCTCAAAACCATCTCATGGCTAAGTTCATCGTTAGAACCATTGGATGCCTGAAAACGCGTTTGGGAAACCGGTCCCAGATATCCAGTTTCCTCTTCTTCCTCCTCCTTTTTGGATGTGACAGTCATCTCCCCCTCTTCCACTCCAAAAACTGCATCCTCCTCTTTCTCTTCCTCCTCTTCTTTTACTGTAACATCCTCCTCCTCTTTCACTCTGAACGAGTCTTCCTCTTCTTTCACTGAAACGTCTTTCTCTTCTTCTTTCACGGTAACAGCCTCACCCTCTAGTTGTTTTTGTATTGTAACATCCTCCTCTTCCTCCTCCTCTTTGACCAGATCTTCTTTCTCCGTCCAGCAGACCTCCTCTTCTTTAGCAGGAGGAGAGTAGCTTAGTGACCTCATGGTCGGAGATGGTAGCTAGTTAGCATTAGCGACTAGACTAGTTCTAACTTAACCAGCCAGCTAGTTGACTTACAACGTCAATATATGACATTAAATGGGGAAACTAGCTAGCTATAAGACATACGTATTTTTAAAACACAGATGCAACTATACAACGACTATTTTATCTAGAAAGGTTGTGAGGTGTCTGACTAGCTGTTGTTGTTGAAAGAAGCGTCCCGTCCACTAGATGATACGTCGCCTGAAAGACGCACATCGCCATCTGCTGACTGGAGGGGGAAACGCAGTGGAGGACATTTAAAACAAAATCGAGACAAAAAAGCTATTTTTTTCTTAATTTCTTTCATCACATAATAAAATAATGTGCGGCAAGTAGCCTAACAGTTAGAGCGGTTTGAATACCAGAGCTAAACAGGAAAACATCAGTAATATTTGTTGTTGTGTCCTTGAGTAATTCACTTAACCCTAATTTGCTCAAAGGGATGCTGTACTACTTTTGACTGACCCTGTAAAACAACACCTTTCACTGCACCTATCATACTACTATGACTGACCCTGTAAAACAACACATTACACTGCACCTATCATACTACTATGACTGACCCTGTAAAACAACACATTACACTGCACCTATCATACTACTATGACTGACCCTGTAAAACAACACATTACACTGCACCTATCATACTACTATGACTGACCCTGTAAAACAACACATTTCACTGCACCTATCATACTAGTAGGGCTGTCACGACTTCCGCCGAAGTCGGTCTCTCTCCTTGTTCGGCAGGCGTTCGGCGTTCACGTCACCGGTCTTCTAGCCATCGCCGATCCATTTTTCATTTTCCATTTGTTTTGTCATTGTCTTACACACCTGGTTTCAATCCCCCAATTACTTGTTCATTATTTAACCCTCTGTTCCCCCATGTTTTTGTGAGTGATTGTTTCTATGTTAATACGGGCCGTTATTCTGGGCGCGAATAATTTGACTTCAATTGAGTAAATACGTGTATTACTCATATCTGCTGTCTTGCGCCTGATTCCTCTACACCAGCTACACACAGGACCCTGTTACAGAATCACTCACCCTCCGCAATGGAGTCAGCAGGAGCAGACGTCCTCCCTGTGGCGGTGGAGGAGCGCATCCAGCAGCACGCGACCATGTTTCAACGTCTGGGCACCGCCATGGATCACGTGCTGCAGACGATGGATCGAATGGAGAGAGAAGGAGGTCTTCCAGCACCTCCACCAACCCTTCTACAGCAGGCCCCACTGTCCACCCCTCCTTCACCCGGTCCCAGCGGGATTCGCCTCGCGTTCGGAGGGAGTATGATGGGACGGCTGCCGGATGCCAGGGATTCCTACTCCAGCCGTCCACCCGACTCCTTCGGGACGTGAGAGCGTGTCCGCCCTCGTCTCCTGCCTCTCAGGCATAGCCCTGGAGTGGGCCAACGCCGTGTGGAGTGAAGGAGACGCGGCGTTGGACCATTACGCAGAGTTCACCCGCCTCTTTCGGGCAGGGTCGAGCGGCGGGTGAATGTCTGTTCCATCTGAGGCAGGGTCCGTGGAGCGCGCAGGATTTCGCTTTGGACTTTCGGACCCTGGCCGCCAGCGCGGTATGGCACGACAGGCCCCTGATCGATCACTACCGGTGCAGTCTGCACGAGGACGTCGGTCGGGAGTTGGCCTGCCGAGACACCACCCTCACGTTGGACCAGTTGGTGGACCTGTCCATCCTGCTGTCTACCTGCGGACGTTCGGATCGGGGCCTGTCAGTTCCATCCCCCCTTGGAGCTGGGAGGTGCTGCACTTAGGGTGACCGGAGGAGGGGTCATTCCCTGCACCATCTGTAGCCGCAGAGGGCACACTGCTGGTCGGTGCTTAAGAAGACACACCATTGCTCTCATTGTGAAAAGACATTTTCACAGTCAGAGGACCTTAAATCACACGAGAGAATAGAGAGGCTGTGTTCTGACATGTGTTTTTTATTAAACATGTGTTTTTATGAACATTAAATAAAATGGCATGTATGAAAGTTGACAAAAAATAGATCTACTTGAGACATGTTAAATGTTAAAATGTGTATTTTGTTCTGATCATGAACTTTGATATATTGAATCCTTAGATGTTCATTATATGATTTGGATATTTTTTAAATGAAAATAATAAAGTAGATGAATAGAATGTGCATTTCTTGATTCTAACCTTGAAACCTCTTGAATTTAATCATTGCGTTAATTTGTGTCAAGCTGAAGGTGTATGAACATTTGATAATTGATAAATTCTTAACATTAAAAAACATTCACTACTTCATGAATGTTCCCATCAGTATTTTTTGTCAGAGTGCTGATTTTTAAAAGGATGTAGTTAATGTAACATATTTTTGTCTGAATAGAATTCAAATTTGAAAACGTCACTAGTGGCCTGTATACAGCTACATCAATGTATTCTGACATTATATAGAATCAGTATTGACTGAATAAGATTTGCCTTAAATGTAAATAAAAAATTATTTATTTAACTAGGCAAGTCAGTTAAGGACAAATTCTTATTTACAATGACGGCCTACACCAACCGAACCCAGACGACGCCAAATGTGCGCCGCCCTATGGGACTCCCAATCACGGCCGGTTGTGATACAGCCTGGATTCGAACCAGGGTGTCTGTAGTGACGCCTCTAGCACTGATGCAGTGCCTTACACCACTTCGCCACTTGGTATGTTTTCAATTCTCATTAAAAGTCTGAACCTATCAACATATGTTTATTTTTGTATGTCTCAATATAATATGATTATTTAATTAAATAAATGAAGAAGTAAAAAGGTTTTGTCTGAAAGTAAAATAAACACAAACTGCGTTTACCCACTCCAGTCAGCAGATGGCGATGTGCATCTTTCAGTCGATGCTGCTGATGTGACGTATAATCTAGTGGACCGGATGCTTCGTCAGCCACTTCGGTAGCTTGATAGACGACATTAGCAGAAACATTATAGCTCTTGAGATTCTTTCGGTGTATATTAGTCACTGTGTTTAAACAAATATTTATTTAATATTTATATACTAATCAGCTGAATAGCTAAAATAGCCTACCATGACATTAGCCTAGCTAGCTACCATCTCCGACCATGAGGTCACTAAGCTACTCTCCTCCTGCTAAAGAAGAGGAGGTCTGCTGGACGGAGAAAGAAGATCTGATCAAAGAGGAGGAGGAAGAGGAGGATGTTACAATACAAAAACAACTAGAGGGTGAGGTTGTTACCGTGAAAGAAGAAGAGAAAGACGTTTCAGTGAAAGAAGAGAAAGACGTTTCAGTGAAAGAAGAGGAGGAAGAGAAAGAGGAGGAGGGGGAGATGACTGTCACATTGGAGGAAGAAGAGGAGGAGATAGGTCTGATTAACACCAGTAAGTACCACCTTAAATTTGTTTTTAACTTTGGATATTCGGAGTTGGCTCGTCAATACCTCTTCTGCCCCTTGTTTTCTCCGTTCCGTTTCCAAAAAGTGACTTAACATATATATTAGAGAAGGGTCTATCTGGGGGGCACGGCATGTTGAGCTTTTCGCGTAGTGATGTTTTACTACACACCGTACCCCCAATAGTGCCATGCGAGAGTTGGGTTGGCTACACCAAACATTATGGATATACTGACAAGATGTCTCTCCGCCCTAACAAGGGGAGTCGTTGTCCACAAAGCGGCACTGCGGGTTGTCTATCTCCCGCCTATCGTTTATTTGGATTGGTGGATACATCTTATTATTGTAATCTATTGGTTATATTCTATGAGGGTTGTTGTCGTTAACCGCCTGGATTCAATGGAGAGAGATGCTAAGCTACTAGCAGGAATATGCACGTGTCCACAACTGAAGCATTAAGAACAGTCCATACTGCTGTAACCCATAGTAACACATTGGATAACATTCACAACATGGAACAACAGTAACCATACTGCTGTAACCCATAGTAACACATTGGATAACATTCACAACATGGAACAACAGTAACCATACTGCTGTAACCCATAGTAACACATTGGATAACATTCACAACATGGAACAACAGTAACCATACTGCTGTAACCCATAGTAACACATTGGATAACATTCACAACATGGAACAACAGGCCATACTGCTGTAACCCATAGTAACACATTGGATAACATTCACAACATGGAACAACAGGCCATACTGCTGTAACCCATAGTAATAGCAATAGCATGCTATTCTATAAAATCATTTCTCTTGAATTAATATTACCTGATTAAACTAATCATGTAAATGTAATTAACTGGAAAGTTGGGGCACCACGAAATAATGTTTATAGATCTGTTATCTTCCGAATAAACTCTTCAAGACCTAGTCATCTTTTACATCAGTAACAGTCAATCATTAATCACCACCTTATTTCAGTCTCATCTGAACATCGTAGAATTCTTGGTCATCTTCACGAACCCTGGCTAACAAGTTGAATCAGCAATACAAACTTTTGTTTAATTATTTATTTACTAAATACCTAAATCATCACACAGAATTACATATACACAGGATGGATCATACATTGATTACTAATTATGTCATACATGAAAACGTCCCTGGTGGACAGAACCGATATGACGGCTGGTTACACAAAGAAAGGGGGTTGGGCTGAATGAAAGCGCGGGAAGACTGAGGAACAACAGGATTTGTTCTCTATCGGACCTTATGAAGCCATGCTATCGTAAATACAGAATCTTATGCATTCTAAATAACCGGACATTTGGAAAAGGAAAATGCAAGACATATTTACTCTGAGCTGCGCCTCGATAGATTGGTCGTAGATGGAAGGCTGGGTTTCCCATCAGAGATCTCTTGTCCTTGTCGAATGTCTCTGGTGTTAAACTGGATACTTTGTGCGTCCTTTCCTAGCCCACGTTTACAGCGGCTAGAAGGTGTCACTTCTGGAGTGAATAAGAGTTCAAAGTTCATACCAAGTTGCCATACTTTTAAGCTCATGCTATATTCTGGCTGGTATAGTCAATTCATCCTTTCGGCATTTCGATCGTCACCTACACTTTGACCAGGATGCTAATTTCGTCAGGTTATTATCTTAGCTCTTTTAACGTAGGACCGTCGTCCTAACATCCTTGGAACACAAAGTTGAATTTTTGTCAACGGGCTTATATAGTAGTGGGAGAGAGAGGCGTTTTTCAATGTTTACAACCAATGTCTGTTTACTTGGGCGAGGCCGCGGAGTGAGCAGACTTTTTACTCAATGAAAATCATTCTCTCATTTAGGAGCTAAAATTACATTTAATCTTTTCACAAATAGTTTCATATTTAAACATTTAAATTGCACAACAATTCCATGTGAACCTGATAACTAGAATGTGTAGAATTTCCAAGATACAGTTTGTCGTCCTATCATCAGTAATAATGCCAACTGATCTGACATCACATTCCTTAACTTCTTAGGGAGCGGCAGCTGAGGTGTCGGTTTTGGAGAGTGGTGTGCCCAAAGTAAAATGCCTGCCACTCAGGCCCAGAAACTAGGATATGCACATAATTAGTACTATTGGATAGGAAACACCCTGAAGTTTCTAAGAGTGTTAAAATATTGTCTGTGAGTATAACAGGACTGATATAGCAGGCGAAAACCCGAGGAATTTCTGTCCTGGAAAAAGTGTTTTTGACACATTGCCTCATTTTGAACCCCTCCCTATTGCGAACAGCCATATATGGGAGTAAGATTGCAGTACCTATTGCTTCCACTGGATGTCAACAGTCTCTAGACAGTGTTTGGTGATGTTAGGTTTCTCTGGATGGTAATAGAAGAAGAATTTCGAACTAGTCACAGGATGTAAACAGAAGAGGAGACGCGTTCACGGGCTCGCGCGCGCTGTGGTTTTTTCCTTTCCTATCGTCCAGTTTATAATCCAGTTGAAATATTATAGTAAATATACATAAAAGGGTTCCTAAGGATGCATTATCAATGATGTTTGATTGTTCTTGGACAAGTGTATAGGCATAGGTTGAATGTGTTCTCTTCACGGTTCAATAGGCAAGTGGACGCTGTATTTTCTGATCATAACGCGCCAACCAAACAGATATTTATGGATATAATAAATGACTTTTTCTAACAAAAGAACCATTGGATGTCTTCGTTGGACACTTGGGAAGCCCTTAGCAGAAGTTCTTCGAAAGGTAAGGGATTTTATATTAGCGATTTTATGCGTTTAATGAGACCCGCTTTGGTTATGGATTTATGCTAATGCATAAAATATGAGAGGGGCTATCCTCAAAGAATCAAATGTTGTGCTTTCGCCGTAAAGCCTTTTTGAAATCTGACAACGCTGTTATATTGCCAAGAATCAGAGCTTTTGATGACTATGCAACACTTGTATATTGATGAATGTTTAATAATTAAACTTTTGGATTTTGAATTTGGCGCCTTACATTTCACCGGGTAGTGTCGAGAGTGCTCCCTAAGTAGTTAAGTACCAACGCATATTTTCAGCTGGTTGGATTACTGAAATATGGTTCCTTTCAACAACCTTTTGATGTTACCATACCCTCTATGTTAACAAAGGGATTTGAAGAGTCAACTAGAGTAGAGAGTGGGGAGGGGGTATTTATGGGGGTCATAAACCTCACCAACAGGCCAACATCATGACAATGTTGTTAGGTGAAGTTATGGGTCCTACAGTAGGTTTTTGTTGTTAGTTGAAGCTATGGGTCATGCAGTAGGTCTATGTTATTGCGAGGTAAAGTTATGGGTCCTACAGTAGGTATATGTTATTGTTCGGTGTTGTTATGGGTCCTACAGTAGGTTTATGTTAGGTGAGGTTATGGGTCCTACAGTAGGTAGGACTGTTTTTGTTAGGTGAAGTTATGGGTCCTACAGTATGTCTATGTTATTGTTGGTGAAATGATGGGCCAATTTGTTAACCACTTAGTGTACAAACCCTCATTGTCAGGCTGATGGAAAAGCCAAAGAGTATTTTACTGGTTGAAGTGTTTTTTTTTAAGTATAAATCAGTTGATTTGCGACAATAACACAAACATATATTAAGCAGAATATTGAAACGAGCTTTACAATTATAATCCAAAAGTAATGTGAAATGCACTCATAAGCAACCTGGAAAAGGAGGCTATTTTTGCTGTCCGCCTATGAAAACTCCCCTGAGTTTTCCCCCACTGTGGTGAATTAGTGAATAGCAACACAGAGCTTAATGTGAGTTTCCTTGAGTAGCACTCCTGATCTTGCGCTGTAATATTCAGAATAAATTGTGAGAAACTAAAATCTTTGCTCAACATTTTCTGCTCCAGGCACATATACTACATCCATAACTAGTGTTTTCCTCAATAGCAGGGAGGAGTTTTTGCAATATAATTGTGTGCGCATTGCCCTCGTGCTGCAATTGTAGCTAACACAGAAAGGGGCCTATATTGGAGACCAAAAGTTGTCTGGCACACTGCTTAGGATTTCAATAACTTTAACTTATTTCTAGTTACTACTAATGTGAAAACAAGACAAAACATGACAAAAATTGTAGTTAACTTGACTGTCTTAATTGTCAAATCATTTAACTTCTTAGAGCTAGGTGAATTGTCGCCTGTCTGACATTCCCAAAGTAAAATGCCTGCCACTCAGGCCCAGAAACTAGGATATGCACATAATTACTATTGGATAGGAAACACTCTGAAGTTTCTAAAACTTTAAAAATAATGTCTGTGAGTATAACAGAACTGATATGGCAAGCAAAAACCCAAAGAATTTATGTCCTGAATAAAGATTTGTGGGACATGCCCTTACTTCAAATGTCTGCCTATGTGATTCTCAGTAGAATAGGACCCATATTGCAGTACCTATGGCTTCCACTAGATGTCAACAGTCTTTAGACAGTTTGATGACTTGGTCTTGAGAAATAGCCTCAAACAGGATGTTTATATCGTTTATATCGGAGTCAGGAAGTGATTTCTGTCTTGGGCACAGGGGACCCGGGAGCGCCAGCTCGATATTTTCCTTTTCTATAGTTTAGGTTATTATCCGTGTGAAATATAATCGTTAATATAGATAAAAGGATACTTAAGGATACATTATAAATGATGTTTGATTTGTTTGGGCAAAGTTGATAGGTATAATTTGAACGCTTTCTCTTCACTGTACAACGGGCGAGTAGACAGTGAATGCTTGGTGATTTATCTGAACATAACGCGCCAACCAAATGGAGATTTATGGATATAAACAATGACTTTTTCTAACAAAAGAACCATGAATTGTCTTGCTTGGACACTTCGGATTGCCCTCAGCAGAAGATCATCAAACGGTAAGCGATTTATTTTAGCTCTTATATGTGTTTTGTGAGACCCGCGCTGGTTATGGATTTATGCTAATGCAGAAAATATGTGAGGTGCTATCCTCAAACAATTAAATGTTGTGCTTTCGCCGTCAAGCCTTTTTTGAAATCTGACAACGCTGTGATATTAACAAGACTCTAATCTTTGCAACCGTGTGCAACACTTGTATTTCCATGAATGTTAAATATTACAATTTTTTTTTATTTTGAATTTGGCGCGCTTTGTTTGCTCCGAAAACGATCCCGTTCACGGGATTGGATCCGTAAGAGGTTAACAGATGTCAACTTCATGGGTATACTCTGGGCCTAACCTTTTACCTCAAATAAACAGTGAATTTTTGCTGTTGTGGGCCTTTAACCGTCTGACTTTGTCATTCATACAGGAGAGAGATGGGACTATCGTAGATCCTCTGTGGAGCCTCAACAACATCATGATCCTGACGAGGAAGAGAAGAGTCTCTCCAGATCAGAACACCTCAAGAAACACCAGCAGAGATCCACAGGGAAGAAACCTCACTGCTGCTCTGACTGTGGGAAACGTTGCAAATCTTCATCAGAGCTTGTAATACACCAGCGAGTTCACACAGGAGAGAAACCTTATAGCTGTGATCAATGTGGAAGGAGATGTACTACATCTAGCAATCTAACTATACATCAGAGAATACACACAGGAGAGAAACCATATAGCTGTGGTCAATGTGGGAAGAGTTTTACTCAGCCAAACAGCCTGATAGTACACCAGCTGATACACACAGGAGAGAAACCATTTAGCTGTGATCAATGTGGAAAGAGATTTACTACATCTAGCTGTCTAACTTTACACCAGAGAACACACACAGGAGAGAAACCATATAGCTGTGATCAATGTGGAAGGAGATTTACTACATCTAGCTATCTAACTATACACCAGAGAACACACACAGGAGAGAAACCTTATAGCTGTGATCAATGTGGGAAGAGTTTTACTCAGCCAAACAGCCTGATAGTACACCAGCGGATACATACAGGAGAGAAACCGTATAGCTGTGATCAATGTGGGAAGAGATGTACTACATCTAGCAATCTGACTCTACATCAGAGAACACACACAGGGGAGAAATCGTATAGCTGTGATCAATGTGGGAAGAGATTTAATACATCTAGCAGTCTGACTCTACATCAGAGAACACACACAGGGGAGAAACCTTATAGCTGTGATCAATGTGGGAAGAGATTTACTACATCTAGCGATCTGACAAAACACCAGAGAACACACACAGGAGAGAAACCTTATAGCTGTGATCAATGTGGGAAGAGTTTTACTCAGCCAAACAGCCTGATAGTACACCAGCGGATACACACAGGAGAGAAACCGTATAGCTGTGATCAATGTGGGAAGAGATGTACTACATCTAGCAATCTGACTCTACATCAGAGAACACACACAGGGGAGAAATTGTATAGCTGTGATCAATGTGGGAAGAGATTTAATACATCTAGCAGTCTGACTCTACATCAGAGAACACACACAGGGAGAAACCTTATAGCTGTGACCAATGTGTGAAGAGATTTACTACATCTAGCAATCTGACAAAACACCAGAGAACACACACAGGAGAGAAATCTTATAGCTGTGATCCAATGCGGGAAGAGTTTTGGTACATCTGGCTGTCTGGCAACACACCAGAGAACACATACAGGAGAGAAATAATATAGCTGTAGTCAATGTGGGTAGAGTTTTACTTGGCTAAGCAACCTGGTATCACACCAGACAACACACACAGGAGAGAAATCTTATGGCTGTAATCAATGTGGGAAGAGATACTCTGATAAAAGATCTGACTAAACATCAGAAAATACATGGTTGTTTTATATCAGTGAAATAATGTAGAATGTTTTTAATATTGTGAAGTATTTTAGTAACGTTACAATATCGAATGTTTTGTAGTAGGAGTATTTGAATGAATGTCACAATGTAGAATGTTTTAACATTGTAGTATGAGTATTTTAGTAATGTCACAATGTAGAACCCTAAACGTTTGACCTCTGTTCTATTGATTTCAGCATGATATGGATATTAGCCTCGGGAAAACCCAGGCTCTAAATTGAAAGATTACTATTTATGTGATTTAACAAAAAGTGACTAACAAAAAAAGAGTTGTGATACACTTACCACGCTGGTGACCCACTGGAATCAAAATGCAACACTTCAAAATGTTTAGGTTTTCAATATATCCCAAACTGTTTCTGCATATTGGTTATTGATTTGGACACGTTAAAACTGTGTTTTGACATTGGGGATATCCCACCTAGCAAAATGTAATTCAAAAGACGTTTAAAAGAAGACTATTCCCGACGTCCAGTATGCGTTCGGTTGTAGTTGAAAGTTGAAAAGATGTCTTTCAATGACTTGAAAACAACTTAATTTCAGTATACTTGCAGCCTGTACACATGGACACAGTATAATAAATGTAGTCTATAATTTTATTAACAATCCTACATCACTCCAGTATTTCTTTACAACATTCTTAATTGTCTTTTCCACTACTGAAGAAGCATGTCTCAAATCACCTCATATTTCAAACATCCAGCCTGACAAAAGATACATTTCTATTATTCCATGCCTCACCATTAAGTTAATTATTGCCAATACATATTAACAAAGGGGTGTACATTTGGTTTTGATATTTCATATTTACAATTCATGTAACATTTAGTAATCATAATTATTTATGCAACCAACTGACAATTTTGGGTACAATTATATTGACATTGTTACCCTGCTTTAATAATCTCAGGGTTCATTCTCAGATGTGTCAACCCAAATGTACTAGAGCATGACATTGGGGACTGGGCCCGATCCAACAACATGCCTATCTAGTGAACCCTGAAAAGAGAGAGAAGCTCTGCAGTGAGGAGGAAAGTTACTATGGATATTGTAGGAGTTTCCTCTTGAAAGTTACTATGTATTGGAGATGAGTTTTGTTTGGGCTCGTTCCAAGGGGACGAGAGTTCTAGAAGCTAGTGAGTTTTAGGAAGGCAGAGAGTTCTAGAAGCTAGTGAGTTTTAGGAAGACGAGAGTTCTAGAAGCTAGTGAGTTTTTCAAAAAATGAGATTGTAGAAAGATATATATACTTAGAAATTCATGTTCTTTTCTTGTTTTTAATTGTTGACAGCCAGTAGACACCATGTTTATATTGTAGAAGGTGAAGCATTGTAGTTGATTATAATGAGAAATGGAAGTTGTTTTCTGTTGGTGGTGAGCAAACTTGTCCAACCAAAATATAGGATATATTTGTTGTCTTAAGGGGGAAGGTGTTATGTTTTGAGGTTGGACTTTAGCACGTAGGAAAGGGGATACCTAGTCAGTTGTACAACTGAATGCGTTCAACTGAAATGTGTCTTCGGTGCACTGATTGGTGTCACCTCGTTAGTCAGTATGTGTTACACCTGTGCTGGCTTGTCCATCTCGTTAGTGGGAAGTTTCACCTGAGCTGGTCCAGGTTCTTTTTAAGAGTGTCTGGCCCAGTGCTCCAGGTTCTATATAAGAGTGTTGTTTTGAATAGATGTGGAGAGTCAACACCTTTTTGGTTTGCTTCCTGTCTTTAAGTTTGGTGTGGGGTTTTCTTTTGTTTGCCTCGTCTTGGGCAGATTTAGTGGGTCTCATGGTGGGTGTCTTTTAGGTCCCAGTTGTTGTTACTGTGGACACCCCCATAGTGTCTATCAGAACCCCTCCTAAACCCCCCCCCTGTTTAGTTGTGGTTGTTGTCAGTGACTCTTTGTTAGTTCCCTTTTCTATTTAAGGGACATTTCTGGTTTTCTTGATGGGGAATGTAACAACAAACAATGGAGTAAAACAAGCTTATATTTGGGTTGGATATTGCATCCAATTATTAATATTTGAATCAATGGCATTTCCTTCGGGTGCTCATTAATCTTTCAGTTGTTAATCTGTTTTTTTATCCTCTTATGTTTGTTGTGTACTAAATATTTTCATTGTTTTTTTCCTGTGAAACCATTGCGTTGCATCCATGTCTGAAATGTGCTGTGTAAATAAAGCTTGATTTGATTTGAACATATTGTAAAACAAATGAAGACTCTTTCCAAACAAATGAACAAATATGCCAAAAGCAACACATTTCTTGGTCCATCTTAATATGAAAAACTGTTTATCACTTTTCAGGCCTGCTGATAGCGTGGTGGAGTGGTAAACACCACCCCCGGCTCTACCAGGGGCTTGAGGTGGTCTCGCACAGCTCTGCTAATGTCATGTTCTGTGGCCTTGCTGTTCCATTTCTTGACTGCCCCTGCAACACAGAAACACATCTAGTCATATTATATAAAACACTCAGGGCCGGTTTCACAGACAAGGCTTAAGCTTAGTCCCAGACTAAAATGCTTGTTTGAGCTGTCTTAACTCAAAGCGACTTGCACAGACTTACTTTAAAATAGTCGTAGATTTAGCCTGTTCTGGACTAAACAAAGCTGATTGCAAGAGGGAGGATTAGAGCTACTCTAGGACTAAATTGAAGCTTAATTTAATCTTTCAAAGAGGCAGGTTTAACTTCTGCTTAGTACTGTTTGTGAGGGAGCATGGACTATTTGGAATATCTAAATGAAGACCAACATGCACTACAGAGGCCAGCCAGACGATTACTTGTGGATAGGAAGAACAAAGAAAATGCATTGGAGATAATATCTTTGCTTGAGCCTAGACTTTCCTCTCTGTCTCAAAAACAAAGGCCTTCGCTCCAAGTTCTGATCCCTTTGAGGTTTTTGGCATCTGGAATCTTTCATCGTGAAACTGGTGATTTGTGTGGTGCCAAAGAAGCAACGGTGTGTTTAATTGTTCACAAAGTCTGCAGGGCCATTTGTGAACTGAGGAGTCTTTACATCAACTTTCCTGATGCTGCTGGCCAAGCCAACTATAAAGTGCGGAGGGAACACACTCACTGTGCACTGGCTCTTCCAACCTGTTCACATTCCTTTCCTCTGCAGAATGAACACGGTTAGAAGCACAAATAAACTCATATGGTCCTTAGAATGAAGAAGAATAAAGATGGACACAGACAGTGGAATATATTTACCAAAGGAAGTAACCAATTTCCTCTCTTTGGTATATGTACCATTTGTGCTCAGTTCTTCATCTGAATTGTCCAAATGGTCATCGTCTGGTTCACCATCCAGAGGTTGCTGGTGCTCTATTATTCCAGACAGCAAGTCACTCAATTCATCAGTCTGCTCTTGTTTTGGTGGTCCACCACCAGTAGGAAATCACTCTCTTCTGATCTCTGCTTTCTCTTTTTAAAGCCAGTTTAAGGTTCTTCCACAGCGTCTATAAAATGCAGGTATCATTTAATAATAGAAGTGATGTCACAATGTGAAATCCTAAAAATAATGCCGAAATCTCACCTGAAGTTGTAGGACTTCTTGTGGTCACATTTCCATTGAATTCACTTAAAATTGCAGCCCAACCTGCTTTTTCTACTGCTCAGTAGCAGCAGTGTGGTTTTACCTTCAATAACTGGATGGTTTGACATGTGAACCTAATCAGGCTTAACCCAGGTGTTCATACTGAACCTAACCAGGCTTAACCCAGGAGTTCTCATTTAGGTTTACTTACCTGACTCCAGGACTCCAGTCTCCGACTAACTTAGCCAAATTTAAACCACGTTCATGAAAGCTACTTAAATGTCCTAGTTTAACTAGTTCTGGCTTAATCTAAGCCCTAAAGACTGAATGAAACCCAGTGTCCAGTGGGATTGGTCTGTTTGATCCAATTGTTTGTTTCAGTTTAGTTGTTGAATCCTTCGACGTATTGTTGATTTCAAAACTTTTCAGTTTCAACAAATGCACTGGGTTGGTTGAAAAGTGGTACTATTTTGACATAGTGGAAGATACCCTGAATTGATACTGTTTTTCATACTAAGACTAAAATATGTGCTCATTGGTTTTGCAAGAGGTCGGCAGGTAGCCTAGTGGTTAGACAAGGTACAAATATTTTGTTCTGCCCCTGAACAAGGCAGTTAACCCACTGTTCCCTGGTAGGCAGTCATTGTACATAAGAATTTGTTCTTAACTGACTTGCCTAGTTAAATAAAATAAAAAAAGAATTAAGTCTGGATTGTCAGTCATTGGGTTAATTTATTTTGCAATATGTTCAAATCAAATCAAGCTTTATTTATACAGCACATTTCAGACAGGAAAAAAACAATGAAAATAAACAAATATTTACTACACAAACATAAGAGGATAAAAAACAGAAGATTAACAACTGAAAGACTAATGAGCATCCTAAGGAAAATCCATTGATTAAAATACTAACAATTGGATGCAATATTCAACCTAACGAGATGGACAACCCAGCACAGGTGTAACACATAATGACTAACGAGGTGACACCAATCAGTGCGCCTTACGTGCTAATGAGCTATACGTGCTGAAGTCCAACCTCAAAACATAAATGGAAATACCAAAGCCTGTAACACCTTCCCCCTTAAGACAACAAATATATCCTATATTTTTGTTGGACAAGTTTGCTCACCACCAACAAAAAACAACTTCCATTTCACATTATAATCAACTACAATGCTTCACCTTCTACAATATAAAACACGGTGTCTACTGGCTGTCAACAATTAAAAACAAGAAAAAACACTTGTCTTCCTAAAACTTTCCCTTGAAGCTAAACTATAACTATAAAGCGGGCAAACATTTAAGATTCTACATTGACATTCATTAAAATACTCCTACTACAATGTTAAAACATTCTACATTGTGACATTAATTCATTGATATCATGAAACAACTCCTTCATGTATGTATTTTCCGATGTCTGATCAGAGATCTTTTATCAGAGTATCTCTTCCCACATTGATCACAGCTAAAAGGTTTCTCTCCTGTGTGTGTTCTCTGGTGTACAGTCAGTTGGCTAGGTGTAATAAAACTCTTCCCACATTGATCACAGCTATATGGTTTATCTCCAGTGTGTATTCTCTGGTGTGATTTCAGGCAGCTTGACAGAGTAAAACCCTTTCCACATTGATCACAGCCAAAAGGTTTCTCTCCTGTGTGTGTTCTCTGGTGTAATGTCAGCTGGATAGATTGACCAAAACTCTTCCCACATTGACCACAGCTATAAGGTTTATCTCCTGTGTGTGTTCTCTGGTGTACAGTCAGTTGGCTAGATGTAATAAAACTCTTCCCACATTGATCACAGCTATATGGTTTATCTCCAGTGTGTATTCTCTGGTGTGATTTCAGGCAGCTTGACAGAGTAAAACCCTTCCCACATTGATCACAGCCAAAAGGTTTCTCTCCTGTGTGTGTTCTCTGGTGTAATGTCAGCTGGATAGATTGACCAAAACTCTTCCCACATTGACCACAGCTATATGGTTTATCTCCTGTGTGTATTCTCTGGTGTACAGTCAGAATGCTAGATGTTGTAAAACTCTTCCCACATTGATCACAGCTATAGGGTTTCTCTCCTGTGTGTATTCTCTGGTGTACTGTCAGCTGGTCAGATTTAACAAAACTCTTCCCACATTGATCACAACTATAGGGTTTCTCTCCTGTGTGTCTTCTCTGGTGCACTGTCAGATTGCTAGATTGAATAAAACTCTTGCCACATTGACCACAGCTATAAGGTTTATCTCCTGTGTGTATTCTCTGGTGTAAAGTCAGCTGGCCAGATGTGGTAAAACCCTTCCCACATTGATCACAGCTATAAGGTTTGTCTCCTGTGTGTATTCTCTGGTGTAAAGTCAGCTGGCTAGATGTAGTAAAACTCTTCCCACATTGATTACAGCTATATGATTTCTGTCCTGTGTGTGTTCTCTGGTGTATTTTAAGTTTTACTGAAGAGTTGAATATTTTCCCACAGTCAGAGCAGCAGTTAGATTTCTTCCTGTGGGTCTCCGCTGGTGTTTCTTGAGGGGTTCTGATCTGGAGAGACTTTTCACTGCCTCATCAGCATCATGATGTTGTTGAGGCTCCACAAAGGATCCACGATAGTCCCGTCTCTCTCCTGTGTGAACAACAAAGTCAGACAGTTGGTTAAAGGCCCACAACATCCACTGTTTATTTGAGGTAAAGGTGATGCCTCGAGCATACCCATGAAGTTGTACAACAATTTACCTCTGATAAATTATTTGACAATTAAGACAGTCAAGTCAGAAACTATAGTCATATTTTGAATAAAGGAAAATAGCTCTGTGTGTTGCACAATAGCCTATCCATCAAGGAACAGTTCTCTACACATTATGAGCTAAGTATCTTTGTGTCCAAACAGACTAACGAGACGCTACTGTAAATTAAGCAGACAATAACACATTATAAACATCAATTTGTTAGGGATGTTGGATCCAACGTGGAGCACGGCATAACTGTCTTTACCAGAGTAATGAATGAAGAAGCACTTTGGTTGTTGTTGCATGTTGTGATGTTTGTCATTTGACTGTCATTCAGAAAATTATTTCCTGGATCTGCTGATGATAGTTGAACATGTGACTAACTAAATAGCTACAGTATTAAGAATGTATAATTATTGAAGAACTGCGTTAATGACCGTATCATTTGGGTGTAGTCAATAAAGTTAAGGTGACTCTCGATTAGAACCATTGGATTTAGCAAACTCTGAAATGATTTAGGATCTCTGTGCCCATGAAAACAGTTTTCCCAGCGTAATATAAAGGAGACACTAAATGTTAGTGTCTTTCAGAGATCTGAATACAAAAACACTGTCCCACAGCAAGATCCAGTATTTAAGTTGAAGTTCATCATATGACAAGCTTAACGTTACGACTATAACTACTGTTCCCTGAAGGTGGGAAACTAGGTACAACATACTATTAAATCCACGCCTCGCTGGAAGTCCCGCCTTCCACAGGTGATGGGCGTGAGGCTCGGACTTATTCCTTTAATTTAATACCCCCTTTTCACCAACCCAGGAAGGGGCGGGCCAAACAGTTGTTGTACCTCGTTTCCCTCCTTCAGGGAACAATAATTATAGTCATAAAGTCACGCTCCCTTTCAGTCGGTCAACTTCGGTTCAAGATACTATGGGGAAATAATATCATTTCCCATGCCGACCCAAACGAATACTAAATGAAACGGCCCATGGCAGACCACCCGACCTGAACCCGCAATATACGTCAGTTTTGTCAATTTATTTATTGCCTTTTGTTTGAAACACTCCTGTCAATGTTGAGTAAGGACGCACACCTGATTACGCATATAAAAGTAGGACTAGACCCCGCTAGCGCGCCGCTTCTCCCTAAGTAGTTTTTAACCTCTTACGGATCCGATCCCGTGAGCGTGTTCGTTTTCGGAGCAAACAAAGCGCGGCAAATTCAAAATAAAAATTCATAATATTTAACATTCATGGATATACAAGTGTTGCATATGGTTGCAAAGCTTAGAGTCTTGTTAATATCACAGTGGTCAGATTTCAAAGGCTTTACGGCGAAAGCGCAACATTTGATTGTTTGAGGATAGCACCTCTCCTTTTTTCCACATTAGCATAAATTCATATCCAGCGCGGGTCTCACAAAACCCATATAAAAGCTAAAATAAATCGCTTACCTTTTGAAGAACTTCTGCTGAGGGCATCCCAAGTGTCCAAACAAGAGAATCCATGGTTCTTTTGTTAGAAAGTCATTTATTATATCCATAAATCTCCAATTGGTTGGCGCGTTATGTTCTGATAATCCACCAAGCATTTCCAGTCTACTCGCCCGTTGTACAGTGAAGAGAAAGCGTTCAAATTATACCTATCAACTTTGCCCAAACAAATCAAACATCATTTAAGATTTATCCTTAAGCATCCATTTATCTATATTGGCTATTATATTTCACTTGGATAATAACCTACACGATAGAAAAGGTAAACACTGAGCTGCGCACTCCCGGGTATCTCGCGCACTAGACAGAAAGGATATCCTGGTATGTCATACAAAATTGTCTTCCTTTCGGCTCTCTTCCATTATAATCGCTTCAAACACTGTCCAGAGACTGTTGACATCTAGAGGAAGCCATAGGTACTGCAACCTGGGTCCTATTTCCCTGAAAATGCAATAAACAGGCATGCAAACTGAGCAAAGGTTAAAAATAAAAAATAATCTGGATAGAAATTCCTCAGGTTTTCGCCTGCTATATCAGTTCTGTTATACTCAGACATTATTTTAACCGTTTTAGAAACTCCAGAGTGTTTCCTATCCAATAGTACTAATTATGTGCATATCCTAGTTTCTGGGACTGAGTGGCAGGCATTTTACTTTGGGCACGTCAGACAGGCGAAAATTCGGAAAATGGGACCCTA
The DNA here is from genome assembly GCA_030435695.1 of Brachymystax lenok tsinlingensis. Lineage (NCBI taxonomy): Eukaryota > Metazoa > Chordata > Actinopteri > Salmoniformes > Salmonidae > Brachymystax > Brachymystax lenok. The sequence continues at coordinate 52,813,363 of CM059812.1, read as the reverse complement.
GCCCTAAGAAGTTAAACTATCATTTTGACCTCATGGATGGCCAGTCCTTGTATTCATAGTGTAGTGAATTCAGGGGGTAGCCCTGAGCTGAACTCAAACCTGGGTCCAGTGACAGTCAAGCCAACACCTTATGACTGTTACGCCAAGATGTCTGAACTTCTTGATGAAATTGCTAGGTTTTGGGTTACGGTTGCTACAATAGCTTTCTCTATGAATTTGAAAGTGGTTATATTTCTCCAGCCCCCATCCCTCAGCTGTTTACCAAACCAAGTTTCAGGGCAGCCATTTTGTTGCTGTTTAAATCCTAGGTTCCCCCTCTAAAAAAAAGCCATCAATCAACCAACCAATCTGCAGTTCAAACAATAACAAAGCTGTAATTCCACCACTGTTTTGGTAATAAGATGATGAAGGGGCTGGAGAAATGTAACTACTCTCAAATTCATAGACAGACCTATGGATGCAAGGACTGACCATCCATGATATCAACATTATAGTTTAACCATGTTGAGGCTATACAGTGTTGGTTTACATTGTTTCTAAACATTGGAGTAAAAAAAAAGCTTATTTTGGGTTCTGATGGGGTACAACAGTTGAACTAAGCTCATGAGGCATGTGTTATATTCTTCAAGAATCAATGGCTATAAATAACTTAGAAGTCAAAATATGGATGTTGCAATTACAGATTTGCCCTTTAACACCACACATCAGTTCAACAACTGCAGAGTTTGTGCCTCTGGTTTTAAGGCAGTACTTACTAGTGTTAATCAGGGCCTGTTTATCGTTAGAACCATTGGATGCCTTAAGATGCCTTTGGGAAACCGGGCCCAGATATCCAGTTCCCTCCTCTTCTTCCTCCTTTTTCGACGTGACAGTCATCTCCCACTCCTCCTCTTTCACTCCAAAAACTGCATCATCCTCTTCCTCCTCTTCTTTTACTGTAACCTCCTCCTCTTTCACTCTGAACGAGTCTTCCTCTTCTTTCACTGAAACGTCTTTCTCTTCTTCTTTCACGGTAACAGCCTCCTCCTCTTTGACCAGATCTTCTTTCTCCGTCCAGCAGACCTCCTCTTCTTTAGCAGGAGGAGAGTAGCTTAGTGACCTCATGGTCGGAGATGTTAGCTAGCTAGGCTAATGCTAACTTAACCAGCCCGCTAGCTGACAAATAACAACACCGTAAATATGAAATTAAATCGGATAACTAACTAGACGACAGAAGTGGGTTTAAAAAACAGTGGCTAATATACACTAAAGCGTCTAAAGAGTTTTATTGGTTTGTCTATTTTGTCTATCAAGCTACCGAGGTGTCTGACTAACTGTTGCTGCTGTTGAAAGAAGCGTTCCGTCCACTAGATGAGACGTCACACTAGCAGCATCGCCTTAAAGTCCCACATCTCCATCTGCTGACTGGAGTGGGTAACACAGTTGAGGAAAATGTACATTATAATGTTCAGACAACAAGTTAAAGGGTAGGAAGCATGTGTTTTTACTCACCAGTATAACAATACAGTGTGGTTAAAACTTAGTACGCTAGTTGTAGTCACGATCTAGTTACCTATAAGTACAAACGGTTATGTTTTCTAAACTATCCACAATACAGTATTTCGCAACATCATATGGAGGATCTACTCTGTGCTACCGAGTTTGTATGCTAGCTCGGTATCTAGCTCAAGCTTGCTAATGTTAGCCACACCTCATGCTTTTCATGCACTGTGTGGTTGTGTTATCTAGAGGGAACCCATTAGCACGGTAGGCTCTGGTGCCTTCTTGCTGTGGGCTCCGAACAAAAGAGAAAATCAGACCTGCTTGCTCCTTTTTGTTTTGTCAAGGATGTTACGTTTGACACCGGAGCTACGAGGCATGCGTCAAAATCGCTAAGCGGTATACTTCAAAGCATTGTGCTGATGACTGTATCGCTTTATCAGCAGCACGTGATCAATGACGTCTGAAGCTTCATTTCATCGAACAACCACCTGATTAATAATGGCTGCCAGAGAGGATTGGTGCCGTTTACGGGCTCCTAACCAACTGTGCTATTTTGTGTGTTTTGTCGCATTTTATATATACATAATGTTGCTGCTACCATCCCCACAGGTGTGATGACTACCTCTGAGGGTTCAGAGCTTGATGTTATGACTACCTCGGAGGGTTTAGAGCTTGATGTTATGACTACCTCTGAGGGTTCAGAGCTTGATGTTATGACTACCTCTGAGGGTTTAGAGCTTGATGTTATTACTACCTCTGAGGGTTTAGAACTTGATGTTATGACTACCTCTGAGGGTTTAGAGCTTGATGTTATTACTACCTCGGAGGGTTTAGAGCTTGATGTTATGACTACCTCTGAGGGTTTAGAGCTTGATGTTATGACTACCTCTGAGGGTTTAGAGCTTGATGTTATTACTACCTCTGAGGGTTTAGAGCTTGATGTTATGACTACCTCTGAGGGTTTAGAGCTTGATGTTATGACTACCTCTGAGGGTTCAGAGCTTGATGTTATGACTACCTCTGAGGGTTTAGAGCTTGATGTTATTACTACCTCTGAGGGTTTAGAGTTTGATGTTATTACTACCTCTGAGGGTTTAGAGCTTGAGGTAGTCACCTCATACAAGTACTTCTAGATGGTACACTGTATTTCTAGATGGTACACTGTCCTTCTCTCAGCACATATCAAAGCTGCAGGCAAAAGTAAAATCTAGACCTTGTTTCCTCTATCGAAATCGCTCCTCTTTCAACCCAGCTGCCAAACTAACCCTGATTCAGATGACCGTCCTACCGTCCCATGTAATTTATAGATTGGTAAGTAAGGGTGCTCTCGAGCTGGCTAGATGTTCTTTACCATTCGGCCATCAGATTTGCCACCAATGCTCCTTATAGGACACATCACTGCACTCTATACTCCTCTGTAAACTGGTCATCTCTGTATACCCGTCGCAAGACCACTGGTTGATGCTTATTTATAAAACCCTCTTAGGCCTCACTCCCCCCTTTCTGAGATATCTACTTCTGCCAGTCACATTCTGTTAAAGGTCCCCAAAGCACACACATCCCTGGGTCGCTTCTCTTTTCTGTTCGCTGCAGCTAGCGACTGGAACGAGCTGCTACAAACACTCAAATTGGACAGTTTTATCTCCATCTCTTCATTCAAAGACACAATCATGGACATTCTTACTGACAGTTGTGGCTGCTTCATGTGATGTATTGTTGTCTCTACCTTCTTGCCCTTTGTGTTGTTGTCTGTGCCCAATAATGTTTGTACCATGTTCTGTAGCTACCATGTTGTTGTCATGATGTGTTGCTACCATGCTGTGTTGTCATGTGTTGCTGCCTTGTTATGTTGTTGTCTTAGGTCTCTGTTTATGTAGTGTTGTCTCTCTTGTCATGATGTGTGTTTTATCCTATGTTTATATATATATATTTTTTTTTTTATCCCAGCCCCCGTCCCCGCAGGAGGCCTTTTGCCTTTTGGTAGGCCGTCATTGTAAATAATAATGTGTTCTTTATTTAACTAGGAAAGTCAGTTAAGGTTAAAAAAAATAAATAAAAATGACAGAAAAGAGCTTTTGGACATCAGAACAGCGATTACTCGAACTCAACAAAGATTTTGTCTTTAATGAATCTGACACAAAGTATGTACTGCTTTCAGGAGACTAAGCCCAAATCCCAGTCATTCACGTGAAGAAAATGTGGAGATGAGCTGCCAGACGAGCTAAATGCCTTTTATGCTTTGAGGCAAGCAACTCTGAAGCATGATTGAGAGCACCAGCTGTTCCGGACGACTGTGTGATTACACTCTCCGTAGCCGATGTGAGCAAGACCTTTAAACAGGTCAACATTCACAACGCCGCGGGGCCAGATGGATTACCAGGGTGTGTACCCAGAACATGCGCGGACCAACTAGCAAGTGTCTTCACTGACATTTTCAACCTCTCCCTGACAGCCTATAGGGAGGAGGTCAGAGACCTGGCAGTGTGGTGCCTCAGATCCTCAAAGGTTTGCAACTGCTCGGCACTCGACCATATGGAGCTACAGAGGGTAGCGTAGGGCCCATTACTTCACTGGGGCCAAGCTTCCTCCCATCCAGGACCTATATACTAGGCGGTGTCTGAGGAAGGCCCTAAAAATTGTCAAAGACTCCAGTCACCCAAGTCATAGACTGTTCTCTCTGCTACAAAGTCAAGGTATTGGAGTGGCCATCACAAAGCCCTGACCTCAATCCTATAGAAAATTTGTAGGCAGAACTGAAAAAGCGTGCAGGCAAACCTGACTCAGTTACACCAGCTCTGTCAGGAGGAATGGGCCAAAATTCACCCAACTTATTGTGGGAAGCTTGTGGAAGGCTAAACAAAACATTTGACCAAAGTTAAACAATTTAGAGGCATGGCTACCAAATACTAATTGAGTGTAAGTAAACTTCTCACCCACTGGAAATGTGATGAAAGAAATAAAAGCTGAAATAAATCATTCTTCTCTACTATTATTCTGACATTTCACATTCTTAAAATAAAGTGGTGATCCTAACTGACCGAAGACAGGGAATTTCTACTAGGACTAAATGTCAGGAATTGTGAAAAACTGAGTTTAAATGTATTTGGCTAAGGTGAATGTAAACTTCCGACTTCAACTCTATGTAAAAGAGACAAGAATTCACAATGGTCAATGCTTTCCGGGATCCATACCCTAAACCCTACCTTAACCATTTTAAATGGCAACTTCTATGGACTAGGGACATCCCAAGGATGTATCTCTACCTGAAACTACATGATCTAAGTGATTGATAGTTGGTATTCAGCAGTCATAAAGCCTTATTCACTTTAATGAACTACTAAAATAGTGATTTTGTCAGACAGCATAGACAGCAGCTCTACACTTTATTGACTGACTGATCCATTCATCCTTCCATCCCTCCTCAGCCTTCCTCTCCTCTGAATACCCAGTGAGGATAGCTCAGTCAGACGGCTGTTGAGGGACTGGTTAGGAAGAACACTTCCACAGCCAGAGAGGTGAGGTCACAGATGGTTTAGATAGTAAATATTTATGTCCCCTTAGCGGTTCATCACATAAGAAAAAGGGAATATGTTCCATCATCTATGTTATTTACATTAGTGCAAATTGTCCACTGATATTGGTGTAATTTCTCACCCCTTTTGGCTGTATGAAAGTTAATTTCCCCCCAGGCACACACATTTGTTCAATGTTATCACGAAGGTCATTTGTGTAGAATGTACTTTTCCCTACTCATTCACCAAATCTCTTTACATTGCTTATGCATATTCAGTGGCCTGACTGCATCCAGACTATTTCAAAGGCCCATCCTGGTAGATCTGAACCTAATGCAGCTTGAAGTGATCTGATGACAGAAGTCACATTTAGGTGCCAGGTGTAACTGAGGCCATAGATGCTCCACATCCATTACTTTGAGTGTTTTATAGAATTTGAGTAAATGTGTTTCTTTTTGTGTTGCAGGGGCAGTCAAGAAATGGAACGGCAAGGCCACAGAACATGACATAAGCAGAGCTGTGGGAGACCACCTCAAGCCCCTGGTAGAGCCGGGGGTGGTGTTTACATCTCCATCACGTCTTTAGCAGGCTTGAAAAGTTTTCTTCAGTTTTAATAGTTGAATCCTTTGACGTATTGTTGATTTAAAAAAAAAAGTGAGACGAAACGTACATACCATTCATTTCTTTCAGTGGAAGAAATACTGAATTTATGTTGTTTTTAAGATGGACCAAGTCTGTTGATTGGTCATTGGGCTCATTTGTTTTACAATATGTTCAAATCAAGCTTTATTTATACAGCAAATTTCAGACATGGATGCAACACAATGGCTTCACAGGAAAAAACTCTGAAAATAAACAAATAGTACACAACAAACAGAATAATGATCATTCGGATGAAATGCCATTGATTAAAATACAATATCCAACCCAAAATATAAGCTTGTTTTACTCCATTGTTTGTTACTAAGTTCCCTAGGAAATATCCCTAAAATAGAAGATGGAAACAAACAAAGAGTCACTGACAACAACAAAACTAAACAGGTGGGGTTCTGAAAGACACTATGGGGTGTGTCCACTGAAAATTGACTAGTAAGAAATACTGGGACCTAAAAGACACCCACCATGAGACCCACTAAATCTGCCCAAGAAGAGGCAAACAAAAGAAAAACAGCACCAAACTTAAAGACAGGAAGTGGAGCAACTAAAGGTGTTGACTCTCCACATCTATCAAGACAACTGGAGCACTGGACCAGACACTCTTAAATAGAACCTGGACCAGCTCAGGTGAAACACCTTCCCACTAACGAGATGGACAAGCCAGCACACGTTTAACACATACTGACTAACGAGGTGACACCAATTGGTGCGCCCCTACGTGCTAACGAGCTATATGTGCTAAATCCAACCTCAAAACATAAATGGAAAAACCAAAGCCTGTAACACCTTCCCCCTTAAGACAGCAAATATGTCAAATATTTTTGTTGGACAAGTTCTCACCACCAACAGAAAACAACTTCCATTTCACATTATAATCAACTACAATGCTTCACCAATATAAACATGGTGTCTGCTGTCAACAATTACAAACAAGAAAAAAAAAACATACTTTTCTAGCTTCTAGAACTCTCGTCCCCTTGGAACGAGCCCAAACAAAACTCATCCCCAATACAGAAAAAAGTGCAGTAAAAGTAAGACCCATGGCAACGCACTGGCTAAACGCAAAACTTTCTGACTGCCCACCCTTGAGACAATCAGAAACCAAGTTGTCCTCACCACGGACATGTCTGATTTCAAGAGGAAACTCCTGCAATATCCGTAGTAACTTTCCACCTCACTGCGGAGCTTCTCTCTCTTTTCAGGGTTCACTAGATAGGCATGTTGTTGGATCTGGGCCCAGTCCCCAATGTCATGCTCTAGTACATTTGGGTTGGCACATCTGAGAATGAACCCTGATGTTCTAAAAGCAGGGCAACAATGTCAATATAACTGTACCAAATATAGTCAGTTGGTTGCATTAATAATTCTGATTACTAAATGTTACATGAAATGTAAATATTAAATATTTGGTTTCATAGTCTTATTTTCAATGTCTTTTCAATGACCTTTTGCTAGGTGGGATAGCCCCAATGTCAAAACACAGTTTTAACATTTTAAAATCAATAACCAATATGCAGAAACAGTTTGGGATATATTGAAAACCTAAACATAAAATGTGCTATATACACAAACATCTGCCACAATAATCATATCACTTGTATTTCTTTAAACAAGCTCCTTATAAACTGCACAAGCACCAGAAACACTGTTGTTTTGACAAGTAGCAATAAATCACTGATATCAATTAGGGGGCAAATCAGGTTGTACGTGAAGTTGAAACTAACACAACTAAAAACACATGGAAATGAGAGATATCTTTTACCTCACTGGTTAGAGGACAACCTGCAGAAGACAGTCAGCTACATTTTGGAGTGATGCATTTAAATGTAGGGGTCGCTAAACAAAGGAACACAACACTTATTTGTCATCACTCATCAATATCATGTTGAAATTAATTTTGCGACAGGAGGGAGATGAGGTTGCACGTCCTGTTAAAACTAACAGCTCAAAAACCACACGGAATCTGGGAATAATGTGTACATCCCTGGTTAGAGGACAATTTGTAGAAAACAGCTAGCTACATTTTGAAGTGTTGCATTGTGATTCCAGTGGGTCACCAACGTGGTAAGTGTAACACAACTTTTTTGTTAGTCACTGTTTTTTAAATCATATAAATAGTAACTCTTTCATTTCAGAGCCTGGATTTTCCCCCTGAGGCTGAAATCAATTGATAAGGGGGCAAACGTTTAGGGTTCTACATTGTGACATCATTAAAATACTCCTACTACAATGTTAAAACATTCTACATTGTGACATTATTTCATTGATAACATGAAACAACTCCTTCATGTATTTTCTGATGTTTGATCAGAGATCGTTTAACAGAGTATCTCTTGTCACATTGATCACAGCTATAATGTTTCTCTCCTGTGTGTGTTCTCTGGTGTACAATCAGATGGCTAGATGTAACAAAACTCTTCCCACATTGATCACAGCTATAAGGTTTCTCTCCTGTGTGTGTTCTCTGGTGTGACACCAGGTGGCTTGACTGAGTAAAACTCATCCCACATTCACAACAGCTATAAGGTTTCTCTCCTGTGTGTGTTCTCTGGTGTAAAATCAGATGGCTAGATCTAGTAAAACTCTTCCCACATTGATCACAGCTATAAGGTTTCTCTCCTGTGTGTATTCTCTGGTGTACAATCAGATGCCTAAATGTAGTAAAACTCTTTCCACATTGATCACAGCTATATGATTTCTCTCCTGTGTGTGTTCTCTGGTGTGATACTAGGTTGCTTGACTGAGTAAAACTCTTCCCACATTGATTACAGCTGTAAGGTTTCTCTCCTGTGTGTTTTCTATGGTGCGATAACAGGCTGCCTGACTGAGTAAAACTCTTCCCACATTGATTACAGCTATAAGGTTTCTCTCCTGTGTGTACTCGCTGGTGTACAATCAGATGCCTAGATGTAGTAAAACTCTTCCCACATTGATCACAGCTATAAGATTTCTCTCCAGTGTGAATTCTCATGTGTACTTTTAGTGATTTTGATCTTAAGTAACTCTTCCCACAATCAAAACAGTGGTGAGATTTCTTCCCTGTGGGTCTCTGCTGGTGTTTCTTGAGGTGTTCTGATCTGGAGAGACTTTCTCTGCCTCGTCAGCATCATGATGTTTAGGCTCCCCAGAGGATCCACGATAGTCATGTTTCTCTCCTGTGTGAACAACAAGTCAGACAAATGGTTAAAGGCCCACAACAGCAGAAATCCACTGTAAAAGGGGATGCCAACAGCGTAGCCATGATGTTGACATCTGTAATGAATGTTCAAAATATTTGACAATTGTCAGTCAAGTGAGAAACAATAGTCATATTTAGTCTTGTTCACACATTAGTAATAACATTGATGATTGAAGGCAAGAAATAAGTTATTCAAGTTGTTGAAACTCTAAGCAGTGTGCCAGACTGATTTGGTTGAAGAAACTACAAATACCAATTCCATAGACCTACTGTAGGACCCATAACCTCACCTAACAACAACATAGACCTACTGTAGAACCCATAACTTCACCTAACAATAACATAGACCTACTGTAGAACCAATAACCTCACCTAACAACATAGACTTACTGTAGGACCCATAACTTCACCTAACAACAACATAGACCTACTGTAGGACCCATAACTTCACCTAACAATAACATAGACCTACTGTAGGACCCATAACTTCACCTAACAATAACATAGACCCACTGTAGGACCCATAACCTCACCTAACAACAACATAGACCTACTGTAGGACCCATAACTTCACCTAACAACAACATAGACCTACTGTAGGACCCATAACTTCACCTAACAATAACATAGACCTACTGTAGGACCCATAACTTCACCTAACAACAACATAGACCTACTGTAGGACCCATAACTTCACCTAACAACAACATAGACCTACTGTAGGACCCATAACTTCACCTAACAACAACATAGACCTACTGTAGGACCCATAACTTCACCTAACAACAACATAGACCTACTGTAGGACCCATAACTTCCCCTAACAACAACATAGACCTACTGTAGGACCCATAACTTCCCCTAACAACAACATGGACCTACTGTAGGACCCATAACTTCACCTAACAACAACATGGACCTACTGTAGGACCCCTAACTTCATAACTGAACCACACCAACAACAATACTTCTCTTGCCAATTGGCCTGGACCCTTTGTCGACACGGAGCTGATCCATCACGACTGGTTTGCTGACGTAATTTGACCGATGTGCTCTCAACCAGCCTCTGCGTCGTGGATATCAGTGATGATCCATCTGCTAGCCCCGGCCCGCTAGCTTCCTGAACACCGTGTCTCCCGCTCGCCTAGTGTAGTAATCGACTGCCGAACAGCTCCCTGTTTAACCTATCGCTGCTCATTGGACCCTCGGCTACACAGCTGAGGCCTTCTGGACTGTTCATTAACACGCTACTTCATTTTGTTAATCTGTTGGCCCCAGCCTCGAACTCAGGCCCTGTGTGTAGGTAACTGACCCTCTCTGCCCATTCATCGCCATTTACCCGTTGTTATTGTCCTAGCTGTTTACCCATTGTTGTCTTAGCTCTCCCAATCAACACCTGTGATTGCTTTATGCCTTTCTCTAATGTCAATATGCCTTGCATACTGTTGTTTAGGGTAGATATCATTGTTTTATTTTACTGCGGAGCCCCTAGTCCTGCTCAACATTCCTCAGATAGCCCCCTTGTCCCGCCCCCCACACATGCGGAGACCGCGCCTAGCGCCTCCAGAGATGCAACCTCTCTCATCGTCACTCAATGCCTAGGTTTACCACCACTGTACCCGCACCCTACATACCCCTGTCTGTACATTATGCCTAGAATCTATCCTACCACGCCCAGAAATCTGCTCCTTTTATTTTCTGTTCCCAACGTACTAGACGACCAGTTCTGATAGCCTTTAGCCGTACCCTCATCCTACTCCTCTGTTCCTCGGGTGATGTAGAGGTTAACCCAGGCCCTGTGTGTCCCCAGGCACTCTCATGTTGACTTCTGTAACCGTAAAAGCCTTGATTTCATGCATGTTAACATTAGAAACCTCCTCCCTAAGTTTTTTTTCTTCACTGCTCTAGCACACTCTGCCAACCCGGATGTCCTAGCCGTGTCTGAATCCTGGCTTAGGAAGACCACCAAAAACCCTGAAATTTCCAACCCTAACTATAACATTTTCTGACAAGATAGAACTGCCAAAGGGGGTGGTGTTGTTTTTCAAGCAGAAATTTGCATCCTGTAGCACAGACTCCAAAAAGTTCTGGGACACTAAAGTCCATGGAGAATAAGAGCACCTCCTCCCAGCTGCCCACTGCATTGAGGCTTGGAAATACTGTCACCACCGACAAATCCACTATAATTGAGAACTTTAATAAGTATCTTAGTAGCCTCCAACACTCTACTCAACAAATTGGATGCAATCTATCACAGTGCCATCCGTTTTGTCACCAAATCCCCATATACATACCCACCACTGCGACCTGTAAGCTCTTGTTGGCTGGCCCTCGCTTCACACTCATCGCCAATCCCACTGGTTCCAGGTCATCTACAAGTCTTTGCTAGGTAAAGCCCCGCTCACAGATCTCAGCACCTGCACATAGCCCATCTGTAAACATCCCATCCTACTACCTCATCCCCATACTGTATTTATTAATTTATCTTGCTCCTTTGCACCCCAGTAACTTGCACATTTATCTTCTGCACATCTACCATCCCAGTGTTTAATTGCTATAATGTAATTACCTCGCCACCATGGCCTATTTGTTACCCTACCTCCCTTATCTTATCTCATTTACACTCACTGTATATAAACTTATTATTTTATTTTTTCATGTTTCTACTGTATTATTGGCTGTATGTTTGTTTATTCCATGTGTAACTCTTTGTTGTTGTATGTATCAAACTGCTGTGCTTTATCTTGGCCAGGTCTCAGTTGTAAATGAGAACTTGTTCTCAACTAGCTTACCTGGTTAAATAAAAGTAAAATAAAAATGTAATAAAAATTGGATGCATTTGATCAATTGTTAACGTTTTGTTGATGGTCCACTCTTGATGTTCTACACGTTACAGTGTAGCTTCAGAAATTCCTACAGAACAACATTAAAGTGGAGAACCCCTTTACTGCATATTGGTTCAACGACTGCAGAGACGGTACTTACTGGTGTTAAACAGACCTCCAACCTCCTCTTCTTCCTTGTCCTTCTCTTTCAATGTGACAGTCATCTCCCCCTCCTCTTTCACTCCAAAAACTGCATCCTCCTCTTCTTTTACTGTAACATCCTCCTCCTCTTTCACTCTGAACGCGTCTTCCTCTTCTTTCACTGAAACGTCTTTCTCTTCTTCTTTCACGGTAACAGCCTCACCCTCTAGTTGTTTTTGTATTGTAACATCCTCCTCCTCTTTGACCAGATCTTCTTTCTCCGTCCAGCAGACCTCCTCTTCTTTAGCAGGAGGAGAGTAGCTTAGTGACCTCATGGTCGGAGATGGTAGCTAGTTCGCATTAGCGACTAGCCTAGTTCTAAGATAACTTAGCAAACCAGCTAGCTGACAAACAACAACGTCAATATATCATTAAAATGGGCCAACAAGTACATCCTTTAGAAGTGTGTTGAAATCCGCAGCGACTAATATACACCAAACCAGTGTAAAGAGCGTGAATGTTGTAGCTACGTTTGCTAGAAAGCTACCGAGGTGTCTGACTAGCTGTTGTTGTTGAAGGAGCGTTCCCGTCCACTAGATGAGACGTCACACTGGCAGCATCGCCTGAACCTAAAAGACGCACATCGCCATCTGCTGACTGGAGTGGGCAACGCAGTGGAGGAACCAAAAGGTTACTTTTCATTTATTTCATTACACTTTCACATTATATTAAGTCGTTCAAAGAGAAACATGTGTTTGATTTAATTCGTTTTTAATGAGTCAGAATTTAAAAACGGTAGGAAGCAATTAACAATTAACTTGTGGGTGGTGGTGGTGATGACGGCCTATTCGATGACGTCGTCCATCAGGATTCCCCAGAAAAGAAGACGGCTCTGGATTGATCCCTGGAGTCAGATGTGACGGAGGAGGTTGATCATCAGTGAACCTCTAGGATTGTGGCTGGGCTGGCGTTTACACTTCCAGCTTGGTCATATATTTTGATATTTTGACATGATGATGTTGATATTTTGAACCTATGTTAAATATTTGTACCTCCTGTTTCATGAAGTGATGTCACTAAGTACTGCCCCTATATATACAGTCCATTCGGAAAGTATTCAGACCCCTTCACTTTTTCCACATTTTGTTATGTTACAGCTTTATTCTAAAATTGATTAAATGTTTTTTTCCCCTCATCAATCTACACACAATACCCCATAATGACATCACAATACCCCATAAGGACATCACAATACCCCATAATGACATCACAATACCCCATAATGACATCACAATACCCCATAATGACATCACAATACCCCATATTGGAAAAGTGAAAACAGGTTTTTATAAATGTTTCAAATGTAACAAAAACAACAACTGAAATATCACATTTACATACAGTACCAGTCAAAAGTTTGGACACACCTACTTATTCTACCTTGTAGAATAATAGTGAAGACATCAAAACTATGAAATAACACATGGAATCATGTCGTAACAAAAAAGGGTTAAACAAATCAAAATATATTTTATATTTGAGATTCTTTGAAGCAGTCACACTTTGCCTTGATGACAGCTTTGCGCACTCTTGGCATTATCTCAACCAGTTTCATGAGGTAGTCACCTGGAATTAATTTCAATTAACAGGTGGGCCTAGTGAAATGTTAGTTTGTGGAATTTCTTTCCTTCTTAATGTGTTTGAGCCAATCAGTTGTGTTGTGACAAGGTATGGGTGTCTCTCATGAGGATTGCCACAGGAAAGGAAGACCCAGAGTTACCTCTGCTGCAGAAAATATGTGTCAGGGAAAAATTGCAAGATTATGTTATAATACTTTTATTACATCAAATGGTTGTTTTATTTCAAATGAATAGAGTATTCTGTTAACTATTGTGTGTGTGTTCTACTGAGGATGGGGCCTCTGGGAGATAACACTGAAAGGAGATTCACAATGTATTTTGGGTGATAAAACCTCAAGAGCATTCCAGAGCATGAGTTAATGTTCCTGTTCCATATGGTGCCAGAGAGAGATGGTTCCAGTTTGGAGTCATAGGGTCAGACACTGGTCTCTATACAATGAAAACTGTTGACACAGCAGATACTGTCTGACAGATCAATGAGGTCAGATCCCAATACCCATGTAAACATAGCTTATTGACAGATCAATGAGGTCAGATCCCAATACCGATGTAAACATAGCTTACTGACAGATCAATGAGGTCAGATCCCAATACCCATTAAAACAAACTTTCCCGTTATTACCAAAGTGACATTGTATTTAAGTTGTTATTTGGGACAGACATGGTCCTCAGATGCGTCAATATGATTTGTTAGACCTTTTGATATGGCTAAGCCATGACGTCTTATATGTTGCATTTTGCTCCCTGACATGGTGGGTGTGTTGGCATCAGGACACCCGTTATTGGTTTTGGTTTTGACTTGCATCATATCAGGATGGGTTGGTAGAATGTAGAAGTAGGTTTTAAATTCATAATTATTACAAATCTGCAGTTGTCTGACTATTATTTTATTATTTAATGAAAGAAATGTAAAAATGCACTTTTTTGTCTGGAAATAAAATAAAAATTTATCTGCGTTAACCCCTCCAGTCAACAGATGGCGATGTGCGTCTTTCAGGCCACGCTATCAGCGTGACGTATAATCTAGTGGACAGGACGCTTCTTCAACAACATCTAGTCAGCCACCTCTGTAGCTTCCTAGACGAAACATTCAAGCTGTTCAGACTGCTTCGGTCTATATTGGTCTCTGTATTTTAAACATCATTCTGTCTTATAACTAGTTTCCCCATTTAATGTCATATTTCCGTCACTAGACTAGTCGCTAACTAACTAGGTTAGCTGGTTAACATCTCCGACCATGAGTTCACTAAGCTACTCTCCTCCTGCTAAAGAAGAGGAGGTCTGCTGGACGGAAAAAGAAGATCTGGTTAAAGAGGAGGAGGAGGAAGAGGAGGATGTTACAATACAAAAACAACTAGAGGGTGAGGCTGTTACAGTGAAAGAAGAAGAGAAAGACTTTCAGTGAAAGAAGAGGAAGACTCGTTCAGAGTGAAAGAGGAGGATGTTACAGTAAAAGAAGAGGAGGAAGAGAAAGAGGAGGATGCAGTTTTTGGAGTGAAAGAGGAGGAGGGGGAGATGACTGTCACATTGAAAGATGAAGAGGAGGAGATGGGAGATCTGATTAACACCAGTAAGTACCACCTTAAATGTGTTTTTAACTTTGGATATTCGGAGTTGGCTCTTCAACGGAGGGTCCTAGGATGATGACTGATATGTCCAGAATCAGACGACCTAGAGAACAAGCTACCCCTTGTTTTCTCCGTTCCGTTTCCAAAAAGTGACTTAACATATATATTAGAGAAGGGTCTATCTGGGGGGCACGGCATGTTGTGGTTCTTGTGTAGTGATGTTTTACTACACACCGTGCCCCCCAATAGTGCCATGCGAGAGTTGGGTTGGCTACACCAAACATTATGGATATACTGACAAGATGCCTCTCTGCCCTAACAAGGGGAGTCGTTGTCCACAAAGCGGCACTGCGGGTTGTCTATCTCCCTCCTACCCTTTATTTGGATTGGTGGATACATCTTATTATTGTAATCTATTGTTTATATTCTATGAGGGTTGTTGTCGTCAACCGCCTGGATTCAATGGAGAGAGATGCTAAGCTATTAGCATGAATATGCATAGCGATCTGGAGACAACTCCTATAGTGTTTTTATCAAAGTTGTCGGTATGTCACGTGTCCACATAACAACTTAATCATTACGAAACTTCTGTTAGATCAAGTAAACCTCACGTGGTAAATAAGCTGTTCATTTTGTTGTTGACCAAATTCAACACTTTCCACATTGGGTTGATAATTGTTTCCACTTGGATAAAACGTACTGTAGCCTGCTGGCATGACCTAGAGAGTTACAACCTACTGTAGTCTACTGGCATGACCTAGAGAGATACAACCACTTGGATACAACCTACTGTAGCCTACTGGCATGACCTAGCGAGATAAAACCAACTGTAGCCTACTGGCATGACCTAGCGAGATAAAACCTACTGTAGCCTACTGGCATGACCTAGCGAGATAAAACCTACTGTAACCTACTGGCATGACATAGTGATTTACAACCTACTGTAGTCTACTGGCATGACCTAGAGATTTACAACCTACTGCAGCCTACTGGCATGACCTAGAGAGATAAAACCACTTGGATACAACCTACTGTAGCCTACTGGCATGATCTAGCGATTTACAACATACTGTAGTCTACTGGCATGACCTAGAGATTTACAACCTACTGTAGCCTACTGGCATGACCTAGCGAGATAAAACCTACTGTAGCCTACTGGCATGACCTAGTGATTTACAACCTACTGCAGCTTACTGGCTTGACCTAGAGAGATACAACCACTTGGATACAACCTACTGTAATTGCATGAGAAAATAATGGAGGTAATATACAGTACCATTCAAAAGTTAGGACACCCACTCATTCAAGGGTTTTTCTTTATTGTTACTATTTTCTACATTGTAGAATAATAGCAAAGACATCAAAACTCTGAAATAACACATATGGAATCATGTAGTAACCAAAAAAGTGTTAAACAAATCAAAATATATTTGATATTTGAGATTCTTCAAAGTAGCCACCCTTTGCCTTGATGACAGCTTTGCACACTCTTTGCATTCTCTCAACCAGCTTCACCTGGAATGCTTTTCCAACAGTCTTGAAGGAGTTCCCACATGCAGAGCACTTGTTGTCTGCTGTTCCTTCACTCTGCGGTCCAACTCATCCCAATCCATCTCAATTGGGTTGAGGTCGGGTGATTGTGGAGGCCAGGTAATCTGAAAATCTCAAATTTGATCTCATCAGACCAAAGGACAGATTTCCACCAGTTTAATGTCCATTGCTTGTGTTTCTTGGCCCAAGCAAGTCTCTTCTTCTTATTGGTGTCCTTTAGTAGTGGTTTCTTTGCAGCAATATCAACCATGAAGGCCTGATGGTCCTCTGAACTGTTGATGTTGAGATGTGTCTGTTACTTGAACTCTGAAGCAAGCTTAGTGAGCTCATGGTTGGAGATGTTAGCTAGCTAGGCTAATGCTAACTTAACCAGCCCGCTAGCTGACTAATAACAACAACACGTATTATGACATCAGATAGAACTACCTGGTTAAAAAAAGGGGAAATAAACAGTATTATGACATCAGATAGAACTACCTGGTTAAATAAAGGGAGAAAAAAAGAAAAGAATAATGATATATATTTTTTTCTTAACTTTATAGACAACACCCAAATGGATATGGACATTAACGTGGTTCTTCAATAATTACACTTAATACTGTAGCTGTTTAGTTACAGTCACATGTTCAACTATCATCAGCTGATCCAGGAAATCATTTTCTGAATGCCAGTCAAATGACAAACATCACGACATAGATATATTTGTTGTTAGGTGAAGTTATGGGTCCTACAGTAGGTCTATGTTGTTGTTAGGTGAAGTTATGGGTCCTACAGTAGGTCTATGTTGTTGTTAGGTGAAGTTATGGGTCCTACAGTAGGTCTATGTTGTTAGGTGAAGTTATGGGTCCTACAGTAGGTCTATGTTATTGTTAGGTGAAGTTATAGGCCAATTTGGGAAACAGTGTACAAACCCTCATTCTCAGGCTGATGGAAAAGCCAAAGAGCATTTTACTGGTTGAAGTGTTTTTTTAAGTACAAAGCGGTTGATTTTTGATGATGACACACACATTATATTAAGCAGAACATTCAAACGAGCCTTACAATTATAATCCAAAGTAGTGTGAAATGCACTCATAAGCAACCTGGAAATGGAGGTTACTCCCCCTGAATTTTCCCCCATTCACGTTCAGAATACATTGTGAAAAACTAAAATCTTTGCTCACCATTTTTTGCTCCAGGCAGATATATTACATCCGTAACTATCGGTTTCCTTATTAGCAGGGAGGAGTTTCTACAACCAGATAGTTTTCTCATTAGTAGGGAGGTTTGTGTGCGTACCGACTTCGTGACACAATTTTAGCAAACACAGAAAGGGGCCTATATTGGAGACCAAAAGTCGTCTGGCACATTGCTTAGGATTTCAGCAACATTAACTTATTTCTAGCCTACAATCATCGATTTCACTACTAATGTGAAAACAAGACAAAATATGACTATTCTTGCTCATTTTAAGACAATTGTCAAATAATTTTAACATTCATTACAGACGTCAATTGTTGAAAAACATCATGGCTACGCTGTTGGCATCACCTTTTACACTGTATTTCCACTGTTGTGGGCCTTTAACCATCTGTCTGACTTGTTGTTCACACAGGAGAGAGATGTGACTACCGTGGATCCTATAGGGAGCCTCAACAACTTCATGATGCTGACGAGGCAGAGAGGAGTCTGTCCAGATCAGAACACGTCAAGAAACACCAGTGGAGATCCACAGAGAAGAAATCTCACTGCTGCTCTGACTGTGGGAAGAGATTCACCTCCTCATTAGGCATTAAAATTCATCAGAGAACACACACAGAAGAGAAACCTTTTAGCTGTGATCAGTGTGGGAAGAGATTTGGTCAATCTAGCGATCTGACAGTGCACCAGAGAATACACACAGGAGAGAAACCCTATAGCTGTGATCAATGTGAGAAGAGTTTCATTACATCTAACACTCTGACTAGACACCAGAGAACACACACAGGAGAGAAACCTTATAGCTGTGATCAATGTGGGAAGAGTTTTACTGAATCTAGCAATCTGACTTTACACCAGAGAACACACACAGGATTGAAACCTTATAGCTGTGGTCAATGTGGGAAGAGTTTTGGTCAATCTAGCGATCTGACAGTGCACCAGAGAACACACACAGGAGAGAAACCTTTTAGCTGTGGTCAATGTGGCAAGAGTTTTGGTCAATCTGGCCATCTGACAGTACACCAGAGAAGACACACGGGAGAGAAACCCTATAGCTGTGATCATTGTGGGAAGAGTTTTATTACATCTAGCATTCTGAATCGACACCAGAGAACACACACAGGAGAGAAATCTCATAGCTGTGACCAGAGAAACTGATGAAAGATCTCTGATCAAATATCAGAAAATACATACAAGGAGTTGTTTCGTGATATCAATGAATAAATGTCACAATGTAGAATGTTTTAACATTGTAGTAGGAGTTTTTTAATAATGTCACAATGTAGAAGCCTAAACGTTTGCCCCCTTATCAATTGATTTCAATATGATATGGATATTAGCATCAGGAAAAAATCCAGGCTCTGAAATGAAAGAGTACTAATTCACGTGATTTAAAAAAAGTGACTAACAAAAAAAAAGAGTTGTGTTACACTTACCACGTTGGTGACCCACTGGAACCAAAATGCAACACTTCAAAATGTAGCTAGCTGTTTTCTACAAATTGTCCTCTAACCAGTGATGTACACATTATTCCCAGATTCCGTGTGGTTTTTGAGCTGTTAGTTTTAACAGGACGTGCAACCTCATCTCCCTCCTCTCGGCACAATTGATTTCAACATGATATCGATGAGTGATGACGAATAAGTGTTGTGTTCTTTTGTTTAGCGACCCCTACATTTAAATGCATCACTCCAAAATGTAGCTGACTGTCTTCTGCAGGTTGTCCTCTAACCAGTGAGGTAAAAGATTTCTCCCATTTCCATGTGTTTTTTTAGTTGTGTTAGTTTCAACATCACATACAACCTGATTTCCCCACTAATCGATATCAGTGATTTATTGCTACTTGTCAAAACAACAGCGTTTCTGGTGCTTGTGCAGTTTAT
The DNA here is from genome assembly GCA_030435695.1 of Brachymystax lenok tsinlingensis. NCBI lineage: Eukaryota > Metazoa > Chordata > Actinopteri > Salmoniformes > Salmonidae > Brachymystax > Brachymystax lenok. Next base: position 52,793,747 of record CM059812.1, on the reverse strand, counting down.
AAGGAGCTTGTTTAAAAATACAAGTAATATGATTATTGTGGCAGATGTTTGTGTATATAGCACATTTTATGTTTAGGTTTTCAATATATCACAAACTGTTTCTGCATATTGGTTATTGATTTGGACACGTTAAAACTGTGTTTTGACATTGGGGATATCCCACCTAGCAAAATGTCATTGAAAAGAAGTCTATGCCCAACGTCCAATACAATATAAGTTCGGTTGTAGTTGAAAGTGAAAGTAGAAATAATGTATTTTTGGGTAGTTTTTTTTTAATGACTTGAAAATAACTTAATTTCAATTTACTTGCAGGTAGGTAGCCTAGGGGTTAGAGCGTTGGGCCGTCGTTCCTAATCTGTCGTTCTGCCCCAGTTAACCCACTGTTCCTAGGCCGTTATTGTAAATAAGAATTTGTTCCTAACTGACTTGCCTTGTTAAATAAAAAGTGGACAAGAGTTCTAACACCTTTGTTCTTCTATAGGCTAGAGTGCAGATACTTCACCTGTAGAGTACATCAACAAATAACAGAAGGCCTGTTGCCACACCCTATAGGCTAGGAGTTTGACTTGCTTGTGTTGCTAGCTCCAACAGCGAAGTAATTTCTAACAAGTAAGATCTAACCGTGTCCCAACATTCCACACAATACACACAAATCTAACAAAAGGAATGGAATTAGAATACATCAATGTCAGACCGGCATAGACTGAGATACCTTACAATAGAATACAGGATATACATATGACATGAGCCAGTCAAACTAGCGTCACATTATTACAGTGACTGGTGTTCCATTATTCAAGTGGCCAGTGATTTCTAACACAAACACACACCTCAGTGGAACCCACATGGCAAGACAGGAAGGAAGACATGCAGAAGGACTCATGAAGAGGAGATGAAGAAGACCGGAATCATCTGGAATGAAGTGAACAAAACGGCCCAGAACAGGGTTCAGCCGAGATGCACTGTTGACACCCTATGCTTCATTTAGGAGCTCAAAGGAATAGGTCAACTCATATAGGGAGGCATTTCACCGCCACCTGCTGGACCAGAAGTCATGTGGCCAACACTCTGCTTAAAATCCTTACGAGCTATAAGGAGCCAGACAACAAACTGGTCAGGCAAGTTATGCAGGGAGGGATTTCATTGCCATCTGCTGGATCAGAAACCATGTTGCCAACACTTGCCTTCAATTCATTACGACCTATAAGGAATATGTCTGCTCATCATTCAAGCCACACAGGGAGGCATTATACCGCCACCTGCTGGATCAGAAGTACTATTCACAGTGGCCACACAGCCATTATCACTCAACCTGATGCAATTTTCACAAGTATGTGGTCCAAAATAAAACACTAACTACAACAGATCATCAAATAGGCAGTGGTTCCAAAGCTAGTTTTTAAATTCATACTTATTGCAAATCTGCAGTTGTCTGACTAATATATTATTATTTAATGAAAGAAATGTAAAAATGCCCTTTTTGTCTGGAAATAAAATAAACATTTATCTGCGTTAACCCCTCCAGTCAACAGATGGCGATGTGCGTCTTTCAGGCGACGCTACAGCGTGACGTATAATCTAGTGGACGGGACGCTTCTTCAACAACATCCAGTCAGCCACCTCGGTAGCTTCCTAGCCGAAACATTCAAGCTGTTCAGACTGCTTCGGTCTATATTGGTCTCTGTATGTTAAACATAATTCTGTCATATAACTAGTTTCCTAGTCTACTTTGCTTCTTATTTAACGTTTCCCTGCAGTGCTTTATAATATTCTAATTGAATGAAGATATAAAGTCGTTTTCCCTCCTCGGCTGCGTTTCCTCCCCTCCAGACAGCAGACGGCGATATGTGTCTTTCAGGCGATGTTTCTAGTGTGGCGGATAATCTAGTGGACGGAACGCGTCTTCAACAACTGCAGCCTCCTCCGTAGCTCGCTAGACAACAAAGTCGAAACATTACAGCTCTTTACACTATTTAGTGGTTTATTTGTCACTGGGATTTAAACATACTTATGTGGAAACAACTAGTTACCACATTTAATGTAATATTTACGTTGTAAGTCAACTAGCTGGCTGGATAAGTTAGAACTAGTCTAGTCGCTAATGCTAACTAGCTACCATCTCCGACCATGAGGTCACTAAGCTACTCTCCTCCTGCTAAAGAAGAGGAGGTCTGCTGGACGGAGAAAGAAGATCTGGTCAAAGAGGAGGAGGAAGAGGAGGATGTTACAATACAAAAACAACTAGAGGGTGAGGCTGTTACCGTGAAAGAAGAAGAGAAAGACGTTTCAGTGAAAGGAGAGGAATTCTCGTTCAGAGTGAAAGAGGAGGAGGATGTTACAGTAAAAGAGGAGGAAGAGAAAGAGGATGCAGTTTTTGGAGTGAAAGAGGAGGAGGGGGAGATTACTGTCACATTGGAGGAAGAAGAGGAGGAGATGGGAGATCTGATTAACACCAGTAAGTACCACCTTAAATGTGTTTTTAACTTTGGATATTCGGAGTTGGCTGGTCAATACCTCTTCAACGGAGGGTCCTAGGATGATGACTGATATGTCTAGAATCAGACGACCTAGAGAACAAGCTACCCCTTGTTTTCTCCGTTCCGTTTCCAAAAAGTGACTTAACATATATATTAGAGAAGGGTCTATCTGGGGGGCACGGCATGTTGTGATTTTCGTGTAGTGATGTTTTACTACACACCGTACCCCCCAATAGTGCCATGCGAGAGTTGGGTTGGCTACACCAAACATTATGGATATACTGACAAGATGTCTCTCCGCCCTAACAAGGGGAGTCGTTGTCCACAAAGCGGCACTGCGGGTTGTCTATCTCCCGCCTATCCTTTATTTGGATTGGTGGATACATCTTATTATTGTAATCTATTGTTTATATTCTATGAGGGTTGTTGTCGTCAACCGCCTGGATTCAATGGAGAGAGATGCTAAGCTACTAGCATGAATATGCATAGCGATCTGGAGACCTATAGTGTTTTTATCAAAGTTGTCGGTATGTCACGTGTCCACATAACAACTTAATCATTACAAAACTTCTGTTAGATCAAGTAAACCTCACGTGGTAAATAAACCGTTCATTTTGTTGTTGACCAAATTCAACACTTTCCACATTGGGTTGATAATAGTTTCCACTTGGATACAACCTACTGTAGTCTACTGGCATGACCTAGAGAGTTACAACCTACTGTAGCCTACTGGCTTGACCTAGAGAGATAAAACCACTTGGTTACAACCTACTGTAACCTACTGGCATGACCTAGAGAGAGAAATCCACTTGGATACAACCTACTGTAGCCTACTGGCATGACCTAGAGAGTTACAACCTACTGTAGCATACTGGCATGACCTAGAGAGATAAAACTACTTGGATACAACCTACTGTAATTGCATGAGAAAATAATGGAGGTTACATACAGTACCAGTCAAAAGTTAGGACACCTACTTTCTTTATTTGTACTATTTTCTACATTGTAGAAAACTCTGAAATAACACATGGAGTCATGTAGTAACCAAAACAAATAAACATATATTTTTTATTTGAGATTCTTCCGAAGTAGCCACCCTTTGCCTTGATGACAGCTTTGCACACTCTTTGTATTCTCTCAACCAGCTTCACCTGGAATGCTTTTTCAACAGTCTTGAAGGAGTTACCACATATGCTGAGCACTTGTCTGCATTTCCTTCACTCTGCGGTCCAACTCATCCCAAACCATCTCAATTGGGTTGAGGTCGGGTGATTGTGGAGGCCAGGTCATCTGAATCTCAAATTTGATCTCATCAGACCAAGGAACAGATTTCCACCGGTCTAATGTCCATTGCTCATGTTTCTTGGCCCAAGCAAGTCTCTTCTTCTTAGCAGTGTCTTTTAGTTGTGGTTTATTTGCAGCAATATCGACCATGAGTGCCTGATGGTCCTCTGAACTGTTGATGTTGAGATGTGACTGTTACTTGAACTCTGAAGCAAGCTTAGTGAGATGTTAGCTTCTTTAGCAGGAGGAGAGTAGCTTAGTGACTTCTTGGTCAGAGATGTTAGCTAGCTAGGCTAACTAAACCAGCCCGCTAGCTGACTAATAACAACAACACCGTAAATATGAAATTAAATCAGATAACTAACTTGACGACAGAAGTAGGTTTAAATCACAGTGGCTAAAAATACGAAAGCGTCTGAAGAGCTTTATTGGTTCAGCTATTCTGTCTATCAAGCTTCCGAGGTGGCTGACTAACTGTCGCTTCTGTTTAAAGAAATGTCCCGTCCACTAGATTATACATCACACTAGCAACATAACCTTCAAGTCCCACATGACAAAAAGTTAGTGTAGGAAGCATAATAATTTTATAATAATTTGTTTTAAATTCTGTGTTTCTCAAAGCTTTGAGTAATTAAACAATTTTTGACACTATTGGTTGGAAAGCGTCAATGCTTCAGGAAGTTGTTCCCCATCACTGCTTTTCAGCATGTTCTCTGTGAAGTAGAATTTGGGAGTTTTGTACGTTTTTTCCACCTTTACTTACTGCTAGTGCGCTAGCTGACTGACATCTGGAATCTATCTATTTTGGATGTTGGGGATTTTCCCTGCCATCATTCTGTATATTTCTGCTCTTTTGATCTGCAGTCATGTTTTAGTTGGGTTTTGTTAGTTGGGTTCTAACTGGTCTCTGGTAGTTGGGCTCCAGCTCACCGACCATAGCTAGTTGGGTAAATAGCTGATGTTAGCTGGCTGGCTAAGATAACTGCATATAGCTAACAATCTTTGATATTTGGTTAGATGGTGTTATGTATTTCCAAAACGTTTTTTTACTTCAATCACTCAAATCATGAGTGCAAACAATTTGTTTAATTTGAAGTTCTACATTTGAAGTTATTTCTGTTGCAGTTTACATAATAGGGAATAGTCCAGTCCTCCATATTACATCACACCTGACTTTGGCATTCTTCTGAATTCTGATTGGTTTTATGTTATAACTCCAAAAATAGAACAGTGAGGTATAAATTTGCATTGGGGCTTAAAAAATATTTTTCATTTGATATTTTATAAACAATACAAAATATACACATTCAAATAACATCATACAAACATTAACTACATCACACCTGCCCAGACCCACTAGAACACACCTCCATCTCCAGGGCCCGCATCACTCTCCACCACATGGTCTCAAACTGCACCATTTAATTTCTCTCCGTCTCCCAGCACTTTACATGTTTAGATAATAAAGCATTTTACCTTTCTATTGAATTAACAACGGAGGACTGGTTGGTTTCCAGTTTAAGTATTTAAGATGATTGAAGAGAAAAGTATCGTCCAACCATCAGGTATCTCACTGCACCCTCATATGCCTTGAAATATACAGACAGACGGATTAAAAGTACATTTACATTGTAATACTTCTGACAGCCAACTTTCTAACTCCGCCCATAAGTTTATGACATCATAACATCCCCAGAAGGCATGGATAATTGAGTGATTGTTAGTTTTACACTTAAGACATGACTCTGCCGTTGTGCTGTAGAATTTGTGAGTTTCGGATCGACTGAGTTTAAAAAAAAGAAAGGGGGTTTCTCCTTGTCCACCTGCCTGTAAATCCATTGAACGAGACAAGTTACCAGACTGAACATATTGCTAATGCTCTTCCCATTGATAACCTGAATGACAATTAACTTGTGGTCGTGATGACGGCCTATTCAATGACGTTGTCCATCAGGATTCCCCAAAAAGGAAGACTGCTCTGGATTGATCACTGGAGTCAGATGTGAAGGAGGAGGTTGATCGCCACATCAGTGAAAACGGAAATATCCAATTTACATTTGGAGTGAAAGAGGAGGAAGGGGAGATGACTGTCACGTTGAAAAAGATGGAGGAAGAAGAGGAGGAAACTGGATATCTGGGCCCGGTTTCCCAAACGCATCTTAATGGAGGAAGAATAGGAGGAAACTGGATATATCTGGGCCCTATGGGGTATTGTCTGTAGATTTATCATAAAAAAAAAATGTAATTCATTTTAGAATAAGGCTATAACATAACAAAAATCACCTGTATGTACAGAACTTGAACTGAACTGATGCTTCAAGCGTTTGATTAAATAATGAAGACACACAAATGACTTGAGGAAGCCAGAGGTCAATATAACCTAACCAGAAGGAATAAATCCGAGCCTCACGCTCATCATCAAATCAAATGTATTTATAAAGCCATTTTTACATCAGCTGATGTCACAAAGTGCTATACAGAAACCCAGCCTAAAAGCCCAAACAGCAAGCAATGCAGATGTAGAAGCACGGTGGCTAGAAAAAACTCCCTAGAAAGGCAGGAACCTAGGAATAAACCTATAGAGGACCCAGTATGAGGCTGTGCCGGGTGTCGATTATAACAGTACATGGCCAAGATGTTAAAACGTTCATAGATGACCAGCAGGGTCAAATAATAATAATAATAATAATAATAATAATCACAGTGGTTGTCGAGGGTCATCACCTGTGGAAGCCGGGGCTTCCAGCGAGGTATGGATTTAATAGTATGTTGTACCTAGTTTCCCTCCTTCAGGGAACAGTAGTTATAGTCATAACGTGTGGATTTATTAGTATGTTGTACCTAGTTTCCCTCCTTCAGGGAACAGTAGTTATAGTCATAACGTGTGGATTCAATAGTATGTTGTACCTCGTTTCCCTCCTTCAGGGAACAGTAGTTATAGTCATAATACTGGATTTTGCTGTGGGACAGTTTTTTGTATTCAGATCTCTGAAATGCTCTCTAACTACGTAACATTTAGTGTCTCCTTATGTTACGCTGGGAAAGCAGTTTTCATGGGCACAGAAATTATAAATAATTCCAGAGTTTGCTAAATCCAATGGTTCTAACCGAGAGTCACCTTAACTTTATAGACAGCACCCAAATGGATACTGTCATTAACGTGGTTCTTCAATAATTACACATCATTCTTAATACTGTAGCTGTTTAGTTACAGTCACATGTTCAACTATCATCAGCTGATCCAGGAAATCATTTTCTGAATGCCAGTCACATGACAAGCATCAGGACATGGGTATATTTGTTGTTAGGTGAAGTATTGGGTCCTGTTCCTTGATGTTGAGGCTATGGATCCAGCATCCCTAACAAATTGGTGTTTATAATGTGTTATTGTCTGCTTGATTTACAGTAGGGTCTCGTTAGTCTGTTTGGATACGGAGATAATTAGCACATATTGTGTAGAGAACTATTCCTTGATGGATAGGCTATTGTACAACACACAGAGCTATTTTCCTTTATTCTGGACATTTAGAATGACAACGCATTACAGAGTAGCCTAGTGGGATTATTCACAAAATTATCTGGTCATCAGGTTATGAAATGTCACAACAAAGACATTTTAGTTTCCTTGTTTCACCTGAAATATTAAATTATTTATAATCATAGGTCTATGTTGTTGTTAGGTGAAGTTATGGGTCCTACAGTAGGTCTATGTTGTTGTTATGGGTCCTACAGTAGGTCTATGTTATTGTTATGGGTCCTACAGTAGGTCTATGTTGTTAGGTGAAGTTATGGGTCCTACAGTAGGTCTATGTTGTTAAGTGAAGTTATGGGTCCTACAGTAGATCTATGTTGTTAGGTGAAGTTATGGGTCCTACAGCAGGTCTATGTTGTTGTTATGGGTCCTACAGTAGGTCTATGTGTTTGTTAGGTGAAGTTATGGGTCCTACAGTAGGTCTATGTTGTTGTTATGGGTCCTACAGTAGGTCTATGTTGTTGTTAGGTGAAGTTATGGGTCCTACAGTAGGTCTATGTTATTGTTATGGGTCCTACAGTAGGTCTATGTTGTTGTTAGGTGAAGTTATGGGTCCTACAGTAGGTCTATGTTATTGTTATGGGTCCTACAGTAGGTCTATGTTGTTAGGTGAAGTTATGGGTCCTACAGTAGGTCTATGTTGTTGTTATGGGTCCTACAGTAGGTCTATGTTGTTATGTGAAGTTATGGGTCCTACAGTAGGTCTGTTGTTGTTATGGGCCCTACAGTAGGTCTATGTTGTTGTTAGGTGAAGTTATGGGTCCTACAGTAGATCTATGTTGTTAGGTAAAATTATGGGTCCTACAGTAGGTCTATGTTGTTGTTATGGGTCCTACAGTAGGTCTATGTTGTTAGGTGAAGTTATGGGTCCTACAGTAGGTCTATGTTGTTGTTATGGGTCCTACAGTAGGTCTATGTTGTTGTTATGGGTCCTACAGTAGGTCTATGTTATTGTTATGGGTCCTACAGTAGGTCTATGTTGTTAGGTGAAGTTATGGGTCCTACAGTAGGTCTATGGTATTGTTATGGGTCCTACAGTAGGTCTATGTTGTTGTTAGGTGAAGTAATGGGTCCTACAGTAGGTCTATGTTGTTAGGTAAAGTTATGGGTTCTACAGTAGGTCTATGTTGTTGTTATGGGTCCTACAGTAGGTCTATGTTAGGTGAAGTTATGGGTCCTACAGTAGGTCTATGTTGTTGTTAGGTGAAGTTATGGGTCCTACAGTAGGTCTATGTTGTTGTTATGGGTCCTACAGTAGGTCTTTGTTGTTAGGTGAAGTTATGGGTCCTACAGTAGGTCTATGTTGTTATGGGTCCTACAGTAGGTCTATGTTGTTGTTAGGTGAAGTTATGGGTCCTACAGTAGGTCTATGGTGTTGTTATGGGTCCTACAGTAGGTCTATGTTGTTGTTAGGTGAAGTTATGGGTCCTACAGTAGGTCTATGTTGTTGTTAGGTGAAGTTATGGGTCCTACAGTAGGTCTATGGTGTTGTTATGGGTCCTACAGTAGGTCTATGTTGTTGTTAGGTGAAGTTATGGGTCCTACAGTAGGTCTATGTTGTTGTTAGGTGAAGTTATGGGTCCTATAGTAGGTCTATGTTGTTGTTATGGGTCCTACAGTAGGCCTATGTTGTTGTTAGGTGAAGTTATGGGTCCTACAGTAGGTCTATGTTGTTATGAGTCCTACATTAGGTCTATGTTGTTATGTGAAGTTATGGGTCCTACAGTAGGTCTGTTGTTGTTATGGGTCCTACAGTAGGTCTATGTTGTTGTTATGGGTCCTACAGTAGGTCTATGTTGTTGTTATGGGTCCTACAGTAGGTCTATGTTGTTGTTATGGGTCCTACAGTAGGCCTATGTTGTTGTTAGGTGAAGTTATGGGTCCTACAGTAGGTCTATGTTGTTATGGGTCCTACAGTAGGTCTATGTTGTTATGTGAAGTTATGGGTCCTACAGTAGGTCTGTTGTTGTTATGGGCCCTACAGTAGGTCTATGTTGTTGTTAGGTGAAGTTATGGGTCATACAGTAGGTCTATGTTGTTAGGTGAAGTTATGGGTCCTATAGTAGGTCTATGTTGTTGTTATGGGTCCTACAGTAGGTCTATGTTGTTGTTATGGGTCCTACAGTAGGTCTATGTTATTGTTATGGGTCCTACAGTAGGTCTATGTTGTTGTTAGGTGAAGTTATGGGTCCTACAGTAGGTCTATGTTAGGTGATGTTATGGGTCCTACAGTAGGTCTATGTTGTTGTTAGGTGAAGTTATGGGTCCTACAGTAGGTCTATGTTGTTAAGTGAAGTTATTGGTCCTACAGTAGGTCTATGTTGTTGTTAGGTAAAGTTATGGGTTCTGCAGTAGGTCTATGTTGTTGTTATGGGTCCTACAGTAGGTCTATGCTGTTAGGTGAAGTTATGGGTCCTACAGTAGGTCTATGTTGTTGTTAGGTGAAGTTATGGGTCCTACAGTAGGTCTATGTTGTTGTTATGGGTCCTACAGTAGGTCTATGTTGTTGTTATGGGTCCTACAGTAGGTCTATGTTGTTTGTTATGGGTCCTACAGTAGGTCTTTGTTGTTAGGTGAAGTTATGGGTCCTACAGTAGGTCTATGTTGTTGTTAGGTGAAGTTATGGGTCCTACAGTAGGTCTATGTTAGGTGATGTTATGGGTCCTACAGTAGGTCTATGTTGTTGTTAGGTGAAGTTATGGGTCCTACAGTAGGTCTATGTTGTTAAGTGAAGTTATTGGTCCTACAGTAGGTCTATGTTGTTGTTAGGTAAAGTTATGGGTTCTACAGTAGGTCTATGTTGTTGTTATGGGTCCTACAGTAGGTCTATGCTGTTAGGTGAAGTTATGGGTCCTACAGTAGGTCTATGTTGTTGTTAGGTGAAGTTATGGGTCCTACAGTAGGTCTATGTTGTTGTTATGGGTCCTACAGTAGGTCTATGTTGTTGTTATGGGTCCTACAGTAGGTCTTTGTTGTTAGGTGAAGTTATGGGTCCTACAGTAGGTCTATGTTGTTGTTAGGTGAAGTTATGGGTCCTACAGTAGGTCTATGTTGTTGTTATGGGTCCTACAGTAGGTCTATGTTGTTGTTATGGGTCCTACAGTAGGTCTATGTTGTTGTTATGGGTCCTACAGTAGGTCTTTGTTGTTAGGTGAAGTTATGGGTCCTACAGTAGGTCTATGTTGTTGTTATGGGTCCTACAGTAGGTCTATGTTTTTAGGTGAAGTTATGGGTCCTACAGTAGGTCTATGTTGTTATGGGTCCTACAGTAGGTCTATGTTGTTGTTAGGTGAAGTTATGGGTCCTACAGTAGGTCTATGTTGTTGTTAGGTGAAGTTATGGGTCCTGTAGTAGGTCTATGTTGTTGTTATGGGTCCTACAGTAGGTCTATGTTGTTAGGTGAAGTTATGGGTCCTACAGTAGGTCTATGTTGTTGTTATGGGTCCTACAGTAGGTCTATGTTGTTGTTAGGTGAAGTTATGGGTCCTACAGTAGGTCTATGTTGTTGTTATGGGTCCTACAGTAGGTCTATGTTGTTGTTATGGGTCCTACAGTAGGTCTATGTTAGGTGAAGTTATGGGTCCTACAGTAGGTCTATGTTGTTGTTAGGTGAAGTTATGGGTCCTACAGTAGGTCTATGTTGTTAGGTAAAGTTATGGGTTCTACAGTAGGTCTATGTTGTTGTTATGGGTCCTACAGTAGGTCTTTGTTGTTAGGTGAAGTTATGGGTCCTACAGTAGGTCTATGTTGTTATGGGTCCTACAGTAGGTCTATGTTAGGTGGTTATGGGTCCTACAGTAGGTCTATGTTGTTGTTATGGGTCCTACAGTAGGTCTATGTTGTTATGGGTCCTACAGTAGGTCTATGTTAGGTGGTTATGGGTCCTACAGTAGGTCTATGTTGTTGTTATGGGTCCTACAGTAGGTCTATGTTGTTGTTATGGGTCCTACAGTAGGTCTATGTTAGGTGAAGTTATGGGTCCTACAGTAGGTCTATGTTGTTGTTAGGTGAAGTTATGGGTCCTACAGTAGGTCTATGTTGTTAGGTAAAGTTATGGGTTCTACAGTAGGTCTATGTTGTTGTTATGGGTCCTACAGTAGGTCTTTGTTGTTAGGTGAAGTTATGGGTCCTACAGTAGGTCTATGTTGTTATGGGTCCTACAGTAGGTCTATGTTAGGTGGTTATGGGTCCTACAGTAGGTCTATGTTGTTGTTAGGTGAAGTTATGGGTCCTACAGTAGGTCTATGTTGTTGTTAGGTGAAGTTATGGGTCCTACAGTAGGTCTATGGTGTTGTTATGGGCCCTACAGTAGGTCTATGTTGTTGTTAGGTGAAGTTATGGGTCCTACAGTAGGTCTATGTTGTTATTGGTCCTACAGTAGGTCTATGTTAGGTGGTTATGGGTCCTACAGTAGGTCTATGTTGTTGTTAGGTGAAGTTATGGGTCCTACAGTAGGTCTATGTTGTTGTTAGGTGAAGTTATGGGTCCTATAGTAGGTCTATGTTGTTGTTATGGGTCCTACAGTAGGCCTATGTTGTTGTTAGGTGAAGTTATGGGTCCTACAGTAGGTCTATGTTGTTATGGGTCCTACATTAGGTCTATGTTGTTATGTGAAGTTATGGGTCCTACAGTAGGTCTGTTGTTGTTATGGGTCCTACAGTAGGTCTATGTTGTTGTTATGGGTCCTACAGTAGGTCTATGTTGTTGTTATGGGTCCTACAGTAGGTCTATGTTGTTGTTATGGGTCCTACAGTAGGCCTATGTTGTTGTTAGGTGAAGTTATGGGTCCTACAGTAGGTCTATGTTGTTATGGGTCCTACAGTAGGTCTATGTTGTTATGTGAAGTTATGGGTCCTACAGTAGGTCTGTTGTTGTTATGGGCCCTACAGTAGGTCTATGTTGTTGTTAGTTGAAGTTATGGGTCATACAGTAGGTCTATGTTGTTAGGTGAAGTTATGGGTCCTATAGTAGGTCTATGTTGTTGTTATGGGTCCTACAGTAGGTCTATGTTGTTGTTATGGGTCCTACAGTAGGTCTATGTTATTGTTATGGGTCCTACAGTAGGTCTATGTTGTTGTTAGGTGAAGTTATGGGTCCTACAGTAGGTCTATGTTAGGTGATGTTATGGGTCCTACAGTAGGTCTATGTTGTTGTTAGGTGAAGTTATGGGTCCTACAGTAGGTCTATGTTGTTAAGTGAAGTTATTGGTCCTACAGTAGGTCTATGTTGTTGTTAGGTAAAGTTATGGGTTCTACAGTAGGTCTATGTTGTTGTTATGGGTCCTACAGTAGGTCTATGTTGTTGTTATGGGTCCTACAGTAGGTCTATGTTGTTGTTATGGGTCCTACAGTAGGTCTATGTTGTTGTTATGGGTCCTACAGTAGGTCTTTGTTGTTAGGTGAAGTTATGGGTCCTACAGTAGGTCTATGTTGTTGTTAGGTGAAGTTATGGGTCCTACAGTAGGTCTATGTTGTTATGGGTCCTACAGTAGGTCTATGTTGTTGTTATGGGTCCTACAGTAGGTCTATGTTGTTGTTAGGTGAAGTTATGGGTCCTATAGTAGGTCTATGTTGTTGTTATGGGTCCTACAGTAGGTCTATGTTGTTGTTAGGTGAAGTTATGGGTCCTACAGTAGGTCTATGTTGTTGTTATGGGTCCTACAGTAGGTCTATGTTGTTGTTATGGGTCCTACAGTAGGTCTATGTTGTTGTTAGGTGAAGTTATGGGTCCTACAGTAGGTCTATGTTGTTGTTATGGGTCCTACAGTAGGTCTATGTTATTGTTTGGTGAAGTTATGGGTCCTACAGTAGGTCTATGTTGTTGTTAGGTGAGTTATGGCCCAATTTGTTTAACACTTAGTGTACAAACCCTCATTGTCAGGCTGATGGGAAACTAGCCAAAGAGTATTTTACTGGTTGAAGTAGTTTTTAAATATAAAGTAGTACATTTTCTACAATAAACATTAAATGAATCAGGAAATTCAAACAAGCCTTACAATTATAATCCAATAGTAATGTGAAATGCACTCATAAGCAACCTGGAAATGGGGGCTATTTTTGCTGTCAGCCAATGAGAACTCCAGTGAGTTTTCCCCTATGGTGGTGAATTAGAATATAGCAACACAGAGCTTAATGTGAGTTTCCTTGAGTAGCACTCCTGATCTTACGCTGATAGTGTGCTGTAATATTCAGAATACATTGTGAAAAACTAAAATCTTCGCTCACCATTTTTGCTCCATGCAGATATACTATATCCATAACTAGCGGTTTCTGCATTAGCATGGAGGAGTTTCTGCAACCAAATTGTGTGTGCATTGCCCTCGCGACACAATTTTAGCAAACACAGAAAGGGGCCTTTATTGGAGACCAAAAGTCGTCTGGCACACTGCTTAGGATTTCAACAACTTGAATAACTAGCCTACAATCATCGATGTTACAGATACAGGTATCCTGTGTGTGTCATTGTTTTCTTTCCTTCTGCCCTAGTCACAGGTGTCACTCATCAGCAGTCATCAGTTGCCCATCAATCACCAATCAGTCCCAATCAGAAGACACACCTGCTAATTTCCCCTTACCCAATCACATCCTCTTTCCCTTGGTTTCAAAACCCAGTCAGTTGTTTCTCTCTCTCTCTCGTTTTGAGGCTACACACCTCTATCTCTGTTTTGATTTGCTGAAGATCAGTTGCTGTTTGTTTGTGCGCCCTCTCTCTCTCTTGTGTTTTGTGCCTACATCTCACATTTGACTGTTATCCTGTGAGTATGTACTGCTGTGTTGTATTGCTGTTTGTTTGTTGGTGGAAAAGGGGGGTAACCAGCCAAGTCGCCCATTCCACCTAGACTGCGGGGCAAAAGGGATTCGTAACAATCGATGTTACTACTGTGAAAACGAGAAAACAAGACAATTGTCATATAATTTAACAGACGTCGATTGTTATACAACTTCATGACTATACTCTGGGCATCACCTTTTACCTCAAATAAATATAGGATTTCTGCTGTTGTGGGCCTTTAACCATCTGTCTGACTTTGTTCACACAGGAGAGAGATGTGAATATCGTGCATCCTCTGGGGAGCCTCAACACCCTCATGATACTGAAGAGGCAGAGAATAGACTCTCCAGATCAGAACACCTCAAGAAACAGCAGCAGAGACCCACAGGGAAGAAATCTCATTGCTGCTCTGACTGTGGGAAACATTGCAAATCTTCATCAGAACTTGAAATACACCAGAGAATACACACAGGAGAGAAATATTATAGCTGTAATCAATGTGGGAAAAGTTTTATTACATCTAGCTCTCTGACTAGACACCAGAGAACACACACAGGAGAGAAACCTTATAGCTGTGATCAATGTGGGAAAAGTGTTTCAACATTTAGCTATCTAACTATACACCAGAGAACACACACAGGAGAGAAACCTTATAGCTGTGATCAATGTGGGAAAAGTTTTAATACATCTAGCCATCTGACTAGACACCAGCAAGTACACACAGGAGAGAAATCTTATAGCTGTGATCAATGTGGGAAGAGTTTTTCAACATCTAGCTATCTAACTATACACCAGAGAACACACACAGGAGAGAAACCTTATAGCTGTGATCAATGTGGGAAGAGCTTTACTCAGTCAAGCTCCCTGAAATACCACCGTAAACTACACACAGGAGAGAAACCTTATAGCTGTGGTCAATGTGGGAAAAGTTTTACTCACTCAAGTGACCTGAAATACCACCGTAAACTACACACAGGAGAGAAAACGTATAGCTGTAATCTGTGTGTGAAGAGTTTTTATACTTCTAGCCAGCTGAATTCACACCATAGAATCCACACAGGAGAGAAACCTTATAGTTGTGATCAATGTGGGAAGAGATTTACTACATCTGGCTCTCTGATAGTGCACCAGAGAATACACACAGGAGAGAAACCCTATTGCTGTGATCAATGTGGGAAGAGTTTTTCAACATTTAACTATACACCAGAGAACTCACACAGGATAGAAATCTTATAGCTGTGGTCAATGTGACGAGATTCTCTGATCAAACATCAGAAAATACATACATGAAGGAGTTGTTTCATGATATCAATGAAATAATGTCACAATGTTTTAACATTGCAGTAGGAGTATTTTAATAATGTCATAATGTAGAACCATAAACATTTGCCCCCTTATCAATTGATTTCAACATGATATGGATATTAGCCTAAGGGGAAATGGAAGAGTTACTATTTATGTGATTTCATATAAAATATGCGTTCGGTTGTAGTTGAAAGTTGAAAATATAATGACTTGAAAATAACTTAATTTCAATTTACTTGCAGGTAGGTAGCCTAGTGGTTAGAGCGTTGGGCCGTCGTTCCGCCCCTGAACAGGGCAGTTAACCCACTGTTCCTAGGCCGTCATTATGAATAAGAATTTGTTCTTAACTGACTTGCCTTGTTAAATAAAGGTTAAATAAAAAGTGGACAAGAGTTCTAGAAGCTAGTGAGTTTAAGGAAGACGAGTTCTAGAAGCTAGTGAGTTTAAGGAAGACGAGTTCTAGAAGCTAGTGTGTTTAAGGAAGACGAGTTCTAGAAGCTAGTGTGTTTAAGGAAGACAAGTTCTAGAAGCTAGTGTGTTTAAGGAAGACGAGTTCTAGAAGCTAGTGTGTTTAAGGAAGACGAGTTCTAGAAGCTAGTGAGTTTTCGGATTCTATAAAGAACATCTTGAAGAAAAGAATACTATTGTATATTATTATTTAGAAACAAGTGTTTTTAATTGTTGACAGCCAGTAGACATCATGTTTATATTGTAGAAGGTGAAGCATTGTAGTTGATTATAATGTGAAATGGAAGTTGTTTTCTGTTGGTGGTGAGCAAACTTGTCCAACAAAAATATAGGATATATTTGTTGTCTTAAGGGGGAAGGTGGTACAGGCTTTGGTTTTTCCATTTATGTTTTCAGGTTGGACTTTAGCTCGTTAGCACGTAGGATGCACCGATTGGTGTCATCTCGTTAGTCAGTATGTGTTACACCTGTGCTGGCTTGTGCATCTCGTTAGTGGGAAGGTGTTTCACCTGAGCTGGTCCAGGTTCTATTTAAGAGTGTCTGGCCCAGTGCTCCAGGTTCTATTTAAGAGTGTCTGGCCCAGTGCTAGGGGGAATATCAGGTCACTCTCACTGTGTATGCTGCAGATGCATCAGCTACTGCTGAGCAGTTTCAGTAGGACATTAGGCTATTTAGATGGTAACGTAGCTATCTAACGTTTAGTTGCAGTTTTGGGGGGTTTGTTAGTAATACTGTATATTTGATGCTATGTGATGTCATAGCTGAGCTGTGGTGCTCTGCAGCAGTCTACTGTATGCTCTTCTCTCTGTACAATGTCTTCTGTTATATAACCATGTATGCCTTTTCTGTTCCAATTTCCTTTCTTATCATGGTCCGATAGCCGGTATTGAGTTCATATTTTGTGTCAGGACCCTTCAGCGTGCAGTCTATTCAGGAATCCATCGTTCTACTTCCTGTACATGGCCTTCAAAGAGTATCTCTCCTCTCTCAGTAGCACAAGTTTGAGTTCACGTTGTTGGGTTTACATTACGCTTTTCCAGAGGCGATGTGTGTGATGGCTTTATGGGTTCTTCAGTCTGAAATACACAGAATGTTCTTCCCTTGAATTCTGTTTGCATTATGTACTCTCATACACCGTTAGATGAAATAATTAGCATGGAACATCAGTTGTCATCACCAGAACTAACACTGGTTTGTCCTCTTTCATGTTATGCTGCCTGAATGCAGCACCTGGTGAACCTCTGTTCAACATTGATGCTGGCAACCAATGACAAGATACTGGAACTCATCACGGCTCTGGTTCCTTCATTAACTCTGAGAGCTAGCTCTGAGCTATGGCCTCCCAGTTCTGCATCGGTGCTGCTACTGCTTCTCAATCAATGCCGGCTTAACTCTCAAGAACATGGGTGTTCATTTTATATATTGACACATTGCTTGGGCAGTGAGCTACCCTGAAGGAGCAGAACTTATATAGTCAAGACTTGCATTATTTATTTGCTAATAAATGGTTCAACATATTTCTACGTGGTGTTTTCTTTACGAAATTAAGCGGAGCCAGTTCAGAAAAAAACCTGAGTGACCATCTCGGCTGACGCATCAGCTAAGATTGCACCAATAAGAGGCTAGTATCATTTACGTCCACCTTATTTGGCGGTCTATTTAGGCTGACCAGGTCTGCTCTCTCATCCTGCTGCCACTTGCTGCTACTATGAGCTGGCTTCTAGCTCCTCCCACCACCCCAGCCTCCACCTGTTAGGTTCTGTGTTCCTGCTGGGGAGTGGTATAGCTTACTGCTACCCTGAAGGAGCAGAGCTAATGAATAGTTCAACATATTTCTACGTGAAATGTCATCAAATCTGGAAATGGCAAAATCTATTAGAAAATAGCAGAAACATAATCCATCCAGCACATAATAACACATCCAGCACATCTTATTTCTCTACCAGCATGCGTACCGTGAAGATCCCTCGACTGCAACAGCTCTGGTTGATTTAACCGATCAATGGCTCAGGTCACTTGACCAAAATAAACGTATGGTTGAGCTGCTTCTTGATTTTAGTGCTGCATTTGACCTTGTTGATCATATGGTTAATAGCTGAGGCCATTGAAGAGAGATGTTTTCTTTAACCCTCATTTCTTTGTTGGAACATTGCTACTGAGGTGTCATAGTCTATGGAAGACCTGTTTTACTGTTAGTAAGGTAGCCTATATATTTAACTAATGATGAAGAGTATGATGAGAAACACTGACATTAGTGGTAGGCTGAGATCAAGCAAATAACCTAAGTAAACCTGGATGATAGTTGTGATATCTGAAACATATTGACTTTGAATTAGGCAAACACCCGTATTATGAATGGTCAACCATTTGATATGAGGTAGATCATTTTATTTTAATAAAAATGTGGTTACATGGATTCAATGTAAATATTAGGTATGACTGTGCTGCATTGGTAAAAGAAAAGTCAATTGTTCCAGAATTTGGTTACACATGACAACTTCTGTGGGTAATCATGGCAATGGGGCCTTCATTGTGACATCACAAGATTCTGATTCTTGGAGGTTAGCTGTTGCACAGACAAACAGAACAGTGCAATGATACTGATTCAACTAACAACTGACAGATTATTAATGTCCTATTTCATTAGCGAGAGAACACGCTGCTTACTTGAGAGGTAGGTTGTAATATAACTCACTGAATAGCTATGTTTCTGTAGAATAACTACTTTTCAAATGACTTGTGTACTAACATGATCTGTTAAATAGGCCTAACATGCAATCATGTTGACAAGTGAAACTGTTGATGAGAGACAGTTTGCTTGAATCCTTTTTTTGTGAGAAAACTGTTCATTCTGACACCTGAGATGGCATGTTACAGTTGTTGTAGTGAGCCAGCCTAATGGCAAATGCATTTAATTGATGAAAGAAAACCTTCTCTCTGTGTTAATCCCCAACATATATTGTAATCAGTTATCTCAATAAATATGTACCAAAAGGGTAGGTTGTGTAAAAACAAGTAGGCCTACCTAAATAGATTAAACAGTACAACAAGTTAGGTCCATCATGGATACAGAGTCATTTTCTACACCTTTTTTGAAGGATATGACATGTGATTAGTGTGGTTTATGATAACCAGGCCCAATATGGAGTGGCGTTACATGAGGGGGTTGAATAAGGCTCAATAGTAATGTACAGAGAGAGCCTGAAGTTTGCTTCTTAAAGTCTGTGTTGTGCTTTGTCATCTCCAATGGCAACGCCTTGCATCACAATGATCACAACAATCATCTCTGGATTGGGATTGTCACTTGCTTAATTGTAAGTAAACGGAAGAAAACGTGTGCACATCGTAAAGAGATGCATTATTCTTTGGTTAGCAACACACCACTTACTACAACGTTATGTATTTTCCAGAGTTATTGTTAGCTAGGAGGAAGACATGGAGGGTTCAACGCTGACACAGAGGAGGGCTGAGTGTCAGTTGAAGGAAAGGGCGATCCAGACAGACTACATGATGGAGCTAGGAGCCAGGTTGGCTCTGGTGTGGCAGATCCAGAGGGAGCAGGAGAAGGACATGAAGAGGATTTGGTTTGAGACAAGGAAAATGCCAACCCTGATTGAGGAGGTAACAAGACTAATTGATTAAAGCAAATATATTTCAATATACAGGCAAAATGTGCCATATGCCATGGAATGTAAGCTAACAATATATAGTCTGATAACTTTTCTTGTGTTGTATCGTGTATGTCTCTCTTTGAGTATTGTTATGTGCATAGTCCTCAGTTCTTATGATTGCCTTGTCTTAAAAAAAATAATAATAGCAAGACCAAGCGATCTCTCGTAGACCTTAATATCAGGATTATGTAGTTGTCCAACCTAGCTACCTTAAGTTTAATGCACTAACTGTAATCGTTCTGGGTAAAAGCCTCTGCTAAATGACTTAAATGTCAAATGTTATGCTGGGTGTGGGGCATGTATTTTTACATTTAGTTGACCCATTGGCTAGAAGACAGGAAAGGAAAGGGGGATACCTAGATAGTTGTACAACTGAATGCCTTCTGCATTTAACCCAACCCCTCTGAACATTCTAACCACTAGGCTACCTGCCGCCCTAGACCCAGGGTTGGTACAGATTGGTGCAGAGCATCTGAGAGGACACTAGATATATACAGTGCCTTTGAAAGTACTCAGACACCTTCACTTTTTTCACCTTTTGTTACATTACAGCCTCATTCTAAAATGTATTAAATCAAACACACAATACCCCATAATGACAAAGCGTAAAAACAGTTCACGTTTATTTTGTGCAAATGTATTAAACTTAAAAACAGAAATACCTTATTTCCATAAGTATTCAGACCCTTTGCTATGAGTCTCGAAATTGTGCTTAGGTGCATCCTGTTTCCATTGATCATCCTTGAGATGTTTCTACAACTTGATTGGACATGTGGTAAATAAAATTGATAGGACATGATTTGGAAAGGCACACACCTGTCTATATAAGGTTCCACAGTTGACAGTGCATGTCAGAGCAAACACCAAACCATGAGGTCGAAGGAATTGTCTGTAGAGTTCCGAGACAGGATTGTGTCGAGAAACAGATCTAGGGGAAGGGTACCAAAAAAATCTCTGCAGCATTGAAGGTCCCCAAGAACACAGTGGCCTCCATCATTCTTAAATGGAAGAAGTTTGGAGCCACCAAGACTCTTCCTAGAGCTGGCCGCAAGGCCAAGCTGAGCATTCGGAGGAGAAGGGCCTTGGTCAGGGAGGTGACCAGGAACCCAATAGTGACTCTGACAGAGCTCTAGAGTTCATCTGTGGAGATAGAAGAACCTTCCAGAAGGACAACCATCTCTGCAGCACTTCACCAATCAGGCCTTTATGGTAGAGTGGCCAGATGGAAGCCACTCCTCCGTAAAAGGCACATGACAGCCCGTTGTATTTGCCAAAAGGCACCTAAAGACTCTCAGACCATGAGAAACAAGATGCTCTGGTCTGATGAAACCAAGATTTAAATTTTTGGCCTGAATGCTAAGTGTCACGTCTGGAGGAAATCTGGCACCTAAGGCACGGTGAAGCACGGTGGTGGTAGCATCGTGCTGTGGGGATGTTTTTCAGCAGCATGGACTAGTAGACTAGTCAGGATCGAGGCAAAGATGAACGGACAAAGTACAAAGAGGTCCTTGATGAAAACCTGCTCCAGAGCGTTCAGGACCTCAGACTGGGGGGCGAAGGGTCACCTTCCAACAGAACAACGACCCTAAGCACAAAGCCAAGACAACGCAGGAGTGACTTCCGGGACAAGTCTCTGAATGTCCTTGAGTAGCCCAGCAAAAGCCCGGACTTGAACCGGATCGAACATCTCTGGAGAGACATGAAAATAGCTGTGCAGCAATGCTCCCCATCCAATCGAACAGAGCTTGATAGGATCTGCAGAGAAGAATGGGAGAAACTCCCCAAACACAAGTATGTCAAGATGTAGAGTAGTACCCAAGAAGATTGTATGCTGTAATCGCTGCCAAAGGTGTACTGAATACAAAGTACTGAAAACCATTTGTATTTACTTGAAATGAATTTGGAACGGTTCTGTTTTTGCTTTGTCAATATGGGGTATTGTGTGTAGACTGATGAGTGAAAAAACGATTTAATACATTTTAGAATAAGGCTGTGAGGTAACAACATGTGGAAAAAGTGAAGGGGTCTGAATACTTTCCGAAGGCACTGTATATGTGATGTATAAGTAAATAGTGTTGACTCATAAAGTATGTATGTACTGAATGTGATCACTTTTATCATGTCTGTTTCTTTTCTCCCGCAGAATGTGAGAGATGTGACCAACTGTCCACTCAATGAGTTCATGGCTCCCTGTATTGACTTCCTCCCACCACTGGCTTTCACCAATCGGAGGCCAATACCAACAATGTTAAATTCCCCCGCTCCATTGGATATACACGCTCAGGATGCACAGCGGTTCATTGTATTTTCATACTTTGTCCCTGCTGAGTGCCCAGTTGCCACACAGGCCACTGCAGATGTATCGACAGATACACATCTTTCCTCAATGCTGCATCGATACCTGCCACACTTCTTTAACGAAGACTCTATTCCACCACAGCAGACAGTCGAGGGAACCACTGAGGTCTCAGTTGCTCCTGTGGCAATATCTAATATCAAGGAAGAGGACAGATTCTATCCTTTCTCCCTCCCACCACTGGCTCAGCGGTTCATTGGCAATTCATTCAATGTCCCGGAAACCTCCCAGCCTGCTGTTTCGCCACAGAGTGCCGAGTTGCCAAAGAGGCCACTGCAGGTACAGCCACTGTCAAGAGAGAGAACCGATATCCAGCTAGAATTCTTCTTTCAGTGCTGCCTCCATGCCTGCCATCAGTCTTTGACGATGACTTCATGCCTCCAGAGCACACAGTAGAGGATGCCTATGAGGTCTCAGTTGCTACAGAGGCCACTTCAAGCACAGCTACTGTTGATGGAGTGGACAGATCAGCAGCTAAATGCCCTGTCCCAATGCTGCCTCCAAGTCTGCCACGTGTCTTTGACATTGACTACAAACTGCCAGGGGCGGCAGCAGAGGGAACCAACAAGTGTCCAGTTGCCAGTGAAACAACCAATGATGTGTCCACTCACCTCAAAGAGGACATGGCAGCTGATCAAAGCCCTCCTGACCCTGCAGCACTGCCTCCAAGCTCGCCATGTATCCGTGACTCTGACCACAAACTGACCAAGGAGGAAAAAGAGGACGCCACCGAGTCCTCCCTTGCCACAGAGATCACTGTAGGCACATCCATTGACCAGGGAGAGGACCTGGATGAAAGCCCTGCTCCAAGGCTGCCTCCAATCTTGTCACACATTTTGGACAATGACCATAAGCAGCCAGAGAAGACGATAGAGGGCGCCACTGAGTGCTCAGTCGCCGCAGAGGCATCAGTTGCTAATAGAGAGGATCCATTGGCAGCTACAGGTCTTCCCGCAGTGCTGCCTTCAAGTCTGCCACTTGTCTTTGACAATGACTACAAACTGCCAGAGGAGGCAGTAGAGGGCATCAGCAAGTGTTCAGTTACCAGTGAAGCAGCCGCTTCCATGTCCACTGTCCTCCAAGAGGAGTTTTGGATGACAAAAGTCCTCCTGCACCTTCAGCACTGCCTCTAAGGCTGCCCTGCACCCACAACATTGACCACAAACAGCCAGAGGAGACAGGTGAGAACACCACAGAGTGCTCAGTTGACATAGAGGCAAGTGCAATTGCATCCACTGTCAAGAGAGAGGAACTGATGGGTGATAAAAGCCCTGTCCTAGCACTTCCTCCAAGCCTGGCATGCATCCATGACAAGGACCACAAGCAGCCAGATCAGAAAGGGAGGGGCACTACTGAGGAGGTGGATATCTGCCCTCACACTCATCAGCTGGTCCCAGATGCTAACTTAACTCTGGCAACCCACAATGATGAGCCGCCCACCCCTTTGATCTGCGTGGTCACTAAGACGCCTGTTAGAGTGGGAGCCTCCATATGCAGGTCTGCGGATGAGGTTCCGAGGCCCTGGACATTGGAAGAGGCAAAGGTAGGTGTCCTATTTTACACTACTACTGTACAGGGATGTTGGTCAGTTCCATTTCAATTCAAAGCGTTGAAGAGAATTTGAATTTTAGACTACTTCCTGAATTGACCGGAATTGAAATGGAAATGACCCCAACCCTGCTGCTTTTTGCTAATTGTGTAAAACATCACCCCTCACTAGGGTTAATGTTTGTATTACGTTTAGTGTGGACCCAGGAAGAACATCTATATCTATTATAAAATCTAATGGGGATACATATAAACAAATTACCTCAATTACTGTCCTCCAAATTGTGCCCCATGAGGCCATCATTGTATGTTGATCACTCAAATGTGTATTGAATGTGCCACATTGGAACAATATTACATCTAGAGTCAATGTCTTCCTGTTAGGATCATTGGATAGGCATTGAAATTGAGAGTGAAGAGAGGAGCATCAAGGAGGTGAGCCCGAGGGAGGGTTTGAAGAGTGAGGCGGACCGTGCCCATTCCAAGAGCTCCAATGGGACGGTTTCATCAGAGAGAGCAGAGACCATCCTGGGAAGAGTGGGCTTTCTGGTCATGAGCCACATGCAGAAAATCCCGTTTTTGAAGATGGAGGAAAAAGAGAAAACAAGAAACTGAATAAGAAGTTGAAAGATGACGAGAAAGAGAGAAAGGAGCTGAAAGACAAGGAGGAGGAGCAAAGAAAGAGGGAGAAGAAAGAGATGAAGGAGAGAGAGAAAGAGCAGAAGAAAGTCATGAAGGCTGAGAAAAAGAGGGAGAAGTTGGAACAGGAAAAGAGAGAGATGGAAAGAAAAGAGAAGGAAAAGGCAGAGAAAAGGAGGTTAGAGGGGCTGATGAAGATACATAATGCCATGATGAAAGACAGGATTAAGAAAGAGAAGAAGTGGTCCGAAGAGCTGAAAAGGAGAGAGAAAGCTCAAGCTGACTTCCTGGAGATGGAGCGAAAGATTCTAGTAAAAGAGGAGAAGAAGATAGAAAAGATGAGGAAAGAGGAGAGGAAGAGACTGGAGAAGAAGAAAAAGAGGGAGCCAGCTGGAGGTTGGAACTGAGAGGGTGATAGAAGTGCAGGGAAGGGATGAAAGCTTGAAGATGGATGAGTAGACTGGGTAATAGAGAGAGAGTAGGGATGGTATTTTTTTTTTTTTTTAAGGTATTTTTGCATGCAATGAAAAAACAAAGCATTTAAAAAATTAAATAAAAATGTTTACTCCGTTTGATTTTTGTTAAGGCATACTGTACAGCACTGTATAAACACGAAATGTTTACTTTTCACAAATCTGGGAAGTGTTTAAATGTTGAATTCCAAACCACCCGATGGAGAGAGGCTGCGCTGAGATGAGGAGAGGAGGATGAAAAGGGAGGGGGAGTGGATGGAGGGTGGAGAAGAATATGATAGAGGGGAATATGATAGAGGGAATATGATAGAGAGGAATATGATAGAGGGGAATATGATATTTTATTTATTTTATTTAACTTTTATTTAACTAGGCAATTCAGTTCAGAACTAAAGGCAAAAGGCCTTCTACGGGGATGGGGGCTGGGATTAAAAATAAATAAATCAAAGTAAAATATAGGACAAAACACACATCACGACCAGAGAGACAACACAACACTTTAACCAGGAAGGCCAGTTGAGAACAAGTTCTCATTTACAACTGCGACCTGGCCAAGATAAAGCAAAGCAGTACGACAAAAACAACAACACAGAGTTACACATGGGATAAACAAACGTACAGTCAATAACACAATAGAAAAATCTATTTACAGTGTGTGCACATGTAGTAAGATTAGGGAGGTAAGGCAATAAATAGGCCATAGAGGAGAAATAACTACAATTTAGCATTAACACTGGAGTGATAGATGTGCAGAAGATGATGTGCAAGTAGAGATACTGGGGTGCAAACGAGCAAAAATAAATAAATAACAGTATGGGGATGAGGTAGTTGGGTGTGCTATTTACAGATGGGCTGTGTACAGGTACAGTGATCAGTAAGCTGCTCTGACAGCTGATGCTTAAAGTTAGAGAGGGAGATATAAGTCGCCAGCTTCAGTGATTTTAGCAATTCGTCCCAGTCATTGGAAGCAGAAAACTGGAAGGAAAGGCGGCCAAAGAGGTGTTGGCTTTGGGGATGACCAGTGAAATATACCTGCTGGAACGCGTGCTACGGGTGGGTGTTGCTATGGTGACCAGTGAGCTGAGATAAGGCGGGGCTTTACCTAGCAAAGACTTACAGATGACCTGGAGCCAGTGGGTTTGGTGACGAATATGTAGCGAGGGCCAGCCAACGAGAGCATACAGGTCACAGGGGTGGGTAGTATATGGGGCTTTGGTGACAAAACGGATGGCACTGTGATAGACTACATACAATTTGCTGAGTAGAGTGTTGGAGGCTATATTGTAAATGACATCGCCCGAAGTCAAGGATCAGTAGGATAGTCAGTTTTACAATGGTATGTTTGGCAGCATGAGTGAAGGAGGCTTTGTTGCGAAATAGGAAGCCGATTCTAGATGTAATTTTGGATTGGAGATGCTTAATGTGAGTCTCGAAGGAGAGTTTACAGACTAACCAGACACCTAGGTATTTGTAGTTGTCCACATATTCTAAGTCAGAACCGTCCAGAGTAGTGATGCTAGTCGGGCGGGTGAGTGCGGGCAGCAATTGGTTGAAGAGCATGGATGATTGGTTGGGTCTGGCTCCCCAGTGGGTTGGCCTGGCTCCCCCAGTGGGTGGGCCTATGCCCTCCAAAGCCCACCCATGGCTGCGACCCTGCCCAGTCATGTGAAATCCATAGGTTAGGGCTTAATTTATATATTTCAATTGACTGATTTCCTTATATGAACTGTAACTCAGTAAAATCGTTTAAATTGTTGCATTTTGTATTTATATTTTTGTTCAGTATAATTGTATATGTGTTTATGTAAAAAATATGGACCACAATGGAAATATGTCCGACTTTATTGTGCAATCCTGGTCACTTAAAAAATATTTATATTTTTAGCATAATAATAAAACCAGCGCGCGGGTGTCACAAAACACATAAAAATAGCTCAAATAAATCGCTTGCCTTTGAAGATCTTCTGCTGATGGTAATCCGAAGTGTCAAAGCAAGACAATCAATGTTCCTTTTGTTCTAAAAAGTCCCTCTTTATATCCATAAAGCTTAGTTTGGTTGGCGCGTTCTGTTCAGAAAATCCACCGTCCACGTAATACAAGACATACAGATTGTTCAAAATATACCTATAAACTTTGTCCAAACAAATCAAACAACATTTCTAATCGATCCTTAGGTACACTATTATGTATATTAACAATTGTATTTCACACGGATAATATCTTGAGCGATAGAAAATGAAAAAACCGAGGCATGTTCTCACGGTCCCGCCCATCAGGGAGAAAAGGCACTTCCTCCCTCCACTTATATAAACTTCCTCTACTCCTCTAGTTTAAGGTAAACGCTTGAAACCTTGTCTAAAGACGGTTGACATCTAGTGGAAGCCATAGGTACTGCAACCTGGGAGCTGGATTTAAGCACTTCCTATAGCAACCAATGGGAATATGAGCCAGCTCACAAAATCACATTTTCTTGGATGGATTTCCCTTGGGTTTTCGACTGCCATATCAGTTCTGTTATACCCACAGACATTATTTTAACAGTTTTAGAAAGTTCAGAGTGTTTTCTATCCAATACACATATCCTAGCTTCTGGGCCTGAGTAATAGGCAGTTTACTTTTGGCACGTTTTTCATCCAAACTTCAAAATACAAAAACAGGTTAATGACATTCGGAGATTGTCAAGCCAAGCCTTCGATACTGGATAAGGGATGTATTTTTCTGTTTGTTGAGATTGACATAGTCTATTTATTCTGGTTTTGAAAACGCAAACCATGAAATTTAAGTGACCGAAGCCGGTATGCTTTGTTTATTGGTTGTGTAGTGCATTGGCACAGAAACCTGTTGGTGGAAAACTTGTTGCATATATATTGTATATAATCGTAGTGTAATGGAACAGGCAGGCAGGGAGGGTGAGCATGTCTGTGGTGGTTGGCGAACACTCCAACTTCTGGCCCGTAGCCCTGCGTGGCATCGATCATGCCACAAAAGCATGCTGAAGTGGCAAAGTCAATATTCACTTTGATAAATACAGTTATTGTTATTTGTGGTCGTAAACATTCTTTTGAGTTAAGTCTATGAGGGGGGAGAGTTTTCAATTTATTTTACAGTACAAGGGGAGGGTCATGTGAAAATGTCAATCTGTCCCTTAAAGAAACACTCACAAACTGCAGGAGAGTCGAGATCCTCATGGCCTTTTACAGCACAAGAGTAGCTGGCTTTACTGTTACTGGAGACTGGAGTTACTAGAGTCTTTGTACTGGGTGGAGTTGCTTTCCTCTAGATGTTGTCCGTTCTTGTACCAGATATAGATGGGGTTGGGGTTACTCAGAGTACAGGTGGTGCTACAGGACTTCGACTCTGATCGACTCTGATCTCCATTCAGCAGTCACCTCCACCCTGGTACCTGAATTAAAGGAGAGCAGAAAAAGAGTACATGGTTCAGAATTGGTGAGAGTTAATTATTAACGTCATGACTCTTCAAAACTGTATAAAATGCTATGCAGTGTTACCATTGACAGTCAGAGTTGTTCCATGGAAGCTGAACCCCCATCTTGCCTAATCAGTTGTAAATCTGAACTTGTACTCAGTTGAGTCACTCTCTCTCAGGTCTGTGATTCTCAGGGTGGAGTCCTTTTCTGTTTGCCGATCGTATTCCACACGACTTGCATACTCTGGGTCCTGGCTCAGGTTTTTAGTTCCTCCAGTCAACCATTTGTTGAACCAGGATACTTCTGTGACGTTATGCCAACTGGGATGTGTGTAAAAACATGATATGTCCACTGTTGACCCTTTCAAAGCACAGATACTCTGATGGGTGTAAGTCACATTCATACAGCTCTCACCCAGAACACCTGAAACAAAATGTAGCTGATCAATTCCTGAAACGGTAATGAGACTATTTTCAAGTGTTTTAGATGTATTTGACAGGTTCATTTTGAATTAATATATATATATAGACATACATGTACATATATTGACATACATGTACATACGTCTATAAAACTGTTTATCATTCCAATGTATATAGTTAAAAATATTAATAGAGAAAGTAATACTTTTCTTATTAGTTCTAAATGATACCACATAAAACACTAGTTTCATTCATACTCACACACTGCAGGAGAGTGGTGATCCTCATGGCCTTTTAGAGCACAGGAGTAACTGTCTGAATAATAACTATTAACAGAGTATTGCCGGGAAGTGGGCTCATCTAGACGTTGTCCGTTCTTGTCCCAGATGTAGGTGGGGTTGGGGTTGTCAGTCAGAGTACAGGTTTGTGCTACAGGTCAATGTTCTCTGTCCCTCTGCAGCAGGAGTCACTTTGACCTGCAGAACTGAAATGATATGTTTAATACCACAAACACCTCTGTGTTAACAGGATGGTTAATTTATTTTCTCCTGTAATTCAATATGATATACAGTGGTATCAATCACTGTAAGTGCAGTATTACCTGTGACAGACAGAGTTGTTCCAGGAAGACTGTGCCCCCATTCAAAGTTGTCTGTTTTAAAAGTGAAGCGATACTCAGCTGAGTCCTCCTCTCTCAGATCTGAGATTATCAAGGTGAAGGGACCTCTGCATGTTCCAGTGTACTCCACACGACCTGCATACCCTGGGTCTCTGGTTAGGTCTTCAGGGGTTGACTTATCACTTCTAAACCAGAATGTTGATGTGGTGGAATAATAACCAACATAAGTACAGGATATGTCCACTGTTGACCCCTTCAAGACACAGATTCTCCTCTTGGTGTAAGTCACTCTGTTGCAGTCCTGACCCTGAACACCTGAAACACAGTGACATAACAAGAGGACAACTGGATTGTATTCTCAGTTCTTTCTAGAAATGCTAAAAGTTCTCAAATGACAAAGTGAAACCAACACACAGTATAATGTATTAAATTCACACTCACACACTGCAGGAGAGTGGAGATCCTCCTGGCCTTTTACAGCACAGGAGTAACCATCAATGGAGTTGCTGGAAACTGAGTATTTGTACTGGGGGGAGGTGCTCTCATCTAAATGTTGTCCGTTCTTGTACCAGATGTAGGTGGGGTTGTCAGTCAGAGTACAGGTGGTGCTACAGGTCAGTGTCTTATCCTGATGTCCACCAGTCACCTTCACCTGAAGACCTGGAGAAAAAACAATATCACTGTAAATCCCTTTATCACTGACTTATCACTCTAATACAAAGCTGTATTAGAGTGATGTTATGCAGAATATCATACATAAACACCACAACAATTTTCCAGAACTAATTGTAATTGAACATAATAGCACTTTTTTACTTTACCTGTGACAGACAAAGTCACTCCAAGTTTGCCAGTATATGTCCTTCCTTCCTGATCTGTTATAAATCTGAACCTGTACGTAGCTGAGTCACTCTCTCTCAGGTCTGTGATCCTCAGGGTACAGTCTTTCTTATCGCCATGATACTCCAGATGACCTGCATACTCTGGGTCCTGACCTAGATCTTCAGGTTCTATACCAGTCTCCATTTTAGTGGACCAGAAGGTTGATGTGACTTTACCACTGGGATATGTGTAAGAGCAGGTCAGCTTCACTGTTGACCCCTTCAAGGTACAGATACTCTGAGTGGTGTAAGTCACACTCCAGCCATTCTGACCCAGTACAACTGAAACACAGTCACACAACACAACATTTATTAAATGAAAATTAAGCAAAAATAGCTCTCACTAACAGTATTGTTCGTCCACATGTTGTTGCCATAGTTGCTGAGTTGGGTGTGAATGGAAACCACAGATAAGCATCTCTCAATGAGGAGTGAAAGACAACTATATAAAGTGAAGTAGATATGCCAAACAGAACAACAGAATAACATTATGACTCAACCTTTTAGACATGTTTGTACATTGAAAAACAGTTATGGGACCATACCTGTCACAGACCAGAGAAAGACAACCAACACACTTCCTGCTGTTCTCAAGGCCATTGTTGCATCTCCCACCCTGCAGTCTTAGAACCATAAACAACAACTCACTCTATAGCTGGTGAATAACTCCACCTGATACATTGAAGTAGAAACTGTAAATGGGGTACAGGGCATCATTACTGAAAATGAACCAGGCTCATATTGTGTTGTGTTGTATTGTGCTATACGGTTGTCTATGTGAATACTGTCTGTCTGTAAGTCTATTGCACTGTGTATGTAATGTGTGTGACGTGTTGCATGTCTGTCTACGTCTGTCTATTTAAGATGACATGATGTAATATGCTCTAATAAAATAAAGTCATCATCATCAACAACAACTTATTGAACAGATGTGTAGTACTGTAAACACATATTTCTACATTGATTGTTGTGAAGCTGTTTTATTCTCAGAACCCCAAATATAGGAGGATAAATGTTCATTCCTCTACGGTCCGTCAAGCTGTACAGCAGCCTAAAGACTGACCACCAGGTTCAATGATAGCTCCTATCCCCAAGCTGTGAGGCTAAACAGCAAGTGACTCACACACATATACACATGCACACACACGCACAAACACAGTCTTGTACAACTAACCTTGTGGGGACACAGATTTCATTCCCATTCAAAATCCTATTTTCCCTTACCCTAACGCTAACCTTAACCCTAGCTCCTAACCCTAAACTTAACAATAAACCCTTCTGGTCGCGACAAGTATAGTTAAAATGTCCACACACAAGCTAAGCAGGGTTGGTCCTGGATGGGAGACCAGATGCTGCTGGAAGTGGTGTTGGAGGGCCAGTAAGAGGCACTCTTTCCTCTGGTCTGAAAAAATACCCCAAATGCCCCAGGGCAGTGATTGGGGACATTGCCTTGTGTTGGATGCCCTCTTTCGGATGGGATGTTAAATGGGTGTCCTGACTCTCTGTGGTCACTAAAGATCCCATGCCTCTTATCATAAGAGTAGGGGTGTTAACCCTGGTGTCCTGACTAAATTCCCAGTCTTGCCCTCATACCATCACGGTCACCTAATCATCCCCAGCTTCCAGTTGTCTGATTCCTCCCCCTCCTCTCCCTGTAACTCTTCCCAGGTCGTTGCTGTAAATGAGAATGTGTTCTCAGTCAACTTACCTGGTTAAATAGTATAACAAATGTACCCCTGTATGCAGAACAGTTTACCCATGGAGCATGTTGACAACTTATTCCAGGTAACTCAACTAACCACAGGTCTGAATACGTATGTAAATGTGCATTTCAGGGTTTTTTTAATACATTTGCAACATTTTTAAATCTGTTTTTGCTTTGTCATTAATGGGTATTGTGTGTAGATTGAGGGGAAAAGAAACTATTTCATCAATTTTAGAAAAAGGCTGTAACTTAACAAAATGTGGAAAGTCAAGGGGTCTGAATACTTTCCAAATCCACTGTGGGCCTTGATTCAATCCTAATGTGCTTGTAGACAATACGTTTATTTAAAGGCAAAGTTACTGTGTTAGTGGAGATCACATTCAAGGTAAACACAGCAGATGTCTGCTCAATTGGAAATGACCTTTTAAATGCTTTAGCACAGTTTCTAATTGGATCCAGGCCCCAGGGTTAGATACGTCTACGTCCTTTGTTTTCCACAAAGTGTTTTAAAGGACCCCCTGGACATAACCTTCTCCTTATTGGTGCACTCAGACCTTATGAACAACCAGGACCAAAAGGTCAAATAGGTTGTGCTTATATTTGTCCTGTTTCAGATGTAAGTGTGTAACCTGTACAGTGTGTGGTGTGAAATGGAAATGTATTTTTGGCATATCCCACTCCTCCTGAGACACCCTCGGGGAGGAGAAAGGGCTGCATATTCAACTGTTTCTCTGTTAGAAAATGGACAAGAACAAAGATGTTGTGGTCACCATTGAGGAATTTCTGGACAGGGTGCCCATATTTAGCCCCACAGCCTCCACCCCTAGCTCTCATCTATCCCCAAACACAGACTCATTAGGGCTGTCAGGGGGGTAAAACGTCCCCCTCAATGGATCTCCACTCTCCCATCCACCTCTAGCCCATCTCTACCCCCCAAAAGAGACACCCCTACCTGGGAAGGTCAGACAACAGTTAGGGGGTCAAGAGCCACGCCATGTTGGAGACCAAAGCACTCATTCTATATGACATCACATTCACACAATGCAATATTGTCATTTATTCTCTAACTATTAGTTGGACAAAATGAGACTGTGAGGAACCCTACAGGACGATCAAGGATTCCTACAGAAGAGACAACAGAGGGGCGTAAATATATATACATTGCAATTATTCTCGAATGAGCGGCCGTTCATGTGCAAAGGATCAGCATTTCTATTAATATAATTCTAGACTGTGTAGTGAATCCATTTAGTCTTTCCCGCCCCTTTCCTTTGACTACCAAGCCGTCATATCGGCTTAGCCCACTAAGGACTTTTCTATCATTGTTAGTAACCAATATCTACTGTTTGTTTATGTAATTCTGTGTGATTAGTTACTTAGTTAGTTAGTAAATAAATAAGCCAATTTAGTATATTGCTGATTCGTTATGGAAACCAGAGTTCGTGCAGATAAATTCTTGGTTAACGTCGTTCAGATGAGACTGAACGAGGTAAAGAATAATTGATGACTGAAATGTAAGAGATTTTTAGATCTCTAAGAGTTAATTCGGAAGACAGAACTCCTTTAAATAAACTTCTCCGTGGTGCCCCAGGTTATTAGTGAGTTAATTGTTGCATTATGTAATTCAATCACGTAATCAATTAAACGTTAGGTAATCGATTTGATAAAATAGCATGTCATCACATTAATGACATTCACAGACACTACAAAGCGATCAGAACATTGAGGCAAAATATTACCATAACTTTGTCATAAAACCAATAATAAATGTACATGAAAATTCTAAGTAAACATTGTGTATCATCTTACGGTACTGTAGAATGTAATAGAATAGAAACAGTAATGTATACTGTAATAGAATAGTGCAGTACTGTATACTGTAATAGAACAGGACTGTATAATGTAATCGAATAGTACAGTATACTGCAATAAAATAGTACTGTTGAATGTACCGTAATACATTCTACAGTACTGTACTATTCTATCAGAATATTACTGTAGAATGTAACAGAATAGTACAGTACTGTAGAATGTAACAGAATAGTACTGTAGAATGTAATAGAATAGTACAGTAGAATGTAACAGAATGGTACTATAGAATAGTATACTGTAATAGTACAGTACTATAGAATAGTATACTGTAATAGTACAGTATAATGTAAAAGTACAGTAGACTAGAAGTATTGTTCCTGTGAGAACATCAAGAAGAAAGTAAAACATATTTCTAATGTTCTCAGTCTTCATATAAAATATAACTGCACATCGAGGCTATTTCAGAAATACAAAGTAAAGTTATTGTGTTCAGATTCTGTTCCATGTTACTTCAAAAATGAATGGAAAAATATTTAAAATTATTTAAAAATTATTTACAAGGTTCCCCCTCGTATTCATCATTGATGAAAAGGCAAAACTGACCCTAGATCAGCACTCCAACTAAGTGTGAATACAGTAGTCCTGTGTCCTGTGGCTCAGTTGGTAGAGCATGGTGTATGGGTTCAATTCCCAATGGGGCCACCGGCATTAAAGATGGATCCACACACAATAAGTCACTTTGGATGAAAGCATTTCTAAATGGCATATCTTATGATCCATTATTATAACACTTAGTTGGTCTAGACAGGTCCAGATATACAGGGTTTCTGGCAAACTTGTTGTGTTCAGCTCTTCTGGGTTTGTTGTGTTCAGCTCTTCGTGGTTCTGGGTTTGCTGTGTTCAGTTCTTCTGGGTTTGTTGTGTTCAGGTGTTCTTGGTTCTGGGTTTGTTGCGTTCAGCTCTTCTGGGTTTGTTGACTCTACTATAGATCTCAGAAGAGTCCTCATCAGCTGCTTGTGCTGCCGTGGGTCTGAAGAGAGAGAAACAGAAATTAAACAGAATCTGCGTCCCCCCCAAAAACGTCTTATACACTGTATAATGCATTACTTTGACCAAGGCCTATATGGCTCTGGTGAAAAGTAGTGCACTAAATAGGCAATAGGGTTCCATTTGGAACACAGGAACAGTTCCTCTAAACCACCACTCTCTCATTATAGACATAGGAATTGTCTTGAGATTTCCATTGTTGGGTTTGTAGTTTAAGGAAATGCCATCACTAGTGGCCACTAGGGGTCAACTCTTTCGCGTATTAATGGCGTCATGATCTTCTCGTCCAATAAGCAGCAGCATATGAATGAGCTGTAATCAACAATATAGCTTGTTTACAACCAAATCTAAACATATGTAACTAGAATGTTATAGGAGGGTCCAGATTTTTTTTTGCAGATTCACTCGTTTTTGAGAAACTATCCCCAACCAGGTATTCACTTCCTCATCCTCGTTGTTCAGTAAGTGGGCTCCAAAAACACCCCAAAACAACCTTTTAGAAACTAAAAAGCTCTAAGTAGTCTATAGTGATGCATGTCTTTAGATGTTGTACACATGAAATTGTGTCATTCAGAACTTTATCCTCAACTTTATGTTCCATGTTGTTGAGACTCGAACAATGCCTCTCGTCCGTTCTAGCAGCATGATACAAGGAGAATGGAACAGTTGGATAGAGGAAGCCGCACGAGTCACACAAAATGGAATATAACTTGGGGATAAAGTTTGGAATTACACAATTTCATGTGTACAACTGCAACATCTAAAGAGCTGCATCACTATACTGAGAGCTTTCTGTTTCTAAAAAGATTTGGGTGTTTTTGGAGAATTTATTCATGTTTTTTCAGAGCTTCTGTACTGCACAACGAGGATGAGGAAGTGAATTGCTCTAAAACAAGTGAAAATGCAAAAAATTTGTCTGGACCCTTCTAGAACATGACATTTTATATAAAAAGTAGAAATTTGGTTGTAAAAAATCCAACTTCTCCTTTAATGCGGTGTATCCACGATGCTCTAGAATTGACTCTGTTGTTGTAATGGCAGAATATGCTCACTGGGTGGCAGCACTGGGAAGGTTGAATTTCACAGCATCGTACTGGACATCCTCTTCCTGTTTCTGGAGTTGAGGCAGCTGGACGGTGGAGTACAGAGGCACTTCCTGGTTTTTGGAGCCAGAGAAGAGGACGCTGGCGTAGTGAACGTCATCCTGGTCGACAGTGGTCGCTGTCTGTGCTGCAGTAGAGGCTGTGGCCATGTGTGAGACGTTTTCATACACTGGACTAGAGTCTCCCTGATGGGAAGAAAGGACAGACAACATAATGAGGAGAAATGTCCACAAAGCAATACAAATAATCTGATTGTAACAGACTCACCTGTACATTCTCTGATGGGTCTCTTGTGTCAGAGATGGATTTGGAGGCCTTCTTCCTGGTTTGCACATTAATGAATGAATGTATTATTAAAAGAATAAATGAACAAATTAAGTTAATACAAATTGTTAGAGTGAAATAATCTGTAGAAGATCACTGACCTGAACCACATGAGTCCAGAGAGACAGAGGATGAGAACCAGAACAACCACTATGATTCCTACAGCTGCAGTCAGAACTGAGGTCTGTTTCCCTACAATAAAATATGGATGATATGAGTACACGGTATGATATGAACTGAACATAAATGTAGTCCAGGACAATAATACAACATTTGTTCATTGATCTCATCTCAACGTATAATTATAAAACAAAGTATGATAAGCCAAAGTATAATTATATTAGATTGAAATGTAATTTTGTATTGAAATATTGAAGATGAAACTTCACCTAGTAAAATGATCATCAGAGCTGTAGAGTTCCTAGATCCTCTTCCATTCCAGGCCTCACAGTGGTAATGTCCATTGTCCTTAGTTTTGAAGTTACTTATGTTGTACATCTGTCCAAATCCATTTGGAAAAGTCTTATTTTGAAAGTACCAGGTGTATTTGTCCACAGGTGGTTTGGCATCACTGCTGCAGGTCAGAGTCACTGAACTGCCCTCCACTATTTCACCAGAGGGACTGACTGACACTGAGGTGTTCTTTGGGCTATCTGGTGGACAATATGTAACAACAGTGTTTTAAATAGTGTTTTACTTGTGATTGAAATATGAATTTAAATGTGATCCTCTGATTAAAAGATGAGGTTAGGTGTACTAACACTGAACGTCCACAGACACAGAAGAAGAGTTGAGATGTCCATATTTATTCTCAGCCTCACAGTAGTATTCTCCTCTGTCCTCAGAGATGATGTTAGTGATGCTGTAACTCTGTCCTGATGCTTTTGGTGAGGTTACATTGTTCTTGTACCAGGTGTATTTGACCACAGGTGGGTTGGCATCACTGATGCAGGTCAGAGTCACTGAATTTCCCTCCACTATTTCACCAGAGGGACTGACTGACACTGAGGTGTTCTTTGGTTTATCTGATGTAAAGGAGAATTTGTCAGAGGGATATGGCAGTAGTATATTTGCGACAGTAGTATATTTACAAATGACATGTCAAAAATAAATTAGAATTTGTCATATGATTATAATGGCCATGATATATATCAATCTGTGAAGCCAGACTATTAAAAATAAGAATCCACTTACATAAAACATTAACAGGAACACATGTGATACTGAGCTGTACTTTACTCACATCTCACATTGACATTGATAGACTCAGACCTCCCTGTCTTCATCCCATTCCAGGCCTCACAGTAGTACTCTCCAGTGACTGAGGACTTGATCTGATTGAAGACAAGATGTGGTCCTGTGGTCATACAGGTGGTTGATGGATAGTAGATTCCATTCTTCCTGTACCAGGTGTATTTGTCCACAGGTGGGTTGGCATCACTGCTGCAGGTCAGAGTCACCGATCTGCCCTCCACTATTTCACCAGAGGGACTGACTGACACTGAGGTGCTTTTTGGGCCGTCTGTTAAAGGAGAATTTGTCAGAAGGATATGACAGTAGTATATTTACGATAGTAGTATACTAACAAATAACATGTCGAAAATATATTATCTGTTATAATTGTTTTGCTACCTTAGCATTCAAACACTGAGCTGTACTTTACTCACACTTCACACCCATCTTCATGGTCCTAGACCTGTCTGTCCCCATCTCATTCTGGGCCTCACAGTAGTACTCTCCACTGTCAGATGACTGGATTTGATTGAAGACATGCTGTGGTCCTGTCATACTCTGATAGCCACCTCCATTCTTCTTGTACCACCAGGTGTAACTCTGCACAGGTGGGTTGGCATCACTGCTGCAGGTCAGAGTCACTGAACTGCCCTCCACTATTTCACCAGAGGCACTGACTGACACTGAGGTGCTCTTTGGTTTATCTGATGTAAAAGATGAATGTCCCAAAGCCTTAATGTCACAATACTTTCATAATAAGTATAATAATTTAAAGTAATATAGACAATGGGTAAAAAAGGCTTTTTGTTCTGTAATGATTGATAAAGTAAGATGCATGATACTTGCTAAGTAGTATACTGTACTATTGTACTGTACTCACACACTGCAGGAGATCTGAGATCCTCACGGCCTTTTACAGTACAGGAGTAACTGTCTGCATCCTCACTGCTGATGGAGTACATGGAGGAGGACTCCTCTTTGACAGGTTGTCTGTTCTTGTACCAGATGTAGGTGGGGTTGGGTTTGTCAGTCAGAGTACAGGTGGTGCTACAGGTCAGTGTCCTCCTCTTTCCAGCAGGAATCACCTTGACCAGCAGACCTGAAACAATATGTATAAAACCACACACCTCTGTGTTAACAGGATGGTTCATATATTTTCTCCTGTAATTCAATATGATTTACAGTTGTATCAAACAGTGTGGTATTACCTGTGACAGTCAGAGAAACTATGACCCCATTCAAAGTTGTATGTTTTAAAAGTGATGCGATATTCAGCTGAGTCCTCCCCCGCCCAGCCTTCGGCAAATCTGACCTTGACTCCGTTTTGTTGCTCCCAGCCTATAGACAGAAACTAAAACAGGAAACGCCCGTGCTCAGGGTATCCAACGCTGGTCTGACCAATCGGATTCCACGCTTCAAGATTGCTTTGATCACGTGGACTGGGATATGTTCCGGATAGCATCAGACAACATTGATATAGACGCTGACTCGGTTAGCGAGTTTATTAGCAAGTGCATTGGAGATGTCGTATTAAAACCCTTCCTAACCAGAAACTGTGGATTGATGGCAGCATTCGCGCAAAACTGAAAGTGCGAACCATTGTTTTTAATCATGACAAGGCTACTGGAAACATGACCGAATACAAACAGTGCAGCTATTCCCTCTGCAAGGCAATCAAACAAGCAAAGCGTCAGTATGGAGACAAAGTAGAGTAGCAATTCAACGGCTCAAACACGAGACGTATGTGCAGGGTCTACAGTCAATCACAGATTACAAAAAGAAAACCAGCCCCGTCGCAGACATCAACGTCTTGCTCCCAGACAAATTAAACAACTTCTGTGCTCGCTATGAGGACAATACTCTGCCACTGACACGGCCTGCTACCAATGTCTGTAGGCTCTCCTTCTCCGTGGCCGACATGAGTAAAACATTAAACGTGTTAACCCTCGCAAGGCTGCCGGCCCAGACAGAATCCCTAGCCGCATCCTCAGAGAATGTGCAGCCCAGCTGGCTGGTGTGTTTACGGACATATTCAATCAATCCCTATCCCAGTCTGCTGTCCCCACGTGCTTCAAGATGGCCACCATTGTTCCTTTTCCCAAGAAAGCTTAAGGTAACTGAACTAAATGACTATCGCCCCGTTGCACTCACTTCTGTCATCCTGAAGTGCTTTGAGAGACTAGTCAGTGATCATATCACCCCGCACCCTACCTGATACCCTAGACCCACTCCAATTTGCTTACCGCCCCAATAGGTCCACTGACAATGCAATCGCCATCACACAGCACACTGCCCTATCCCATCTGGACAAGAGGAATAACTATGCAAGAATGCTGTTCATTGTCTACAGCACAGCATTTAACACCATAGTACCCTCCAAACTCGTCATTAAGCTCGAGACCCTGGGTCTCAACCCCACCCTGTGCAACTGGGTCCTGGACTTTCTGACGGGCCGCCCCCAGGTGGTGAAGGTAGGAAACAACATCCCCACCCCGCTGATCCTCAACACTGGGGCCCTACAAGGGTGTTTTCTGAGCCCAACACAACACATAATCTGCACAACACATAATCTGGGGCAAACTACCTACCCTCCAGGACACCTACAGCACCCGATGTCACAGGAAGGCCAAAAAGATCATCAAGGACGACAACAAACACCCGAGCCACTGCCTGTTCACCCCACTATCATCCAGAAGGCGAGGTCAGTACAGGTGCATCAAAGCTGGGACCGAGAGACTGGAAAACAGCTTCTATCTCTAGGCCATCAGACTGTTAAACAGCCATCACTAACATAGAGAGGCTGCTGCCAACATACAGACTCAAATCTCTGGCCACCTAAATAAACAGACTTAATAAAAGGTATCACTAGTCACTTTAAATAATGCCACTTTAATAATGTTTACATATCCTACATTACTCATTATATACTGTATTCTATACCATCTACTGCATCTTGCCTAAGCCGCACGGCCATCGCTCATCTGTATATTTATATGTACATATTCTCATTCATCCCTTTACATTTGTGTGTATAAGGTAGTTGTTGTGAATTTGTTACATTACTTGTTACATATTACTGCACTGTTGGAATTAGAAGCACAAGCATTTCACTACACTCGCATTAACATCTGCTGACCATGTGTATGTGACAAAACATTCGATTTGATTAGTTGCCATATTATTCTTAGTAAGTATAATTTGCTTTGCTTTTTTCATTTAAACACTTGAAATCAAGGTGATGCATCTCAATAGATTTCATCCTGCAAAACCTTTAAAATATAAAGATTTGAAAAGACAAGATCAGCAGTATATAGAGTGTAACTGTACCTGTGACAGACAGAGTGACTCCAGGATAACCAGTATATTTCCATCCGGTCTTATCTGTTATAAATCTGAACTTGTAAGTAGCTGAGTCACTCTCTCTCAGGTCTCTGATTGTCAGGGTGTGGCCCTTCTTCTTATCCCCACTGTACTTCACACGTCTTTTGTAGTCTGGGTCATCACTCAGACTCACAGGATTCCCCTCAGCATCATTTTTAGTGAACCAGAAGGTTCTTGTAACTCTACCACTGGGATATGTGTAAGAGCAGGACAGCTTCACTGTTGACCCCTTCAAGACACAGATACTCTTCTTGGTGTAAGTCACTCCCCAGCCATTCTGACCCAGTACCACTGAAACATTCACACAACACAAGGGTATTACCTATTGGCTTACACTACCAGTAGGGTTTGTCCACACTTTGTGTCTGTAGTTGCTGAGTTGAGTGTGAATGGAAACCACAGCTACACTTATTGAGGTGTGAAATGCAGCTATAAAAGTGGAGATTCCTAACAGACGACACCACTGAACACACCAGAGTAACATTAAGATCTGTATGCTTTTAGAAATGTCTAAGGATTCTAGAATACAACTATGAATGATAACATACCTGTCACAGACCAGAGAAAGACCACCAACACACTTCCTGCTGTTCTTAAGGCCATTGTTGCATCTCCCACCCTGCAGTCTTAGAAACATAAACAACAACTCACTCTATAGCTGGTGAATAACTCCACCTGATACATTGAAGTAGAAACTGTAAATGGGGTACAGGGCCTCATTACTGAAAATGAACCAGGCTCATATTGTGTTGTGTTGTATTGTTCTATATGGTTGTCTATGTGAATACTGTCTGTCTGTAAGTCTATTGCACTATGCATGTAATGTGTGTTATGTGTTGCATGTCTGTCTACATCTGTCTATTTAACCCTCCTGCTGTGTTCCGGTCTAATTGGACCGATTTACAAGTTCTCTCTGAACAATGTAGTTCATTTAATCTGATTATTTTAAGGTTCCATGACTTTGTCCACACAGGGCATCTGAACACACTAAATACATGTTGATGATTTTCATAACATGGGTGTTTTATTACATTTTTGTACACCTGTTGTGTTCCCGGTCCTAAATGACCGGTCATTAGAAATGAATGGGTGAGACATGAATGGGTGTATAAAATTTAGTTCAGGCACATAACCATTCATCAGATGGACACACTTCCTCTCCCAGACCCCCACATGCATGTGTGTTTGAGCACACACACACACACACACACACACACACACACACACACACACACACACACACACACACACACACAACCTCACTCCCCTTCTTGGCTTCCATGGCAAACCCCACAGGAACCTTTCCCCAATAGAATCTTTCCCCCACGGGAACCACACCTGTTGGCATTCTCACAAACAATCGCAACATTGTTTTAATAATATATAGAACTTTTCTCGCAGCTCTGGTATATAAAGCTTTTTTGAGGCCTTGCTCACAATTCATTCTGTGGCAGCGCAATGACCAAACGATATACTGTATGTGAGGTTCTTGATCATATCTTTGATCATGACACTGGTGAGGAGGAGAGAGTCCTTGTTAAACTTTGTTAAACAAAGTAGTCTTGATAAACAGCACAATATGTTTCATCTGAGTATTTGTTATAGTCAAAATAATCCATACATTATGCTTTTTTACTCAAAACAAGTTGTATGAGCTCAGGTCAATGAGGCCTGCAGGCCAGAAATAGCAAATAGAAGTTCAAAACTTGTAATGTTCACAATAATGTAAGTTGATAAAAAGATCTATCACAACATTAGTGGATAATATATGGATTATTATGGATTTATAATCAGCTATAATGGGGCGGTCATTTTGGACCAGGAACACAGAATGAAGGAACATGAAACGAACACAACAGGACAGTTAAGATGACATATTGTATGATGAAAAACTATTTACAAATAGATCAAATGAAGTCATCATCATCACCATCATCATAATCACAATCATAATAATCAACAACAACAACAACAACTTATTAAACAGATGTGTAGTTCTGTAAATACATATTTCTGATTGTTCTGAAGCTGTTTTTCTCTCAGAACCCCAAATATAGGAGGATAAATGTTCAATCCTCTACGGTCCGTCAAGCTGTACAGCAGCCTAAAGACTGACCACCAGGTTCAATGATAGCTCCTATCCCCAAGCTGTGAGGCTAAACAGAAGTGACACACACACACACACACACACATGCACTGTATTGTGTCAAACATGTCTGTAATAATGTTTATCTAGTATGCATTTAATAAAGTCATATGATGTACTAATGAGACTGGCTCCCTCTGCTAGAACACCTCCCCTTTGTCTATGTGACTGACCCTTGGTTTTGGACTTACAGACAAAGTGCTGTTATTCCACATTTAGCAGCAGACTGAATTAAGTTGTAAGAGACAAGCAGGACAAATGGTTTGGGTTTCTTTTAGAACAGTGTAGAGACAATGAGCATTGAGAAAGGGCACAACATTTCTCAACAACACCTCACCACAGGCCAAACTCAGTTTCTCAGTTCCATAGTCCTTTAAGGTCACCAACCAGTACTTCCTCACTGCTGTTGTTCTGTTTATTTATCACACCACCCAAAGGGGGGCTGTAATTTTCTAATATAAACTGACACCCAACTCTTCTTCCTTGGGCTCTTAACCTATACACCTGATGTGTCTGTTAACCGCTCCTTATTGCAATAATAAATAAAGATTGATTGTTTGAAGAAACAACAAAGTCTCCCACATTTTCACAACAACACACACAATCGCACACACACAGAGACGATCTGTAGGAGAGACCATGTGTTGGTAAGGCCCATGGAGTCTGTATCAACATCTAGAGAGCTGATTGTTATGGATGTAGAAAAGTTAAATCACACATCCTACACAGTATAGATGTCAACCCTACTCCCTATCAGTCTGGTCCTGAAGGGCCCTCAGCCAAATCCACTGTGTCACACACATTTGAAATACTTTATTTGAATCCAGGCTCATATTGTGTTGTATTGTGCTATATGGTTGTGTTATAGAAATGTTGTGCTCAATGTTCACAAACTGAACTTCAATTAAACAAACTCTGTCTGTTTCCCAGTATTTGTAAGATACTGGTTGAAATGAGACAAACAGAGGCCCAATCTATAATGGTCAAATGTGGATTATTTATTCATGGGAGAGCTCTGAGCTCTAAAAGGTGTACACAGTCTCTTATATGGTACAATGTTGAAATACAAAAAATACAAAGGCCCCACCATATTCCCCACCCTTCCCAGGAAATAGTGTTTTCCCACAATACCCATTCATTCCCTATCACAATCTTTGCAACATAAGTCAACCTTGGACAGCTCCTAACCGTCCTCCTAACCGTTCTCACAGATACTCTCTAGGTCAAATTGTACCAGCCTGTTCCACTCTCCACATCATTCATTTCTAGACACACACATTAATTGGACTACCATTTTGTCTTATATAACCCTATCTCTATTGCATACATTTTCAGAATGGAATATTCTTAGATGTACAAACATTTAGTCATAAACATAAAATCTATAACAGGTTGTCTATGTGAATACTGTCTGTCTGTAAGTCTATTGCACTATGTATGTAATGTGTGTGACGTGTTGCATGTCTGTCTACATCTGTCTATTTAAGCTGACATGATGTCTGAAGCAAAAACTATGTCCTAATGGATACAATAAAGTCATCACCATCAACACCATCATCACCATCGGCATGATCAACATCAACAATCACTTATTGAACA
Organism: Brachymystax lenok tsinlingensis; assembly: GCA_030435695.1. NCBI lineage: Eukaryota > Metazoa > Chordata > Actinopteri > Salmoniformes > Salmonidae > Brachymystax > Brachymystax lenok. The sequence goes on along the minus strand of CM059812.1, from coordinate 52,749,523 downwards.
GATCTGCAGTACTGTCAACAGCATATTTCTACATTCATTGTTCTGAAGATGTTTTATTCTCATTACCCCAAATATAGGAGGATAAATGTTCAATCCTCTACGGTCCGTCAAGCTGTACAGCAGCCTAAAGACTGACCAACAGGTTCAATGATAGCTCCTATCCCCAAGCTGTGAGGCTAAACAGAAGTGACACACACACACACACACACACACACACACACACAGAGACCATCTGCAGTGAAGGCCAATAAGGCCCATGGAGTCTGTATCAAAGTCTAGAGAGCTGTTCATTATGGATGTAGAAAAGTTAAAACACACATCCTACACAGTATAGATGTCAACCCTACTCCCTATCAGTCTGGTCCTGAAGGGCCCTCAGCTAAATCCACTGTCACACACACATTTTAAATACTTCATTTGAATCCACCAATCAAATGTAACGTTTCAAAGATCCCTGCACTCAAGGGTACAGAAAGCACCTCCTTCTCCAAACAGCTAGGCTGCCCATGAAACAAAGCAGTACCTAGCCAGTTGCTTTGCTCTAGTTTTTATCAGGCCATCAATCTGGAGGCCACGCACTGCAAGCCTGTGTGAGTGGCCGAGACTGACAAATATCAGTGCCACCAACTTGCACCTCCACCCAGGCTGTCCAAGCACCAGGAGGGGCTGGTATTTAAGCAGATTCTCTGTAAAGACCTGCTCCATGTAGCCATTAAATGAGCAGCCCACTTCCACAATGAGCACCTCCCCCTGCACCCCTACAACAACAATATCTGGTGTATTTGGCACACAGGAAAACACATCATCATCAACATCAAACCAGCTTCCCCTTCCAGAAGAATGTTTATGCATGTGTGCTGATGGTGGGATTACTTGTCTCACCTCGCTGGCTATCAGGTCAACAAGGCGGTCATGTCTAGCAATGTACAGATTCTCTACACACACACTTCTGTGTTACAATGTTTTTTGCATGTCTTTTTTACCCTGGTTATTCATATCATCCCTATGTAGATCAACACTCCTACACTGAGACATTTTATGAATACTGGCCCTGATGTAACAACCAAAACACAGCTCAAAACATAACAAGAAGTAAAATGATACATTACCCTCAAGTATATGACTAACGACTAAAAACAAATAACCAAAAACTATATTTCAAGATAATATTTGTCAAACAAACTTACATCGTGAAGTGAAGGGGTGAGGTCTTGTACAGTGAGTCAACTGACTGGTAGTGAGTGGGAACTGATAGTAAGTGTCAGTTCTGTGGTTGATATATTTAAAGTAGTCAGAACACAAGTAGCTGAAACAGAACTGTCCTTTCCTTCCTCTTTAAGTCATTAACATGCATGAGGACCAGACCAGTACGTCAGAAAAGGGAGGTTACTGTATTAGAGTGGGCCCTACATTTCTAAAATGGAGAAAATAAAATAACATTTTGTTTGTCACATGCGCCGAATACAACAGGTGTAGACTTTACAGTGAAATGCTTACTTACAAGCCCTCAACCAACAAAGCAGTTCAACAACTAAATAAACTACAGTAAAAAAGATGTAACACAAGAATATTACATAACCATAATGAGGCTACATACAGGGGGCACCGGTGCTGAGTCAATGTGGGGGGTAAAGGTAATTCAATGTGAATAGTCCGGGTGGCCATTTGATTAATCGTTCAGCAGTCGGTCACTGTGGGGACGATGTCTTCAATGCACTTATTGATGATATACTCCTCAATGCCAATGGATGAATCCCAGAACATATTCCAGTCTGTGCTAGCAAGACAGTCCTGTAGCGTAGCATCCGCGGACTAGAGGAAAAGGAGGATCGTTCAGGCCCCAATTAATATTGGGCTGAAGTGGAGCGGGCCAAAAGTTCCAAGTTCCTTTGTGTCCACATCACCAAACATGGTCATGGTCCAAACACACCAAGACAGTGGTGAAGAGGGTACGACAACACCTTTTCCCCCTCAGGAGACTGAAAAGATGGGTCCCCAGATCCTAAAAAGGTTCTACAGCAGCACCATCGAGAGCATCCTGACCGGTTGCATCACCGCCTGGTATGGCAACTGCTCTGCATCTGACCGTAAGGCACTACAGAGGGTAATGCGTACGACCCAGTACATCACTGGGGCAAAGATTCCTGACATCCAGGACCTATATAATAGGCGGTGTCAGAGGAAAGCCCCAAAAATTGTCAGACTCCAGTCACCCAAGTCATAGACTGTTCTCTCTGCTACCGCTCGACGGCAAGCAGTACTGGAGCGCCAAGTCTAGCACCAAAAGGCACCAAAAAGGCACCAAAAGGCACCAAAAGGCTCAGCAGCCATAAGGCTGCTGAACAGTTAATCAAATGGCCACCTGGACTATTTACATTGACCCGGCCCCTTTCGTTTTTACACTGCTGCTACTCACTGTTTATTATTTACAAATTACCTCGACTAACCTGGACCCCCGCACATTGACTCGGTACCGGTACCCCTGTACATAGCCTTGTTTGTCATTTGTACAGTTCAAAAGCTGATATGAGTTGATTGGTAACACTTTAGAATAACTCATAATGAATCCATTATAAATGCTTATATATGTTTATAAATGATAGCTGATGTTTTGACAAAGACAGATGTCCTTACTCTGTGGAGGTGTACTGGGAGGCTGAGGAGGTGTTGAGGTCTATAGGGTTGGTCCTCTAAGGAGAGGGAGGGGTTCTCTGCATCTAGCGGTCTGGGTACCTTATCACCAGCCTGGTGCTCTCCAGCTCCACCCCCTGGACAGGAGGACAAACAGCAGGCACCAATGTGTTGGAGGAAACACTGTCGAACTGACGACCGAAGGTCAGCTTGCAGGACGCCTGGCCCGCCACAAGGAGTCGCTAGACCACGATGAGACAAGGACATCCCGGCCGACCAAACCCTCCCCCAACCTGGACGACCCTGGGCCAATCGTGCGCCGCCTCTTGGGTCTCCCGGGTCACAGCCGGCTGTAACACAGCCTGGGATCGAACCCGGGGCTGAAGTGGCACCTTAGCACTCATTGTTGAATTTGCAATTTCCAACTTGTCGTATAATGTTTATGTCTAATGGCCAATGAGCACCGATACGTTTTATCTATAATATGTTTTTAGTATAGCTTTATCTATATATCTACAAGGATTGAAAATGAATTGCCAGTAGATTGCCGACTTGATGCATGATGGCTGCTTGTCTAGCTTGTTGGCTAAGATTTTGAAAGTATGATGTTGACATGATCAGTTCAATCAAAGTTACGGTAGATATAAAGTGATTTGACTACATTTTGTCTGTGGCCAATGACCTTGAGCCTTCTTGGATGGGCACTTCTAATGTAACTCTATGGCAGCACCGAAGGGGCTTGAATTTTCGAGCTCTACCCGGTGACGTAGTGTCCCCATGAGTGACAGAACACTGAGCCAATCACGGCACAAATAGAGAACATTACCAACCCCTATGCTCCATATTTTCCTCTGTCTGCCCCACCACCACAGAAAGCACTGAGCTATGCTGCAACACCTGCATTTTGGAGCTGCCTTACTCAAGAAAGCAAAAAAGAGACCATGATTGTACGTGACTTTATTATCTCAATGCTTTGTTTTATTTTTTACATTGTTTGCAAACTGATATGTGACACGTATTAATGCCAAAATAACATGCAAAAAAACTAAACAGGTGGGGCTCAAAACATGTGGAGCTCTGCCACACCTGCCCTGAATGACATGTTGCCACTGCATGTATCTAGACATTATAGACAAGTTGACTAACAAATAGCCTACCAACATGTCTGAAATTATAAGCAGAAATCCTGCACCCCCTGTCAAAAAATCATTCTGCCGTCTTTGACTGTAGCATGTAGTGCATTTTCTATATTTGTGGGTTAGTGTTGGGTGTGGACCTCTGGTTTTTCACTTGATCACATATAGTGGGGTGGTTGCAGATGGGTTATTAGCAATTGCGGGTTAACAAACAGCTAATTGGCGAGGAACAGTTGATCTGTTCACTGGTGCTATCATGTTGTGGCGAAATCCTGCACGGATCCTTCACCGTGCACTGCCACTTTAAGAGCGCATCAGCAGTAAGGAAGGAGGAGATAAAGACAGCTCTTTCAGCTCTCTGGGAGGGAGCTCTTGGTTGGCGCGACAGTTTTAAGGTGTGTGCTATGCTGCAGAAGTCTTGTTTAATTTCAGCGTGTTTAGTTTATAAAGTGTTTAACTCAATCATCGGTGTGACCGCTCTAGGTCGTGGTCGTTATCGTTTGGGACCGCACCGGTTATGGAGCGCATGGATTAGTAGCAACATTGTTGCGAAGCTTTGACTACAAACCAACAAACCATCAGACGGTCAGACAGTACAACTGCGAGCCTGAAGTCAACAGCTAAGATCTCTCTCTTCCCTCTATCGTTCCAGTGCTTTACACTGCAGCAGACTTTCTATTTATCAAATGCACTTCCCGTTGATGTTCATTATCGCTGGACTATTCTGGCCCTGCCAGACGTATTTGGGTTGACATTTTAGTTAAAAGGGATGTTGCTTGCAAGTTGTGTATTGTTATTTGAACTGTATTGAGGTGGTGTGGTACTAATGACATGTGGCCGAGAATATTCTGGATATTAAGGCTTTTGTTTTGTCTATGAACACTCCCACATTCATACCTTCTGCACTCCTCCACTGGAAGGTAATACAGGTTTTTGCAGATCCTCTAATGTTGATGACTGGGCTCTTTCTTGTAAATTGTTTCTATGAAGTTGTCGTTCAATTGCTCCACCAGTATTATTATTGTATGAGGTATTATTGGTGGGGTTACCCCTGTGCTGTGACGTGGGTTTCATATGGTGTCTTCTCTTCTCTCCACAGGCAAACAGGCTACACTCTAGTCAGTCTCTTCTGCTGATGTGTGTGGGTCTGGTAGTGGTACTCTCTCTATTCATTTCGGCATGGTTAATATCTGCCAGGTGCCCGAACAAAATCTTTATCTTGACCCCTCTCAAATAAATAGCGCTACAACGTGTCCAATAGGCAGAAATACAAGAAACAGCAGAGTGGAAATACTTATGAATTAATGTATTAATAGTTGATGAACTAATTAATGTATTGGTCTTAAGCTTCATGTTGTAAAAAAGCTCACAGTTTGTTTGCCCTGTATTGACACTGACTCACTGCAAATGTAAACATGTACTTAATGTATCTAAAATTGGTAATAACAATTTTGATGATAAAATAAGTGATATCATGACACTGAACAATATGGTAGTACCTAATATAAAATGTGCAATGTCTGACAGCAGTAGAAAGTATGACACTGAACCACACTGTAAAACGTTTTGTTATGTACTGTATAATTATAGGAGACAGGTTCTGGAATAGGTAAGAGGTTTTATTAATCCACCCAAAACAAGATGCGTGTGTGTATATATATCAGGGATGAATCCCAAACAAAAAAGCGAGGTCTAAACCTCGAAATATTACACGGGACGAGACTCGTAAAAGAAGTGCACAAATACACGTAGCATGGAAGTCGATACAACAGCACAGGTACTCACAGGACCAACGGACATGGTAACAATAACCGACAACGGGGAACAGAGGGCACATATATAACATCCTAATCAGGGGGAATGGGAACCAGACAAGACAGTCCGGGGTTGGTGGTAATGAATCCAGTTCAGTGACGCCTGGAAGGCCGGTGACGTAGACCTCCGGAGCTGGTGGACGGAATGAGCAGCAGTTCCGGAGGGATCCGTGACAGTACTGATTACATTTATTTTTATAAAAAAACAAGCAATATCATCACACTGAACAATATAGTATCACGTAAAATTAAATATAAAATGGAGAAGAATGTCTGACAGCAATACAAAATAAATCATCATTAAACGCATCAGGAGGAACTTGGCCCAAGAGCTAAATATATCCAAATTAGTTGCTGAGGAAAGTAGGACTATTGATGTCATAAAACACCTGTATCTGGCAAAATCCCATAGAAAAAGATGAGAAATATAATCTTAAACTATAGATAGCCTTCTTTTCTTGTGTACCAATCTGTTTACTATTTATATCATAAAAAATATAGAAATGGAAAAATATAACCCATCTCATATTATCATCAATATACATAGTTATTATAAGAAAATAACAAATGTTCCATCATTTACTCAAAGTGAAAGTTCATGGTCTGGATATAGTGGTGTTAGGCCTAGCTTTAGATTGGAACCTTAGCTCTTCAGTCCAGGTTGTGTGGTGGTTATCTTCAGTCCATGTTCTGTGGTGGTTCTCTTCAGTGGGAGATTCCCCTCACATTCTGAAAGAGGACATACTGACTTAGCACTCCCTCTAAAATGTTTATGGACATACTCACACACACACTTACTGCCAGGGTGTCATACTCTGGTGACCTGGTCTTCATGTTCAGAGGTGTGTACGTATCACTGTTAGGGTGAGGATGGACACTCTGTGGACAGAAAGAGAGAGCGAGAAAGAGAGAGTGGAAGGGAGGGAGAGATGAAATGCATGAGTTCTTTGAGACAGCAGTCTTTCCATAATTTTCTCTAAACACATTCAAGTACTGTATCAAACCCAATTCATTATAGGAGACTTACTGCCAGAGTGTTGTAGTCAGGGGACATGGTCCTCATGTTCAGACCTGTGTATGTGTCAATGTTAGGGTCAGGATGGACACTGTAGAGAGAGAGGTGTCAATGTTAGGGTCAGGATGGACACTCTGTAGAGAGAGAGTAGTGTCAATGTTAGGGTCAGGATGGACACTCTGTAGAGAGAGAGAGAGGTGTCAAGGTAACAGTTAAAATAGTATGAAAGAGACTGTATTGACACAGTAAATTAATGCCGGAGGTTGAAAAGTAACTGATATAATCACCTGTGTGTCTGCAGTGGCATCACTTCCTCTTGTGGCTCTCCTGTAATGAGGGACAGAGTGAGTTCTGCTCTCTACTGACTTCTAGTGGAAGTTGATATGTTACAAATAAAATGTAGCAGTTAAGAGTGTTGGGCCAGTAACCAAAAGTTTCCGGGGACGATTCCCCAGCCGACTAGGTAAGAAAATCTGTCAATGTGCTCTTGTACAAGGCACTTAACCCTAATTGTTCCTGTAAGCTGCTCTGGATAAGAGTGTCTGCTAAAGGACTCAAAGGTAAATGTAGAATGAATTAATGAAGTTAATAACAAATCAGAGTACTAAGGTGTAATAATCATAAAAAGATGCATTTTAACTCACCTGAACCACATGAGTCCAGAGAGACAGAGGATGAGAACCAGAACAACCACTATGATTCCTACAGCTGCAGTCACAACTGAGGTTTGTTTCCCTATAATAAAATATGGATGATATGAGTACATGGCATGATATAATAAACTATAATACAGGACATTAATGCAATACTTGTTAAGGGATCTTATAACCCAATGTATAGTTATAAACTAAGGTGTAATAAGACAAGGTATAATGATTAACATTAGATTGAAACATGCAGTTTTGTATTGAAGATGGAACTTTACCTGCTACAATGATCATCAGAGCTGTAGAGTTCATAGATCCTCTTCCATTCTGGGCCTCACAGTAGTATTCTCCTCTGTCCTCAGAGCTGATGTTAGTGATGCTGTAACTCTGTCCTGATGCTTTTGGTGAGGCTACATTCTTCTTGTACCAGGTGTATTTGTCCACAGGTGGGTTGGCTTCACTGCTGCAGGTCAGAGTCACTGAACTGCCCTCCACTATTTCACCAGAGGGACTGACTGACACTGAGGTGTTCTTTGGTCCATCTGGTGGACAATATGTAACAACACATTGTTCATACATAGAGCTTTACATGAGGAGCATCATGGAACTTACACTTATGATTGAAATAAATTAAATATGAATATAAATGTGTAACTTAGACAATAATGTAACAATACTGTGTTTGTGAAGTACGTGTAGTTCACTACAGTAGTGAGATGAGTACAATCATGGAACTTGGACATAGATTGAAATAACAGATGGATAGAATAGATAAGAGAAGATGTTACTAAAAGAATACAACTGGAGATGGATCCCACATATTCACATCTGACCGTGAGAGTCTCTTCAGGAGAGGGGAGATCCTCATGACCTTCTACAGCACAGGAGTATCTGCCTGCATCCTCACTGCTGACTGGGTTTAGGAACAGACTGTTAGATTGGGGGGTTACATGTCCATTCTTGTACCAGATGTAGGTGGGGTTGGGGTTGTCACTCAGAGTACAGGTGGTGCTACAGGTTAGTGTCACCTTCTGTCCCTCTGTCACAATGGCAGGAGTCACCTTCACCTGCAGACCTAAATGAAAGGGGATTAATACACTGAGTATATCATTAAGTAATGGTTTTCAGTATTGATATGATGTGACGTGCAGTGTGTACCTGTGACAGTCAGAGTTGTTCCAGGGAAGGTGGGCTCCCAGTTTGTCTGATCTGTTCTGAATCTAATCTTATACTCAGCTGAATCCTCCTCTCTCAGCTCTGTGATTCTTAGGATGGAGTCACTCTGCATATTTCCAAGGTACTCCACACGTCCTGCATACCCCGGGCTCAGGATTTGAGGCGCCTCATCAAGTTTTCCTTTTGTATACCAGTTTGTTTCAGAGACTGTATGACCACTGGGATATGTATAAGAGCAGGATATGTCCACTGATGACCCCTTCAAGGTACAGATACTCTGATGGGTGTAAGTCAGGTGGAAATAACTGTGACCTGCAACAGCTGAAACACAAATTCATTTTCAAATGGTATTTTGAACTGTAAAATCAACAACCATTAATATAAATGAAATAGTAGCCCTATTTCATGTCTGTTTCACTGCACATCAACACTGACCAATGATGTGTTGGATGATTTTGTAAGACTTTAAAAAGTGTATTAGTCCCACTCACACACTGCAGGAGAATTGATGCCTTTTACAGCACAGTAGAAGCTGTCTTCAGTTTTGAAGTAGACTGAGTATGAGGGGGAGGAGTCCTCTTGTACAATCTTACTGTTCCTGTACCAGATGTAGGTGGGGTTACCAGTCAGAGTACAGGTGGTGCTACAGGTCAGTGTCGTTGACCACCATGTAGTGGTCACCTTCACCTGCAGGTCTGGAGTAGATAACAACATTAAACCCTCAGTGACCTGTTGTCTAGTTCTAATGAGGCAGGAGTGGACGTTCTCAAATCATCAATTCAGATATTCCTATTATAACCCTACTTTCATATTTATATTATTTAAATTCAAATCAAGACAATTTTCCAGAACCAATTAAACAGATTAGCATTATATATAATATCACTGTACCTGTAAGAGACAAAGTGACTCCAGGGCTACCAGTATATTTCCCTCCAGTCTGATCTGTTATAAATCTGAACTTGTACGTAGCTGAGTCACTCACTCTCAGGTCTGTGATTGTCAGGGTGTGTCCATTCGTCTTATTGCTAAGGTACGTCACACGAACTTTGTAGTCTGGGTCATCTCTCAGATTTGCATAATCCTCTTTAGCATTATTTTTTCTGAACCAGAAGGTAGTTGATACTCTACCACTGGGATATATGTAAGAGCAGGTCAGCTCCACTGTTGACCCCTTCAAGGTACAGATACTCTGAGTGGTGTATGTAACACTCCAGCCAATCTGCCCCAGTACCACTGGAAACACAGTTAGACAATCACAATGGTATCAGTTACATTAAGACAAGGTTATTGACTCACACTGAACACTTTGTTCCCGTAGTTGCTGAGTTGAGACATAGATACTCTTTGGTTGAGTGTGAATGGAAACCACAGATAAGCTTCACTCAGTGAGGTGTGAAAGACAACTGTTTAAAGTGAAGTGGAGATGCCAAATGTGTCACCAATAGAACATGAAAATGGTTATGCTTTTAGAAATGTCTGTAGTTTGATAAACCGGGCAACTAAAAGATAAGAATGAGACCATACCTGCCACAGACCAGAGAAAGACCACCAACACACTTCCTGCTGTTCTCAAGGCCATTTGTTGCATCTCCCACCCTGCAGTCTTAGAAACATAAACAACTCACTCTATAGCTGGTGAATAACTCCACCTGATACATTGAAGTAGAAACTGTAAATGGGGTACAGGGCCTCATTACTGAAAATGAACCAGGCTCATATTGTGTTGTGTTGTATTGTGCTATATGGTTGTCTATGTGAATACTGTCTGTCTGTAAGTCTATTGCACTATGTATGTAATGTGTGTGACGTGTTGCATGTCTGTCTACGTCTGTCTATTTAAGCTGACATGTTGTATGATGCAAGAAATATTTTCTAATATATACAATAGTCATCACCAATCCCTTATTGAACAGATGTGTAGAACTGTAAACACATATTTCTACATTGTTTGTTCTGAAGCTGTTTTATTCTCAGAACCCCAAATATAAGAGGATAAATGTTCAATCCTCTACGGTCCGTCAAGCTGTACAGCAGCCTAAAGACTGACCACCAGGTTCAATGATAGCTCCTATCCCCAAGCTGTGAAGCTGAACAGCAAGTGACTCACAAACACGCACACACTTACACAACACACACAATCTTTTCAGTCTCTTGAGGGGAATAGGTTTTGTCGTGCCCTCTTCACGACTGTCCTTGGTGTGCTTGGATCATGTTAGTTTGTTGGTGATGTAGACACCAAGGAACTTGACGCTCTCAACCTGCTCCACCACAGCCCCATCAATGAGAATGGGGGCGTGCTCAGTCCTCCTTTTCCTGTAGTCCACAATCATCTCCTTTGTCTTGATCACGTTGAGGGAGAGGTTGTTGTCCTGGCACCACACGGCCAGGTCTCTGACCTCCTCCCTATATGCTGTCTCGTCATTGTTGGTGATCAGGAATGTCGACCACTGTTGTGTCATCAGCAAACTTAATGATGGTGTTGGACTCGTGCCTGGCTTTTCAGTCATGAGTGAACTATCAGGTCGCTGGCTATCAGGTCAACAAGGCAGTCATGTCTAGCATTGTACAAATCCCCCGCACTCACGGGCACACACACACTGCAGTGTTACAATGTTTGTTTGCATGTCATTTTTACCCTGGTTAATCATCTCATCCCTATGTAGATCAACACTCCTACACTGAGACACTTTATGAATACTGACCCTGATGTAACAACCAAAACACAGCTCAAAACATAACAAGAAGTAAAATGATACATTACCCTCAAGTATATGACTTATTACTAAAAACAAATAACCAAAAACTATTTCAAGATATTGTCAAGAGTACTTACAGAGTGAAGTGAAGGGGAGAGGTCTGTACAGTGAGTCAACTTACTGTCAGTGTGTGGGAACTGCTAGTAAATGTCAGTTCTGTGGTTGATACATATTTAGAGTAGCTGATACAGAACTGTCCTCTCCTTCCTCTTTAAGACATTAACATGAGAAGGGAGGTTACTGTATTAGAGTGGGCGCTACATTTCTATAATGGACAAAATGTCCCCCATTTCCACTTTTCATTAAATACAGAACCATGTTAACAATATGTTGACTATTCAATTTGGAATGTTTATAATATCTTAGAATGTGTTTCTTTGTCCCTCCTGAGTTCTACATGGAACAGGTCAAAGTTCCATTTACATTTGGTCAGTTCAACAGACAAGCAAACTGTATGTAGGTTAAGAGACAAACAAATTGTATGTCTAGACTAACAAACAAAAACTGTATGTAGGACTTCATGACATGTCTAGGTTATCAGACAAACAAAACAGCAATATAAAAACATTGTCATGCCAGGCAGAAGTTGGAATTGTCATGCCAGGCAGAAGTTTAACGACTAGAAACAAATAATAATGAAAACATAGACATCATCCAGCGTACTTACAGCGTGAGGGGAGGTGAGATTACTGTCCAAGAAGAGAATGAAACAGAATGGTGTGAGTTCTGTGGTTGACAGCAACTAGATGTACTGAGGGGCTGAAGGGTGCTGCAGAGCTGGCTTCCTGTCGTCATGATGCCTCTTCCTGGCAACCAACACGTCAGTGAAGGGCTTTAAGAAAGGTGTGAACATCTTCATGAGGAGAGAGAGAGGGACTTTACAAGAGATGTCTGTCTTATATGTCATAGGCTACTTGTATTTCTTCATTGGTGGCTACAATATGGAGAGTGGATAGATGGGTCCCTCCTGAGAGGTTGGAGAAACACTAGTTCTGGTGGGGGTGGTCATTCCCCAAACGTTGCTAAAACTGTATTTGGTTTTTAGAACACCGTTATACATAGCCTTTCTGAATAATGACATTACATTAATGACACCACATATGATTTGTTTAAACTGTATATTATTAATTAATACAACTGATTGACATAAAACAGTAAGTCATTTGTACACACAGCCCCCCAACATGTTGAGAGGATACAGACAGATTGTAATTTTACATTGATGCTCTCAATCAATCATTCTGTGCTCCTCATTGTAACTTTAGTCAACTTGAATTGAATTAGTCCACTGAACAGACATGTACAGTATAAATTCACTGAACTGAAGATATGGGCCTCGTTCCAAAATCCACAGCAGCACACTACTTGTTTCATTTAAGGTGGTCTAGTGTGGTTGTTAGAACACCCCATGGACACTGGGGGCGTTCCAGGCTGACTACATTGCGATCAAGCTGTGTGCAGCAACCAATGGTTGTGTGCCACATCATCGATTCCGCAGTCGGGAATCACAAGTTAACTGATATCTTAAACACCAACACCTATCCAGGCAGTGTGAGATCTGGCAGGCGACTGCAATATAGTCTGCCTGGAACAGGCCCTATATTCAACTGCAATTCAATTCAAAAACATCTCAGGCCGAGGGAGAGGGGAAAGGAAATCAGAAGAGCACTCCTCTTCACTTTGATTGACACTTCACACACTGATACTGTGTGTCCAGTGTTCTGTCTGTGCTGTGTGTCAGAGGACTACAAAAGGGGTGACACCCCCATTCTGTCCAAGCTTCCTGTTCCCTTTTAAGGTAGGTACACGGTCCCTCTTCCTCAATCTTCATATTCATTATTCTGTTCTTCCTCTTCCTCCTCTTCTTCCTCCCTCTGTCATATCTGTACGGTAGGTGGTGTTCAGGGTTGTGAGGGTGGTCAGGGTTGCCATGGTTTCCTGTCTTTTCCTTTATGGTCAGGCTTGTGTTTGATGCAACATTTGTCACCATAGAGACAGCCAGTGGTCCTCCAGAAGAAACACTCATCACCATTGATGGGAGCCATCCTCCTGGTCCTGGGAGAGAGACACACAAACCGTATGAAAACACAAACACCTGCACGCAAGTGCTCCCGTCCCCACCTGTCAGTTGTCTGTAATTTTGTACAATTCATGGCCCATAGATTAGTAACAATTTAGAATAAAACATTATAAATGCTTATATATGTTTCTAAATGATCGTTGATGTTTTGACAGACAGATGGATGTCCTTACCCTGTGGAGGCGTACTGGGAGGCTGAGGAGGTGTTGAGGCTGCATCTAGCGGTCTGGGTACCTGCATCAGCATCCACAGTCCAAATACATACAACAGTAACCACAGTCCAAATACATACAATATCAGCTTCAGTCCAAATACATACAACAGTAACCACAGTCCAAATACATACAATATCAGCTTCAGTCCAAATACATACAACAGTAACCACAGTCCAAATACATACAACAGTAACCACAGTCCAAATACATACAATATCAGCTTCAGTCCAAATACATACAACAGTAACCACAGTCCAAATACATACAATATCAGCTTCAGTCCAAATACATACAATATCAGCTTCAGTCCAAATACATACAACAGTAACCACAGTCCAAATACATACAATATCAGCTTCAGTCAAAATAAATCAAATAACCAATAGCATGGTCTCAACAGTTCAATGGAACCAATAGCATAGTCCCAAAAGTACAATCTCCTAAAGTTCAAGCTAAGTAACTGAAAGCACATCTCACATAGTTAAATGCATTTGACAGCATTGTGTTTCATCCCACCTCTCACCTGGAGCCACTCTAAGGCGCGAGCGGCCATGTTGGTATTATTGATGTTGACAAAGGCACATCATCTCTCATGTAGAACTCTGATACTCTCTATCTCACCACATCTACAGTACAAAACCTAGAATTAGAATGTAGAACTCTGATACTCTCTTTCACCACACCTACAGTACAAAACCTAGAATTAGAATGTAGAACTCTGATACTCTCTATCTCACATCACCTATAACCACAACTAGGGAGAGACAGAACATAGAGTATTAGAGTTCTACATTCTGTTTCTATTTTCTGTACTGTAGGTGTGGGGAGTTAGAATGTAGAACTCTGATACTCTCTCTCACCACACCTACAGTGCAGAACATAGAATGTAGAAGAATGATGATTCTCATTCCAACTCAGCAGACAGAGATAAATGTCATAGTAGAATGGTGGGCCAGCAGCCATTTTGATTGAAACATGTTAAGTGTTAATGTTATGTTTCTTAATGATTATCACACCATGTAGGAAACAAAGAAACTCACAACGAGAAGCCTAAGCAGTGGATATGCAGGTAGCCTAGCGGTTATGAGTGTTGGGCCAGTAACAGAAAGGTTGCTGGTTCAAATCCTTGAGCCCACTAGGTGAAACATCTGTCAATGCACTTAATCCTAATAGGTCCTGTATGTCTGGATTAGAGTGTCTGTTAAATGACTAACATGTAGATAGGGAACTAAAACAGACAGAAATGGGGCATGGTGGTTGTATGTTTTGAGGAGATCCCAAATGTGTTTCTCAGTGAGGTCCCACCCAGAGAGAGGCACAGGAGGACCTGAGGAGGAGAGGAAGGGAGGGGACCATGTTCAGAATAAATCCATTAAAGCAACCTTATAACAACACAATGTTATGGTTCTAAATGGCCCATAGGGCTCTGGTCAAAAGTAGTGCACTATGCAGGAATAGGGTGCTATTTGGGACAGTCTATAGAACCTATAACTGTAGGGATGTATACTCACATAACATTATGTATTATTTAGATGTGGAATAACCAAACAACAGACTGGTGTGATTTCAGTGAACTAAGCTGGCCTGTAATGATGAGATAAACTTGTCTGAGACCTGGAGATTCATGTTAGCTAATAGGAGCTGATGTCTAGACTTTAGCTCAGTGGACTAGCATGGTCTAGAGTCACACTAACAACCCAGGTATGATACCCAGAGTTAAACATACACACCCAGTAGAGAGGTCCACCACTGGAGTCCTGAGGGGAGGAGAGGTCCACCACTGGAGTCCTGAGGGGAGGAGAGGTCCACCACTGGAGTCCTGAGGGGAGGAGAGGTCCACCACTGGAGTCCTGAGGGGGAGGAGAGGTCCACCACTGGAGTCCTGAGGGGAGGAGAGGTCCACCACTGGAGTCCTGAGGGGAGGAGAGGTCCACCACTGGAGTCCTGAGGGGAGGAGAGGTCCACCACTGGAGTCCTGAGGGGAGGAGAGGTCCACCACCGGAGTCCTGAGGGGAGGAGAGGTCCACCACCGGAGTCCTGAGGGGAGGAGAGGTCCACCACCGGAGTCCTGAGGGGAGGAGAGGTCCACCACCGGAGTCCAGAGGGGAGGCGAGGTCCACCACCGGAGTCCAGAGGGGAGGCGAGGTCCACCACCGGAGTCCAGAGGGAGGCGAGGTCCACCACCGGAGTCCAGAGGGGAGGCGAGGTCCACCACCGGAGTCCAGAGGGGAGGCGAGGTCCACCACCGGAGTCCAGAGGGGAGGCGAGGTCCACCACCGGAGTCCAGAGGGGAGGCGAGGTCCACCACCGGAGTCCAGAGGGGAGGCGAGGTCCACCACCGGAGTCCAGAGGGGAGGCGAGGTCCACCACCGAGTCCAGAGGGGGAGGCGAGGTCCACCACCGGAGTCCAGAGGGGAGGCGAGGTCCACCACCGGAGTCCAGAGGGGAGGCGAGGTCCACCACCGGAGTCCAGAGGGGAGGCGAGGTCCACCACCGGAGTCCAGAGGGGAGGCGAGGTCCAACACCGGAGTCCTGAGGGGAGGAGAGGTCCACCACTGGAGTCCTGAGAGGGGAGCCGAGAGCAGCCTGCAACGTGGTAAACTTCTCCAGCAGCAACAATCTCTACACCTCCTCAAAACCCGAGAAAGAGAGAGACAGAGAGAGAGAGACACACAAAACCAAACCTCCGCTTCGGACACACACACTGTCAGCAATGTCCACGTTCACAGTAGAGAGCTCAGACACTGACCTTCAACCCCATCAGTGCACTCCCCTTGAGGAAGTATCCCTTTAGCCAATCAGGGTCGAGCTGGATGGAAATCTGAGCATCTGATAGGGCAGAGGGGTAGAGCTCCAGACACCAGTAGCAGTATGAACCATTCCCAAAGAAATACAAGAAATGAGATCAAAGTAGAAATAGACCATCCAGATCTTTACCACCTAGTAAATCTGTTGGACCACTTCCATTAGAGTACTCCTGCAGTAGTCTAGGGAGCAACATACCCATATCACACACACTCACACACACACTAACACACACATATAAACACACACACTCACAAGCAATAACACACACACACGGACGCAGGCACACACACACACCAATACAAGGTCTGAACTACTGGGAAAGACTCTGTGTGTGTTTACGTGTGTGTGTGGGCGTGCTTGTTTGTGTGTGTTTGTTGATGAACAGTGCTGATTGTTGATCTATTACAGTTTATCTCCTGACAGTAATGGAGTATCCCTGGCTGGTCTATAGGCTAGCCACTCATGGATAATGTTGCTCAATGGCCCCATCATGTGTACAATAGGCAGAAATACAAGAAACATTATTTATTTATTTGGTGTCTATTTATTGTCTAACATAAAAATCCCAATAATATCTGACATCAATACAAAGTAAAACGTATTTTAAACACATCAGGAGCAACACCAGAGCTACAATTATTTAAAAGCTCTTATCAATATTATTCATTTCATGTCACTAAGACAAGCCTATACTTGATCTAATATAAAACAAATGAAATTGGCAAAATCCCATAGAAAAAGATAAAAACAGATAGCCTACTGTTCTCTGGTACCTATTTATTAAGAGGAGCCAGTTCAGAAAAGAAACCCGAGTGCCCGCCTCAACTGAGATTGCACCAATTAGAGGCTAGTAGCATTCCTTATTGACCGGGTCTGCTCTTCCATCCTTCTGCCGCTTGCTGTTTCTGTTACTATGCGCTGGCTTCTTTTTCTCCATTGACTCTGCTGCTGTAACTAGCTGTTTCTGTTACTATGCGCTGGCTTCTTTTCTCCATTGACTCTGCTGCTGTAACTAGCTGTTTCTGTTACTATGCGCTGGCTTCTCTTTCTCCATTGACTCTGCTGCTGTAACTAGCTGTTTCTGTTACTATGCGCTGGCTTCTCTTTCTCCATTGACTCTGCTGCTGTAACTAGCTGTTTCTGTTACTATGCGCTGGCTTCTTTTTCTCCATTGACTCTGCTGCTGTAACTAGCTGTTTCTGTTACTATGCGCTGGCTTCTTCTGATATGTTTTCTTTGTAAGTGCTCGCTAGCTGTGTTTGAACCTCGCCCGCATCGTTCAATATGCTCATGTTGCAATGTTTGGCTGCTGCGGGGATGTGATTGATTGCGAGGATCAACCATGTTGCTGCTCTGTTATCAGTTAATAGCCGGCGACATGTAGAATTAGCTAAGTAGAATTATCCTCAGGAGTAGCCTATTATATAGCCTACTTGTTTGTTCCCAATAGCAGCTTTGGAGCTGAGTCAGTGTGCTCCGTGAACCATCATGGAGAATACTCCTTCATCCATACAAGGAGGAAGCAGCCTATGCTAGACTAGCATACAGGCTATGTGTTGCTATACAGTGAGTGAGAAGCAATGTTTTCTAATCATGAGCAGGAGATGGTGTTTATCACAGTGATTCGGTACTATTTCCAGTCTGTCAATGTTAACTAGTTGAGTGTAGCATGTCGCCAGCTACAGAAACCGCTGCAATCAATGCACCCTATCAGCCATAGCTTCCATTTTCCAGGTCATCCCAGTCACATTAGTCGGTGGGACTTTCGCCGACAGTCACAATTCAAATGTTGTGGAACAAAGTGAAAATGTCGAGTTTCCATCAACCTCGCGCGCAATGTCGATATCAAAGAACGCCGCAGTTCGCGGTAGAGTAGTGGCTGAAACCATTCACTTCAGGGAAAGGGCTGATATAAATAATGTTTCCTTTCGTTTTGTATTACTGAATTCATAATAAGTCTTTGCTGCCGTTGTAGTAAGGTTGGTAATACGAGAGGTCTTCAGACTTACCATGTTTGTATTATTTTCTTTGAAAGAACAACTAGTGTGTTTTGAGTGCTTCTCCCCTATTTGGGAAGTTGGTCTGCCTGCTCCTCAGTCTGAGAGAGAGAATCTGAGAGCAGGTTCGTGTCTCTTTCCTCTGTATATAAAAACGCTTTAAAACTGTACAACATTATAGTGTTTTTGGAAAACTGGTTCATATATCCTAAAGTCAATAGCGAATGTGGCTATGTATATATTTATTTTACCGTTAATGTATTGAAGACCTATTTCAGCAAGTTAACCAGGTTTTTGCTGGCTTAGCTAGCCATGTTAATGACGAGCTAACTAGCACCGTTGGTCACTGCACTACAATGTCACGCTAGCTATTGCCAGCAGGTGGTTTGCTAGCGTTTGAAATATTAAGTGAATGTTTATTGTCTTACTACCTTAAGGTTTATATAAAAGGGTTGTACTTGTGCTCTGTATTTATGGATTAATACCACTTGACATTGAGGGTATGTATTACTACTGTTGCTCCTATCTAAAAGATATCTTATGTCCTACCTAACCAGTGGAAGTGTGGCTGTGACCGTCCTGTCAATGCCTGTCATCACTGTTTGATATCTTTTACTGCAGATAAAAACCGAGTCAACCTGAAGTCTGGGTGTCCCTGTGCCTTTCTTCTGGGGGGCTATGTCAAGTTGGTTACAGTTGTACAACATATTTCTGGTTATTATTCTTGGAACCCTATTCCCTTCCACAGTTTAAACTAGAAGCCTTCACATGAACTTGCAGACTGGTCTGGACTAGTGCATTTGTAGAGTTACACTTTAGCTGCACTTCTACTCTGATTTGCTCAGAGCATCTGCTAGCTCATTAGTGCAGGGGTTCTTAAACCTTTTCAGCCTGGGACCCCAATGAGAAATTCTGTGTTGTCCTGGGACCCAAACTTAGGAAAATATGCAACTATACATAAATATCGGTACATTTCATTGCCCATATGCCTAAAACAAATGCAATATAGACAAAAACAAATAACAATTAAATATCTGTTTATTTTCCCCCATTAACACTCTTACATATCTGTCTAGGTTGGAACTGTTGCTGTTAAAATATAATAAATCATTTTCATTCTGAATTGGAATAAACAGATTGATCACATCACACAGATGTAGACCAGAAAACACACACACACACACACACACACAGTCCTAATGAGAGCATGTCTATTCTGGGCTCTGTTTTTAACAGTGCAACACTGAGGTCATGCTCAGCCTTGAAACTGTTTCTGTACTTGTTTTTTAAGTATGTCAGAGTTGAGAACCCTGACTCGTATAGGTATGTGGTGCCAAACTGGACCAGAACATCTACTGCTTTCTCAGTCAGGCAGGAGACCGCTTCCTACTGTAGATGAAAAACCCAGAAGTGTCTGAGTGGGTTTGCCTCAAATCAGTTTATTCCAGTGAAGAATAACAATTATTATTGTATTTTAACAGCAACAGTTCCAACCTAGACTAGTTTTTAACAGTTTATACAGTAAGATGTACAGTAGCCCTGATCATGTTTCATCTTCATCTGTACTGTTACTAGGGTTGCACTTTAAGTAGCTAGCTAGTTTTGGCGAATGTTAGCTATTAGCTGTGTACAAGGCCAGGGGACTGTTTGAAAGAGAAACTCACATCTACTACTATGACAGTTAGTTAGTACTCCCTTATTTCTGCTTATCATCACCTGTTATTCCCACCTGCGAGTGGGCATGACAAGTCAGTGTCTGACAGCGCATCATCTGCTGCCTGAACGACAGCGCTGCGTCGTGTGTCCGGAGGGATCTTCAAGAAAAGTGCAGAAAAAAGATCCGCTAAAGCCCGAAGCACACAGGCATCTCCCTCTCACACTCGCGCTGCTGCCAAACTGAGCAGAGACCGCTGCTTAATGAAGCAGAAAGCGCACTGAACAGAGAGCGCAGATGCACTTGGCCAAATCAATTCCAGTAATTCATGAAATTACACTGCTCAAAAAAATAAAGGGAACACTAAAATAACACATCCTAGATCTGAATGAATGAAATAATCTTATTCAATACTTTTTTCTTTACATAGTTGAATATGCTGACAACAAAATTACACAAAAATTATCAATGGAAATCAAATGTATCAACCCATGGAGGTCTGGATTTGGAGTCACACTCAAAATTAAAGTGGAAAACCACACTACAGGCTGATCCAACTTTGATGTAATGTCCTTAAAACAAGTCAAAATGAGGCTCAGTAGTGTGTGTGGCCTCCACGTGCCTGTATGACCTCCCTACAACGCCTGGGCATGCTCCTGATGAGGTGCGGATGGTCTCCTGAGGGATCTCCTCCCAGACCTGGAATAAAGCATCCGCCAACTCCTGGACAGTCTGTGGTGCAACGTGGCGTTGGTGGATGGAGCGAGACATGATGTCCCAGATGTGCTCAATTGGATTCAGGTCTGGGGAACGGGCGGGCCAGTCCATAGCATCAATGCCTTCCTCTTGCAGGAACTGCTGACACACTCCAGCCACATGAGGTCTAGCATTGTCTTGCATTAGGAGGAACCCAGGGCCAACCGCACCAGCATATGGTCTCACAAGGGGTCTGAGGATCTCATCTCGGTACCTAATGGCAGTCAGGCTACCTCTGGCGAGCACATGGAGGGCTGTGCGGCCCCCAAAGAAATGCCACCCCACACCATGACTGACCCACCGCCAAACCGGTCATGCTGGAGGATGTTGCAGGCAGCAGAACGTTCTCCACGGCGTCTCCAGACTCTGTCACGTCTGTCACATGTGCTCAGTGTGAACCTGTTTTCATCTGTGAAGAGCGCAGGGCGCCAATGGCGAATTTGCCAATCTTGGTGTTCTCTGGCAAATGCCAAACGTCCTGCACGGTGTTGGGCTGTAAGCACAACCCCACCTGTGGACGCCGGGCCCTCATACCACCCTCATAGAGTCTGTTTCTGACCGTTTGAGCAGACACATGCACATTTGTGGCCTGCTGGAGGTCATTTTGCAGGGCTCTGGCAATGCTCCTCCTGCTCCTCCTTGCACAAAGGTGGAGGTAGCGGTCCTGCTGCTGGGTTGTTGCCCTCCTACGGCCTCCTCCACGTCTCCTGATGTACTGGCCTGTCTCCTGGTAGCGCCTCCATGCTCTGGACACTACGCTGACAGACACAGCAAACCTTCTTGCCACAGCTCGCATTGATGTGCCATCCTGGATGAGCTGCACTACCTGAGCCACTTGTGTGGGTTGTAGACTCCGTCTCATGCTACCACTAGAGTGAAAGCACCGCCAGCATTCAAAAGTGACCAAAACATCAGCCAGGAAGCATAGGAACTGAGAAGTGGTCACCACCTGCAGAACCACTCCTTTATTGGGGGTGTCTTGCTAATTGCCTATAATTTACACCTGTTGTCTATTCCATTTGCACAACAGTATGTGAAATTTATTGTCAATCAGTGTTGCTTCCTAAGTGGACAGTTTG
Organism: Brachymystax lenok tsinlingensis; assembly: GCA_030435695.1. Classification (NCBI taxonomy): domain Eukaryota; kingdom Metazoa; phylum Chordata; class Actinopteri; order Salmoniformes; family Salmonidae; genus Brachymystax; species Brachymystax lenok. The sequence goes on along the minus strand of CM059812.1, from coordinate 52,727,756 downwards.
ATTTCACAGAAGTGTGATTGACTTGGAGTTACATTGTGTTGTTTAAGTGTTCCCTTTATTTTTTTGAGCAGTGTATTATACATTTACACTGACACGTCGCGACCCACCATTAACAGGTGACCCATACTTTAAGAAAGGCTGCATTAGTGCATACTGACTGGTAGAGGGGTTGGGTTAAATGCAGAATACACAGTTCAGTTGAATGCATTGTTGTACAACTGACTAGGTATCCCTCTTATCCCTTTATATAGCCTCACTATTGTTATTTTACTGCTGCTGGTTAATTATTTGTTAGTTTTTTTTTTCTATTTTCAACATAACACTTATTTGTTTCGTAACTTCTGAAGCATTGTTGGTTAAGGGGCGTGTAAGTAAGCATTTCCCTGTAAGATCTACAGCTGTTGTATTCGGTGCTTTTGACAAATACAATTTGATACTGTTGCATGAGTCACACTATTAGTTTCCATTTTATGGTATAATTTCTGTCAACCTAATATTGTTTTTGTATTGTAACATCCTCCTCTTCCTCCTGCTCTTTGACCAGATCTTCTTTCTCCGTCCAGCAGACCTCCTCTTCTTTAGCAGGAGGAGAGTAGCTTAGTGACCTCATGGTCGGAGATGGTAGCTAGTTAGCATTAGCGACTAGACTAGTTCTAAGATAACTTAGCAAACCAGCTAGCTGACAAACAACGTAAATATATAATTAAATGGGCCAACAAGTACATCCTTCAGAAGTGTGTTTAATACACAGCGACTAATATACACCAAACCAGTGTAAAGAACGTGAATGTTGTAGCTATGTTTGCTAGAAAGCTACCGAGGTGTCTGACTAGCTGTTGTCGGAGTGTTCCGTCCACTAGATGAGACGTCACACTGGCAGCATCGCCTGAACCTAAAAGACGCACATCGCCATCTGCTGACTGGAGTGGGCAACGCAGTTGAGGAACCAAAAGTTTATTTTTCATTTATTTCATTAAAGTTTAATATTATATTAAGTTGTTCAAAGAGAAGCATGTGTTGATGATTCGTTTTTAATGAGTGAGAATTGAAGGGTAGGAAGCATGAGTTTTTACTCACCAGTGTAACAACACAGTGTGGTTCAAGATTTAGTAATTTAGTTGTAGTCACGATCTGGTTACCTATAACACAAAAACATAACTGTTTGTACTTATTACATATTTATTAGCTTATTTCTGGATATCTTCTAAACCATCCACAATGCACTATTTCTCAACGTCATATGGAGGATCTACTCTGTGCTACCGAGTTTGTATGCTAGCTCAAGCTTGCAAACATTAGCCACACCTCATGCGTTTCTTGAACTGTGTGGTTGTGTTATCTAGTGAGAACCCATGAGTGCAAACGATTGGTTTAATTTGAAGTTATACATTTGAAGTTATTTATGTTGTAGTTTACATCATAGGGAATAGGCTTGTCCTCCATATTACATCACACCTGACTTTGGCATTCTTTGGAATTCTAATTGGATTCATGTAATAACTCCAAAAATAGAACAGTGAGGTATTACTTTGCATTGGGACTTAAAAAATATTTTATATTTTATGAACAATACAAAACATACACACAAACGACATCATCATTTTAAATTGGGTTTCTCCCTGTCCACCTGCCAATGTAAATCCATTGAACGAGACAAGTTACCAGACAGGACATATTGCTAATGCTCTTCCTATTGATAACCTGAATGACAATTAACTTGTGGGCGGTAGTCGTGACGACGGCGTATTCGATGACGTTGTCCATCGGGATTCCCCAGAAAAGGAAGACAGCTCTGGATTGATCACTGGAATCAAATGTGAAGGAGGAGGTTGATCATCAGTGAACCTCTAGGATTGTGGCTGGGCTGGCGTTTACACTTCCAGCGCGGTCATATATTTTGATACATTGAATGTTGCTATTTTGAACCTATGTTATATATTTGTACCTCCTGTTTCATGAAGTGATGTCACTAAGTACTGCCCCTATATATACAGTGCATTCGGAAAGTATTCAGACCCCTTTTATTTTTTCCACATTTTGTTACGTTATTCTAAAATGGATTAAATCAATATTTCCTCCTCAATCTACACACAATACCCATAATGACATCACAATTCCCCATAATGACATCACAATACCCCATAATGGAAAAGTGAAAACAGGTTTTTATGAACGTTTCAAATGTAAAAAAAACATAAACTGAAATATCACATTTACATACAGTACCAGTCAAAGGTTTGTACACACCTACTCATTCAAGGGTTTTTCTTTATTTTTACTATGTTCTACATTGTAGAATAATAGAGAAGACATCAAAACTATGAAATAACACATATGGAATCATGTAACCAAAAAAGGGTTAAACAAATCAAAATATATTACATTTTTGAGATTCTTCAAAGCAGTCACCCTTTGCCTTGATGATAGCTTTTCACACTCTTGGCATTATCTCAACCAGCTTAATGAGGTAGTCACCTGGAATTAATTTCAATTAACAGGTGTGCCTAGTGAAATGTTAATTTGTGGGATTTCTTTCCTTCTTTGTTGTTGTGACAAGGTATGGGTGGCTCTCATGAGGATTGCCACAGGAAAGGAAGACCCAGAGTTACCTCTGCTGCAGAATATACGTTCATTAGAGTTAACGGCACCTCAGATTGCAGCCCAAATAAATTCTTCACAGAGTTTAAGTAACAGACACATCTCAACATCAACTGTTCAGAGACTGCATGAATCGGACCTTCATGGTTGAATTGCTGCAGGCCAGCACATTGTTTACAAAAACTTTGTTAAAGAACAAGAAGGCCAGCACACTGTTTACAAAAGCTTTGTTAAAGAACAAGAAGGCCCTCACATTGTTTACAAAAGCTTTGTTAAAGAACAAGAAGACCCGCACACTGTTTACAAAAGCTTTGTTAAGCAACAAGAAACCCCACACACTGTTTACAATAGCTTTGTTAAAAAACAAGGCCAGCACACTGTTAACAAAAACTTTGTTAAAGAGCAAGAAGGCCAGCACACTGTTTACAAAAGCTTTGTTAAATCAGCATGGTATTGGTATTACTCCACCTATGGTATTGTAGCAGTACAGACCTAGTCTGTTAATTATATACATCTACATGATGTATTGTTACACCATGTAGGAGCAGTATAGACCTAGTCTGTTCATTATATACATCTACATGATGTATTGTTACACCATGTAGGAGCAGTATAGACCTAGTCTGTTCATTATATACATCTACATTATGTATTGTTACACCATGTAGGAGCAGTATAGACCTAGTCTGTTCATTATATACATCTACATGATGTATTGTTACACCATGTAGCAGCAGTATAGACCTAGTCTGTTCATTATATACATAAACATTATGTATTGTTACACCATGTAGGAGCAGTATAGACCTAGTCTGTTCATTATATACATCTACATGATGTATTGTTACACCATGTAGGAGCAGTATAGACCTAGTCTGTTCATTATATACATCTACATTATGTATTGTTACACCATGTAGGAGCAGTATAGACCTAGTCTGTTCATTATATACATCTACATTATGTATTGTTACACCATGTAGGAGCAGTATAGACCTAGTCTGTTCATTATATACATCTACATGATGTATTGTTACACCATGTAGCAGCAGTATAGACCTAGTCTGTTCATTATATACATAAACATTATGTATTGTTACACCATGTAGGAGCAGTATAGACCTAGTCTGTTCATTATATACATCTACATGATGTATTGTTACACCATGTAGGAGCAGTATAGACCTAGTCTGTTCATTATATACATCTACATGATGTATTGTTACACCATGTAGCAGCAGTATAGACCTAGTCTGTTCATTATATACATAAACATTATGTATTGTTACACCATTTAAAATATTTGATATTTCTGTCTTTTTATGTCTCAATATAATGGTATTATTTAATTAAATCCACTTTAAAAAAATGTCCAGTCAGCAGACGGCGATGTGCGTCTTTCAGGCGATGCTGCTAGAGTGACGTATAATATAGTGGACGGTTCTTCAACAACAGCGAGTCAACCACCTCCGTAGCTTGTTAGTCAACATAGTCGAGGATTCAAGCTGTTTAGACGCTTTTGGTCTATACTAGCTACTGTGTTTTAGACACACTTCTGTCGTATCTACTTGTTAACCTATTTAATGTAATATTGCGTTATTTTGTATCAGTCAGCTACAGTAGCTGGCTGGTTTAGTTAGCACTAATGATAGCTAGCTAACTAGCTAACATCTCCCACCATGAGGTCCCTAAACTTCTCCCCTCCTGCTAAAGAAGAGGAGGTCTGCTGGACGGAGAAAGAGGCTCTGGGGCTGAACATTGTTGTGAAAGAGGAGAATGAAGAGGAGGATGTCACAGTTAAAACAGAAGTTGAGGTTGTTACAGTGAAAGAAGAGGAAGACTCGTTCAGAGTGAAAGAGGAGGAGGATGTTACTGTGAAAGAAGAAGAGGAGGAAGAGAAAGAGGAGGATTCAGTTTTTGGAGTGAAAGAGGAGGAGGGGGAGATGACTGTCACATTGGAAGATGAAGAGGAGGAGATGGGAGATCTGAGTAACACCAGTAAGTACCACCTTAAATTTGTTTTTAACTTTGGATATTCGGAGTTGGCTCGTCAATACCTCTTCAACGGAGGGTCCTAGGATGATGACTGATATGTCTAGAATCAGACGACCTAGAGAACAAGCTACCCCTTGTTTTCTCCGTTCCGTTTCCAAACAGTGACTTAACATATATATTTGAGAAGGGTCTATCTGGGGGGCACGGCATGTTGTGATTTTCGTGTAGTTATGTTTTTCTTAACACCGTGCCCCCCAATAGTGCCATGCGAGAGTTGGGTTGGCTACACCAAAGATTATGGATATACTGACAAGATGCCTCTCTGCCCTAACAAGGGGAGTTGTCCACAGAGCTGCACGGCGGGTTGTCTAGCTCCCGCCTACCCTTTCTTTGGATTGGTGGATACTTCTTCTTATTATTGTAATCAATTGTTTATATTCTATGAGGGTTGTTGTCATCAACCGCCTGTATTCAATGCAGAGAGATGCTAAGCTACTAGAATGAATATGCATAACGGTCTGGAACCAACTCCTATAGTGTTTTTTATCAAAGTTGTTGGTATGTCACGTGTCCACGTAACAACTTAATCATTAAGAAACCTCTGTTAGATCAAGTAAACCTCACGTGGAAAATAAGCCGTTCATTTTGTTGTTGACCAAATTCAACACTTTCCACATTGCTTTGATCATTGTTTCCACTGGGATACAACCTACTGTAGCCTACTGGCATGACCTAGAGATTTACAACCTACTGTAGCCTACTGGCATGACCTAGAGAGATACAACCTACTGTAGTCTACTGGCATGACCTAGAGATTTACCACCTACTGCAGCCTACTGCCATGACCTACAGAGATACAACCATTTGGATACAACCTACTGTAGCCTACTGGCATGACCTAGAGAGATACAACCACTTGGATACAACCTACTGTAATTGCATGAGAAAATAATGGAGTACCAGTCAAAAGTTAGGACACCTACTCATTCAATGGTTTTTCTTTATTTTTACTATTTTCTACATTGTAGAATAATAGTGTAACAGTAAAGCTTCCGTCCCTTTCCTCGCCTCGAACCAGGTACCCTCTGCACACATCCACAACTGATACCCACGAAGCATCGTTACCATCGCGCCACAAAAGCCATGTCTCTTGCAGAGCACTACTTCAAGGTCTCAGAGCGAGTGACGTCACCGATTGAAACGCTGTTAGCGCGCACCCCGCTAACTAACTAGCCATTTCACACCGGTTGCTATAGCAAAGACAAAACTCTGAAATAACACATGGAGTCATGTAGTAACCAAAAAGGTATTAAACAAATAAGAATATATTTTATATTTGAGATTCTTCAAAGTAGCCACCCTTTGCCTTGATGACAGCTTTGCACACTCTTTGTATTCTCTCAACCAGCATCACCTGAAATGCTTTTTCAACAGTCTTGTAGGAGTTACCACATATGCTGAGCACTTGTTGCCTGCTTTTCCTTCACTCTGTGGTCCAACTCATCCCAAACCATCTCAATTGGGTTGAGGTCGGGTGATTGTGGAGGCCAGGTCATCTGAAAATCTCATTTGATCTCATCAGACCAAATGACTGATTTCCACCGGTCTAATGTCCATTGCTTGTGTTTCTTGGCCCAAGCAAGTCTCTTCTTCTTATTGGTGTCTTTAGTAGTGTTCTTTGCAGCAATATCGATCATGAAGGCCTGATGGTCCTCTGAACTGTTGATGTTGAGATGTGTCTGTTACTTGAACTCTGAAGCAAGCTTAGTGAACTCCTGGTCAAAGATGTTAGTTAACTAGGCTAATGCTAACTTAACCAGCCCGCTAGCTGACTAATAACAACAACATCGTAAATATAAAATTGGATAACTTACTAGACGACAGAAGTGGGTTTAAAACACAGTGGCTAATATATACGAAAGCGTCTAAAGAGCTTTATTGTTTCGGCTATTTTGTCTATCAATCTACCGAGGTGGCTGACTAACTGTCGCTGCTGTTGAAAGAAACGTCCCGTCCACTAGATTATACATCACACTAGCAACATAACCTTCAAGTCCCACATGACAAAAAGTTAGTGTAGGAAGCATGAGTTTTTACTCACCAGTGTAACAACACAGTGTGGTTAAAGACTTAGTAATTTAGTTGTATTCACGATCTGGTTACCTATAAGTACAAACAGTTATGTTTTTGTGTTATTACATATTTATTCGCTTATTTCTGGATATCTTCTAAACTATCCACAATGCACTATTTCTCAACGTCATATGGAGGATCTACTCTGTGCTACAGAGTTTGTATGCTAGCTCGGTATCTAACTCAAGCTTGCAAACGTTAGCCACACCTCATGCTTTTCATGCACTGTGTGGTTGTGTTATCTAGAGGGAACCCGTTAGCACGGTAGGATCTGGTGCCTTCTTGCCGTGGGCTCATAACAAAAGAGAAAATCAGACCTGCTTGCTCCTTTTTAAAACAACTTTTCAGTAGGGATGTTACATTTGATACCGACAGCTATGAGGCATGCGTCAATCGCTAAGCGGTATACTTCAAAGCATTGTGCCGAAGTCTGTATCACTTTATCAACAGCACGTGATCAATGACGTCTGAAGCTTCATTTCATCGAACAACCGCCTACAGCTGGTTTGGTATTGGGCTGGTTCAGCCAACTTTCTAACTCCGCCCATAACTTTATGACATCATAACATTCCCAGAAGCCATGGATTATTGAGCCATTGTTAGTTTTACACTTAAAACATGACTGTGGTTGTGCTGTAGAATTTGTGAATTTTGTCTCTTGTATAATATCATTTGCCCCAACATCACAAGCCACAGACATTGATAAAGACTTCCAATAGTTTTTCTGCAGTTTAGAATCGACTGAGTAAAAAATAAGGTTTCTCCCTGTCCACCTGCCAATGTAAATCCATTGAACGAGACAAGTAACCAGACAGGACATATTGCTAATGCTCTTCCCATTGATAACCTGAATGACAATTAACTTGTGGTTGTGATGACGGCCTATTTGATGACGTTGTCCATCAGGATTCCCCAAAAAGGAAGAGTGCTCTGGATTGATCACTGGAGTCAGATGTGAAGGAGGAGGTTGATCGCCACATCAGTGAAAATAAAAAACTGAAATTTCACATTTACATGTGGAGTGAAAGAGGAGGAGGGGGAGATGACTGTCACGTTGAAGAAGATGGAGGAAGAAGAGGAGGAAACTGGATATCTGGACCCGGTTTCCCAAACGCATCTTAATGGAGGAAGAATAGGAGGAAACTGGATATCTGGGCCCGGTTTCCCAAACGCATCTTAACGGAGGAAGAAGAGGAGGAAACTGGTTATCTGGTCCCGGTTTCCCAAACGCATCTTAATGCATCCTACAGTAGGTCTATGTTGTTAGGTGAAGTTATGGATCCTACAGTATGTCTATGTTGTTAAGTGAAGTTATGGGTCCTGTAGTAGGTCTACGTTATTGTTAGGTGAAGTTATTGGTCCTACAGTAGGTCTATGTTAGGAGAAGTTATGGGTCCTACAGTAGGTCTATGTTATTGTTAGGTGAGGTTATCGGCCAATTTGTTAAACACTTAGTGTACAAACCCTCATTGACAGGCTGATAGAAAAGCCAAAGAGCATTTTTTTCTAGTTGAAGTGTTTTAAGTATAAATCAGTTGATTTTAGACAATAACACAAACATATTAAGCACAAGATTCAAACAAGCCTTACAATTATAATCCAAAAGTAATGTGAAATGCACTCATAAACAACCTGTAAATGGGGGCTATTTTTGCTGTCAGCCTATGAGAACTCCCCTGAGTTTTCCCCCACGGTGGTGAATTAGTATATAGCAACACAGAGCTTAATGTGAGTTTCCTTGAGTAGCACTCCTGATCTTGCGCTGATAGTGAGCTGTAACATTCAGAATACATTGTGAAAAACTACTAATGTGAAAACAAGACAAAATATGACTTGTTGCTAACTTGACTGTCTTAATTGTCAAATTTAACAGACATCAATTGTTGTACAACTTCATGGGTATGCTCTGGGCATCACCTTTTACCTCCAAATAAACAGTGGATTTCTGCTGTTGTGGGCCTTTAACCATCTGTCTGACGTTGTTTTTCACACAGGAGAGAGACGTGACTATAGTGTATCCTCTGGGGAGCCTCAACAACATCATGATGCTGACGAGGCAGAGATGAGTCTCTCCAGATCAGAACACTTCAAGAAACACCAGCAGAGACCCACAGGGAAGAAATCTCATTGCTGCTCTGACTGTGGGAAAATATTCAACTCTTCAGTAAAACTTAAAATACATCAGAGAACACACACAGGAGAGAAACCTTCTAGCTGCAATCAATGTGGGAAGAGTTTTACTACATCTCGCTATCTAACTGTACACCAGAGAACACACACAGGAGAGAAACCTTTTGGCTGTGATTACTGTGGGAAGAGTTTTATTCGGCAACAAACCCTGAAATCACACCAGAGAATACACACAGGAGAGAAACCTTATAGCTGTAATCAATGTGGGAAGAGTTTTTCTACGTCTAGCTATGTAACTATACACCAGAGAACACACACAGGTGAGAAGCCATATAGCTGTAATCAATGTGGGAAGAGTTTTACTCGGCCAGAAAGCCTGATGGTACACCAGAGAACACACACAGGTGAGAAGCCATATAGCTGTAATCAATGTGGGAAGAGTTTTACTCGGCCAAAAAGCCTGATGGTACACCAGAGAACACACACAGGAGAAAGATCTTATAGCTGTAGTCAATGTGGGAAGAGTTTTACTCGGCTGTACAACCTGATTGTACACCAGAGAACACACACAGGAGAGAAACCTTATAGCTGTGCTCAATGTGGGAAGAGTTTTACTACATCTAGCCAGCTGACTAGGCACCACAGAACACACACAGGAGAGAAATCTTATAGCTGTGATCAATGTGGGAAGAGTTTTACTAGATCTAGCTATCTAACTATACACCAGAGAACACACACAGGAGAGAATCCTTGCTGTGATCAATGTGGGAAGAGTTTTACTAGATTTAGCTATCTAACTATACACCAGAGAACACACACAGGAGAAAATCCTTGCTGTGATCAATGTGGGAAGAAATACTCTGATGAAAGATCTCTGATCAAACATCAGAAAATACACGAAAGAGTTGTTTCATGATATCAATGAAGTAATGTCACAATGTAGAATGTTTTAACATTGTAGTAGGAGTATTTTAATGATGTCACAATGTAGAACCCTAAATGTTTGCCCCCTTTGAAAGTGAGAGTGTGAGAGAGAGACCAATTACCAATTGATTTTAGCCTTCGGGGAAAGATCCAGGCTCTGAGTTGAATTTAACAAAAAGTGACAAACAAAAGAAAGAGTTGTGTTACACTTACCACGTTGGTGACCCACTTGAATCAAAATGCAACACTTCAAAATGTAGCTAGCTGTTTTCTCCAAGTTGTCCTCTAACCAGTGATGTCCACATTATTCCCAGATTCCGTGTAGGTCACTACAGATATTGCTTTAGTTTCCTCTTGAAAACAGACATGTCCGTGGTAAATATCGTCTCAAGGGTGGGCAGTCAAATAGATTTGTGTTTTGCGTTTAGCCAGTGCGTTGCCATGGATCCCAATTTATTTTGACTGCACGTTTTTCCATATTGAAGATGAGTTTAATGCATGTTTTTGAGTTTTGTTTGGGCTCGTTCCAAGAGGACGAGAGTTCTAGAATATAGTGAGTTTTAAGAAGACGAATTCTAGAAGCTAGTGAGTTTTAGGATTCTATAGAAAGAAAAATGAGAAAAAATAATACTATTGTATATTATTATTTAGAAATGTGTTTTTTTTCTTGTCGACTGCCAGTAGACATGTTTATATTGTAGAAGGTGAAGCATTGTAGTTGATTATAATGTGAAATGGAAGTTGTTTTCTGTTGGTGGTAAGCAAACCCGTCCAACAAAAATATAGGATATATTTGTTGTCTTAAGGGGGAAGGTGTTACAGGCTTTGGTTTTTGCATTTATGTTTTGAGGTTGGACTTCAGCTCGTAGGATAGGGGAACACCTAGTCAGTTGTACAACTGAATGCATTCAACTGAAATGTGTCTTCGGTGCACAGATTGGTGTCACCTCGTTAGTCAGTATGTGTTACACCTGTGCTGGCTTGTCCATCTTGTTAGTGGGAAGGTGTTTCACCTGAGCTGGTCCAGGTTCTATTTAAGAGTGTCTGGCCCAGTGCTCCAGGTTCTATTTAAGAGTGTCTGACCCAGTGCTCCAGGTTCTATTTAAGAGTGTCTGGCCCAGTGCTCCAGTTGTCTTGATTGATGTGGAGAGTCAACACCTTTAGTTGCGCCACTTCCTGTCTTTAAGTTTGGTGCTGGTTTTTCTTTTGTTTTCATCTTCTTGGGCAGATTTAGTGGGTCTCATGGTGGGTGTTTTTTAGGTCCCAGTTGTTGTTACTAGTCAACTTTCAGTGGACACTCCCATATTGTCTTTCAGAAATCCTCCTAAAACCCCACCTGTTTAGTTGTGGTTGTTGTCAGTGACTCTTTGTTTGTTCCCTCTTCTGTTTGAGCAACGTTTCTGGTTTTCCTGCTGGGGAATGTAGCAACAAGCTTATATTTTGGGTTGGATGTTGCATCTAATGAGCATTAAGGAATTGGTCTTTCAGTTGTAAATCTTCTGTTTTTTTTATCCTCTTGTGTTTGTGTACTAAATGTTTTCATTGTTTTTTCTTGTGAAGCCATTGTGTTGCATCCATGTCTGAAATGTGCTGTATAAATAAAGCTTGATTTTAACCCAATGACTGACCAATCAACATATCTGAATATTATAAACAGTATACATTCTGTATACAGTGGGGAAAAAAAGTATTTAGTCAGCCACCAATTGTGCAAGTTCTCTCACTTAAAAAGATGAGAGGCCTGTAATTTTCATCATAGGTACACTTCAACTATGACAGACAAAATGAGGAAAAAATCCAGAAAATCACATTGTAGGATTTTTATGAATTTATTTGCAAATTATGGTGGAAAATAAGTATTTGGTCACATACAAACAAGCAAGATTTCTGGCTCTCACAGACCTGTAACTTCTTCTTTAAGAGGCTCCTCTGTCCTCCACTCATTACCTGTATTAATGGCACCTGTTTGAACTTGTTATCAGTATAAAAGACACCTGTCCACAACCTCAAACAGTCACACTCCAAACTCCACTATGGCTAAGACCAAAGAGCTGTCAAAGGACACCAGAAACAAAATTGTAGACCTGCACCAGGTTAGGAAGACTGAATCTGCAATAGGTAAGCAGCTTGGTTTGAAGAAATCAACTGTGGGAGCAATTATTAGGAAATGGAAGACATACAAGACCACTGATAATCTTCCTCGATCTGGGGCTCCACGCAAGATCTCACCCCGTGGGGTCAAAATGATCACAAGAACGGTGAGCAAAAATCCCAGAACCACACGGGGACCTAGTGAATGACCTGCAGAGAGCTGGGACCAAAGTAACAAAGCCTACCATCAGTAACACACTACGCCGCCAGGGACTCAAATCCTGCAGTGCCAGACGTGTCCCCCTGCTTAAGCCAGTACATGTTCAGGCCCGTCTAAAGTTTGCTAGAGAGCATTTGGATGATCCAGATGAGGATTGGGAGAATGTCAGATGAAACCAAAATATAACTTTTGGAAAAACTCAACTCGTCGTGTTTGGAGGACAACGAATGCTGAGTTGCATCCAAAGAACACCATACCTACTGTGAAGCATGGGGGTGGAAACATCATGCTTTGGGGGCTGTTGTTCTGCAAAGGGACCAGGACGACTGATCCGTGTAAAGGAAAGAATGAATGGGGCCATGTATCGTGAGATTTTGAGTGAAAACCTCCTTCCATCAGCAAGGGCATTGAAGATGAAACGTGGCTGGGTCTTTCAGCATGACAATGATCCCAAACACACCGCCCGGGCAACGAAGGAGTGGCTTCGAAAGAAGCATTTCAAGGTCCTGGAGTGGCCTAGCCAGTCTCCAGATCTCAACCCCATAGAAAATCTTTGAAAGTCCGTGTTGCCCAGCGACAGCCCCAAAACATCACTGCTCTAGAGGAGATCTGCATGGAGGAATGGGCCAAAATACCAGCAACAGTGTGTGAAAACCTTGTGAAGACTTACAGAAAACGTTTGACCTCTGTCATTGCCAACAAAGGGTATATAACAAAGTATTGAGATAAACTTGTTATTGACCAAATACTTATTTTCCACCATAATTTGCAAATAAATTCATAAAAAATCCTACAATGTGATTTTCTGGATTTCTTTTCCTCATTTTGTCTGTCATAGTTGAAGTGTACCTATGATGAAAATTACAGGCCTCTCTCATCTTTTTAAGTGAGAGAACTTGCACAATTGGTGGCTGACTAAATACTTTCTTTCCCCACTGTATCTTCCACTGTGTCAAAATAGTGCATGATATGTAAATTTAGTATCACTTTTCAACCAACATTTGTTGAAAATGATAAATGCCCCTGCAACACAGAAACACATTTAGTCATATTCTATAATATGGATCATCTACAGCCTCAGTTACACCTGGCACCTAAATGTGACTTCTGTCATCCAATCACTCCAAGCTGCATTAGGTTCAGATCTACCAGGATGGGCCTTTGACGTAGTCTGGACGCAGTTAGGCCACCGAATATGCATAAGCAATGTAAAGAGGTGGGGTGAATAAGTGGGGAAAAGTACATTATACACAAATGACCTTCATAATAGCATAGAACAAGTGTGTGTGCCTGAGGGGAAATTAACTTTCATATGGACAAAACGGGTGAGAAATTCCACCAATATCAGTGGACAATTTGCACTGCTGCTGAAAAACATCGCCACAGCATGATGCTGCCACCACCATGCTTCACCGTAGGAATGGTGCCAATTTTCCTCCAGACGTGACACTTCGCATTCAGGCCAGAGTTCAATCTTGGTTTAACTCAGACCAGAGAATCTTGTTTCTCATGGTCTGAGAGTCCTTTAGGTGCCTTTGGCAAACTCCAAGCAGGCTGTCATGTGGTTTTACTGAGTAGTGGCTTCCTTCTGGCCTCTACCATGCGTTGCCCACTCCAGTCAGCAGATGGCGATGTGCGTCTTTAGGTTCAGGCGATGCTGCCAGTGTGACGTTTCATCTAGTGGACGGGACGCTCCTTCAACAACAACAGCTAGTCAGACACCTCGGTAGCTTTCTAGCAAACACAGCTCAACATTCACGCTCTTTACACTGCTTTGGTGTATATTAGTCGCTGTGTATTAAACACACTTCTGTCACATGTACTTTTTGGCCCATTTAATTATATATTTACGTTGTTTGTCAGCTAGCTGGTTTGCTAAGTTATCTTAGAACTAGTCTAGTCGCTAATGCTAACTAGCGAACATCCCCGACCATGAGGTCACTAAGCTACTCTCCTCCTGCTAAAGAAGAGGAGGTCTGCTGGACGGAGAAAGAAGATCTGGTCAAAGAGGAGGAGGAAGAGGAGGATGTTACAATACAAAAACAACTAGAGGGTGAGGCTGTTACCGTGAAAGAAGAAGAGAAAGACGTTTCAGTGAAAGAAGAGGAAGACTCGTTCAGAGTGAAAGAGGAGGAGGATGTTACAGTAAAAGAAGAGGAGGAAGAGGAGGATGCAGATTTTGGAGTGAAAGAGGAGGATGAGGAGATGACTGTCACATTGCAGGAAGAAGAGGATGTTGGAGGTCTGTTTAACACCAGTAAGTACAGTCTCTGCAGTCGTTGAACCAATATGCAGTAAAGGGGTTCTACACTTTAATGTTGTTCTGTAGGAATGGCTGATGCTACACTGTAACGTGTAGAACATCAAGAGTGGACCATCAACAAAACGTTAACAATTGATCAAATGCATCCATTGACAATGCCTGAAATACTGTAGTCCTCAATATCTCCTATTAGATTAGCCCAATATGTAGTCTTAAAGGGGGCAATCGGCAGCTGTTACATCCATTTTGGGACTTATACATTAATGATATGTACCCATTGTTTCTTGAAGAATTCACTTGTGAATGCCTCATGAGCTTAGTTCAACTGTCGTACCCCATCAGAACCCAGAATATAAGCTTTTTTTACTCCAGTGTTTGTCAGTAAATGTAAACACTGTATATCCTCAAAACATGGTTAAAACTATATTGTTGATATCATGGATGGTTCCATTTCTCCAGCCACATCCCTCAGCTTTTTACCGAAACGGGCGGGGGAGTACGCTTTGTTATTGTTTCTTCTGCTTTTTGCTACTTTAAACAACTTCTTCAGGATCCGTGTCCCGTCCACAGGAAGGTTGAGCTAACGTATGCTAATGCAATTAGCATGAGGTTGTAAGTAACAAGAACATTCTCCAGGACATAGACATATCTGATATTGGCAGAAACCTTAAATTCTTGTTAATCTAACTGCACTGTCCAATTTACAGTAACTATTACAGTGAAAGAATACCATGCAATTGTTTGAGGAGAGTGCACAGTTTTGAAAGTGAAAAGTTTTTAATAAACAAATTAGGCACATTTGGGCAGTCTTGATAGACAATTTTGAACAGAAACGCAATGGCTGATTGGATCCGTCAAAGACTTTGCACTTACACTGCTGCCATCTAGTGGACGAAATCTAAATTGCACCTGGGCTGGAATAATGCATTCTTGCCTTTCTCTTGCATTTCAAAGATGATGGTACAAATACTAAAGAACGGTTGTTTTTTTCTTTGTGTTATCTTTTACCAGATCTAATGTGCTATATTCTCCTACATTCCATTCACATTTCCACAAACTTCAAAGTGTTTCCTTTCAAATGGTACCAAGAAAATGCATATATTTGCTTCAGGGCCTGAGCTACAGGCAGTTAGATTTGGGAATGTAATTTTAGGCGAAAATTGAAAAAAAGGGGCGGGTACTTAAGACGGTTTACCGGTACTCCTCAAGGTCCAAGGACTGTATGTTATTTTCAGAGGTAGACTGGCTCTGGCAGCTAAAATAGCCAAATATTCCATCTAAATGTGAATCGATTCTCAATTGCGATACGTTTCTAGAAACATAAATTGATGTACTTTCATATCACATGAAAATAATTTCACACAATACTTTCATATCACATGAAAATAATTTCACACAATACTTTCATATCACATCAAAATCATTTCACACAATACTTTCATATCACATCAAAATCATTTCACACAATACTTTCATATCACATCAAAATCATTTCACACAATACTTTCATATCACATCAAAAATCATTTCACACAATACTTTCATATCACATCAAAATAGGTAACCAGTCACAATTGATTTTGATTACACTTTGTTTACTTGCTGTTTGAGGTGAAGACATTTTTTATTTAAGAAGCTCCACAACTCATTAGTGGTGGTGCGTTAAGACAATCAGAAATACTATCAGACATCCCCAAATAGGCACATTTATAGGCCTACATTTGCGCGCAGGCCAGGTAGACTAATCCTACTTCTGTATGCGTAATCAGGTGTGCGTCCTTACTCAACATTGACAGGTGTGTTTCAAATAAAAGACAATAAATTGCCAAAACTGACGCATCTTGCGGGGTCAGGTCTGGGTGGTCTGCCAGGGGCCGTTTCATTTAGTATCCGTTTGGGTCGGCATGGGGAATGATTTTCCCACAGTATGTTGTACCAAAGTTGACCAACTGAAAGGGAGTGTAACTTTGATTATAATTACTCTTCCCTGAAGGAGGGAAACGAGTTACAACACCTGTTTGTCCCCGCCATTTCCTGGAGTCGGTGAAGAGGGTATTACATTTAATGAATAAATTGAGCCTCACACTCATCCCCTGTGGAAGGTGGGGCTTCCAGCGAGGCGTGGATTTAATAGTATGTTGTACCTAGTTTCCCTCCTTCAGGGAACAGTAGTTATAGAGATAACGACATGCTTGTCATATGATGAACTTCAACTTAACCTCTTCCAGCTAGGGTCCCATTTTCCAAATTTTCGCCTGTCTGACGTGCCCAAAGTTAAATGCCTACCACTCATGGCCAGAAACTAGGATATTTACATATTTAGTACTATTGGATAGGAAACACTCTGAAGTTTATAAAACCATTAAGATATAGTCTGTGGCTATTCCAGAACAGATTTAGCAGGCAAAAACCAGAGAGATTTCTGTCCGAATTTATTTTTCTGTTGCTCTCTCTCATTTTGAAGCCCATGTAATATTTTTCTATGGGGAATAGGACCGAGGTTGCAGTACTTATGGCTTCCACTAGATGTCAACAGTCTCTGGAAAGGGTATGGAGGAAAAAGCTCTGACCAGATCCTTAGAGAGAGAGAATTACTACGGGTAGGGAGAAAAGGTAAACAGACGTGCTCGCTCACGAGAACGTGAACGCCAGCGCGACCAACTTTCTTTTCGCCTTTTAACGCTTCACTTACCGTTCTTGTAAAATATGATCGCTATTATTCATAAAAGAATACATAAGGATGCATTATTAATGATATTTGATTTGTTTGTGAAAAGATGAGAGGTATAATTTGAACGCGATCCCTTCACTGTAAAACGGGCGAGTAGACTGACAATGCTTGGTGGAGTAGCTGAACGTAACGTGCCAAAAACAACGGATATTTATGGATATAATTATTTACTTTTTCTAACAAAAGAACCATGGATTATCTTGTTTGGACACTTGGGAAGACCTCAGAAGAAGTTATTTGAAAGGTAAGCGATTTATATTAGCTGTGATATGGATATTTTGAGAACCGAGCTGGATATGAATTTATGCTAATGTGGAAAATATGTGAGGTACTAGCCTCAAACAATCAAATGTAGTGCTTTCGCCGTAAAGCCTTTTTAAAATCTGACAACGCAGTGATATTGCCAAGAAGCAGAGCTTTTGATGGCTATGCAACACTATGCAACACTTGTATATCGGGTTAAATATTACGAATATGTATTACGAATATGTATTTTGAATTTGGCGCGTTATGTTTGCTCTGAAAACGATCCCGCTAAAGGGATCGGCGCGCTAAGAGGTTAAAACCTGGATCTTGCTGTCGGACAGTTTTTTTTTGTATTCTGAAATGCACTCGAACTACGTAACATTTAGTGGCACCTTATGTTACGCTGGGAAAATCATTTCAGGGTTTGCAAAATCCAATAGTTCTAACCACCTTAACTTTATTGACAACACCCAAATGGATACTGTCATTTATGTGGTTCTTCAATAATTACACATCATTCTTAATACTGTAGCAATTTAGTTAGTCACATGTTCAACTATCATCAGCTGATCGAGGAAATCATTTTCTTAATGACAGTAAAATGACAAACATCACGACATGCAACAACAACCAAAGTGCCTCTTCATTCTTTACTGGTAAAGGCAATTATGCTGTGCTCCATGTTGGAGCCAACATCCCCAACAAATTGATGTTTATAATGTGTTATTGTCTACTTGATTTACAGTAGGGTCTTGTTAGTCTGTTTGAGATACTGAGATACTTACCTCATAATGTGTACAGAATTGTTCCTTGATGGATAGGCTATTGTACAACACACAGAGCTATTTTCCTTTATTCAGGACATTTAGAATGAAAACACAAAAAAATTTGCCTAGTGGGATTATTGACAAAATTATCTGGTGATAAGGTTATGAAATGTCAAAGACTTTTTAGTTTCCATGTTTCACCTGAAAAATTAAATGATTTATAGTCCTAGGTCTATGGTATTGTTAGGTGAAGTTATGGGTCCTACAGTAGGTCTATGGTATTGTTAGGTGAAGTTATGGGTTCTACAGTAGGTATATGTTGTTGTTAGGTGAAGTTATGGGTCCTACAGTAGGTCTATGTTGTTGTTAGGTGAAGTTATGGGTTCTACAGTAGGTCTATGTTGTTGTTAGGTGAAGTTATGGGTTCTACAGTAGGTCTATGTTATTGTTAGGTGAAGTTATGGGTCCTACAGTAGATCTATGGTATTGTTAGGTGAAGTTATGGGTCCTACAGTAGGTCTGTGTTGTTAGGTAAAGTTATGGGTCCTACAGTAGGTCTATGTTATTGTTAGGTGAAGTTATGGGTCCTTCAGTAGGTCTATGTTATTGTTAGGTGAAGTTATGGGTCCTACAGTAGGTCTATGTTGTTGTTAGGTGAAGTTATGGGTTCTACAGTAGGTCTATGTTATTGTTAGGTGAAGTTATGGGTCCTACAGTAGGTCTATGTTATTGTTAGGTGAAGTTATGGGTTCTACAGTAGGTCTATGTTATTGTTAGGTGAAGTTATGGGTCCTACAGTAGATCTATGGTATTGGTATAACTAGCGGTTTCCGCATCAGCATGGAGGAGTTTCAGCAACCAAATTGCGTGTGCATCGCCCTCGTGTGCCAATTTTAGCAAACGGAGATAGAGGCCTATATTGGAGACCAAAGGTTGTCTGGCACACTGTTTAGGATTTCAACAACTTTAATAACTTATTTCTAGCCTACAATCATCGATGTTACTACTAATGTGAAAACAAGACAAAATATGACTATAGTTTCTGACTTAATAATTTTAACATTCATTACAGACGTCAAATGTCTGTACAACATCATGGCTACGCTGTTGGCATCGCCTTTTACAGTGGATTTCTGCTGTTGTGGGCCTTTAACCATCTGTCTGACTTGTTGTTCACACAGGAGAGAGATGTGACTATCGTGGATCCCCTGGGGAGCCTCAACAACATCATGATGCTGATGAGGCAGAGCAGAGTCTCTCCACATCAGAACACCTCAAGAAACTCCATCAGAGACCCACAGGAAGAAACCTCACCGCTGCTCTGACTGTGGGAAAGGTTGCAAATCTTCTTCAGAACTTGAAATACACCAGAGAGTACACACAGGAGAGAAACCATACTGCTGCTCTGACTGCGGGAAACGTTTCTCAAGATCAAATTCACTAAAAGTACACCTGAGAATTCACACTGGAGAGAAATCTCACCACTGTTTTGATTGTGGGAAGAGTTACTTAAGATTAAAATCACTAAAAGTACACATGAGAATTCACACTGGAGAGAAACCTTATAGCTGTGATCAATGTGGGAAGAGTTTTACCATCTAGCTATCTGACTATACATCAGAGAACACATACAGGAGAGAAACCTTATAGCTGTGCTCAATGTGGGATGAGTTTTACTCAGTCAAGCAACTTGTTATCACACCAGAGAAAACACACAGGAGAGAAATCTTATAGCTGTAATCAATGTGGGAAGAGTTTTACTCAGTCAAGCACCCTGGTATCACACCAGAGAACACACACAGGAGAGAAACCTTATAGCTGTGATCAATGTGGGAAGAGTTTTACAAAATCTAGCAGTCTTATTGTACACCAGAGAACACACACAGGAGAGAAACCTCATAGCTGTGATCAATGTAGGAAGAGTTTTGTTACATCTAGCCGTCTTATTGTACATCAGAGAACACACACAGGAGAGAAACCTCATAGCTGTGATCAATGTGACAAGAGCTACTCTGATAAAAGATCGCTGATCAAACATCAGAAAATACATACATGAAGGAGTTGTTTCATGATATCAGTGAAATAATGTCACAATGTTTTGACATGGTAGGAGTATTGTAATGATGTCACAATGTAGCCCGCTAATCGTTTGCCCCCTGTTTTATTGATTTCAGCGTGATTTGGATATGAGCTTCATCAGTAGAAACATCTTTGTACTTTGCTCTGTTTTATTTTTATTTTTTTTATTTAGGGAGCCTTGTTTTCAGATTAGCCTTGTTAAAATCCACCGCCACAATAAATGCAGCCTCAGGATATGTGGTTTCCAGTTCACATAGAGTCCAATGAATTTCTTTCAGTGCCGTTGATGTGTCAGCTTGAGGGGGGATATATGTGACTGGGATTATAATCGAGGAGAATTCTCTTGGTAGATAATGCAGTCGACATTTGATTGTAAGGAATTCTATGTCAGGTGAACAAAAGGACTTGAGTTCCTGTATGTTGTTATGATCACACCACGACTCGTTAATCATAAGGCACACACCCCGCCCTTCTTCTTACCAGATAGATGTTTGTTTCTGTCTGCTAGATGAATGGAGAAACCAAGTGGCTGTACCGACTCTGTTAAAGCAACGATGCATAGACCTAGAAAATGCATGTCCAACCTTGCTGCTAGAGATCTAGCTACTGGGTGTGCAGGTTTCTGTTCCAGCCCTGCACTAACACCTGACATTGTGCTGATTATTTGGATTAGACACTATTCAACTATCCAATCATGTCTTGTTTTGGAGTCAGATGGATGTCTAAACCCACTGCCCATTTTCACTGGTGTTCTTTATGATATGAAATAAAGTGGTGATTCTTTGAATGAAGTCTTTTTGGGTCATTGAACATTCCCTGTTTGTCTGTTTTATTTGGTTGTTACTCTAATTTAGTCTGATATTGCACAATTGCTGTCTCTGGCTGACAGTCTGAACTGAGTCAATCTAGTACCCACAGAATGAATGTTGTGGGTATTTAATTCTGCTACATTTAAAATTACTTTAAGCTTTATTTAACTAGGCAAGACAGTTGAGAACAAACAGTGGGTTAACTGCCTTGTTCAGGGGCAGAACGACAGATTTTTACCTTGTCAGCTCGGGATTCGTTCCACCAATCTTTTGGTTTCTGGCCCAATGCTCTAACCACTATGCTACCTACTGGCCCATAGGCGTGTCCAATGCAGACATGATGGGATTAGTATTGGCTTCATAGGCGTGTCCAATGCACTTGTACATGTGGTTTGTCATTTCGATACTGAAACAGGATGTTCTAATCCTCACACATTGTTTACATTTTGCTGAGATGTTTTCTCCATTTGAAATGATACTGTTAGAAATAGGTAAAGCACTCACACATCTGAGAACTTGTGTGTGTAATCATTAGTTAATAACTTGAAAGAAAACAAAAGGCTGATTGATACTGATCAGTGTGTGGGTTTTCTTTTTCATCAGACAATTAATGAGGCTAACCATGTTGAAGGAGACCAGATTAGACTCATAATGAGGCTCACCATTTTAAAGGAGACCAGATTAGACTCCTAATGAGACTCACCATGTTGAAGGAGACCAGATTAGACTCATAATGAGGCTGACCATGTTGAAGGAGACCAGATTAGACTCATAATGAGGCTCACCATTTTAAAGGAGACCAGATTAGACTCCTAATGAGACTCACCATGTCGAAGAAGACCAGATTAGACTCATAATGAGGCTGACCATGTCGAAGGAGACCAGATTAGACTCATGATCAGTGGTGGAAAAAGTACCCAATGGTCATACTTGAGTTAAAGTATAGATACCTTAATAAAAAGTTACCCAGCAAAATACTACATGAGTAAAAGTATAAAAGTATTTGGTTTTAAATACTAAAGTATCAAAAGTAAAAGTATGAATAATTTTACATTCCTTATATTAAGCAAACCAGACGGCACCATTTTCTTGGTGCCGTCATTTACATATTTATTTCCGAATCGCCAGGGGCACACTCCAACACTCAGACATCATTTACAAACAAAGCATTTGTGTTTAGTGAGTCCGTCAGATCAGAGGCAGTAGGGATGACCAGGGATGTTCTCTGTTTAGTGAGTCCGCCAGATCAGAGGCAGTAGGGATGACCAGGGATGTTCTCTGTTTAGTGAGTCCATCAGATCAGAGACAGTATGGACGACCAGGGATGTTCTGTGTTTAGTGAGTCCGTCAGATCAGAGGCAGTAGGGATGACAAGGGATGTTCTCTTGATTAGTGCTGAATTGGAAAATGTTCCTGTCCTGCTAAGCATTCAAAATGTAATGAATACTTTTGGGTGTAAGGGAAAACGTATGGATTGAAAAGTACATTATTTTATTTTAGGAATGTAGTAAAGTAAAAGTTGTCAAAAATAAAGATAGTAAAATAAAGTACAGATCCCGAAAACAACTACTTCAGTAGTACTTGAAAGTACTTTTACTTAAGTACTTTACACCACTGGTACTGTTACAGCTGCTCTCTCCTCCTCAATGCCATGAACTAGGTCCAAAGCCCTCTCCTCCACGGTTTCTCCAACCTAAACTCACTGAGATGAGGTCCAAAGCCCTCTCCTCCACGGTTTCCCCAACCTAAACTCACTGAGATGAGGTCCAAAGCCCTCTCCTCCACGGTTTCTCCAACCTAAACTCACTGAGATGAGGTCCAAATCCCTCTCCTCCACGGTTTCTCCAACCTAAACTCACTGAGATGAGGTCCAAAGCCCTCTCCTCCACGGTTTCCCCAACCTAAACTCACTGAGATGAGGTCCAAAGCCCTCTCCTCCACGGTTTCCCCAACCTAAACTCACTGAGATGAGGTCCAAAGCCCTCTCCTCCACGGTTTCCCCAACCTAAACTCACTGAGATGAGGTCCAAAGCCCTCTCCTCCACGGTTTCCCCAACCTAAACTCACTGAGATGAGGTCCAAAGCCCTCTCCTCCACGGTTTCCCCAACCTAAACTCACTGAGATGAGGTCCAAAGCCCTCTCCTCCACGGTTTCCCCAACCTAAACTCACTGAGATGAGGTCCAAAGAGGTGACGTCTAATAGAGGTGGTTTGGTTAATCTTGCCTGAACACTTGTTTGGTTCCCAAGCACTTTAATTTGGCGTCCATGTTTCACGGAAAGAGACAGCAAAGTTTAGCCCAGAGTGTACCAGGTGGACATTGAGTTTGATTCAGACCCTGCCAGTGTACCAGGTGGACATTGAGTTTGATTCAGACCCTGCCAGTGTACCGGGTGGACATTGGGTTTGATTCAGACCCTGTCAGTGTACCAGGTGGACATTGGGTTTGATTCAGACCCTGTCAGTGTACCAGGTGGACATTGGGTTTGATTCAGACCCTGTCCGTGTGCTAGGTTATCATTGGGTTTGATTCAGACCCTGTCAGTATACCAGGTGGACATTGGGTTTGATTCAGACCCTGCCAGCATGGCCAGAAATGTATTCCAAGGTCATTAACTTATAACCACAGAACCACCCCAGACCTTTCTTGCATGACTAAAAACACCTAAGTATTAGATTTACTGCCACGGTCTAGTATGTCACCGCCTCAGACACCATTCACAATGCTAAAATACCCCAGATATGAAATGGCAAGGCTTGGCTGTAGTGACAAGGCTTTAGTTCAGTGGGCTGCTCACTGATTGTCTGTAGGGACAAGGCTTTAGCTCAGTGGGCTACTCACTGATTGGCTGTAGTGACAAGGGTCCCTACAAAAATTTATCACTAACTGACATGTCAAATTCTCCCCCAAATCTACCACTAATATGCCAAGCCTCCACAGACCCTGTCTTGTATTGACAAACAAAACAAATCATTTAACATTCAAATATCATTTTAAACAGCTCAGTTCAATTCAGTTGGGCCTTTTACAGGCTCTCTAACATAGACAGTTGTTCTTGCTGTAGATGTTATGCCTTTTGCACAGATCTAGGATCAGTCTTTAAAGGCTCTCTAACATAGACAGTTGTTCCTGCTGTAGATGTTATGCCTTTTGCACAGATCTAGGATCAGTTCTCCTAAATTCTAACATTGATCAGCAGACACAAATGTACACTGTCTGTAAATGATTGACTGTCTCTCCTTCTTGCTCTCCCTCAAGACTAAATTGACCAAACCAGTTAACCAGAATAACATGAGTTGTGTCCTTCAAACTGTTAGACTGTTAGTCCATAATCATATTCAGCTACGTAGATGTCATGTATTGTCATGTTATGCTCTCTATAATGAAACATCACCAAGTGAAATAAAGTTGATAAGATACTCTTAATAGACATTAAATAAAAAATGGTTGTTCAGAAATCATTCATTATCATGTTGCTCTCATGAAACAAACAATATTTCACAATCATTACCACTGCTGATATTCACAGAGAATAATTGCAAGGATCATATTTCTTAGTTGCATTGACCTGCAGACATCAGACACCCCCTCTCCCTTATGCACATGTGACTGAAATGTAACCAATCACACAAAACAGCAAGTGCCTGCCAGCCAATGTGATCATTCCAGTGCAGTGCATGTGTAGAGGGATAATTCCAAAAGTTTTGAGAATGACACAAATATTAATTTTCAAAGTCTGCTGCCTCAGTTTGTATGATGGCAATTTACATATACTCCGGAATGTCATGAAGAGTGATCAGATGAATTGCAATTAATTGCAAAGTCCCTCTTTGCTATGCAAATGAACTGAATCTCCCCAAAACATTTCCACTGCATTTCAGCCCTGCCACAAAAGGACCAGCTGACATCATGTCAGTGATTCTCTCGTTAACACAGGTGTGAGTGTTGACGAGGACAAGGCTGGAGATCAACAGACTGGAAGCTTCAAAAAGAGGGTAATGCTTGGAATCATTGTTCTTCCTCTGTCAAACATGGTTACCTGCAAGGAAACACGTGCCGTCATCATTGCTTTGCACAAAAAGGGCTTCACAGGCAAGGATATTTCTGCCAGTAAGATTGCACCTAAATCAACCATTTATCGGATCATCAAGAACTTCAAGGAGAGCGGTTCAATTGTTGTGAAGAAGGCTTCAGGGCGCCCAAGAAAGTCCAGCAAGTGCCAGGACCGTCTCCTAAAATTGATTCAGCTATGGATCGGGCACCACCAGTACAGAGCTTGCTCAGGAATGGCAGCAGGCAGGTGTGATTGCATCTGCACGCACAGTGAGGCGAAGAATTTTGGAGGATGGCCTGGTGTCAAGAAGGGCAGCAAAGAAGCAACTTCTCTCCAGGAAAAACATCAGGGACAGACTGATATTCTGCAAAAGGTACAGGGATTGGACTGCTGAGGACTGGGGTAAAGTCATTTACTCTGATGAATCCCCTTTCCGATTGTTTGGGGCATCCGGAAAAAAGCTTGAAGCTTGTCCGGAGAAGACAAGGTGAGCGCTACCATTAGTTCTGTGTCATCATGCCAACAGTAAAGCATCCTGAGACCATTCATGTGTGGGGTTTCTTCTCAGCCAAGGGAGTGGGCTCACTCACAATTTTGCCTAAGAACACAGCCATGAATAAAGAATGGTACCAACACATCCTCAGAGAGCAACTTCTCCCAACCATCCAGGAGCAGTTTGGTGACGAACAATGCCTTTTCCAGCATGATGGAGCACCTTGCCATAAGGCAAAAGTGATAACTAAGTGGCTCAGGGAACAAAACATCGATATTTTGGGTATTTTGGGTCCATGGCCAGGAAACTCCCCAGACTTGTTGTCAATCCTCAAGAGGCGGGTGGACAAACCAAAACCCACAAATTCTGACAAACTCCAAGCATTGATTATGCAAGAATGGGCTGCCATCAGTCAGGATGTGGCCCAGAAGTTAATTGACAGCATGCCAGGGCGGATTGCAGAGGTCTTGAAAAAGAAGGATTCATGTAATTGTCAATAAAAGCCTTTGACACTTACGAAATGCTTGTAATTATACTTCAGTATTCCATAGTAACATCTGACAAAAATATCTAAAGACACTGAAGCAGCAAACTTTGTGGAAATTAATATGTGTCATTCTCAAAACTTTTGGCCACGACTGTACATGTGTAGAGGGATAATTCCAGTGCAGTACATGTGTAAAGGGTGTTGAGGGATAATTCCAGTGCAGTACATGTGTAGAGGGATTATCCCAGTGCAGTACATGTGTAAAGGGTGTAGAGTGATAATTCCAGTGCAGTACATGTGTAAAGGGTGTAGAGGGATTATTCCAGTGCAGTACATGTGTAAAGGGCGTAGAGGGATAATTCCAGTGCAGTACATGTGTAAAGGGCGTAGAGGGATAATTCCAGTGCAGTACATGTGTAAAGGGTGTAGAGTGATAATTCCAGTGCAGTACATGTGTAGAGGGATTATTCCAGTGCAGTACATGTGTAAAGGGCGTAGAGGGATAATTCCAGTGCACTGGTTATTGACTGGAGACTTAATATGCTGAAACAGGTCCCTAGTGGAATGACAACAACATGGCTGCTTGTTAAAGAAGAGATAGAGATGGAGAGAGAGAGAGAGGTAACCATATACATTACACATGGACCTTAAGAAATCCTGAATGTATTGAAATGTGTTAATAATCCATCATTTATACCTGTTAGCTCATAACCCATCATTTATACCTGTTAGCTCATAACCCATCATTTATACCTGTTAGTTCATAACCCATCATTTACACCTGTTAATTCATAACCCATCATTTATACCTGTTAATTCATAACCCATAATTTATACCTGTTAGTTCATAACCCATCATTTACGCCTGTTAATTCATAACCCATCATTTATACCTGTTAGTTCATAACCCATCATTTAAACCTGTTAATTCATAACCCATCATCTATACCTGTTTGTTCATAACCCATCATTTATACCTGTTAGTTCATAACCCATCATTTAAACCTGTTAATTCATAACCCATCATTTATACCTTTTGCTCGAAAGGGGCGGTTCAGGCAGGCTGGCACGCTCCCTGACACTTCGGGGAGTTGAAAGGGGCGGACCAGGACCAGTTAACAGGCATGCTGTAACGTCTGGTAAATATCTTAGTCTGGGGAGGATGGCTGGGATGTAAAGGGTCTGTCTGCTAGAACACAAGGAGAGGGTGACCTGTTGACCATTTGTTCTTCAGTCTTTTGTAGGTTTCAGATGATATGATAGATGGTTCCAGGAACAGGAAATAGATGGTTCCAGGAACAAGACATTGTTAATAATTACGGACAAACATACTTTATACTTAGCATCAAACTGAAAGTCTCAAAGCTACACATTAG
The DNA here is from genome assembly GCA_030435695.1 of Brachymystax lenok tsinlingensis. Lineage (NCBI taxonomy): Eukaryota > Metazoa > Chordata > Actinopteri > Salmoniformes > Salmonidae > Brachymystax > Brachymystax lenok. The sequence continues at coordinate 52,700,359 of CM059812.1, read as the reverse complement.
CATCTATATACAACACTTTTTTATTTTTCAATATTTTATTTTTGCATTTTCCAATTAAGAACATTCAAAACAAAAATATATTAAACAACAATAACAGACAAGCAATTTTAAATAATAATAATTATATATACAAAAATACAATAAATGAGTCATAATAAAAAATAACACAAATAATGAGACATTGGATCATATGGTCACCTGTCGTAGGCTACATATTATACATTACGTGTGAAACATTATGTGAGGATTATATAGAGATTCAATCAATGTGATGTGAGGGAGATTCTCCATATTGACAATAAAAGGTTGGCAAATTCTGTAAAATGTCTTTAACTTATTCCTCAAGCAGTAAGGGATTTTCTCCAGTGGGATACAACTATTAACTTCCGATAGCCACATTGCAACTGGCAGGGGGAATCCGATTTCCATTTCAAGGCAATATATTTCTTGGCAATCGCTAGCAATATTTCTGTTAGCTTTATAGTATGGCTTTGCCTAAGATTGGAATTAGTAAAGTTCCCCAGTAGACAGACCTCCGGGTCTAAAGGGAATGCAACCCTCAGGGTTGAAATCAGGGTTGAACTTGTGCAGTCTAGATGGGGTGATATAGAGCTGATGGAGGAAATTAAACTGGATCGGTCTGTATCTGGAGTTCAATGTGGAAGTAACACCATCCCTGCATAGGTCACTCCATAGCCCCTCATCAAGATGAACACCCAGATCTTTTCCCATCTAAGTGTGGGTTTATCTAGCTCAGGCAGTGTTAGTCCTGACATAAGAGCATGGTAAACACGGGAAATGGTCTTGAACAGTGGTTGGTCTGCATGGCAGAGTTGTTCAATAGGTGGCATCTTAGGTAGGTTCCATTGTCCCCTGAGAGTCACCCTAATAACATGTCGTAGTTGTAGGTAGCTAAAGAAGTCCCTGTTAGACAAGTGGTATTTCTGTTTCAGCTGATCAAAAGACATAAGAACTCCCTCCTCATAACAATGTTCCAGAAGAGTGATACCCTTATCAGACCATGGTCTAAAGTTGCTATTCTGGAGAAACATAGGAATCAATCTATTGTTCCATAAAGGGGTTTTAGGGGAAAGAAATCCCTCTCGTCTGAACAGCTCATGCAGTTTGCACCATGCCAGGACAGAATGTATGATTAAAGGGTTGTCTGTGATGGTTTTTATAGATTTTCTGTCCCATTTGTAAAACAATTCTGCCCCAGTATTATCATTTATCTCAAACTTTTCAATGTTCAACCATGAGGGAGAGGGACCATTGTCAAACCTCTGAGCCAGAAACCTAAACTACGCAGCCCAGTAGTACATTCTAAAATTGGGGAGGTTTAAGCCCCTTGACCGTAATCAAGGGTCAGTTTATCCAGGCCAACCCTAGGGGTTTTGCCGTGCCAGATAAACCGTCTGGTCAGCTTGTCGAGAGAGGAATAGAATGCTGCGGGCACAGGGATAGGGAGAGATTGAAACAAATATAGAAATCTGGGCAGGACATTCATGTAGATTACATTAATTCTACCCAGTAGAGTGAAAGGCAAGTCCATCCACTTACACAGGTCACCCTCCACCTTTTGCAACAAGCTGGCCAGATGAAGTTGAGAGGTTCTTCAGGTTACCATCCACCATTATTCCCAAATATGTGAAGCCCATAGGCGACCATCTAAAAGGAAACTTATGCTTGATGGTATGATGGTCAAAGACAGACAACGGTAAGATTTGACCTTATATCCAGAGAAAGAACTATAATTCTGTACTAGGTTCTGTAAGTGAGAGAGGGAATGTTCTGGTTCGTTAGAAATAAGATAAGGTCGTCCGCATAAAGTGATAACTTATGGGAATGGGGGCCCACCTCAAAGCCATGTATGTCAGGGCACGTTCTAATAGCCTCAGCCAACGGTTCGATGGCGAGGGCGAAGAGGTGGGGGCTAATTGGGCAACCTTGTCTGTTCCCCCTATAGAGGGAAAGAGGAGGAAGTAATCCTATTTGTAGCAATCCTAGCTTTAGGAGATTTGTAAAGTGATTTTATCAAGTTTACAAACGCGGTACCTAAACCAAACTTTTCCAAGATGCGAAAGAGGTATGGCCATTCGACCCTATCAAAGGCCTTTTCAGCGTCGAGGGGAGACTGCAACACTAGGTATTTAGTTTTTGTTAGCAAAGTGAAGTATATCAAAGAACCTTCTGAGATTATTGGAGGACGATCTATTAATTATGAAGCCAGTCTGATCTGGGTTGACCAACAGGGGAAGACATGACTCCAGTCTCTTAGATAGCATCTTGGTGACCAGTTTACAATCTGTGTTAAGGAGAGAGATTGGTCTATAGGAGGCGCACTTTAGCGGGTTTTTCCCTTTCTTGTGAATTACTGTAATCACTGCTTGAGAGAAAGACTCTGGAAAGCAGTTGTCCTCCCCGGCTTTTTTAAGTACCTCCATAAGGAAGGGTACCAACAGCTCCATAAATTCTTTATAGAACTCTGGAGGGAAGCCATCCTCCCAGGAGATGTATTACAAAGTAAAGATGTAATGGCCTCCAACAATTCAGGAACTGAGAACTGTTCACTCAGGCACTCTCGGTCTTCCTCTGACAAGCATGGGAGGTTGAGAGATGAGAGAAAGGAGTCGATTTCTGATAGATCATCGCTGGTCATGTCGGGTGATGGTATCTTCAACTGTGCTAATGCGCAACTCAGCCTCAGTCGTTCTCAAAAAGGAGATCATTCATGGAGGATTTCAGGTCGTCAATGGAAGAATGGAGTTCAGCCGAATCTTTCTTGTCAATTTTCAGAGAAAACCTTTGTTACCATCTTGAATTTCCCGGAGGAGAGTAGCAAGCATGTCGGCAGGCTCGCAAGAGGCTGCTGAGTGCAACAGTCTGGAACTGTCGTCTGAGTTATGAGGACTAATGCTAATCTAGCTAGCTGTAGCATTATCGTTATCTTGGGAATCAACTACGTTCTGGTCGCCCTTCTTGCCTCTCGGCCGGAGGTCCATGGCTCTTTGGGAAGGTAAGTACTTGACAATTTGTCAGACAATATTAAAATATTGTTTCAACGTTGTTATTTAGGTAATAATATAATAACTCTGAAGAGCTCGGTTTGTCAACGTCTGCTCAGCTCCGCGGCATCACGTGCTCCCTGTATACGACACTCTATAGGCAACAAACACAGGTTCAATCAAATGAGCACCCAGTGAAGCAGCGAGAAATCTAATCTATGTTTCCAAAAACAAAGAATAACGCCAACTAGGCTGCCACATTAATATGATCCCCACAGTCAATGAACACATCTCTGTGGTTCCATGCTGGTCTGGTTGAAAGAGGGCTGATGACTGCATGTGGGGGAATTTAAAGGGCTACCCCGCCCCTTTCAGGTGATCTGGTTGCGTGGCGACCAATATGGAGCAGGCTCCCCTCCAGGTAGGAGGGGTTACGTACGTCTCTTTTGCCAGTCAACATGTTCAAACACAACTGTTGCAGTGGCTTGACGAAGGAATGGACACTATTAGATCCCAAATAGCAGTGTTGCAAACGAGTCACATCCTCAAGTCTTCCTCTTTGGAGGGAAGTGAGTTTGGAAAATAGGAATGTTTGCAGCATTAAAAATAAACAAAAAACGGAATTTGTCAGAATCAAATAGGCAAAAATAATATTGCCACTGTGATAGAACTCATTTCCGGTCACAACTAGTAGACTTGTTTACGTGCTGCTGTGCGTTTTGTTGCTAACCTAACTTTGCTACCTGACAGTTTTACGGTTTTTACTTTGTAATTACCGTTTATTTTTTCATTCAACTTTTTCACTCCGGACGCTTTATCTGGACGTGTTTCGTCAGGACCTCCACCAACCGAAGCTAAGTAGTAACATTAACATCATGCCTTCTAATTGCAGTCGCTGTACTCATAACATACAGGAGAACGGTCGGCTTAAGGCGAGGATAGCTGTGCTGCAAGCCCAGCTTCAGACGCAATCGTTAGGCAAGGGAAATGTAAGTGTAGGAAAGGATGAAACAGCGTCTGTGCCACCAGTAAGTACAGATAGTCGTAGAAATCCTCGCACAGTCCCCGCAGCCGGACAATTTTCTCACGGCTTCTGGAAGGAAATGCTGGAGCAATGCTCAACCGGTGTCGCTCATTCAGCCGACAGAAACTTTCAACCGGTTTTCCCCATTAAGCAGCGGGTCGGAGTCAGAGGCCGAGCCTTCTCTGGTCTCTACTCCTCCCGTTACGGGGTCTGAGATGCCGAGGCCTCCCACCATTAGCACTGACAAATTGAAAACTCTAGTCATTGGCGACTCCATTACTCGCAGTATTAGACTTGAAGCGAATCACCCAGCGATCATACACTGTTTACCAGGGGCAGGGCTACCGACGTTAAGGCTAACCTGAAGATGGTGCTGGCTAAGGCTAAATCTGGCGAGTGTAGAGAGTATAGAGATATTGTTATCCACGTCGGCACCAACGATGTTAGGATGAAACAGTCAGAGGTCACAAAGCGCAACATAGTTTCAGCGTGTAAATCAGCTAGAAAGATGTGTCGGCATCGAGTAATTGTCTCTGGCCCTCCCAGTTAGGGGAGTGATGAGCTCTACAGCAGAGTCTCACAACTCAATCGCTGGTTGAAAACTGTTTTCTGCCCCACACAAAAGATAGAATTTGTAGATAATTGGCCCTCTTTCTGGGACTCACTCCACAAACAGGACCAAGCCTGGCCTGTTGAGGAGTGACGGACTCCATCCTAGCTGGAGGGTGCTCTCATCTTATCGACGAACATAGACAGGGCTCTAACTCCTCTAGCTTCACAATGAGATAGGGTGCAGGCCAGGCAGCAGGCTGTTAGCCAGCCTGCCAGCTTAGTGGAGTCTGCCACTAGCACAGTTAGTGTAGTCAGCTCAGCTATCTCTATTGAGACTGTGTCTGTGCCTCGACCTAGGTTGGGCAAAACTAAACATGGCGGTGTTCGCCTTAGCAATCTCACTAGAATAAAGACCTCCTCCATTGCTGCCATTATTGAAAGAGATTGTGATACCTCACATCTCAAAATGGGGCTACTCAATGTTAGATCCCTCACTTCCAAGGCAGTTCTAGTCAATGAACTAATCACTGATCATAATCTTGATGTGATTGGCCTGACTGAAACATGGCTTAAGCCTGATGAATTTATTGTGTTAAATGAGGCCTCACCTCCTGGTTACACTAGTGACCATATCCCCCGCGCATCCCGCAAAGGCGGAGGTGTTGCTAACATTTACAATAGCAAATTTCTATTTACAAAAACAAAAAAATGACGTTTTGTCTTTTGAGCTTCTAGTCATGAAATCTATGCAGCCTACTCAATCACTTTTTATAGCTACTGTTTACAGGCCTCCTGGGCCATATACAACATTCCTCACTGAGTTCCTGAATTCCTATCGGACCTTGTAGTCATGGCAGACAATATTCTAATTTTTGGTGACTTTAATATTCACATGGAAAAGTCCACAGACCCACTCCAAAAGGCTTTTGGAGCCATCATCGACTCTGTCGGTTTTGTTCAACATGTCTCCGGACCTACTCACTGCCACAGTCATACTCTGGACCTAGTTTTGTCCCGTGGAATAAATGTTGTGGATCTTAATGTTTTTCCTCATAATCCTGGACTATCGGACCACCATTTTATTACGTTTGAAATCGCAACAGATAATCTGCTCAGACCCCAACCAAGGATCATCAAAAGTCGTGCTATAAATTCTCAGACATCCCAAAGATTCCTAGATGCCCTTCCAGAATCCTTCCACCTACCCAAGGACGTCAGAGTACAAAAATCAGTTAACCACCTAACTGAGGAACTCAATGTAACCTTGCGCAATACCCTAGATGCAGTTGCACCCTAAAAACAAAAACATTTGCCAAAAAACTAGCTCCTGGTATACAGAAAATACCCGAGCTCTGAAGCAAGTTACCAGAAAATTGGAACGGAAATGGCGCCACACCAAACTGGAAGTCTTCCGACTAGCTTGGAAAGACAGTACCGTGCAGTATCGAAGAGCCCTCACTGCTGCTCGATCATCCTATTTTTCCAAGTTAATTGAGGAAAATAAGAATAATCCAAAGTTTCTTTTTGATACTGTCACAAAGCTAACTAAAAGCAGCATTCCCCAAGAGAGGATGGCTTTCACTTTAGCAGTGATTCATTCATGAACTTCTTTGAGGAAAAGATCATGATCATTAGAAAGCAAATTACGGACTCCTCTTTAAATCTGCGTATTCCTCCAAAGCTCAGTTGTCCTGAGTCCACACAACTTTGCCAGGACATAAAATCAAGAGAGACACTCAAGTTTTTTAGTACCATATCTCTTGACACATTGATGAAAATAATCATGGCCTCTAAACCTTCAAGCTGCATACTGGACCCTATTCCAACTAAACTACTGAAAGAGCTGCTTCCTGTGCTTGGCCCTCCTATGTTGAACATAATAAACAGCTCTCTATCTACCGGATGTGTACCAAACTCACTAAAAGTGGCAGTAATAAAGCCTCTCTTAAAAAGCCAAACCTTGACCCAGAAAATATAAAAACTATCGGCCTATATCGAATCTTCCATTCCTCTCAAAAATTTTAGAAAAAGCTGTTGCGAGCAACTCACTGCCTTCCTGAAGACAAACAATGTATACGAAACGCTCAGTCTGGTTTTAGACCCCATCATAGCACTGAGACTGCACTTGTGAAGGTGGTAAATGACCTTTTAATGGCGTCAGACCGAGGCTCTGCAACTGTACTCATGCTCCTAGACCTTAGTGCTGCTTTTGATACCATCGATCACCACATTCTTTTGGAGAGATTGGAAACCCAAATTGGTCTACATGGACAAGTTTTGGCCTGGTTTAGATCTTATCTGTCGGAAAGATATCAGTTTGTCTCTGTGGATGGTTTGTCCTCTGACAAATCAACTGTAAATTTCGGTGTTCCTCAAGGCTCTGTTTTGGGACCACTATTGTTTTCACTATATATTTTACCACTTGGTGATGTCATTCGAAACATAATGTTAACTTTCACTGCTATGCGGATGACACACAGCTGTACATTTCTGATGAAACATGGTGAAGCCCCAAAATTGCCCTCCCTTGAAGCCTGTGTTTCAGACATAAGGAAGTGGATGGCAGAAAATTTTCTACTTTTAAACTCTGATAAAACAGAGATGCTAGTCCTAGGTCCCAAGAAACAAAGAGATCTTCTGTTGAATCTGACAATTAATCTTGATGGTTGTACAGTCGTCTCAAATAAAACTGTGAAGGACCTCGGCGTTACTCTGGACCCTGATCTCTCTTTTGACGAACATATCAAGACTGTTTCAAGGACAGCTTTTTTCCATTTACGTAACATTGTAAAAATTAGAAACTTTCTGTCCAAAAATGATGCAGAAAAAGTTAATCCATGCATTTGTAACTTCTAGGTTAGACTACTGCAATGCTTTATTTTCCGGCTATCCGGATAAAGCACTAAATAAACTTCAGTTAGTGCTTAACACGGCTGCTAGAATCTTGACTAGAACCCCAAAATTTGATCATATTACTCCAGTACTAGCCTCTCTACACTGGCTTCCTGTTAAGGCAAGGGCTGATTTCAAGGTTTTACTGCTAACCTACAAAGCATTACATGGGCTTGCTCCTACCTATCTTTCTGATTTGGTCCTGCCGTACATACCTACACGCACGCTACGGTCACAAGACGCAGAGCCTCCTTACTGTCCCTAAAATTTCTAAGCAAACAGCTGGAGGCAGGGCTTTTTCCTATAGAGCTCCATTTTTATGGAATAGTCTGCCTATCCATGTGAGAGACGCAGACTCGGTCTCAACCTTTAAGTCTTTATTGAAGACTCATCTCTTCAGTAGGTCTTATGACTGAGTGTAGTCTGGCCCAGGAGTGTGAAGGTGAACGGAAAGGCACTGGAGCAACGAACCACCCTTGCTGTCTTTGCCTGGCCGGTTCCCTCCACTGGGATTCTCTGCCTCTAACCCTATTACAGGGGCTGAGTCACTGGCTTCTGGTGCCGTGGCGGAGATCTTGTGGGCTATACTCGGCCTTGTCTCAGGATGGTAAGTTGGTGGTTGAAGATATCCCTCTAGTGGTGTGGGGGCTGTGCTTCGGCAGAGTGGGTGGGGTTATATCCTGCCTGTTTGGCCCTGTCCGGGGGTTTCGTCGGACGGGGCCACAGTGTCTCCCGACCCTCCTGTCTCACCCCAGTATTTATGCTGCAGTAGTTTATGTGTCGGGGTGCTAGGGTCCGTCTGTTATATCTGGAGTATTTCTTCTCTTATCTGGTGTCCTGTGCGAATTTAAGTATGCTCGCTCTAATTATCTCTCTCTTTCTTTTTTCTTCTTCTCTCTCTCTCTCTCTCTCTCTCTCTCTCTCTCGGAGGACCTGAGCATTAGGACCATTCCTCAAGGCCTACCCGGATGTCCCGAGTCCACCTGGCCGTGCTGCTTCTCCAGTTACAACTGTTCTGCCTGTTTTATGAACATTTTAAAATCTTGTCCATGTTCTGTTATAATCTGCACCCGGCACAGCCAGAAGAGGACTGGCCACCCCTCACAGCCTGGTTCCTCTCTAGGTTTCTTCCTAGGTTTTGGCCTTCTAGGGAGTTTTTCCTAGCCACCGTGCTTTTACACCTGCATTGCTTGCTGTTTGGGGTTTTAGGCTGGGTTTCTGTACAGCACTCTGTGACATCAGCTGATGTAAGGGGGGCTTTATAAATAAATTTGATTTGATTTGATTTGATTTGGAAAATAGGAATGTTTGCAGCATTAAAAATAAACAAAAAACGGAATTTGTCAGAATCAAATAGGCAAAAATAATATTGCCACTGTGATAGAACGTAGATGGTGAATTTCTGAATGTTTCAGTCTTATTAGTTACTCTGGTGATTCAGACATTTCCATGTAAACCGGATTGGGGGCATAATAAATACAAACACACAGACAGGAAACCAGCCACAATCAACCAGAATATCACAATTCACCAACTCATCAAGACAGTCATATTTGTCATCAGAGGTTCTGAGAAGCACGTCCATTCCTCTGTGACCAGGTATCTCACCAAATCCCTGAAGTGACCGAAAGACACTAGGGAGTCTAAATTGAGAGGATTCTGACATTCATTCCATGTGGTGAGGAAAAACTAAAGATGAAAATAAAACAAAGATGACTTAAATCAGGAAAGATAAGTGTGAATAACAACCCCTCCAACACAAACTTTTTCTAAATGTCCAACATAGAACGCTCTGCCAAGTACTATATAAAAACCTCATGATGCAGTGTTCTACTACCCAGGTCTGGTGTTGGAGATCATTCCACACTGTGTTCTACTACCCAGGTCTGGTGTTGGAGGTCTGTGTTCTACTACCCAGGTATGGTGTTGGAGGTCATTCCACACTCTGTGGATCTCCTGCATGTATTTTCTGATGTTTAATCAGACCACTTGAATGAGAGTATCTCTTGCCACACTGATCACAGCTATTAGGCTTCTCTCCTGTGTGTGTTCTCTGGTGCTCTTTAAGGCTTTCTCCCTGAGAAAAGATTTTCCCACATTGCTCACAGCTATATGACTGCTCTCCTGTGTGTGTTCTCTGGTGTGATACCAGGTTGCTTGACTGAGTAAAACTCTTGCCACACTGATAACAGCTATAAGGCTTCTCTCCTGTGTGTGTTCTCTGGTGTGTTTTCAGATTACTTGAATGAGTAAAACCCTTCCCACATTGATTACAGCTATAAGGCTTCTCACCTGTGTGTGTTCTCTGGTGTCCTTTAAGGTGTCCTATCCGAGAAAAGCTTTTCCCACATTGCTCACAGCTATATGACTGCCCTCCTGTGTGTGTTCTCTGGTGTGATACCAGCTTGCTTGACTGAGTAAAACTCTTGCCACATTGATTACAGCTATAAGGCTTCTCTCCTGTGTGTGTTCTCTGGTGTCCTTTAAGGTGTCCTATCCGAGAAAAGCTTTTCCCACATTGCTCACAGCTATATGGCTGCTCTCCTGTGTGTGTTCTCTGGTGTAATAGCAGCTTGCTTGACTGAGTAAAACTCTTGCCACACTGATCACAGCTATATGGCTGCTCTCCTGTGTGTGTTCTCTGGTGTGATACCAGGTTTGTTGACCTAGTAAAACCCTTGCCACACTGATCACAGCTATATGGCTGCTCTCCTGTGTGTGTTCTCTGGTGTGATACCAGGCTACTTGACTGAGTAAAACTCTTGCCACACTGATCACAGCTATAAGGTTTCTCTCCTGTGTGTGTTCTCTGGTGTGATGCCAGGTTAATTGACTGAGTAAAACTCTTGCCACACTGATCACAGCTGTAAGGCTGCTCTCCTGTGTGTGTTCTCTGGTGTGTTTTCAGATTACTTGATTTAGTAAAACTCTTCCCACATTGATTACAGCTATAAGGCTTCTCTCCTGTATGTACTCGCTGGTGTATTTTAAGTTTTGATGAATATGTGAAATGTTTCCCACAGTCAGAGCAGCAGTGAGGTTTCTTTCCTGTGGGTCTCTGCTGGTGTTTCGTGAGGAGTTCTGATGTGGAGAGACTCTTCTCTGCCTCGTCAGCATCATGATGTTGTTGAGGCTCCCCAGAGGATCCACGACAGTCACGTCTCTCTCCTGTGTGAACAACAAAGTCAGACAGATGGTTAAAGGCCCATAACAGCAGAAATCCACTGTTTATTTGAGGTAAAAGGTGATGCCCAGAGCATAGTCATGAAGTTGTACAACAATTGATGTCTGTTAAATTTGACTATTAAGACAGTCAAGTTAGCAACAATAGTCATATTTTATCTTATTTTCACATTAGTAGTAACTAGAAATAAGTTAAAGTTGCTGAAATCCTAAGCAGTGTGCCAGACGACTTTTGGTCACCAATATAGGCCCCTTTATGTGTTTGTTAAAATTGCAGCACGAGGGCAATGCACACACAATTTGATTGCAGAAACACCTCCAGGCTAATGAGGAAACCACTAGTTATGGATGTAGTATATCTGCCTGGAGCAAAAATGGTGAGCAAAGATTTTTCACAATGTATTCTAAATATTACCGCTCACTATCAGCGCAAGATCAGGAGTGCTACTCAAGGAAACTCACGTTAAGCTCTGTGTTGCTATATACTAATTCACCACCGTGGGGGAAAACTCAGGGGAGTTCTCATTGGCTGACAGCAAAATAGCCCCCATTTCCAGGTTGCTTATGAGTGCATTTCACATTACTTTTGGATTATAATTGTAAGGCTCGTTTGAATCTCCTGCTTAATATAATGTTTGTGTTATTGTCGCAAATCAACTGCTTTATACTTATAAAACACTTCCACCAGTAAAATGTTCTTTGGCTAGCTTTTCCATCAGCCTGACAATGAGGGTTTGTACACTAAGTATTTGCTAAATTGGCCCATAACTTCACCTAACAATAACATAGACCTACTGTAGGACCCATAACTTCACCTAACAATAACATAGACCTACTGTAGGACCCATAACTTCACCTAACAATAACATAGACCTACTGTAGGACCCATAACTTCACCTAACAATAACATAGACCTACTGTAGGACCCATAACTTCACCTAACAATAACATAGACCTACTGTAGGACCCATAACTTCACCTAACAATAACAAAGACCTCATGTAGAACCCATAACTTCACTAACAACAACATAGACCTACTGTAGGACCCATAACTTCACCTAACAACAACATAGACCTACTGTAGGACACATAACTTCACCTAACAACAACATAGACCTACTGTAGGACCCATAACTTCACCTAACAACAACATAGACCTACTGTAGGACCCATAACGTCACCTTACAACAACATAGACCTACTGTAGGACCCATAACTTCACCTAACAACAACATAGACCTACTGTAGGACCCATAACTTCACCTAACAACAACAACATAGACCTAGGAATATAAACTAGATTACTTTTCATGTTGTTTGTCTGTAATTTTGTAATGACTTGGTGCTGCCTGGCCAGGACGCTCTTGAAAAATAAATTTGAAATCTCAATGAGCCCTTCATGGTTAAATAATTTTTTTTTTTTAATATTTCAGGTGAAAAATAGAAACTAAAATGTCTTTGTCATGACATTTCATAACCTGATCACCAGATAATTTTGTGAATAATCCCGCTAGGCTACTCTTTAATGTGTCATGTGTCATTCTAAATGTCCTGAATAAAGGAAAATAGCTGTGTGTGTTGTACAATAGCCTATCCATCAAGGAACAGTTCTCTACACAATATGTGCTAATTATCTGTGTGTCCAAACAGACTAACAAGACCCTACTGTAAATCAAGCAGACAAACACATTATAAACATCCCATGAACATCCCATGCCCATGAAAACTGTTTTCCCTCGTAATATAAGGAAACACTAAATGTCCCGTAGGTAGAGTGCATTTCAGAGATATGAATACAAAAACTGTACTAACAGGACAATAACCTAAACCACAAGGCCAAATCTATACTGCAGGAGCTTACCAAGATGACATTGAATGTTCCTGAGTGGCCTAGTTACAGTTTGGACTTAAACCGTTTTGAAAGTCTATGGCAAGACTAGAAAATGCCTTTCGAGCAATGATCAACAACCAACTTAACAGAACATGAAGGATTTTAAAAAGAATAATGAATATTCACATGAAGATCAGTCTATTGGATGACATCAGGACTTCCCATCAAGCCAACTCCTTGAAGGCCTTACTATGACATCACTCACTCCTTCAAGTTTGCAGTTGTCAACAAAAAAAAATTAAAAAAATTTGCTCAAAACAAATATTTGTTTCCCTTTAGTGTGTTTATACTTTACTGTATTTATATATCACTTTTCAACAGGAAAAGTTCAAAAATAACCGGAGGACGACATAAACAATTCCAGACAGTACAAAATCATATTCAAGTGTAGAATGCCCTTTTAAAAATCACACATTAGTTCAGCAACTGCAGAGTTTGTGTCCCTGTTTTATAAGATAGTACTCACTGTATTTACTGGTGTTAATCAGATCAATGTCCCTGTTTTATAAGATAGTACTCACTGTATTTACTGGTGTTAATCAGATCAATGTCCCTGTTCTATAAGATAGTACTCACTGTATTTACTGGTGTTAATTAGTTCTCCAGTCTTCTCTTCTTCGTCCTCTTCTAATGTGACAGTAATCTCACCCTCTTCATCCATCATTCCAAAAACTGCATCTTCCTCTTCTTTTACTGTAACATCCTCTTCCTCTTTCACTCTGAACGAGTCTTCCTCTTCTTTTACTGTAACATCCTCTTCCTCTTTCACTCTGAACGAGTCTTCCTCTTCTTTCACTGAAACGTCTTTCTCTTCTTCTTTCACGGTAACAGCCTCACCCTCTAGTTGTTTTTGTATTGTAACATCCTCCTCTTCCTCCTCCTCTTTGACCAGATCTTCTTTCTCCGTCCAGCAGACCTCCTCTTCTTTAGCAGGAGGAGAGTAGCTTAGTGACGTCATGGTCGGAGATGGTAGCTAGTTAGCATTAGCGACTAGCCTAGTTCTAACTTAACCAGCCCGCTAGTTGACTTACAACGTAAATATTACATTAAATGGGGTAGCTTGTTGTTTCCACATAAGTATGTTTAAATCACAGTGGCAAATAAACCACGAAATTGTCTAAAGAGCTGTTGAAGAAGTGTTCCGTCCACTAGATTATCCGCCACACTAGAAACATCGCCTGAAAGACACATATCGCCGTCTGCTGTCTGGAGGGAGGAAACGCAGCTGAGGAGGGAAAACGACTTTATTTCTTCATTGAATTATAATATTATAAAGCAGTTTAGGGAAAAGTTTTTTTTCCTCTCCGTTAAATAAGAATATTATATCAACATGCACAGAGAGCAACAAGTGTTGTTTGATGAGTTCAGATTTTTTAATGAGAATTTAAAACAAACTCATCTACTCCACATCTGTGTTTCTGATTCAGTCATATAACTAGATATTAAAATAAACACCTAGTTATTGATACCCTTGATAAAGATGAGGAAAAATGTATAACATAAATAAATAAAGTTTACCCACTACCAGGATATTTTAGCCCAAAACCTCGTTCCGTTCACTAGATGATCCGCCACACTAGAAACATCGCCTGACAGACACATATCGCCATCTATTGACTGGAGGGTAAAGCAGTTCAGGGAAAAGTTTTTTTCCTCTGGATTAAATATGTGTTGTTTGATTAGTTTACATTTTTTAATGAGAATTTAAAACAAACAATCCACATCTATATTCAATTTCTGATTCAGTCAGTCAAATAACTAGATATCAAAATAAGCACCTAGTTATTGATTCCCTTGATAAAGATGAGCAAAACGTATTGTATAAAATAAATAAATAAACTTTACTCACTACCAGGATATTTTAGCCCAAAACCTGGTTCCCTCTGTGCTAGGAGGCTAAAACCTGGCCATAAGTGGAGCTTTCAGCAAGACACATCAATATTCACAAAGAAATGGTTAATTAGGCACAAAATCAACATTTCCATTCCATTTAAATTCTCACTCATTAAAAACGAATCAAATCAAACACATGCTTCTCTTTGAACGACTTAATATAATGTGAAAGTGTAATGAACTAAAAGAAAAGTAACCTTTTGGTTCCTCAACTGCGTTGCCCACTCCAGTCAGCAGATGGCGATGTGCGTCTTTTAGGTTCAGGCGATGCTGCCAGTGTGACGTCTCATCTAGTGGACGGAACACTCCGACAACAGCTAGTCAGACACCTCGGTAGCTTTCTAGCAAACACACATACAACTTTCACGCTCTTTACACTGCTTTGCTCTAGATTAGTCGCTGTGGATTTAAACACACTTCTAAAGGATGTACTTGTTGGCCCACTTTTAATGATATATTGACGTTGTTGTTTGTCAGCTAGCTGGTTTGCTAAGTTATCTTAGAACTAGTCTAGTCGCTAATGCTAACTAGCTAACATCTCCGACCATGAGGTCACTAAGCTACTCTCCTCCTGCTAAAGAAGAGGAGGTCTGCTGGACGGAGAAAGAAGATCTGGTCAAAGAGGAGGAGGAAGAGGAGGATGTTACAATACACAAACAACTAGAGGGTGAGGCTGTTACCGTGAAAGAAGAAGAGAAAGACGTTTCAGTGAAACAAGAGGAAGACTCGTTCAGAGTGAAAGAGGAGGAGGATGTTACAGTAAAAGAAGAGGAGGAAGAGAAAGAGGAGGATGCATTTTTTGGAGTGAAAGAGGGGGAGGGGGAGATGACTGTCACATCCAAAAAGGAGGAAGAAGAGGAGGAAACTGGATATCTGGGCCCGGTTTCCCAAAGACATCTTAAGGCATCCAATGGTTCTAACGATGAACGGGCCCTGATTAACACTAGTAAGTACTGCCTTAAAAACAGAGGCACACACTCTGCAGTTGTTGAACTGATGTGTGGTGTTAAACGGTAAATCTGTAATTGCTACATCCATATTTTGACTTATTATTTATTTCTAGCCATTGATTATTGAGGAATATAACACATACCTCATGAGCTTAGTTCAACTGTTGTACCCCATCAGAACCCCAAATAAGCTTTTTTTACTCCAATGTTTAGAAACAATGTAAACCAACACTGTATAGCCTCAACATGGTTAAAACTATCATGTTGATATTATGGATGGTCAGTCCTTGCATCATAGGTCTGTCTATGAATTTGAGAGTAGTTACATTTCTCCAGCCCCATCCATCATCTTATTACCAAAACAGTGGTGGAATGGCAGCTTTGTTATTGTTTCAATTGCAGATTGGTTGGTTGGTTGATGTGGCTTTTTTAAAGGGGGAACCTAGTTTTTAAACAGCAACAAAATGGCAGCCCAGAGACCTGAGCTGTGATCGAATACTCATACTAACCGTACTATTTGTGAATTGAGTATATAGTATGCTTATTGGCCATAGTATGGATATAGTTAGTAAAAAGTTTAGCCAAAAGTTCCCTGCTATGCAAGCATTTCTAAATTTGTATTTACTTTTATGGGGTATTGTGATGTCATTATGGGTTATTGTGATGTCATTATGGGGTATTGTGATGTCATTATGGGGTATTGTCTGTAGATTGAGCTTTTTTTTATGTATTCCATTTTAGAATAAGGCTGTAACACAACAAAATGTGTAAAAAGGGAAGGGGCCTGAATGCACTGTATGTTCTAGGGCTGTCCCAGACAAAAACAAAATATTTTCTTTCTACCAATTGACTGATTGAAATGTTATTACGTGTATTTTTCCATATAGACACCCTATGTGTTTAATAAAATCACCTGTATGTACGGAACTTGAACTGAACTGATGCTTCAAGCATTTGATTAAATGATTAAGACACACAAATGACTTGAGGAAGCCAGAGATCAATATAGCCTAACCAGAAGGAATAAATCCGAGCCTCACTCTCATCACCTGTGGAAGGCGGGGCTTCCAGCGAGGCGGGGATTTAATAGTATGTTGTACCTCGTTTTCCTCCTCCAGGGAACAGTAGTTATAGTCATAACGTGTGGATTTAATAGTATGTTGTACCTCGTTTCCTCCTTCAGGGAACAGTAGTTATAGTCATAATGTTACGCTTGTCATATGATGAACTTCAACTTAAATACTGGATCTTGCTGTGGGACAGTTTTTTGTATTTAGATCTCTGAAATGCACTCTAACTATGTAACATTTAGTGTCTCCTTATATTACGCTGGGAAAACAGTTTTCATGGGCACAGATCCTAAATCATTTCAGAGTTTGCTGAATCCAATGGTTGTAACAGAGTCACCTTAAATCGATTCACAACACCCAAATGGATACTGTCATTTATGTGGTTCTTCAATAATTACACATAATTCTTAATACTGTAGCTGTATAGTTAGTCACATGTTCAACTATCATCAGCTGATCCAGGAATTTTCTGAATGCCAGTCATCACGACATGCAACAACAACCAAAGTGCTTCTTCATTCATTACTCTGGTAAAGACGGTTATGCCGTGCTCCATGTTGGATCCAACATCCCTAACAAATTGATGTTTATAATGTGTTATTGTCTGCTTGATTTACAGTAGGGTCTCGTTAGTCTGTTTGGACACAGAGATACTTAGCTCAAAATGTGTAGAGAACTGTTCCTTGATGGATAGGCTATTGCACAACACACAGAGCTATTTTCCTTTATTCAGGACATTTAGAATG
This sequence comes from Brachymystax lenok tsinlingensis, assembly GCA_030435695.1. Lineage (NCBI taxonomy): Eukaryota > Metazoa > Chordata > Actinopteri > Salmoniformes > Salmonidae > Brachymystax > Brachymystax lenok. The sequence continues at coordinate 52,683,151 of CM059812.1, read as the reverse complement.
ACAACACATTAAAGAGTAGCCTAGTGGGATTATTGACAAAATTATCTGGTGATCAGGTTATGAAATGTCATGACAAAGACATTTTAGTTTCTATGTTTCACCTGAAATATTGAATTATATATATAGTCCTTGGTCTATGTTATTGTTAGGTGAAGTTTTGGGTCCTACAGAAGGTCTATGTTGTTGTTAGGTGAAGTTATGGGTTCTACAGTAGGTCTATGTTGTTGTTAGGTGAAGTTATGGGTCCTACAGTAGGTCTATGTGAAAGGGGCCTATATTGGAGACCAAAAGTTGTCTGGCACACTGCTTAGGATTTCAACAACCTTAATAACTTATTTATAGCCTACAATCATCAATGTTACTACTAATATGAAAACAAGACAAAATATGACTGTTGTTGCTCACTTGACTGTCTTCAGACAATTGTCAAATACTTTAACAGATGTCAATTGTTCACCTTTGACCTCAAACAGTGGATTTCTGCTGTTGTAGATCTTTAACCATCTGTTTGACTTTGTTGTTCACACAGGAGAGAGACGTGACTGCCGTGGATCCTCTGGGGAGCCTCAACAACATCATGATGCTGACGAGGCAGAAAGAAGTCTCTCCAGATCAGAACTCCTCAAGAAACACCAGCAGAGACCCACAGGGAAGAAATCTCACCACTGCTCTGACTGTGGGAAGAGTTACTCAAGATCAGATTCACTAAAACTACACCAGAGAATTCACATAGGTGATACATCTCACTGCTGCTCTGACTGTGGGAAATGTTGCAAATCTTCATCAGAACTTAAAATACACCTGAGAAATCACACGGGAGAGAAACCTTACTGCTGCTCTGACTGTGGGAAACGTTTCTCAAGATCAGATTCACTAAAAGTTCACCTGAGAATACACACTGGAGGGAAATCTCACTGCTGCTCTGACTGTGGGAAGAGATTCAACTCTTCAGTAGACCTTAAAATACATCAAAGAATTCACACAGGAGAGAAACCTTTTGGCTGTGATCACTGTGGGAATAGTTTTACTCAGCAAAGCAACCTGAAATCACACCAGAGAATACACACTGGAGAGAAACCTTATGGCTGTGATCAATGTGGAAAGAGTTTTTCTCAGCAAAGCAACCTGAAATCACACCAGAGAATACACACTGGAGATAAACCTTTTAGCTGTGATCAATGTGGGAAGGGTTTTACTTTGTCAAGCTGCCTGATAGTGCACCAGCGAATACACACTGGAGAGAAACCTTTTAGCTGTGATCAATGTGGGAAGAGTTTTGTTACATCTGGTAATCTGATTGTACACCAGAGAACACACACAGGAGAGAAACCTTTTAGCTGTGATCAATGTGGGAAGAGTTTTGTTACATCTGGCAATCTGATTGTACACCAGAAAACACACACAGGAGAGAAACCTTTTAGCTGTGATCAATGTCGGAAGAGTTTTACTAGATCTAGCCATCTGATTGTACACCAGAGAACACACACAGGAGAGAAACCTTTTAGCTGTGATCAATGTCAGAAGAGATTTACTCAGGCAAGCAGCCTGATAGTACACCAGAGAGCACACACACAGTAGAGAAGCTTCACCATTGTTCAGATTGTGGGAAAAGCTTTTCAACATCACAGACTTTGAAGCTGCACCAGTGAGCACACACAGGAGAGACATTTTATAGCTGTAATCAATGTGCGAATAGTGTAACTTGGCTAAACAGCCTGGTATCACACCAGAGAACACACACAGGAGAGAAATCTCTTAGCTGTGGTCAATGTGACAAGAGATGCTCTGATCAAAGATCTCTGATCAAACATCAGAAAATACATACATGAAGGAGTTGTTTCATGATATCAATGAAATAATGTCACAATGTAGAATGTTTTAACTATTAGTCTTGTATTTTAATGATGTCACAATATAGAATGTTTTAAGTATCATCAGGGGGAAAGTCCAGGCTCTGAAATGAAAGAGTACTACTTATATGATTTAACAAAAAGTGACTAACAAAAAAAGAGTTGTGTTACACTTACCACGTTGGTGACCCACTGGAATCACAATGTAGCTAGATGTTTTCTGCAAATGGTCCTCTAACCAGTGATGTACACATTATTCCCAGATTCCGAGCTGTTAGTTTTAACATGACGCGCAACCTCATCTCCCTCCTCTCGGCACAATTGATTTCAACATGATATCGATGAGTGATGACAAATTACATTGGGGATATCCCACCTAGCAAAATGTCATTGAAAAGAAGACTATGCCCAACGTCCAATATACGTTCGGTTTTAGTTGAAAATATTGTTTGACTTGAAAACAATTTAATTTCAATGTACTTGCAGCCTATACTCATGGACGTGGTATAATAAATTTGTCTGTAATCAATTTTATTAACAATCCTACATCGCTCCAGTATTTCTTTGCAACATTCAAATGCTAATTGTCTTTATTCTACTACTGAAGAAGCATGTCTCAAATCACCTCATATTTCAAACATTCAGCCTGACAAAAGATACATTTCTATTATTCCATGCCTCACCATTAAGTGAATTATTGCCAATACATATTAACAAAGGGGTGTACATTTGGTTTTGATATTTCATATTTACAATTCATGTAACATTTAGTAATCATAATTATTTATGCAACCAACAGACAATTTTGGGGTACAATTATATTGACATTGTTGCCCTGCTTTTAGAATATCAGGGTTCATTCTCAGATGTGCCAACCCAAATGTACTAGAGCATGACATTGGGGACTGGGCCCCGATCCAACAACATACCTATCTAGTGAACCCTGAAAAGAGAGAGAAGCTCCGCAGTGAGGTGGAAAGTTACTACGGATATTGCAGGAGTTTCCTCTTGAAATCAGACATGTCTGTGGTAAGGACAACTTGGTTTCTGATTGCCTCAAGGGTGGGCAGTCAAAAAGATTTGTGTTAGGCGTTTAGCCAGTGCGTCACCATGGATCACAATTTATTTTGACTGCACGTTTTTCCGTATTGGAGATTAGATTTGTTTGGGCTCGTTCCAAGGGGACCAGAGTTCTAGAAGCTAGTGAGTTTTAGGATTCTATAGAAAGGAAAATGAGAAAAAAAGAATACTATTGTATATTATTATTTAGAAATACGTGTTTTTAATTGTTGACATCCAGTTTACACCAGGTTTATATTGTAGAAGGTGAAGCATTGCAGTTGATTATAATGTGAAATGGAAGTTGTTTTCTGTTGGTGGTAAGCAAACTTGTCCAACAAAAATATAAGATATATTTGCTGTCTTAAGGGGGGAAGGTGTTACAGGCTTTGGTTCTTCCATTTATGTTTTGAGGTTGGACTTTATCACATATAGCTCGTTAGCACGTAGGGTGCACTGATTGGTGTCACCTTGTTAGTCAGTATGTGTTACACCTGTGCTGGCTTGTCCATCTCGTTAGTGGGAAGGTGTTTCACCTGAGCTGGTCCAGGTTCTATTTAAGAGTGTCTGGCCCAGTGCTCCAGGTTCTATTTAAGAGTGTCTGGCCCAGTGCTCCAGTTGTCAACCAACACCTTTAGTTGCTCCACTTTTTTGGTTCACTTCCTGTCTTTAGGTTTGGTGTGGGTTTGTCTTTTGTTTGACTCTTCTTGAGCAGATTTAGTGGGTGTCTTTTAGGTCCCAGTTATTGTTACTAGTCAACTTACAGTGGAGAGCCCCTCCTAAAAAACAAGCTTATATTTTGGGTTTGATATTGCATCCAATTAATATTTTAATCAATGGCATTTCCTTAGGTTGCTCATTAGTCTTCTGTTTGTTGTGTACTAAATGTTTTTTTTCCCTGTGAAGCCATTGTGTTGCATCAATGTCTGAAATGTGCTGTATAAATAAAGCTTGATTTGATTTTAACAAAATGTTATTTTTATTTCACCTTCATTTAACCAGGTAGGCTAGTTGAGAACAAGTTCTAATTTACCACCACGACCTGGCCAAGATAAAGCAAAGCATGAAAATCAGTATCAATCCCATGTCAAAGAATTCAACTACTGAAAACAGAAACAAACAAATGGATCAAACAGATTAATCCCACTTTTCAAGCCTGCTGAAGGCGTGGTGGAGTGGTAAACACCACCCCCGGCTCTACCAGGGGCTTGAGGTGGTCTCCCACAGCTCTGCTTAGGTCATATTCTGTGGTCTTGCTGTTCCATTTCTTGACTGCCCCTGCAACACAAAACACAGTCATATTATATAAAACACTCAAAGTAATGAATATGGAGCATCTATGGCCTCATTTACACCTGGCACCTAATGTGACTTCTGTCATCTGATCACTCCAAGCTGCATTAGGTTCAGATCTACCAGGATGGGACTTTGACATAGTCTGGCCACCAAATATGCAAAGGCAATGTAAAGAGATGGGATGAATGAGTGGGGAAAAGTACATTCTACACAAATGACCATAATAACAAAGAACAAATGTGTGTGCCTGAGGGGAAATTAACTTTCATACAGCCAAAAGGGGTGAGAAATTACACCAATATCAGTGGACAATATTCCCTTTTGCTTACGTGATGAACCACTAAGGGGACATAAATATTTACCATCTAAACCATGTGTGACCTCACCTCTCTGGCTGTAGAAGTGTTCTACCTAACCAGTCCCTCAACAGCTCTCTGACTGAACTCCACCCTCACTGGGTCTTCAGAGGAGAGGAAGGCTGAGGAGGGATGGAAGCATGAATGGATCAGTCTGTCAATAAAGTGTAGAGAGAGAGAATAAAGTAGACGGCATCGGTCAAAGTTTGATGACTTTTTTATGGCCCCCTTAGGGGGTGTGTACCCCCGTTTGTTGACTGATAGTGTGTGTACATCTGTCCCTTTGAAGATGTGTCTTTGATTACATTAATGCAGTCAAGAAACGGTCAAGCTGATTGAAATGGCCTCTGAGGTCATTTCAACCCCCACCACCACCCCCCATGTTGGAGGGAGTGCTTATGGGCATACGTCCTGTCCAGGCCTGTGTTTACAAACGGTCAAGGTGATTGAGGGGGCCTTTTTGAACTGTGGAATGTGTTTCTGAAACAGTAATGGTCCGGGGTATTAGACAGACGGCCTATAAAGAGTGGACTGTGGACAGTACCCGCTAACTCAGAGATAAAGCCCAGACCCCTAAAGAAGAAATTAAACATGGATTTTGTGATCAACGACACACCCGTAATGACCGTGACAACTGAAGCAGGACCTCGGTTAAAACATAGAGAAAGGGCGGCGTATAAAGCAACAATATACGATGCGCCAAAAAAAGCGTTTTCTAAATATTTATAGAACTCAGATACCTCCCTCAACTGAGTTGAAAGATCAAGCGTTGATGTCTAATGGGCAACTATGCGGCTATTTGTTTGATTACCCGGCCTGTAGTGTAAAGCTCTATACAGTGGCCGAAGGAGAAGAATATACAGACCAGACTTTAGGAGTGGACTACAGGCTTGAAGACTGGCAAGTGTTTCGCAAGGTGGTGTGCCCTGAACTGAGAGTTATCACAAAGGGGTATAGCATGTTCACGGGCTACGAGACCCTTTGGGGAGTTGAGCAGGGCCCCTCAGGAAGAACGTTCCACAAAGTGAAAATACAAAGAAAGAATGGACTTCCGTATGGGTGCGTGCAGTTCTATATCGACAGTGAGAAAACCCGTAAAGGCAACAACCATGATGCGGGACCGACTCGGGATTTTAAGCTGCATGTGTGTATTCCGTTTAAAAGTTGGGATATGGTGGAATTGAGAATGCTTGAGGCAGTGGATGCTCTTTTTGTAGAGCCAACGCCGGCAGAGTATTGTTCAGCTAAGGAAGTGCATAATATATACGAATCCTAAGGATTATGATTCAAAGGAACCCCAAGAAGGTTCATCCACAGAAGGGTCATCCTCTGAAGAAAACTAAGTACTGTTCGTATAACCACGCCCCGATGCCCTAGGAGTGGTTCAACAATAAAAGCGGTACCCCTAAGGCCTCTGGTTCTTCATTTCATCATATACCATGGATATTCATATCCCATATCAGGACTCCGATACGCTATGGGTGCCAGACCCTGAGGACTCTATGCCTCACAGTCCTCCTCTCTACGCCCCCCCGCCATCACCCTTGACACCTCTAGCATGTCCCCAGGCTGAGGATGTGTTTGATGGGGCGGTCAGTACTATTTTTGTGGACACCATCAAGGCCTCTGTAGCCGCACCTTTAGATGTGGTGATTGGAGAGTATATACGAGAAAAATGCTACGGTTGTGAGATCAATCACCCCAGCCAACGAAGACATCCGTGTCTATATGACCCACCCCGGTATTACTTCTTCAACCACTTTGAGGAGCTGGTGAAAAGACTGTGGTCCTGCCGCTTTATACCATCAATGGTCAGAGCCCTGGAGTCTATGGGTCTTGAGCCGTCTATTCCCAGGGTTCAGGGTGTAACCGAGGCGTTCCTACACGAACTGAAGGAGGTTACCTTCATCCATGAGAAACTAAAAGAAATCAGGATCGCCATGGTGGACAACAACAAATGCAAGGAAGCAATGGTGGCCGAGGTGGTGACTTTCTGGCTCAATAAACCCCAAGAGACCGAGTAACCGTTTATATATTTTTATTTAGATATAAAGCAATGGGTAACAGTATGCATACGATGTTGGAGAGAATAAATACATTTTTTCTTTTGAGAGAATTTACAAATGTTATGCCGAATATTATTGAGAATAAAGTGAACATTGTATCGCTCTACACAGCCAGCAATACAGGGGTTAATGCTGGGCGTGTGCTAAAAATGGAACAAATCATGAGTCACGTAAGACAAACGGGGGAAACTCTACAGTGGTCACAACTGGTAGCCCGTCTTGGGGATGATTCCGAAGAAGTAGAAACAGCCTTGTCTAAGATTTTACTTTATTTGTTTGAACCCTCATTTAATTGTAACATGTATCATATTTGTTGTTTATATACTTATATAACGGATGTTTGTGTCTTAAAAATTCAACGATATAAGCCTGTAAATGTACCCCTGGTATACCAAATCTTACATGCATGGATCATTGAGAAAACGGGTCCTAACGTTCTGCTACGTATCCTGAATTGTATGGATACGTAATACTTGGGAATAAATAAAAAATACATTTAAAAAAAAGCAAAAAGAAAATGGGCTCATTAATGTTATTGTGAGTGCATCATGGAACAGGAGTGCATCATGGAACACACTGGATTTTACCTGACTCTCCCCAGTAATGCGTCTGCAGATATATATTTGAATAACCAAAGTTCAAATGACACAACCAATTTTCCAAAGCCTATAGAGTTATCAGAGGCCTGGGAAGTAGGTCTCAGCGAGATTACATACCCCCGCAGTTGGTATAATATCAAGAATAAGGACCGCGATTTTCATTGCAAAACAATTTCGGAACCCCCAAAGATGATCAAGATTAAAAAAGGGTTCTATAGAACTGTAGAGGGGCTCATCTCTGAGTTGAACAGCCTCCTATTCCTGAACAATATTGAAATAGTATTGAACTACAACCTTATTAACAAACGTGTACAAATCTCAGGAGCTGCTGAGGGGGGTATAAAGACCTTTGGTAATTTAGCCTACATTTTGGGGATGTCCAACAATAAATGGACGTATGTGAAAGATAAAATCAGAGAGAGAGAGAGAGTCCGAGAGTCCGTTTCATAATATCCACAAACTACCTAGCGCACACAAAAGTGTAATATAATACTTCCACAACAACCAAAATCATATATACATAATAACAGCCTTATTATAGATTATTTTACATTGTAACACGCATAGTTAAAAAGCATTCTTTAGAATGTAATTGTATCTCACCATATTTGTCCATGTATAAAAACGGGCCTTGGCGTTTGAGATGCGTCTTCACCCAAAGTTTTTTTCATAAGAGTCCGTTGTCTCAACTGAGACAGAGTATGAGTTAATTTCGCCCCCAAACCCCCCAGAGAAGTTAGCGAGGTCTTAATTGTTTGGACACTGGACACCATCAGCCGTTCAACACCTGATAATGTCACTGTGTAAGTAAACCATCTATTTTCCAGGCCTCCATGTGCGCACACACACGCACACACACACGCGCACACACACGCACATCCGCACATTCTTTCTTTCTGTCCGTTCGTGGTGAAAGAGACGCGGAAAGAGGGCTCGTGAGAAATATAGGATACATTTCAATCAGCTTGACCGTTTCTTGACTGCATTAATGTAATCAAAGACATATCTTCAAAGGGACAGATGTACACACACTATCATAAAACACCTCCCCCTTAGGGGGGGTGGACACACCCACCGGGGGGCCATAAAAAAAAGTCAGCAATCAAATTTTGACCGATGCCATCTACTTTATTCTCTCTTCCATCGGGTGGTTTGGAATTCAACATTTAAACACTTCCCAGATTTGTGAAAAGTAAACATTTCGTGTTTATACAGTGCTGTACAGTATGCCTTAACAAAAATCAAACGGAGTAAACATTTTTATTTAATTTTTTAAATGCTTTGTTTTTTCATTGCATGCAAAAATACCTTATCCCCCATCCCTACTCTCTCTCTATTACCCAGTCTACTCATCCATCTTCAAGCTTTCATCCCTTCCCTGCACTTCTATCACCCTCTCAGTTCCAACCTCCAGCTGGCTCCCTCTTTTTCTTCTTCTCCAGTCTCTTCCTCTCCTCTTTCCTCATCTTTTCTATCTTCTTCTCCTCTTTTACTAGAATCTTTCGCTCCATCTCCAGGAAGTCAGCTTGAGCTTTCTCTCCTTTTCAGCTCTTCGGACCACTTCTTCTCTTTCTTAATCCTGTCTTTCATCATGGCATTATGTATCTTCATCAGCCCCTCTAACCTCCTTTTCTCTGCCTTTTCCTTCTCTTTTCTTTCCATCTCTCTCTTTTCCTGTTCCAACTTCTCCCTCTTTTTCTCAGCCTTCATGACTTTCTTCTGCTCTTTCTCTCTCTCCTTCATCTCTTTCTTCTCCCTCTTTCTTTGCTCCTCCTCCTTGTCTTTCAGCTCCTTTCTCTCTTTCTCGTCATCTTTCAACTTCTTATTCAGTTTCTTGTTTTTCTCTTTTTCCTCCATCTTCAAAAACTGGATTTTCTGCATGTGGCTCATGACCAGAAAGCCCACTCTTCCCAGGATGGTCTCTGCTCTCTCTGATGAAACCGTCCCATTGGAGCTCTTGGAATGGGCACGGTCCGCCTCACTCTTCAAACCCTCCCTCGGGCTCACCTCCTTGATGCTCCTCTCTTCACTCTCAATTTCAATGCCTATCCAATGATCCTAACAGGAAGACATTGACTCTAGATGTAATATTGTTCCAATGTGGCACATTCAATACACATTTGAGTGATCAACATACAATGATGGCCTCATGGGGCACACAATTTGGAGGACAGTAATTGAGGTAATTTGTTTGTGTGTCCCCATTAGATTTTATAATAGATATAGATGTTCTTCCTGGGTCCACACTAAACGTAATACAAACATTAACCCTAGTGAGAGGTGATGTTTTACACAATTAGCAAAAAGCAGCAGGGTTGGGGTCAATTCCATTTCAATTCAGGAAGTAGTCTAAAATTCAAATTCTCTTCAACGCTTTGAATTGAAATGGAACTGACCAACATCCCTGTATAGTAGTAGTGTAAAATAGGACACCTACCTTTGCCTCTTCCAATGTCCAGGGCCTCGGAACCTCATCCGCAGACCTGCATATGGAGGCTCCCACTCTAACAGGCGTCTTAGTGACTACGCAGATTAGAGGGTGGGCGGCTCATCATTGCGGGTTGCCAGAGTTAAGTTAGCATCTGGGACCAGCTGATGAGCGTGAGGGCAGATATCCACCTCCTCAGTAGTGCCCCTCCCTTTCTGACCTGGCTGCTTGTGGTCCTTGTCATGGATGCATGCCAGGCTTGGAGGAAGTGCTAGGACAGGGCTTTTATCACCCATCAGTTCCTCTCTTGACAGTGGATGCAACTGCACTTGCCTCTATGTCAACTGAGCACTCTGTGGTGTTCTCACCTGTCTCCTCTGGCTGTTTGTGGTCAATGTTGTGGGTGCAGGGCAGCCTTAGAGGCAGTGCTGCAGGTGCAGGAAGACTTTCGTCATCCAAAAACTCCTCTTGGAGGACAGTGGACATGGAAGCGGCTGCTTCACTGGTAACTGAACACTTGCTGATGCCTCTACTGCCTCCTCTGGCAGTTTGGAGTCATTGTCAAAGACAAGTGGCAGACTTGAAGGCAGCACTGCGGGAAGACCTGTAGCTGCCAATGGATCCTCTCTATTAGCAACTGATGCCTCTGCGGCGACTGAGCACTCAGTGGCGCCCTCTATCGTCTTCTCTGGCTGCTTATGGTCATTGTCCAAAATGTGTGACAAGATTGGAGGCAGTGCTGCAGGGTCAGGAGGGCTTTGATCAGCTGCCATGTCCTCTTTGAGGTGAGTGGACACATCATTGGTTGTTTCACTGGCAACTGGACACTTGTTGGTTCCCTCTACTGCCACCCCTGGCAGTTTGTAGTCAATGTCAAAGACACGTGGCAGACTTGGAGGCAGCATTGGGACAGGGCATTTAGCTGCTGGTCTGTCCACTCCATCAACAGTAGCTGTGCTTGAAGTGGCCTCTGTAGCAACTGAGACCTCATAGGCATCCTCTACTGTGTGCTCTGGAGGCATGAAGTCATCGTCAAAGACTGATGGCAGGCATGGAGGCAGCACTGAAGGAAGAATTCTAGCTGGATATCGGTTCTCTTCTCTTGACAGTGGCTGTACCTGCAGTGGCCTCTTTGGCAACTCGGCACTCTGTGGCTGAAACAGCAGGCTGGGAGGTTTCCAGGACATTGAATGAATTGCCAATGAACCGCTGGAGCCAGTGGTGGGAGGGAGAAAGGATAGAATCTGTCCTCTTCCTTGATATTAGATATTGCCACAGGAGCAACTGAGACCTCAGTGGTTCCCTCGACTGTCTGCTGTGGTGGAATGGAGTCATCGTTAAAGAAGTGTGGCAGGTATCGATGCAGCATTGAGGAAAGATGTGTATCTGTCGATACATCTGCAGTGGCCTGTGTGGCAACTGGGCACTCAGCAGGGACAAAGTATGAAAATACAATGAACCGCTGTGCATCCTGAGCGTGTATATCCAATGGAGCGGGGAATTTAACATTGCTGGTATTGGCCTCCGATTGGTGAAAGCCAGTGGTGGGAGGGAGTCAATACAGGGAGCCATGAACTCATTGAGTGGACAGTTGGTCACATCTCTCACATTCTGCGGGAGAAAAGAAACAGACATGATAAAAGTGATCACATTCAGTACATACATACTTTATGAGTCAACACTATTTACTTATACATCACATATACAGTGCCTTCGGAAAGTATTCAGACCCCATCACTTTTTCCACATTTTGTTACCTCACAGACTTATTCAAAAATGTATTAAATCGTTTTTTTCTCTCATCAGTCTAGACACAATACCCCATATTGACAAAGCAAAAACAGAACCGTTCCAAATTCATTTCAAGTAAATACAAATGGTTTTCAGTACTTTGTATTCAGTACACCTTTGGCAGCGATTACAGCATACAATCTTCTTGGGTATTACTCTACAAGCTTGACATACTTGTGTTTAGGGAGTTTCTCCCATTCTTCTCTGCAGATCCTATCAAGCTCTGTTCGATTGGATGGGGAGCATTGCTGCACAGCTATTTTCATGTCTCTCCAGAGATGTTCGATCCGGTTCAAGTCCGGGCTTTGGCTGGGCCACTCAAGGACATTCAGAGACTTGTCGAAGTCACTCCTGCTTTGTGCTTAGGTCGTTGTTCTGTTGGAAGGTGACCCTTCGCCCTCAGTCTGGAGGTCCTGAACGCTCTGGAGCAGGTTTTCATCAAGGACCTCTCTGTACTTTGTCCGTTCAACTTTGCCTCGATCCTGACTAGTCTACTAGTCCATGCCGCTGAAAAACATCCCCACAGCATGATGCAACCACCACCGTGCTTCACCGTGCCTTAGGTGCCAGATTTCCTCCAGACGTGACACTTGGCAATCAGGCCAAAAAGTAAAATCTTGGTTTCATCAGACCAGAGCATCTTGTTTCTCATGGTCTGAGAGTCTTTAGGTACATTTTGGCAAATCCAAGCAGGCTGTCATGTGCCTTTTACGGAGGAGTGGCTTCCATCTGGCCACTCTACCATAAAGGCCTGATTGGTGAAGTGCTGCAGAGATGGTTGTCCTTCTGGAAGGTTCTCCTATCTCCACAGATGAACTCTAGAGCTCTGTCAGAGTCACTATCGGGTTCTTGGTCACCTCCCTGACCAAGGCCCTTCTCTTCTGAATGCTCAGCTTGGCCGTGAGGCCAGCTCTAGGAAGAGTCTTGGTGGCTCCAAACTTCTTCCATGTAAGAATGATGGAGGCCACTGTGTTCTTGTGGACCTTCAATGCTGCAGAGATTTTTTGGTACCCTTCCCTAGATCTGTTTCTCGACACAATCCTGTCTCGGGAACTCGGACAATTCCTTTGACCTCATGGTTTGGTGTTTGCTCTGACATGCACTGTCAACTGTAGAACCTTATATAGACAGGTGTGTGCCTTTCCAAATCATGTCCTATATATTTTATTTACCACATGTCCAATCAAGTTGTAGAAACATCTCAAGGACGATCAATGGAAACAGGATGCACCTGAGCACAATTTCGAGACTCATAGCAAAGGGTATGAATACTTATGTAAATAAGTATTTTTTTAAGTTTTTTTTTTTTTTTTAAAGTTTAATACAGTTGCACCAAAACAACGTGAACTGTTTTTTCGCTTTGTCATTATGGGGTATTTTGTGTTTGATTTAATAAATTTTAGAATGAGGCTGTAATGTAACAAAAGATGAAATAAGTGAAGGTGTCTGAGTACTTTCCCGAAGGCACTGTATATATCTAGTGTCCTCTCAGATGCTCTGCACAAATTTGTACCAACCCTGGGTCTAGGGCGGCAGGTAGCCTAGTGGTTAGAACGTTCAGAGGGGTTGGGTTAAATGCGGAAGGTATTCAGTCGTACAACTATCTAGGTATCCCCCTTTCCTTTCCTGTCTTCTAGCCAATGGGTCAACTAAATGTAAAAATACATGCCCCACACCCAGCATAACATTTGACATTTAAGTCATTTAGCAGAGGCTTTTACCCAGAACGACGTACAGTTAGTGCATTAAACTTAAGGTAGCTAGGTTGGACAACTACATAATCCTGATATTAAGGTCTACGAGAGATCGCTTAGTCTTGCTATTTTGATTTTTTTTAAGACAAGGCAATCATAAGAACTGAGGACTATGCACATTACAATACTCAAAGAGAGACATACACGATACAACACAAGAAAAGTTATCAGACTAAATATTGTTAGCTTACATTCCATGGCACATTTTGCCCATATATTGACATATACTTGATTTAATCAATATTGTTCAGTAGAACTCTAGTCGACATTGTCAAAGTTGGTCTTGTTACCTCCTCAATCAGGGTTGGCATTTTCCTTGTCTCAAACCAAATCCTCTTCATGTCCTTCTCCTGCTCCCTCTGGATCTGCCACACCAGAGCCAACCTGGCTCCTAGCTCCATCATGTAGTCTGTCTGGATCGCCCTTTCCTTCAACTGACACTCAGCCCTCCTCTGTGTCAGCGTTGAACCCTCCATGTCTTCCTCCTAGCTAACAATAACTCTGGAAAATACATAACGTTGTAGTAAGTGGTGTGTTGCTAACCAAAGAATAATGCATCTCTTTACGATGTGCACACGTTTCTTCCCGTTTACTTACAATTAAGCAAGTGACAATCCCAATCCAGAGATGATTGTTGTGATCATTGTGATGCAAGGCGTTGCCATTGGAGATGACAAAGCACAACACAGACTTTAATAAGCAAACTTCAGGCTCTCTCTGTACATTACTATTGAGCCTTATTCAACCCCCTCATGTAACGCCACTCCATATTGGGCCTGGTTATCATAAACCACACTAATCACTTATATCATATTCTTCAAAAAAGTTTTTGGTGTAGAAAATGACTCTGTATCCATGATGGACCTAACTTGTTGTACTGTTTAATCTATTTAGGTAGGCCTACTTGTTTTTTACACAACCTACCCTTTTGGTACATATTTATTGGGATACCTGATTACAATATATGTTGGGGATTAACACAGAGAGAGGGTTTTCTTTCATCAATTGAATGCATTGGCCATTAGGCTGGCTCACTACAACAACTGTAACATGCCATCTCAGGTGTCAGGATGAACAGTTTTCTCACAAAAAAAGGATTCAAGCAAACTGTCTCTCGTCAACAGTTTCACTTGTCAACATGATTGCATGTTAGGCCTACTTAAAAGGTCATGTTAGTAGACAAGTCATTTGAAAAGTAGTTATTCTACAGAAACATAGCTATACAGTGAGTTATATTACAACCTACCTCTCAAGTAAGCAGCATGTTCTCTCGCTAATGAAATAGGACATTAATAATCTGTCAGTGGTTAGTTGAATCAGTATCTTTGCACTGTTCTGTTTGTCTGTGCAACAGCTAACCTCCAAGAATCAGAATCTTGTGATGTCACAATGAAGGCCCCATTGCCATGATTACCCACAGAAGTTGTCATGTGTAACCAAATTCTGGAACAATTGACTTTTTTTTTACCAATGCAGCACAGTCATACCTAATATTTACATTGAATCCATGTAACCACATTTTTTATTAAAATAAAATGATCTACCTCATGTCAAATGGTTGACCATTCATAATACGGGTGTTTGCCTAATTCAAAGTCAATATGTTTCAGATATCACAACTAGCATCCAGGTTTACTTAGGTTATTTGCTTGATCTCAGCCTACCACTAATGTCAGTGTTTCTCATCATACTCTTCATTATTAGTTAAATATATAGGCTACCTTACTAACAGTAAAACAGGTCTTCCATAGACTATGACACCTCAGTAGCAATGTTCCAACAAAGAAATGAGGGTTAAAGAAAACATCTCTTCAATGGCCTCAGCTATTAACCATATGATCAACAATGTTATTATGTGCTGGATGGGTTATGTTTCTGCTATTTTCTAATAGATTTTGCCATTTCCAGATTTGATGACATTTCACGTAGAAATATGTTGAACTATTCATTAGCTCTGCTCCTTCAGGGTAGCAGGAAGCTATACCACTCCCCCAGCAGGAACACAGAACCTAACAGGTGGAGGCTGGGGTGCTGGGAGGAGCTAGAAGCCAGCTCATAGTAGCAGCAAGTGGCAGCAGGATGAGAGAGCAGACCTAAATAGACCGCCAAATAAGGTGGACGTAAATGATACTAGCCTCTTATTGGTGCAATCTTAGCTGATGCGTCAGCCGAGATGGTCACTCAGGTTTATTTTCTGAACTGGCTCCGCTTAATTTCGTAAAGAAAACACCACGTAGAAATATGTTGAACCATTTATTAGCAAATAAATAATGCAAGTCTTGACTATATAAGTTCTGCTCCTTCAGGGTAGCTCACTGCCCAAGCAATGCGTCAATATATAAAATGAACACCCATGTTCTTGAGAGTTAAGCCGGCATTGATTGAGAAGCAGTAGCAGCACCGATGCAGAATTGGGAGGCCATAGCTCAGAGCTAGCTCTCAGAGTTGATGAAGGAACCAGAGCCGTGATGAGTTCCAGTATCTTGTCATTGGTTGCCAGCATCAATGTTGAACAGAGGTTAACCAGGTGCTGCATTCAGGCAGCATAACATGAAAGAGGACAAACCAGTGTTAGTTCTGGTGATGACAACTGATGTTCCATGCTAATTCTTTCATCTAACAGTGTATGAGAGTACATCATGCAAACAGAATTCAAGGGAAGAACATTCTGTGTATTTCAGACTGAAGAACCCATAAAGCCATCACACAGATCGCCTCTGGAAAAGCGTAATGTAAACCCAACAACGTGAACACAAACTTGTGCTACTGAGAGAGGAGAGATACTCTTTGAAATGCAGGTTGGTTGCTGCTCTGTAGGCCATGTACAGTAAGCAGAACAATGGATTCCTGACTAGACTGCACGCTGAAGGGTCCTGACACAATATGAACTCTATACCTGCTATCGGACCATGATAAGAAAGGAAATTGGAACAGAAAAAGGCATCCCATGGTTATATAACAGAAGACAATGTACAGAGAGAAGAGCATACAGTAGACTGCTGCAGAGCGCCACAGCTCAGCTATGACATAACATCACATAGCATCAAATATACAGTATTACTAACAAACCCCCCAAAACTGCAACTAAACGTTAGATAGCTACGTTACCATCTAAATAGCCTAATGTCCTACTGAAACTGCTCAGCAGTAGCTGATGCATCTGCAGCATACACAGTGAGAGTGACCTGATAATCCCCCTAGACATACAGTATAGTCTACCTGAGCTGAAGGCTCATTTCTAACGGTAATGCCATGAGAAGAATAAATGATGGCCTGATAACAAGAGAAATAGACCCATTGCACATTACTAGAATAAGCCTGCATATAACAGTGTCTGAAGTAAGCCCTCTAACAGACATTTCCATAAGAGGCAATCGCCAACACTGAGCGCCATGTGGGTGTTTAGTAAGCCCACCGCATGCTATGTAATGCTAGTTTCAACAGCCCATCCAACACTGCTGAACCTTCAGTAAGACTTGACTAGTAATCACAGCGTCAGCTTCCCCACTAAGGTCCAATGTGATAACTGGAAATGTGAGGAAGAAATGTTAGGTTTAGGAAGTAATATCAATTTTAAATGATGCCGTACGTCTGAATATATGCTTAATGATAGAAAGACCC
This sequence comes from Brachymystax lenok tsinlingensis, assembly GCA_030435695.1. Classification (NCBI taxonomy): domain Eukaryota; kingdom Metazoa; phylum Chordata; class Actinopteri; order Salmoniformes; family Salmonidae; genus Brachymystax; species Brachymystax lenok. The sequence goes on along the minus strand of CM059812.1, from coordinate 52,666,331 downwards.
AGTAATGCTCGACTGCTGAACAGCGCATGTAGCGGCCAACAGCATTTGGGCCAGCAAGATGGTGGTGGATATGACCCACTCTCACTAAAATGACTGCAGCAGAGTGAACCACATCAGGGTATAAGATGCCTGCATACTCACTATATACAAGCATGCATGATAACACGATAAATGTACTACTAGCAGAAGATGAATAAGAAAGAATAACAGTAGCTAATACATGATGACTAGAATGAAGTGATCGCTACAGTAGCATACAACACAAAGATGGACCGACAGGGAGAACTACCTCTGTAAAATGCATTACAGGATTAGAACATGGCTAATAAATCAGATCCTAAACCTACTGTTGCAGATAAGGATTAAGTAAATATTAGGTTGACAGAAATTATACATAAAATGGAAACTAATAGTGGGACTCATGCAACAGTATCAAATCAAATTGTATTTGTCACATGCACCGAATACAACAGGTGTAGAATTTACAGGGAAATACTTACTTATAAGCCCCTTAACCAACAATGCTTTCAGAAGTTACGGAAAAATAAGTGTTAAGTAAAAAATAGAAAATAAACAAATAATTAACCAGCAGCAGTAAAATAACAATAGTGAGGCTATATAAAGGGAAAGGGGGATACCTAGTCAGTTGTACAACTGAATGCATTCAACTGAAATGTGTCTTCTGCATTTAACCCAACCCCTCTACCAGTCAGTATGCACTAATGCAGCCTTTCTTAAAGTATGGGTCACCTGTTAATGGTGGGTCGCGATGTGTCAATGTACATTTATAATCATTTCATTAATTACTGGAATTGATTTGGCCAAGTGCATCTGCGCTCTCTGTTCAGTGCGCTTTCTGCTTCATTAAGCAGCGGTCTCTGCTCAGGTTGGCAGCAGCGCTTGAGTGTGAGAGGGAGATGCCTGTGTGCTTCGGCTTTAGCGGATCTTTTTCTGCACTTTTCTTGAAGATCCTCCGGACACACGCAGTGGAGGTTCTAGACCCTTTCAGCTGGGGGGTCAAGCTGGGGCCAGTTGTACTGTTAGAGGGGGCAGTTACATTAGACGTTATTGTTGTCATGTCTTTTTCTTCACTTCATTGCAGGCATTAGTAGGCAAAAGACCATGTCCCTCTAGTAAATGTGTGGGTTTAATTTGTGTTCCACGTTGCCACTGTCTAATAACGGATGTAAAAAGAACGATAGCAAAAATTAGTTATGCAAAAATTATTTCATACTCCACATTTAGGGGGCCACAAGGGGTCCAAAATTGTTGTCACAGGGCACTGCCCCCAGAACCGCCAGTGGACACACGACGCAGCGCTGTCGCTCAGGCAGCAGATGATGCGCTGTCAGACACTGACTTGTCATTCCACTCGCCACTCACCGCTGGCATCAAATGTACTCATGCTAGACACAGGTTCTGACTGAGCTCAATTGTCATGAAACGGATATACAGCGATGAGTTTCTCTCCCTTTCATACAAACTTGATCAGGCCTACTGTACATCTTACTGTATCAATTATTGTTATAGGTTGGAACTGTTGCTGTTAAAATACAATAATAATTGTTATTCTTAACTGGAATAAACTGATTGAAGCAAGATGCTTTTTGAGGCAAACCCACTCAGACATGCGGTCTCCTGTCTGACTGAGAAAGCAGATGTTCTGGTCCAGTTTGGCACCACATACCTATGCGAGTCAGGGTTCTCAACTCTGACATACTTAGAAAACAAGTACAGAAACAGTTCCAAGGCTGAGCATGACCTCAGTGTTGCACTGTTAAAAACAAAGCCCAGAACAGATATGCTCTCATTAGGACTGAGTGTGTGTGTTTTTTCTGGTCTACATCTGTGTGATGTGATCAATCAGTTTATTCCAGTTCGAATAAAAATATGTATTGTATTTTAACAGCAACAGTTCCAACCTAGACTTTCTTTCAACAATCATTTCTACAGTAAGATGTACAGTAGGCCTGATCATTGTTTCATCTGTACTGTTACTTAGGGTTGCACTATCAAAAAGCCTGTGTGTGTTCTGTTACTCATCTGTGTGATGTGATCAATCTGTTTATTCCAATTCAGAATGAAAATGATTTATTGTATTTTAACAACAACAGTTCCAACCTAGACAGATATGTAAGAGTGTTTTAAATGGGGGAAAATAAACATTAATAGATATTTAATTTAATTGTTATTTGTGTTTGTCTATATTGCATTTGTTTTAGGCACAAGGGCAATGAAATGTACCGATATTTATGTATAGTTGCATATTTTCCTAAGTTTGGGTCCCAGGACAACACAGAATTACTCATTTGGGTCCCAGCCTGAAAAGGTTTAAGAACCCTTGCACTAATGAGCTAGCAGATGCTCTGAGCAAATCAGAGTAGAAGTGCAGCTAAAGTGTAACTCTACAAATGCACTAGTCCAGACCAGTCTGCAAGTTCATGTGAAGGCTTCTAGTTTAAACTGTGGAAGGGAATAGGGCTCCAAGAATAATAACCAGAAATATGTTGTACAACTGTAACCAACTTGACATAGCCCCCCCAGAAGAAAGGCACACGGACACCCAGACTTCAGGTTGACTCGGTTTTTATCTGCAGTAAAAGATATCAAACAGTGATGACAGGCATTGACAGGACGGTCACAGCCACACTTCCACTGGTTAGGTAGGACATAAGATATCTTTTAGATAGGAGCAACAGTAGTAATACATACCCTCAATGTCAAGTGGTATTAATCCAGAAATACAGAGCACAAGTACAACCCTTTTATATAAACCTTTTTAAGGTAGTAAGACAAACATTCACTTAATATTTCAAACGCTAGCAAACCACCTGCTGGCAATAGCTAGCGTGACATTGTAGTGCAGTGACCAACGGTGCTAGTTAGCTCGTCATTAACATGGCTAGCTAAGCCAGCAAAAACCTGGTTAACTTGCTGAAATAGGTCTTCAATACATTAACGGTAAAATAAATTTATACATAGCCACATTCACTATTGACTTTAGGATATATGAACCAGTTTTCCAAAAACACTATAATGTTGTACAGTTTTAAAGCGTTTTTATATACAGAGGAAAGAGACACGAACCTGCTCTCAGATTATCTCTCTCAGACTGAGGAGCAGGCAGACCAACTTCCCAAATAGGGGAGAAGCACTCAAAACACACTAGTTGTTCTTTCAAAGAAAATAAGACAAACATGGTAAGTCTGAAGACCTCTCGTATTACCAACCTTCCTACAACGGCAGCAAAGACTTATTATGAATTCAGTAATACAAAACGAAAGGAAACATTATTTATATCACCCCTTTCCCTGAAGTGAATGGTTTCAGCCACTACTCTACCGCGAACTGCGGCGTTCTTTGATATCGACATTGCGCGCGAGGTTGATGGAAACTCGACATTTTCACTTTGTTCCACAACATTTGAATTGTGACTGTCGGCGAAAGTCCCACCGACTAATGTGACTGGGATGACTCTGGAAAATGGAAGCTATGGCTGATAGGGTGCATTGATTGCAGCGGTTTCTGTAGCTGGCGACATGCTACACTCAACTAGTTAACATTGACAGACTGAAATAGTAGCGAATCACTGTGATAAACACCATCTCCTGCTCATGATCAGAAAACATTGCTTCTCACTCACTGTATAGCAACACATAGCCTGTATGCTAGTCTAGCATAGGCTACTTCCTCCTTGTATGGATGAAGGAGTATTCTTCATGATGGTTCACGGAGCACACTGACTCAGCTCCAAAGCTGCTATTGGGAACAAACAAGTAGGCTATATAATAGGCTACTCCTGAGGATAATTCTACTTAGCTAATTCTACATGTCGCCGCTATTAACTGATAATGCTATTGGTCCCATTGCATGTATTTGGACTGAGCCTGCTGTTTGTCTTCCGGTCCAGGGGGTGGAGCTGGAGAGCACCAGGCTGGTGATCAGGTACCCAGACCGCTAGATGCAGAAAACCCCTCCCTCTCCTCAGAGGACCAACCCTATAGACCTCAACACCTCCTCAGCCTCCTAGTACTCTTCCACAGGGTAAGGACATCCATCTGTCTGTCAAAACATCAACTATCATTTATCAACATATATAAGCATTTGTAAAGTGTTATTCTAAATTGTTACTAATCTATGGTCCATGAATTGTACAAAATTACAGACAACTGACAGAAGGTGGGGACGGGAGCACTTGCATGCAGGTGCTTGTGTGTCTCTCTCCAGGACCAGGAGGATGGCTCCCAATAATGGTGATGAGTGTTTCTTCTGGAGGACCACTGGCTATCTCTACGGTGACAAATGTCGCATCAAACACAAGCCTGACCATAGGAGGAAGAGACAGGAAACCATGACAACCCTGAACACCACGCACCGTCTGGATATGACAGAGGGAGGAAGAGGAAGAACAGAATAATGAATATGAAGATTGAGGAAGAGGGACCGTGTACCTACCTTAAAAGGGAACAGGAAGCTTGGATAGAATGGGGGTGTTGGGGGGTGTCACCCCTTTTGTAGTCCTCTGACACACAGCACAGACAGAACACTGGACATACAGTATGAGTGTGTGAAGTGTCAATCAAAGTGAAGAGGAGTGCTCCTCTGATTTCCTTTCCCCTCTCCCTCAGCCTGAGATGTTTTTGAATTGAATTGCAATTGAATATAGGGCATGTTCCAGGCAGACTATATTACAGTCGCCTGCCAGATCTCACAATGCCTGAATAGGTGTTTGTGTTTAAGATATCATTTAACCCGTGATTACCGACTGCGCAATCGATGATGTGGCACACAACCATTGGTTGCTGCACACAGCTTGATTGCAATGTAGTCAGCCTGGAACGCCCCCAGTGTCCATGAGGTGTTCTAACATCCACACTAAACCACCTTAAATGAAACCAGTAGTGTGCTGCTGTGGATATTGGAACGAGGCCCATATCTTAAGTTCAGTGAATTTATACTGTACATGTATGTTCATTAGACTAATTCAATTCAAGTTGACTAAAGTGACAATATGAGGAGCACAGAATGACTGTTTGACAGCATCGATGTAAAATGACAATCTGTCTGTTTCCTCTCAGCATGTGGGGGAGCTCGGTGTACAAATGACTTACTGTTTTGATATGTCAATCAGTTGTATTAATTCATAATAAAATACAGTTTAATCAAATCATATGTAGTGTCATTATTAATGTAATGTCATTATTCAGAAAGACTATGTATAACGGTGTTCTAAAAACCAAATACAGTTTTACCAACAAGTTTGGGGAATGAACACCACCCCCACCAGAACTAGTGTTTCTCCAACCTCTCAGGAGGGACCCATCTATCCACTCTCCATATTGGAGCCACCAATGAAGAAACAAGGTTCACTAGGTTCTTTCATTTCAGAGAAACAAAACTAGATACATCCGCCTCACTCAGAGAAAACCAAAGTAACAACGCAAGGTTTTACACAGTTAAATCTGCCAAATAATTACACACACACACACACACACACACACGAAGGTACCCATAAGTAATCATTTCTGATGAAAACACACATTACTGGAAATAAACTTCACATTGTGACATTTTATTAAACCATGTCATACATAAACATGTTGAAATATCACACACAAGCAGGTACTCACACACACACCTTTTGACAAGACTCCAGAAATTCCTCAATGGTGACCACACCATCTTTGTTCTTGTCCATTTTCTAACAGAGAAACAGTTGAATATGCAGCCCTTTCTCCTCCCCGAGGGTGTCTCAGGAGGAGTGGGATATGACAAAAACACATTTCCATTTCACACCACACACTGTACAGGTTACCCACTTACATCTGAAACAGGACAAATATAAGCACCCACTATTTGACGTTTTGGTCCTGGTTGTTCATAAGGTCTGAGTGCACCAATAAGGAGAAGGTTATGTCCAGGGGGTCCTTTAAAACACTTTGTGGAAAACAAAGGACGTAGACGTATCTAACCCTGGGGCCTGGATCCAATTAGAAACCGTGCTAAAGCATTTAAAAGGTCATTTCCAATTGAGCCGACATCTGCTGGGTTTACCTTCAATGTGATCTCCACTAACGCAGTAACTTTGCCTTTAAATAAACGTATTGTCTACAAGCACATTAGGATTGAATCAAGGCCCACAGTGGATTCGGAAAGTATTCAGACCCCTTGACTTTTCACACATTTTGTTAAGTTACAGACTTATTCTAAAATGGGTGAAATTGTTTATTTTCCCCCCTCAATCTACACACAATACCCATTAATGACAAAGCAAAAACACGTTTAAAAATGTTTGCAAATGTATAAAAAAAATACTGAAATATCACATTTACATACAGATTCAGACCTGTGGTTAGTTGAGTTACCTGGAATAAGTTGTCAACATGCTCCATGGGTAAACTGTTCTGCATACAGGGGTACGTTTGTTATACTATTTAACCAGGTAAGTTGACTGAGAACACATTCTCATTTACAGCAACGACCTGGGAAGAGTTACAGGGAGAGGAGGGGGGGAGGAATCAGACAACTGGAAGCTGGGGATGATTAGGTGACCGTGATGGTATGAGGGCAAGACTGGGAATTTAGCCAGAACACCAGGGTTAACACCCCCTACTCTTATGATAAGAGGCATGGGATCTTTAGTGACCACAGAGAGTCAGGACACCCATTTAACATCCCATCAGAAAGAGGGCACCCTACACAGGGCAATGTCCCCAATCACTGCACTGGGGCATTGGGATATTTTTTCAGACCAGAGGAAAGAGTGCCTCCTACTGGCCCTCCAACACCACTTCCAGCAGCATCTGGTCTCCCATCCAGGACCAACCCTGCTCAGCTTCAGAGGCAAGCCAGCAGTGGGATGCAGGGTGGTATGCTGCTGGCAAACACATTCCCATCATACTGTATCATAGATGGAGAGCATGATATCAGTCCAAAAGGCCTTAACATTTCCAAAAATCTTCTTGGCCAAATGTCAGTTGTCCCACACAAAATCAATACAGTTCAAAACAAACTCGCGCCACCTCCCTTTAACTAAAATGTCCAACAGTCCTACGGTGCATTATTAGTTCACTGAAGACACTGAACATAAGAAGGAGCGCAGCACAAAGAGAACATAATCAGTGTAATGAACTGAAGAAGGAGATAGAAAGAGAGATGGGTTTAGCTGTTGCATCCAGGCTTGAACGTGCATTTGTCCGTCTGACACAATCCTCGGTTGTTTGCTTGACAAAAGCTTGCAACAATGTTGCTAGTAATCGATTAGATCAGAGGATAGAATAGTCCAAACTCGTCAGGAGTAGCGCGACAACAAAGGCAACTTTCATAACCTAAGCACGCTGAAACTAAACAAGACTTCGGCAGAGTTGGAAAAACAAGTTCAAAACTGAACAGCAAACCGACGAAATCGAAAGAGCCGTCATTATTTCCTCCTGACTGACTGCTGCTGCGCTCTTAAAGTGGCAGTGAACGGTGAAGACTCCATGCAGGATTTCACTACAAGTGTTTGTGTGCTTAAATATGAATTTGTCAAGCACTATCCAGTGTTGTTGTTCACCATTCTGATTAATTTACAGTTTGTAATGTTGTTATTAGCCCAACATCATTGAGGACATTAATATTTGACGGCTGCAGTAATGTTGCTATGCCACTAGGCGGAGCTCTAGTCTAGAACACTGGCACGTTCAGTAGCACTTCGATGCAGCTGATGAGTAGTGTAAATTGAATGGGTTTGTAGAATAGAATGAAGGACATCATGGAACTGACCAACTGTAAATGAAACATTGACCTGTTCCATGAAGAACTCAGATGGGAAAGGCAACACATTCTAAGATATTATTTAACAATCAAAATAGTAGGCTATTGTTAACATGATTCTCTATTTAGTCAATAGAATACATTGGAAATGGGCCACATTTTAAAAATGTAAGCCCACTAGATATGCAGTCTGTTGTACATGTTCTATGGAAATACAGTAACCAAGCTACTTGTGTCTTAACTACTTTAAATATGTATCAACCACAGAATTCACACTTACTGTCAGTTTCCATGCACTACCAGTAAGTTGACTCATTGTACAAGACCTCTCCCCTTCACTTCACTCTGTAAGTACTCTTGACAATATCTTGAAATATAGTTTATGGTTATTTGTATTTAGTCATAAGTAATATACTTGAGGGTAGTGTATAATTTTACTTCTTGTTATGTTTTGAGCTGTGTTTTGGTTGTTACGTCAGAGCCAGTATTCATCAAGTGTCTCATTGCCCCCAGTGCTGATCTAGGATCAGGGCCCCAAGTCCATATAGTTATTATATAAAAGGTGTGTGTCACTTGCTGTTTATCCTCACAGCTTGGGGATAGGAGCTATCATTGAACCTGGTGGTCAGTCTTTAGGCTGCTGTACAGCTTGATTGACTGTAGAGGATTGAAGATATATATTTGGGGTTCAGAGAATGAAACAGCTTCAGAATAATCAAAGTAGAAATATGTGTTTACAGTACTACTGTAGTTGTTGTTGTTGATGATGTTGATCCATAGTGCAATAGACAGACAGTATTCACACACACAACCATATACAGATGTAGGATCTTAAAGATAATCCTGCAGCAACAGGAAGTGAATTATTATGTGGAATATAATTAATGTGGTGGTTGACACTGTCTTCGTTGGAGAAAATAAAGTCTGACATTTTAAATAGGAAATTACAAACTTTAGAAGCCTTTTTAAACTTGAATACACTACAATATTGAATTTCCTGCTGAGCAGGAAAATTCTCTACAACAAAATAGTGATCAAATGAAGATCCTACATCTGTAGCACAATACAACACAACACAATATGAGCCTGGTTCATTTTTTTCAGTAATGAGGCCCTGTACCCCATTTACAGTTTCTACTTCAATGTATCAGGTGGAGTTATTCACCAGCTATAGAGTGAGTTGTTGTTTATGTTTCTAAGACTGCAGGGTGGGAGATGCAACAATGGCCTTGAGAACAGCAGGAAGTGTGTTGGTGGTCTTTCTCTGGTCTGTGACAGGTATGTTATCATTCCTAGTTGTATTCTAGAATCCTTAGACATTTCTAAAAGCATACAGATCTTAATGTTATTCTGGTGTGTTCAGTGGTGTCGTCTGTTAGAATCTCCACTTCACTTTTATAGCTGCATTTCACACCTCAATAAGTGTAGCTGTGGTTTCCATTCACACTCAACTCAGCAACTACAGACACAAAGTGTGGACAACCCCTACTGTTAGTGTAAGCCAATAGGTAATACCCTTGTGTTGTCTAACTGTGTTTCAGTGGTACTGGGTCAGAATGGCTGGAGTGTGACGTACAACACTCAGAGTATCTGTACCTTGAAGGGGTCAACAGTGGAGATGTCCTTCTCTTACACATATCCCAGTGGTTATACAGTCACAACCTTCTGGTTCACTAAAAATGATGCTGAGGGGAATCCTGTGAGTCTGAGTGATAACCCAGACTACAAAGGTCGTGTGACGTACCATGAAGATAACAAGAATGACTGCGCTCTGACAATCAGAGACCTGAGAGAGAGTGACTCAGCTACGTACTGGTTCAGATTTATAACAGATCAGACCGGAGGGAAATATTCTGGTGATTCAGGAGGCACTCTGTCTGTCACAGGTACAGTTACATTCAATAAAGCTCAGCTGTTGAATTCCATTTAGTTCTGGAAAATTGGTTTTGGTTTTGTATTTATGAAATACAAATAATATGATACTATGTCTATATGGCAATGTTCATGTCTTTATTGATCTGTTTGAGAATGTACTGTATCATGTGATGACACTAGACAACAGGTGATTCAGGTTGATGTGGTCTACTCCAGACCTGCAGGTGAAGGTGACTCCTTATTCACAGATGTCAACATGGACGACACTGACCTGTAGCACCACCAGCTGTACTCTGACTGGTAACCCCACCTACATCTGGTACAAGAACGGACAGGTTGTAACTGAGAACACTTCCCCCTATTCAGTCCTCCCTAATGCTGTAGACAGCTACTACTGTGCTGTGAAAGTCCATGAGGATCTCAGCTCTCCTGCAGTGTGTGAGGACAGTACAGTAGTCTACTCAGCAAGTATCATGTATTCAGGCAAAAGAGAAAGGTCTTACTTGATCAATCATTAAAGAACAAAAAGGCTTATTTTACTCATTGTCTATATTACTTTAAGTTATTTTAATTATTTCGAAAGTATTGTGAATGACCACTTTGGGATATTCATCTTTTACATCAGACAAACCAAAGAACACCTCAGTGTCAGTCAGTCCCTCTGGTGAAATAGTGGAGGGCAGTTCAGTGACTCTGACTTGCAGCAGTGATGCCAACCCACCTGTGGACAAATATACCTGGTACAAGAAGAACGTAACCTCACCAAAAGCATCAGGACAGAGTTACAGGATCACTAACATAATCTCTGAGGACAGAGGAGAATACTATTGTGAGGCCCAGAATGAGATGGGACAGACAGGTCTAGGACCATCAACATGGATGTGAAGTGTGAGTAAAGTACAGCTCAGTGTTTGAATGCTAAGTAAGAGTTTTACATAGTTCTCTGATTTAACAGGTTATACATGTTTGACATAACATGTCATTTGTAAATAAACTACTGCCCTAACCCTCTGACAAATTCTCCTTTACCAGATGGCCCAAAGAACACCTCAGTGTCAGTCAGTCCCTCTGGTGAAATAGTGGAGGGCAGTTCAGTGACTCTGACCTGCAGCAGTGATGCCAACCCTCCTGTGGACAAATACACCTGGTACTTTCAAAATAAGACTTTGATTTGTTATTAACTCCATTCATTCATTCATTCATTCTACATTTGCCTTTGTCATTTAGCAGATGCTCTTATCCAGAGCAACTTACAGGAGCATTAGGGTTAAGTGCCTTGTACAAGGACATCCACAGATTTTGTTACTTAGTCGACTGGGGAGTCGAACCATTGACAGTTTGGTTACTGGCGCAACGCTCTTAACCGCTAAATTATATTAGTAACATAACAACTTCCACTAGAGGTCAGTAGAGAGCAGAATTCACTCTGTCCCTCTTTACTGGAAATCCACAGGAGGAAGTGATGCCACAGCAGACACACAGATGATTATATCAGTTATTTCTCAACCTTCGGCTCCAGAGTCCATTCTGACCCAATAGTGTCATGAACACAGCTCTGAACACAAGGACCATGTCCCCTGACTACGACACTCTGGCAGTCATTTATTATTATATATTAATCTATGAATTTGTGTTTTATAAAGTATTGAAAATGTCCCTCCCTCCCTCTGCCTCTCTCTCTCTCTCTGCCTCTCTCTCGCTCCACAGAGTGTCCATCCTGACCCTAGCAGTGACACGGACTGAAGAGAACCACCACAGAACCTGGACTGAAGAGAACCACTACAGAACATGGACTAAAAAGAACCACCATAGAACATGGACTGTAGATCTTCGACACCAAACCAAAGCTAGATGTTACTCCTCTATTCTCCTGCTGTCGTATTGCTATCATATCTAGAAGGTTTTCCAGACCGTTAGTCATGAAGTCAATGCTGTTTTCCTTGAAATTAGAATGATGTAGATTGATAATAAATTACATAGATTATGCTTCTGCTCTTTTCTACAGATTTTTTATAACATAAATAGCCATCTTTTCTTGTGTACATATTTGTTTACTATCAATCCATAGTTTAAGATTGTGCTCCAGATTGTTTTCTATGGGATTTTGCCATTTCCAGATGTTTTGAATACCTGATGAACTTTTCTCCATGACTAATATGGATAATATTGATAACAGCTTTTTAATGTTTATTGCTCTTGGACCAAGTTGCGCTTTGATATGTACAAACTATCTACTTTGTATTGCTGTCAGACATTATTGCGTAATTGGATAACATGCTACATTAGACTATATATAGATTACTGCATACATTAGACTTTATATGGATAACAGGCTACATTAGACTATATATGGACAACATGCTACATTAGACTATATGGACAACAGGCTACAGTAGCCTATATATGGATAACAGGCTGCATTAGCCTATACAGTCAACACAGCATCACTATGGTGATGATGGTTATGATGATGAAGATGATGGTATTGATCCCACTGCTACTACCGATGCTGTACACCAGAGGAGGCTGGTGGATAGAGATATATAGAAGGACGGGCTCAATTTAATGGCTGGAATGGAATAAATGGAATGGTATCCATTAATTATATTCCAGCCATTACAATGAGCCTCTCCTCCTATATCTCTGCCCACCAGCCTCCTTTATTGTACACAAGGGCCAACAGTGTAACAGAATATGACAGTGGCATATTGTACTTCAACAGTGTGTGTGTGTGTGCTTAACTGTGACTTTGTCAAGTAAACAGTTTAGTTTTTCACTAGTTTATCTAATGTATTTCCAGTTTGTTATGTAGTTATTAACCCAACATTATAGAGTACATTATTATTAGGAGGCTGCAGTAATGTTGAGATGCCAGTAGGGAGAGCTCTAGTCTAGAACACTGGAACCTTCAGTACTACTTTGATTCATCTGAGGAGTGATGGTCATGGGTGTATAAATGGAATGGGTTCTAATTGAATGACATCATGGACATTTGACCTGTATATACAGAACTCAGAAGAGCAAGGCAGCACATTCTAAGAAATAGTTAACATTCTAAATAGTAAAGAGGGCTTGCAGTTGGGTCAGAAATCACCTAGCAACCACACCAAGCCCTCTGTAGTCAACACATTGTTTAAATGGTTCTCTGTGTAGTCAAAATATCACATTGGAAATATGACACATTTAGCTAATTTTAAAAATGTCGTCCCACTCCTCAAATGAAGAAAGGCAAGTAGATATGCAATCGGTTGCACAATTTCTATTGAAATACAGTAATATCCCTTTTCTGACATGCTGGTCTGGTCATCATGCATGTTAATGTCTTAAAGAGGAAGGATAAGGGCAGTTAAATACGTGTCAACCACAGAATTCACACTAACTGACAGCAAGTTGACTCACTGTACAAGACCTCTCCCCTTCACTTCACTCTGTAGGTACTCTTGACAATATCTGGAAATATAGTTTCTGGTTATTTGTTTTTATTCGTTATTCATATACTTGAGGGTAATGTATCATTTTACTTCTTGTTATGTTTTGAGCTGTGTTTTGGTTGTTCCATCAGGGACAGTATTCATAAAGTGTCTCCCCAAGGCGTGGGCGATGCAGTGGATTTAGCTGAGGGCCCTTTAAGAGCAGACAAAGGGAGTAGGGCTGACATCTATACTGTGTAGAATGTGTGTTTTAACAACCAGCTCTCTAGACTTTGATACAGACTCAATGGGCCTTATGGACCTTCCCTACAGATGCAAGGTACCTACACTACATGACCAAATGTATGTGGACACCTGCTTGACAACTAACAAAAATATAATGGGCATTAATATGGAGTTGGTCTCTGCTATAACAGCCAATACTCTTTAGGGAAGGCTTTCCACTAGATGTTGGGACACTGCTGCGGGGACTTGCTTCCATTCAGCCACAAGAACATTAGTGAGGTTGGACACTGATGTTGGGCGATTAGGCTTGGCTTGCAGTCGACATTCCAATTCATCCCGAAGGTGTTCGATGTGGTTGAGGTCAGGGCTCTGTCAGTTCTTCCACACCAATCTCAAACCATTTCTGTATGGACCTCGCTTTATCCACGAGGTCATTGTCATGCTGAAACAGGATAGGGACTTCCCCAAACTGTTGCCACAAACTTGGAAGCACAGAATTGTCTAGAATGTCATTGTATGCTGTATCGTTAACATTTCCTTTCACTGGAACTAAGGGGCCTGAACCATGAAAAACAGCCCCAGACCATTATTCTTCCTCCACTAAACTTTACAGTTGGAACTTTTTGGGGGGGCTGGTAGTGTTCTCCTGTCATCCACCAAACCCAGAATCGTCCGTCGAACTGCGAGATGGTGAATCGTGATTCATCACTCCAGAGAACGTGTTTCCATGCTCCAGAGTCCAATGGCGACGAGTTTTACACCACACCAGCTGATGGTTGGCATTGCGCATGGTGAACTTAGGCTTGTGTCTGGCTGCTCGGCCATGTAAACCTTGTTCTAGCAGGGCAGAAATGTGTCAAACTGGAAAGGTGGCATCCTTTGACGGTGCCACATTGAAAGTTACTGAAGTGTTCAGTAAGGCCATTCTACTGCCAATGTTTGTCTATGGAGATGGCATGGCTGTGTGCTCGATGCTATACACCAGTCAACAACGGTTGTGGCTTAAACAGCTGAATCCACTCATTTGAGGAGGTGTCCACATGATTTGTATATACAGTTTCCCCACAGGAATACTAACCCAACAAAAATTTGACCAACTGCAAACATTTTGTTGGTCCCCACAAGGTCAAATGCTATTTCAAGGTGGTTTAGTGTTAAGGTTAGAATCAGTGTTAGGTTTAAGAGCGGTTCTGTTGGTATCAAACCTTGGGTTGCACGGGCCTATTGCAACTTTCTGCCCTGTTTTTTCCGACCGGTCTGAGAGGGTTGGAGAACATGAAAGGCCGAAGTTCAACAGGAGGAAGACAATTATTGATAAAGTGCTGAGGGTCAAAAGTTAGGGTCAGAATTAAGGTTATTAGTTAAGGGAAGTAAGATTTCAATGGGACTGAATTGTATGTCCCCACAAGTTGAGCTGCAAGACTGTGTGTGGACATTTAGCTATACTTTTAGGGACCATAAGTCTCCACAAGAATAGTAAATGGACAAAAATGTTGTTAGTCCCCACAATATCAAATGCTAGTTCTAGGGGGTTTAGGGTTAAGTTTTGAATTAGTGTTAGAACTAGGTTTAGGAGCTAGGGTTAGTAGGTTTTGGGGTGAAGATAAAGGAAAATAGGATTGTGAACAGGACTGAATTTTGTGTCCCCACAGGTTAGTTGTACAATAATGTGTGTGGGTGCATGTGTATGTGTGTGAGTCACTTGCTTTTTATCCTCACAGCTTGGGGATAGGAGCTATCATTGAACCTGGTGGTCAGTCTTTAGGCTGCTGTACAGCTTGACGGACCGTAGAGGACTGAACATTTATCCTCCTATATTTGGGGATCTGAGAATGAAACAGCTTCAGAACAATCAATGTAGAAATATGTGTTTACAGAACTACACATCTGTTCAATAAGTGATTGTTGTTGTTGTTGTTGATGATGACTATTGTATATATTAGAAAATTATTTTTGCATCATACATCATGTCATCTTAAATAGACAGATGTAGACAGACATGCAACACGTCACACAAGTTACATTCATAGTGCAATAATCTTACAGACAGTATTCACCTAGACAACCATATAGAACAATACAATACAACACAACACAACACAAAATGAGCCTGGTTCATTTTCAGTAATGAGGCCCTGTACCCCATTTACAGTTTCTACTTCAATGTATCAGGTGGAGTTATTCACCAGCTATAGAGTGAGTTGTTGTTTATGTTTCTAAGACTGCAGGGTGGGAGATGCAACAATGGCCTTGAGAACAGCAGGAAGTGTGTTGGTGGTCTTTCTCTGGTCTGTAGCAGGTATGGTCTCATTCTTATCTTTTAGTTGCCGGTTTGTCAAACTACAGACATTTCTAAAAGCATAACCATTTTCATGTTCTATTGGTGACACATTTGGCATCTCCACTTCACTTTAAACAGTTGTCTTTCACACCTCACTGAGTGAAGCTTATCTGTGGTTTCCATTCACACTCAACCAAAGAGTATCAATGTCTCAACTCAGCAACTATGGGAACAAAGTGTTAGTGTGAGTCAAAAGACATTGAACTTAATGTAACGTCCTTGTGATGTCTAACTGTGTTTCAGTGGTACTGGGGAAGATTGGCTGGAGTGTTACATACACCACTCAGAGTATCTGTACCTTGAAGGGGTCAACAGTGGAGCTGTCCTGCTCTTACACATATCCCAGTGGTTACATAGTCACAACAACCTTCTGGTTCACAAAAAATAATGCTAAAGGGGATTATGTAAATCTGAGAGATGACCCAGACTACAAAGGTCGTGTGACGTACCTTAGCAATAAGACGAATGGACACACCCTGACAATCACAAACCTGAGAGAGAGTGACTCAGCTACGTACAAGTTCAGATTTATAACAGATCAGACTGGAGGGAAATATTTTGGTAGCCCTGGAGTCACTTTGTCTCTTACAGGTACAGTGATATTATATATAATGCTAATCTGTTTAACTGGTTCTGGAAAATTGTCTTGATTTGAATTTAAATAATATAAATATGAAAGTAGAGTTATAATAGAAATGTCTGAATTGATGATTTGAGAACGTCCACTCCTGCCTCATTAGAACTAGACAACAGGTCACTGAGGGTTTAATGTTGTGATCTACTCCAAACCTGCAGGTGAAGGTGACCACTACATGGTGGTCAACGACACTGACCTGTAGCACCACCTGTACTCTGACTGGTAACCCCACCTACATCTGGTACAGGAACAGTAAGATTGTACAAGAGGACTCCTCCTCATACTCAGTCTACTTCAAAACTGAAGGCAGCTTCTACTGTGCTGTAAAGGCATCAATTCTCCTGCAGTGTGTGAGTGGGACTAATACACTTTTTAAAGTCTTACAAAATCATCCAATACATCATCGGTCAGTGTTGATGTGCAGTGAAACAGACATGAAATAGGACTACTACAATTTCATAATGAGAAACCAAACTTTTACTTTGTCTGTTATCCAGATAGCCCAAAGAACACCTCAGTGTCATTCAGCCCCTCTGGTGAAATAGTGGAGGGCAGTTCAGTGACTCTGACCTGCAGCAGTGATGCCAACCCACCTGTGGACAAATACACCTGGTACAAGGTAACATACAAGAACATGTCAATGAGACATTCTGGACAGAGATACACCATCCATAACATCAGCTCTGATGACAGAGAGGGATACTACTGCGAGGCTCTGAACATTATAGGGAGAGAGACTATCCCTGTCCATATTAATGTTATATGTAAGTATGACACATTCTGTCTATTTTTTGTGCTCTGCAACTTTACAGACTTCATTCTGACATCATGCATTTATAAACTCATGACCCTGCAGCAGTGTTTCCCTGGGTTCCTGTGGTGGGGGCTGTCCTGACTGCTGGAGCTCTTCTACTCACCATCTACTGCACTCTGAAGAGGTGAGTCTTTCATTTCCATATACTGTATTAGTAACATATCAACTTCCACTAGAGGTCAGTAGAGAGCAGAACTCACTCTGTCCCGCATTACAGGAGATCCACAGGAGGAAGTGATGCCACAGCAGACACACAGGTAATAATGTCAACAACCAAAGTTATTTCAATCCTAATACCATAGACAGTAAGCAAATTAATTTGCATACATTTTTTGAAGGAGTGGTTCGTAAAGTGCTCATTCAGTGTGTCTTCTTTCAGATTAAGGGACTCCCCTGTGACACAGCCCCTCAGCTAGATGCTGAGCCCTCTGATTATGAGAACTGGAAAGAACCACAAAAGAACCTGCACTGAAGAGAACCAAAACAGAACCTGGACTGAGACCAACAGTATCAAACCAAAGCTAGGCCTCACAATGCTATTCTCTTACTATCATATTGCTTTCTTATCTGTTAGGTTTTCCAGACGATGAGCTTTAACTTTTGAGTAAATGCTGGAATTTAGATTGTTCTCCTAATGATAAATACAGTACGTATATAGATGATCTATGGGATAGATTATGCTTCTGTTCTTTCTATTCGATTTTGACATTTCCAAATTTGATTACATTTCACAGTTACAAATATTTATTAGCAAATTAATAATGTAAGTCTTGGCGATATAGGCTCTGCTCCTTCAGGGTAGCAGTAATCTATACCACTCCCCCAGCAGGAACACAGAACCTAACAGGTGGAGGCTGGGGTGGTGGGAGGAGCTAATCTCCTGCTCATGATCAGAAAACATTGCTTCTCACTCACTGTATAGCAACACATAGCCTGTATGCTAGTCTAGCATAGGCTGCTTCCTCCTTGTATGGATGAAGGAGTATTCTCCATGATGGTTCACAGAGCACACTGACTCAGCTCCAAAGCTGCTATTGGGAACAAACAAGTGTGCTATATAATAGGCTACTCCTGAGGATAATTCTACTTAGCTAATTCTACATGTCGCCGGCTATTAACTGGTAACAGAGCAGCAACATGGTTGATCCTCGCAATCAATCACATCCCCGCAGCAGCCAAACATTGCAACATGAGCATATTGAACGATGCGGGCGAGGTTCAAACACAGCTAGCGAGCACTTACAAAGAAAACATTATATCAGAAATCAGCAGCATAGTGAGAAACAGCTAGTTACAGCAGCAGAGTCAATGGAGAAAAAGAAGCCAGCGCATAGTAACAGAAAGCGGCAGAAGGATATAAGAGCAGACCCGGTCAATAAGGAAGTCGTGAATGCTACTAGCCTCTAATTGGTGCAATCTCAGTTGAGGCGGGCACTCGGGTTTCCTTTCTGAACTGGCTCCTCTTAATAAATAGCCTACTGTTCTCTGGTACCTATCTGTTTTTATCTTTTTCTATGGGATTTTGCCAATTCCAGATGTTTTATAATAGATAAAGTATAGGCTTGTCTTAGTGACACAAAATTAATAATATTGATAAGAGCTTTTAAATAATTCTAGCTCTGGAGTTGCTCCTGATGTGTTTAAATACGTTTTACTTTGTATTGGTGTCAGTCATTATTGGGCATTTTATATGTTATATTATGTAATACCGTATTGTTCAGTGTCATGATATTACTTGTCTTATTATCAAATTATGAATTATTACCTATTTTAGATACATAACATTTTGCAGTTTTTTTTACATTGAATACAGTACAAGTATCATGTTGTAAATTAGATCAAAGTTAGACAATAAATAGACAACAAATAAATAAATGATGTTTCTTGTATTTCTGCCTATTGTACACATGATGGCGCCATTGAGCAACATAATCCATGAGTTGCTAGCCTGTAGGCCAGCCAGGGATACTCCATTACTGTCAGGAGATAAACTGTAATAGATCAACAAACACACACGTAAACACACACCAAGTCTGGAACTTGCCAGTATTTCCCAGTAGTTGTATGGGTGTGTGCGTGTGTGCGCGTGTGTGTTTTTGCTTGTGTGTGTGTGTGTGATATGGGTATGTTACTCCCTAGACTACTGCAGGAGTACTCTAATGTAAGTGGTCCAACAGATTTACTAGGTGGTAAAGATCTGGATGGTCTATTTCTACGTTGATCTAATTTCTTGTATTTCTTTGTTTTTTTGGGTCGGTTCGTACTGCTACTGGTGTCTGGAGCTCTACCCCTCTGCCCTATCAGACGCTCAGAAGTCCATCCAGCTCGACCCTGATTGGACAAAGGGATACTTCCTCTAGGGGAGTGCACTGATGGGGTTGAAGGTCAGTGTTTGAGCTCTCTACTGTGAACGTGGACATTGCTGATTCTGTGTGTTTGTGTCTGTCTGTCTTCTCCCTCTCTCCACTCCTTCTATCTCCCCATCCTTTCCCCCCTTCATCTCCTCTACCTCCCCTCCCCTCAGTTTTCCTTAAATGGTCTTCTGAATAAGAATGGACCAGGGTTTAAGGCTGCGTGTTGCTACTAATGTCCACCTGACAGCACAGTAGAGATCACAATGGTGAGTTAGACGTCTCTGCATGATACACAGAGTCAAGAGCCTTCAGTGTAGAGTTTGAGTCTTGCAAATAAATATTATCACCATCGTTCAACACAGAGAGAAAAGTACTACAATTCAACTTTTTTCAGGCAGCAAAGGAAAAACAAGCTTTGTTATTGGTTCCATTGTACTTGTGGGACTATGCTATTGGTCCCATTGCATGTATTTTGAATGTGGCTGTTGTTTGTCCTCCTGTTCAGGGATGGAGCTGGAGAGCACCAGGCTAGTGATCAGGTACACAGACCGCAAGATGCAGAGAACCCCTCCCTCTCCTCAGAGGACCAACCCTATAGGCCTCAACACCTCCTCAGCCTCCCAGTACGCCTCCACAGGGTACGGACATCCATCTGTCATTATGAGTTATTCTAAAGTGTTACCAGTCAACTCATATAAACTTTTGAAATGTACAAAGTGATGGAAGGAGGAAGCAGGAGCAGAGGTGCAGGTGTTTGTGTTCTCATACTGTTTGTCTCTCTCTCTCCCAGGACCAGGACGATGGCTCCCATCAATGGTGACGAGTGTTTCTTCTGGAGGACCACCGGCTGTTTCTATGGTGACAAGTGTCGCTTCAAACACAAGCCTGACCAGAGAGGAAGAGACAGGAAATCATCACTCAGACACAATAGGACACAATAATCCTAGACAGACAGACTTAGATATATGCATGTCAGGGTTCACTTTGGGTCCATTGCTCTGAAGATCAGTGAGCTGAACACATCTCTTTCACACAAGCACACACTGGAAATTCAGAGCAGCTTGGCTTGGCCTTGGCATAATGACAGCTCACCGTTGTCTGTTGTTTCTAGCTAGCTAATGTTAATAGCTAAAAGTTAGCTAACTAACTAGCTCACAAGCTAACTATGGGGTCTTGCTGTAATTCAACGGCAGCACATCATATTGTTCACAATCCAGTACATTCAGAGTAGCTGTGTGATGCACAAAAATGCTTGTTTATCGCTGAATAACAGCAGCATCATGTAGCTAACAAGCTAGCTGAGATCACTAGTTCACTCAATACAAACGCCAGTTCAACATAAGTCACAATAACACTGTATTCTTACGTATGTGCCTGGTTCATTCTATGTAAAGATTTTACATTTCCAAATGTTATTTTACCTTCTATTTTGTATATTTTCAGCAGACTAGTAGGGACATATGAAACCTGGAGGCTGCAGTAATGTTGAGATGTCAGTAGGGAGAGCTCTAGTCTAGAACACTGGAACCAAAGATACTCCCCTTTCATCTGTTCTGGAACCTTCAGTACCACTTTGATGCAGCTGATGAAGAGTGATAGGAATGGGTCACATTTTGTCTCTAGTAAAACATGTAGGCCCACTCCTCAAATAAAGAAATGCAACTACAGTATGCTGACTTTAGACCATTTTCTATTTAGATACAGTAACATCCCTTATGTGACATGCTGTTTCTGCATGTTAATGCCCTGTCTAGGCTACTTTTAAAATGTGTCAACCACAGAACTCACACTTAGGCTATGCCTGCATCTACTAATACTTACAGTAGACTACTTCTTGTTTCCACGCAGTGACAGTAAGTTGACTCTCTGTACAAGACCTCTCCCCTTCCCTTCACTCTGTAAGTACACTTGACGATATCTTGAAATATTGGTTTAGTTTATAGGTTTTTAGCCATACATCACATGACTTGCTGTATCTTTGTACTTGTTGGTTTATATTGAACTGTGTTTTGGTTGTTACATCAGGGCCTGTATTCATAAAGTGTCTCAGACGGTCCATATAATTATGATCTAAAAGGCTAAACTGATCCCAGATCAGCTCTGCTACTCTGATACACTTTGTGAATACTGATCCTGGACTGTGGTTTCATGTGTTTGGTTCAGTTCAGTTTATTCAATTGCATGTTTAAAACATGATCAGTAGAGTATGCCAGTAATACCCAGATCTCCATTCAATAGGGTCATGTTCACAGTCAAAGTATAACAGGGTAAAGTATAACTTTGTGTGTAAATGTATTTTTACATATTATTCAGATTGCGGGATATACAGTCAAGACCCAAATTATTTGGCACCCTTGACAAATACTGAGCTATATTGTATGCTACAAAAGATGGGATGTACATTGTACATGTGGTTTCACTTAAAGACTTGTGCATGCTATTTTAAGAGCTCTGAGAGCAATAGATTGTTGTGGAGACATTTTGAAAATGGCCTAAAGTAAGAGTAAGAGAGGTTGATATAACATGTGGTAGAAAGAATATGTGGCCTTTTCGGAAACTTTTTACATCAGGTTTCTCTGATCAAATAGTCTAACCTAAATGACGCCCAATCACATAAAAAATGCGCTGACACTTAAACAACATATTCTAAAAACAGGACAGGTCAAAGTAAAATAGACCATATGGACTGGACAACCAGGCTAGTCACTGCTGTCCAGGAGATTCCTCCCCTGGGCTAAATTGTCATGATCAGTGGTTTCAAGTATGTATCCTTCAATGTTTTACTAAGCTGACCATAGCAATAATAAATATTCCTTGCTGTGTAAACACATTGCAAATAGGCTAAGGATAACTCCTCCTGATAAAGTTGGGTGGCTGATATTCAGAGGTTAATTAGCCAAATTGATTAGTCACAGGAATCAGGACTAATGAAGTTCATGAAACGGCCTGTTTTACAAAAGATGGACCTACTAAATGAATGGGCATTCATAAAATTCCATTGTGGGCCGACATGGTAGAATACACCCCTGTAAGCACAGGCCGATGTCTTTTGGACATATTTCTTTGGTCATGTCCGAATTGGTGTTTTTGGTGTTTTACAAATGGTAGGCCTACAACATAGATGGGCATTCCTAAAATTCAATTTCAGACAGCACTGTAGGCTATACCTCATTAAGCACCGTCCTACACTGATGCCTTTTGGACGTCTTGTTTTGGTCCTGTCTGGACTGGACGTCTTTTTTTTGGTGCATTCTGGACCGAACTTGATTTCCACGTTCACGGACGTTGGTTTTTGGTCTGGTCCGGACCAAATCTGAACCAATCATTGACGTCTATGTTTTGTTGAGATTTTGCCCACTCTGGACCAGCTTTCATTTGGCCCAAACACAGACGTCTATAAATCACGTCTTTTCATCTTTAATTCAGAACCTAAACCTGAACAGGCTACATTAGACTATACAGTATATGGACAGCAGCAGTCAATACAGCAGGCTACATTAGACTATATATGGATAACATGCTACATAAGACTATATATGGATAACATGCTACATTAAACTATATATGGATAACAGGTTACATTAGACTATATATGGATAACAGGCTACATTAGACTATATATGGATAACAGGCTACATTAGACTATATATGGATAACAGGCTACATTAGACTATATACGGATAACATGCTACATTAGACTATATACGGATAACAGGCTACATTAGACTATATATGGATAACATGCTACATTAGACTATATATGGATAACAGGCTACATTAGACTATACAGTATATGGACAGCAGCAGTCAATACAGCAGGCTACATTAGACTATATATGGATAACATGCTACATAAGACTATATATGGATAACATGCTACATTAAACTATATATGGATAACAGGTTACATTAGACTATATATGGATAACAGGCTACATTAGACTATATATGGATAACAGGCTACATTAGACTACATATGGATAACAGGCTACATTAGACTATATATGGATAACAGGCTACATTAGACTATATATGGATAACAGGCTACATTAAACTATATATGGATAACAGGTTACATTAGACTATATATGGATAACAGGCTACATTAGACTATATATGGATAACAGGCTACATTAGACTATATATGGATAACATGCTACATTAGACTATATATGGATAACAGGCTACATTAGACTATACAGTATATGGACAGCAGCAGTCAATACAGCAGAGCTACATTAGACTATATATATGGATAACATGCTACATAAGACTATATATGGATAACATGCTACATTAAACTATATATGGATAACAGGTTACATTAGACTATATATGGATAACAGGCTACATTAGACTATATATGGATAACAGGCTACATTAGACTATATATGGATAACAGGCTACATTAGACTATATATGGATAACAGGCTACATTAGACTATATATGGATAACAGGCTACATTAGACTATATATGGATAACAGGCTACATTAGACTATATATGGATAACAGGCTACATTAGACTATATATGGATAACAGGCTACATTAGACTATATATGGATAACAGGCTACATTAGACTATATATGAATAACAGGCTACATTAGACTATATATGGATAACAGGCTACATTAGACTATACAGTATATGGACAGCAGCAGTCAATACAGCAGGCTATGGTGATGATGATACTGATTCCTCTGCTAACTAATGCTACTACCAGTACTGTACACAAGGGTCAACAGTGTAACATAATATGATAGTGGTATGTTGTACTACTACAGACATCAGTGTTTGTGTGATTAAATGTGACTTTATCAAGTAGTCAGTGTTGTGTTTCACCATTCTATCTGATGTATTGTCAGTTTGTAATGTTGTTATTAGCCCAACATTACTGAGGACATTATTATTAGGATGGTGCAGGGATGTTGAGATGCCAGTAGGGAGAGCTCTAGTCTAGAACACTGGAACCTTCAGTAGCACTTTGATGCAGCTGATGAGGAGTGTAAATTGAATGTGTTTGTAGAATAGAATTAATGACATCATGGTACTGACCAAATGTAAATGGAACTTTGACCGGTTCCAGGTAGAACTCAGAGTGACAAGACAACACTGCACATTCATCTACTGCACATTTTTACCATTCCAGTGTTAAATTGTTATATTGTAATTACTTTGCCACCATGGCCTATTTATTGCCTTATCCTACCTCATTTGCACCCTTTGTATATAGATTTGTTTTTCTACTGTGTTATTGACTGTATGTTTGTTTATACCATGTGTAACTCTGTGTTGTTGTTTTTGTCCCACTGCTTTGCTTTATCTTGGCCAGGTCGCAGTTGTAAATGAGAACTTGTTCTCAACTGGCCTACCTGGTTAAATAAAGGTGAAATAAAAATAAACACATTTTAAGATATTATAAACATTCCATATAGAATAGTAAACATATTGTTAACATGGTTCTGTATTTAAATAAAAGTGGAAATGGGGGACATTTTGTCCATTATAGAAATGTAGGGCCCACTCTAATACAGTAACCTCCCTTCTCTGACATGCTGTTCTGGTCCTCATGCATGTTAATGTCTTAAAGAGGAAGGAAAGGACAATTCTGTATCAGCTACTTGTGTTCTGACTACTTTAAATATGTATCAACCACAGAACTGACACTTACTAGCAGATCCCACTCACAACCAGTCAGTTGACTCACTGTACAGACCTCTCCCCTTCACTTCACTCTGTAAGTGCACTTGACAATATCTTGAAATATAGTTTTTGGATATATGTTTGTAGCTATAAGTCAAATTCTTGAAGGTAATGTATCATTTTACTTATGTTTTGAGCTGTGTTTTGGTTGTTACATCAGGGTCAGTATTCATAAAGTGTCTCAGTGTAGGAGTGTTGATCTACATAGGGATGAGATGATTAACCAGGGTAAAAAAGACATACAAACAAACATTTGAATCCCTGCTCAGTGTATGGGCCCGTGTGTGGGTGAGAGTGACACAGTTGAATTAGCTGAGGGCCCTTCAGGACCAGACTGATAGGGAGTAGGGTTGACATCTATACTGTGTAGGATGTGTGTTTGAACTGTTCAATAACAACCAGCTCTCTAGACTTTGATACTTACTCCATGGGCCTTCACTACAGGTGTGTGTGTGTGTGTGTGTGTGTGTGTGTGTGTGTGTGTGTGTGTGTGTGTGTGTGTGTGTGTGTGTGTGTGTGTGTGTGTGTGTGTGTGTGTGTGTGTGTGTGTGTGTGTGTGTGTGTGTGTGTGTGTGTGTGTGTGTGTGAGTCAATTGCTGTTTAATTTCACAGCTTGGGGATAGGAGCTATCATTGAACCTTGTGGTCAGTCTTTAGGCTGCTGTACAGCTTGACGGACCATAGAATAATTGAACATTTATCCTCCTATATTTGGGGTTCTGAGAATACAACAGCTTCACAACAATCAATGTAGAAATATGTGATTCTTGTTGTTGATGGTGATGATGACTTTATTGTATCGACTAGGAATTTATTATTGCATCATACAGCATGTAATCTTAAATAGACAGATGTAGACAGACATGCAACACGTCACACACATTACATACATAGTGCAATAGACTTACAGACAGACAGTATTCACATAGAAAACCATATAGAACAATACAACACAACACACTATGAGCCTGGTTCCTTTTCAGTAATGAGGCCCTGTACCCCATTTACAGTTTCTACTTCAATATATCAGGTGGAGTTATTCACCAGCTATAGAGTGAGTTGTTGTTTATGTTTCTAAGACTGCAGGGTGGGAGATGCAACAATGGCCTTGAGAACAGCAGGAAGTGTGTTGGTGGTCTTTCTCTGGTCTGTAGCAGGTATGGTCTCATTCTTATCTTTTAGTTGTTCTGTTTGTCAATCTACAGACATTTCTAAAAGGTTAAGAATCATAATGTTGTTCTGGTGTATTCTGTTAGGTGTCTCCACTTCCTTTAAATAGTTATATTTCACACCTCACTGAGTGATGCTTATCTCTGGTTTCCATTCACACTTCTGCACATCAGCAGCAGTAGCAGAATAAGAATGTTGTCAACCACCAGCAGGGTTGGGGTCAATTCCATTTCAATTCCACTCAATTCAGGAAGTAGACTGAAATTATAATTCCAATTATCTTCAAAGCTTTTCAATTATGAAAAATATTGAATTGGAATTAGGTTTATTTCTGAATTGACTGGAATTTAAATGGGATTGACCCCAATGGTAACACTTTGACACTTGTGTGAATAATGAATGTCGTAACACTTTAATTATTCAGTTTTTTATGGCTGATTCTGACACCTACAGAAGTGTGTCAAAACCCACATTTATTAAAATGTGTTTTTCCTGCCAAGAAGTTTCCTTTTGTTTGAAAGTTTGTAAGGAATTATTTACAGTCATGTGTTTTTCCATCATATTTTACATAACTTGTATAAAAATACATGTTATGACACTGTCAGTAAGCATTATGCCCATCATCATCATATAAGCCAGATAGGCCTGTCACGCACATGTCCCTTCTATCAGTTATCAGTCAAAAAAGAGGGTGTCTTGTCCTGCTCCTGCATTCATCCCAGTCATCAGCAACAGATCATTGGTGTAGGTACATGTCTGACATCAATGTGTGCACCATTACAATGATAATGTTGACAAGTACTGTAGGCTATGGTGTAATGGAATGTTTTTCCTTGTGTGGTAGATGTTACTGTGGGTTTTGACATTGTTATGTAGGTTTCATAACCAGCCATAGAATAACACAATACATGTAGTGTTATGACATATAATGACATGGTTATGATTGTGTCATAACGTGCTATGACGCTAGGTTTCAAGTAAGGTTTTACCAAAATTAATACTAGAATCTTACATTTGTGTAGATGGGTATTACTGTATGTTGATTAGTGTGTATTGTTGTGTATTGTTAGGTATTACTGCACTGTTGGAGCTAGGAACTCAAGCATTTCACTTCACCCACGACAACATCTGCTACAGATGTGTATACGATAATACGACCAATACAGTTGATGCATTTGGATGTAATATTGTCATGTCTGTTTTTATGTAGCTGACGCTAAGAATTAAGTTCTGTTGTGGAATGACATGGCACTGTGTTTCAGGTGTTCTGGGACAACGCACTGTGATGATCTGTGCCTTAAAGGAATCATCAGTGGAGCTGACCTGTCCTGTTCCCAGTTGGACCCAAGTCACAGAGATAGTCTGGTATAACCAATGGTTGAATCATAAGCCTTATGATCTGAGATTGGACCCTAAGTATGAAGGTCGTGTAGAATACCATGGAACTACAGAGAAAGACTGCATCCTGAGAATCACAGACCTGAGAGACGGTGACAAAGCAATATATCGCTTCAGATATAAAACAGACAACTCAGGATGGAAGTCCGGCTCATATAGATTCGCTCTCTCTGTTACAGGTACTGTAAAATTGTGAAAACAGTACAACACAATAAACACAATTACCAGTAACAGTAAAAGGGGTTAAATGATGAATTTGATGAATTTGCTCCTTTTAATTTCAGAACCCAGAACAGTCTGTCATGACAGATTATAATGTTGTCATACACTCTCATTCAGACCTGCAGGTGAAGGTGACTCCTGACACAGTAGCAGAAGGACGTAGTGTCACACTGACCTGTAGCACCACCTGTACTCTGACTGACAACCCCAACCCCACCTACATCTGGTACAAGAATGGACAAAATGTAAAGGAGGACACTTCCAGCCTGTACTCAGACTACTTTAGTGATGCAGACAGTTACTCCTGTGCTGTTAAAGGCCATGAGGATCTGCACTCTCCTGCAGTGTGTGAGTCTGGATTATATTGGGATCGTTTGTAGCTAACCTTTCTTTTAACAAAGTAAGGCAATTTGCTAACATCAAGGTATGTCTGAACAAAACAATTTAATGTATTTTCAGGTGCTCAGGGTCAAAACAGCTGGAGAGTGACTTACACCAAGAGGAGAATCTGTGTCTTGAAGGGCTCCACAGTGGACATATCCTGCTCTTACACTCATCCCACTAGTTATATAGAACAAGGTTCATTCTGGTTTACACAGAAACACCCTGTAGATCTCAGTTCATATTTCAGAGTATGCAGGTCATGTGGAGTACAATAGGAACACAGAGAACCACCACACCATGACAATAACAGACCTGACAGAGAAGGACTCAGCTGAATACAAATTCAAATTAATAACAACAGATGAGGGGAGATGTTCTGGCCTTCCTGGTGTGATGTTGACTGTCACAGGTAATACTCCACCTACAGTTAGTACTGTAATAGGACAAGTCTAATCACATGACAAGCCTGTCTGGAGTCAAATATGACTGATGTTTCCTCTTAGATATCCTGTTGGAGATGGATCCTACGTCTGTGTCAGAGGGGGAGAGAGTCACACTGAGATGTAGAACCAAATGTACAGTCGGTCTCAACCCCACCTACATCTGGTACAAGAACGGACAACGTCTAGAGCAGAGGACTTCCTCTAAAAACTATAACTATGTCAACAGTAAGGATGCAGGCAGCTACTCCTGTGCTGTAAAAGGCCACGAGGATCTCCACTCTCCTGCAGTCTGTGAGTCTAGATGATTTAGTTATAATTTCACAATATCAAATAACAGCTAAAATTGTTATTGATTTACAAAATACTGAAAATGGTCAAGTAGTTTACCTACCACTAAAGTGAACAGAAATACAAAGTATAACTAACAGATATCTTCATATTGTTTCAGGTGTTCATAATTCAAACTGCTGGAGTGTGACTTACACCAAGAGGAGAATCTGTGTCTTGAAGGGCTCCACAGTGGACATATCCTGCTCTTACACTCATCCCACTAGTTATATAGAACAAGGTTCATTCTGGTTTACACAGAAACACCCTGTAGATCTCAGTTCATCTCCAGAGTATGCAGGTCGTGTGGAGTACAATAGGAACACAGAGAACCACCACACCATGACAATAACAGACCTGACAGAGAAGGACTCAGATGAATACAAATTCAGATTACTAACAACAGATGAGGGGAGATGTTCTGGCCTTCCTGGTGTGATGTTGACTGTCACAGGTAATACTCCACCTACAGTTAGTACTGTAATAGGACAAGTCTAATCACATGACAAGCCTGTCTGGAGTCAAATATGACTGATGTTTCCTCTTAGATATCCTGTTGGAGATGGATCCTACGTCTGTGTCAGAGGGGGAGAGAGTCACACTGAGATGTAGAACCAAATGTACAGTCGGTCTCAACCCCACCTACATCTGGTACAAGAACGGACAACGTCTGAACAACCCAATCACCAGTTATAACAGCCTGATCCTAGACCCAGTCAGCAGTGAGGATGCAGGGAACTACTCCTGTGCTGTAGAAGGCTTTGAGAGAATCCTCTCTCCAGAAGAGACTCTCACTGTCAGATGTGAGTACATGGGGTGTTGATATATCTACAGTGAAAGTCATTGATATCATCTCTCTAATACATGGTTCTACATGTCAGTGTAATATACTAATTTACATTATCTCTTGCGGCCATACATGTTATATGAGTTATTTTGTGTCATCTTCAACACCAGATGGCCCAAAGAACACCTCAGTGTCAGTCAGTCCCAATGGTGAAATAGTGGAAGGCAGTTCAGTGACTCTGACCTGCAGCAGTTATAATTATGTGTTGGCTTATGAGATCCCTTGACAAGTATTATACGATCCCCAAGTATTAACATGTATTGTGTTGATATTCGGTAATATGGTAGTTTTTAGATTATAATAACATGCCATGTACTCATATTATCTATATTTTATTATAGGGAAACAAACCTCAGTTCTGACTGCAGCTGTAGGAATCATAGTGGTTGTTCTGGTTCTCATCCTCTGTCTCTCTGGACTCATGTGGTTCAGGTGAGTGAGATTGCATATCTTTTATATAATTGCACTTTAGTAACTTCATTGATTAATTGATTTCTTCATACATTAATTTAATGAATGTGTAAAACAGGAAGAAGGCCTCCAAATCCACCTCTGACACAAGAGACACAAGAGTTATAGCACATGATGGACAGGTGAGTCTGTTGGAATTAGAAGGTGACTGTGATGACTGTGTGTGCTTTGTGGAACATTTCCTCATGTTGTCTGTCCTCTCACCCCATCAGGGAGACTCTAGTACAGTGTATGACAACATCTCAAGCATGGCCATGACCCCTACTGCAGCACAAATCAAATCAAATCAAATCAAATTTATTTATAAAGCCCCCCTTACATCAGCTGATGTCACAGAGTGCTGTACAGAAACCCAGCCTAAAACCCCAAACAGCAAGCAATGCAGGTGTAAAACTACTTGACCATTTTCAGTATTTTGTAAATCAATAACAATTTTAGCTGTTATTTGATATTGTGAAATTATAACTAAATCATCTAGACTCACAGACTGCAGGAGAGTGGAGATCCTCGTGGCCTTTTACAGCACAGGAGTAGCACAGACAGCTACCACAGACAACCAGGATGATGTTCACTATGCCAGCGTCCACTTCTCTCCCTCCAAAAACCAGGAAGTGCCTCTGTACTCCACCGTCCAAAAACAGAGACAAGACGAAGATGTCCAATACGCTGCTGTGAAATTCAACCGCCCCAGTTCTGCCACCTAGTGAGCATATTCTGCCATTACAACTACAGTAAATTGTGAACACATTGTGAACACACAGCATTAAAGAAGAAGTTTGCTTGATTACAACCAAACACACTAATCAGAGAAGAAACAACAACGTGTGACATTTTAGAACTGTATTGTTTGCATGTTGATAGTATTTGAATGTCCCCAAGTTTGGGAACCACTGTAAAAACCTCTCTCTGCTCGCTTCCTCTCTCTCTCTGTCTCCTCTACTTCCACCTGCATTGCAGCCTGTCTCAGCCTCTCCACTGAGCGCCACATCACTGTCTGTCTCAGTAGCCTACTCTCTGTAAAGGACTTAGTAGCGTATGGTTTGCTGCTGCTGAGGTAGACTCCATCCTTCTAGCAGGCTAAGTAATACTAACCAGAGCCCTTCAACGTTACTGCAGTCTAAATGTCTGCTGGCAGCTATACCCCCGACCTGACTGACTGACATACAGTATGTATCCACAAGAGACTATTTACCAGTTGTGCACTCATTCTCCGAGAGTGACTTTTTGTTTGTGGGATGTCTGTAGACACGGCAGGAGTCGCGGGACAGTTAAACAAATTGCCTTTTGTCCGGCATGTCGCAGAGCAACCTGTGAGCTGGGGTATTTCGTTTCACGTCGCCCTCGGCCTGTGCTGTGAGAAGGGGAATTAGCCGTTTGAGAGAATGGTGAATGTGCTGCTAAAGGAAAATGTGCTGCTAAGGAAAATCAGGGAGGCAGATCTGGGGGAAGCAGGCAAACATAATGAACAAATCACAGTTCATGATTCCAATTGTTCATAAATAGGCAGGAGCGATAACTCAGATCAAGAATATAAGCGTTCTGAGCTTTGAACAATGCTGGAAGAAATATTTAGATGTTGATGCGTAATTCATTTTCTTTATTGTGTACAGTATTTATATTAGGCTATTATTATTATTTTCAAATTATATATTTTTTTCAAGATGGTGACCTTAGTCCTTGGTGAGCTGTTTTTTAATTGAATTGCAATTATAGTGCAGTCGCCTGCCAGATCTCACAATGCCTGGATAGGTGTTTGTGTTTTAAATATCAGTTAACCCGTGATTCCTGATTGCGCAATCGATGATGTGGCACACATCTATTGGTTGCTGCGCACAGCTTGACTGTAATGTAGTCAGCCTGGAACGCCCCTAGTGTCCATGGGGTGTTCTAAAATCCACACCAGACCACCTTAAATGAAACAAGTAGTGTGCTACCGTGGATTTTAGAACAAGGCCCATATATTCAGTTCAGTGAATTTATACTGTACATGTCTGTTCAGTGGACTAATACATGGAAGATGGCGCCATATAAGTTGGCGCCGGAGAAGAAGGCAGACATTTTACATGTCCCCAACCGATTGTGTTATTTTTGTTTGTTTCTTGCGTTGTTTCTAACCTATTGTTTTACTTATTTTGTACATAATGTTACCGCTAATGTCTCTTATGACCGAAAATAACTTCTGGACATCAGGACTGCGATTACTCCCCAAGGACTGGCAGAATCCTTTTTTTCCATTAACGAGTCTGAAGAGCCCGACATGAACGATATACTGCTTTCTCAGAAACAGGCCCAGATCCCTGGGATTTGCGTGTAGAAGAGGAGGAGAAAAATAACACCTGGTGCATGATATCTAAGGACGTCTCGAGCTATTGCTCGCCTGAGGTAGAGTATCTCATGATAGAGTATCTCATGATAGGCTGTACCTAGAGAGATTTCATCTGTTTTTTCGTAGCTGTTTACATACCACCACAGACTGATGCTGGCACTAAGACCACATTCAATGAGCTGTATTCCGCCATGAGCAAATAAGAAAACGCTCACCCAGAGGCGGCGCTCCTAGTAGCCGGGGAATTAAATGTAGGGAAACTTAAATCAGTTTAACCAAATTTCTATCAGAATGTTAATTGAGCAACCAGAGGGAAAAAGGTTCTGGACCACCTATACTCCACAGACAGTGATGCATTTAAAGCTCTCCCTCGCCCTCCATTTGGCAAATCTGACCATAATTCTATCCTCCTGATTCCTGCTTACAAGAAAAATGTAAGCAGGAAGCACCAGTGACTAGATCAATAAAAAAGTGGTCAGATGAAACAGATGCTAAGCTACAGGACCGTTTTGCTAGCACAGACTGGAATATGTTCCAGGGATTCCTCCGATGACATTGAGGAGTACACAACATCAGTCATTGGCTTCATCAATAAGTGCATCGATGACGTCGTCCCCACAGTGACCGTATGTACATATCCCAACCAGAAGCCATGGATTACAGGCAACATCCGCACGGAGCTAAAGGCAAGAGCTGCCGATTTAAAGGAGCGGGACTCTAACACGGAAGCTTATAAGAAATCCCGCTATGCCCTCCGACGAACCATCAAACAGGCAAAGCATCAATACAGGACTAAGATTGAATCGTACTACAACGGCAGGGCTTGTAAACCATTAGACTACAAAGGGATACACAGCCATGAGCTGCCCAGTGACACGAGCCTACCAGACGAGCTAAACTACTTCTATGCTTGCTTCGAGGCAAATAACACTGAAACATACATGAGAGCACCAGCTGTTCTAGAAGACTGTGATCACGCTCTCCGCAGCCGATGGGAGTAAGACCTTTAAACAGGTCAACATTCACAAGGCCACAGGGCCAGACGGATTACGAGGACGTGTACTGCGAGCATGCGTTGACCAACTGGCAAGTGTCTTCACTGACATTTTCAACCTCTCCATGTCCGTGCCTGTAATGGCAACATGTTTTAAGGAGACCACCATAGTGCCTGTAAACAAGAACACTATGGCAACCTGCCTAAATGACTACCGACCCGTAGCACTCACATCAACACCATTATCCCAGAAACCCTAGACCCACTCCAATTTGCATTCCGCCCAAACAAATCCACAGATGATGCAATCTCCATTGCACTCCACACTGCCCTTGCCCACCTGGACAAAAGGAACACCTAAGGAACACCTATATTCATTAACTACAACTCATCGTTCAACACCATAGTAACCTCAAATCTCATCAATAAGCTAAGGACCCTGGGACTAAACACCTCCCTCTGCAACTGGATCCTGGACTTCCTGACGGGCCACCCCCAGGTGGTAAGGGCAGGTAACAACACATCCGCCACGCTGATTCTCAACAAAGGGGCCCCTCAGGGGTGCGTGCTCAGTCCCCTCCCTGTTCACTCATGACTGCACGGCCAAGCATGACTCCAACACCATCATTAAGTTTGCCGATGACACAACAGTGGTAACCTTGATCACCGACAACGACCAGACAGCCTATAGGGAGGAGGTCAGAGACCTGGCCGTGTGGTGCCAGGACAACAACCTCTCCCTCAATGTGATCAAAACAAAGGAGATGATTGTGGACTACAGGAAAAAGAGGACCGAGCACGTCCCATTCTCATCGACTGGGCTGCAGTGGAGCAGGTTGAGACCTTTAAGTTCCTTGGTGTCCACATCACCAACCAACTAACATGGTCCAAGCACATTAAGACAGTCGACAAAAGGGCACAACAAAACCTATTCCCCCTCAGGAGACTGAAAAGATTTGGCATGGGTCCTCAGATCCTCAAATGGTTCTACAGCGGCACCATCGAGAGAATCCTGACTGGTTGCATCACTGCCTGGTACAGCAACTGCTCGGCCTCCGACCGCAAGGCACTACAGAGGGTAGTCGAATGGCCCAGTACATCACTGGGGCCAAGCTTCCTACAATCCAGGACCTCTATACCAGGCGGTGTCAGAGGAAGGCCCTAAAAATTGTCAAAGACTCCAGCTACCCTAGTCATAGACTGTTCTCTCTGCTACCGCAAGGCAAGTGGAAACTGGAACGTCAAGTCTAGGTCCAAGAGGCTTCTAAACAGCTTCTACCTTCAAACCATACAACTCCTGAACACCTAATCAAAATGGCCATCCAGACTATTTGCACCCCCCATTTTACGCTTCTGCTACTACTACCTACATGTACATATTACCTCAATTACCTCGACTAACCGGTGCCCCCGCACATTGACTCGGCACCTGTACCCCCTGTATATAGGCTCGCTATTGTATTTTACTGCTGCTCTTTAATTATTTGTTCCTTTTTTAGGTATTTTTTAAAAAACTGCATTGTTGGTTAAGAACTTTGTTATAGAAATTTTGTTCTCAATGTTCATAAACTGAACTTCAATTAAACAAACTGTCTGTTACCCAGTATTTGTAAGATACTGGTTGAAATGAGACAAACAAAGGCCCAATATATAATGGTCAAATGTAGATTATTTATTCACGGGAGAGCTCTGAGCTCTAAAAGGTGTACACAGTCTTTTATATGGTACAATGTTGAAATACAAAAAAAATACAAAGGCCCCACCATATTCCCCACCCTTTCCAGGAAATAGTGTTTTCCCACAGTACCCATTCATTCCTTATCACAATCTTTGCAACATAAGTCAAACTCGGGCTGTTCTTTAACTATCCCTCCTGTCTTCAAGGACAGGGGCCTCTCGCATGTGTCTGGTAGAATCAAAGAATTCTTTGTTCTCCCAGATACTCCCTAGATGAAGTCGTACCAGCTTGTTCCACTTCTACACACAAAGTTAATATCTAGACATACACACATCAATTGGACTACCATATGTCTTATAACCCTATCTCTATTGCATACATTTTCAGAATGGAATATTCTTAAGTCGTACAAACATTTAGTCATTAACCATAACATCTATAAACTTGTAAGTAAGCATTTCACTGTAAGGTCTACATCTGTTGTATTCAGCCTTGTGACAAATAAAAATGTATTTGACTTTAACTATCGCCACACTACTGATATCTTGTATTTCTGCCTTTTGGACACATGATGGCGCCATTGAACCACGTAACCATGAGTGGCAAGGCTGTAGGCTAGCACACTTGGCTATATGCTTGTCAGGGTTCACTTTGAGTCCATTGTTCTGAAGATCAGTGAGCTGAACACATCTCTTTCACACAAGCACACACTGGAAATTCAGAGCAACTTGCATTGGCCTTGGCATAATGACAGCTCACTGTTGTCTGTTGTTTCTAGCTAGCTAATGTGGATAGCTAAATGTTAGCTAACTAGCTAGCTAGCAAGTTAAGTATGGGGTCTTACTGTAATTCAGCTGCAGCGCAGCGCATCGTATTGTTCACAATCCAGTCCATTCAGAGTAGCTCTGTGATGCACAAAATGCTTGTTTATCGCTGAATAACAGCAGCTTCATGTAGCTAACACGCTAGCTGAGCTCACTAGTTCACTCAATACAAACGCCAGTTCAACATAAGTCACAATAACACTGTATTTCTACGTGCATGCCTGGTTCATTCTATATATATATATATATTTTTGACATTTTCTACCTTCTATTTTGTATATTCTCAGCAGACTAGTAGAGACATATGAAGCCTGGAGGCTGCAGTAATGTTGAGATGTCAGTAGGGAGAGCTCTAGTCTAGAACACTGGAACCAAAGATACTCCCCTTTCATCTGTTCTGGAACCTACAGTACCACTTTGATGCAGCTGATGAAGAGTGATAGGAATGGGTCACATTTTGCCTCTTATAAAACATGTAGGCCCACTCCTCAAATAAAGAAATGCAACTACAGTATGCTGACTTTAGACCATTTTCTAATTAGATACAGTAACATCCCTTATGTGACATGCTGTTCCTGCATGTTAATGCCCTGACTAGGCTACTTTTAAAATGTGTCAACCACAGAACTCACACTTAGGCTATGCCTGCTTCTACTAACACTTACAGTAGACTACTTCTTGTTTCCATGCAGTCACAGTAAGTTGACTAACTGTTCAAGACCTCTCCCCTTCACTTCACTCTGTAAGTACACTTGACGATATCTTGAAATATAGTTTTAGTTTTGATGTTTTTAGCCATACATCACATGACTTCCTGTATCTTTGTACTTGTTGGTTTATATTGAACTGTGTTTTGGTTGTTACATCAGGGCCTGTATTCATAAAGTGTCTCAGACGGTCCATATAATTATGATCTAAAAAGGCTAAACTGATCCCAGATCAGCTCTCCTACTCTGATACACTTTGTGAATACTGATCCTGGACTGTGGTTTCATGTGTTTAGTTCAGTTCAGTTTATTCAATTGCATGTTTAAAACATGATCAGTAGAGTATGCCAGTAATACCCAGATCTCCATTCAATAGGGTCATGTTCACTGTCAAAGTATAACAGGGTCAAGTATAACTGTGTGTGTGTGTGCGCGCGCGCATGTGATGTGTCTGTGTAAATGTATTTTTACATATTAATCAGATTGTTGGATATACAGTCACAACCAAAATTATTGTCACCCTTGACAAATACTGAGCTACATTGTATGCTACAAAAGATGGGATGTACATTGTACATGTGGTTTCACATAAAGACTTGTACATGTTATTTTAAGAGCTCTGAGAGCAATAGATTGTTGTGGAGACCTGCATGGCACCTGCAATGTAATGGGGGTTGGTTCCCTGAACCACCCATATGTAAAATATATGCACATATAACTGTAAGTCGCTTTGGATAAAAGCATCTGCTAAATGGCATTATTTATTGACAGCAGACTACAATACACTACGCAGTCAATACAGCAGGCTATGGTGATGTTCAGTGATGCCTCTGATAGATAAAGCTACAACCAGTACTGTACAACAGAGGAGGCTGGTGGGCAGAGATATAGGAGGAATGGCTGGAATGAATGGAACAGTATCTATTCATTCTATTCATGTTACTGCACAAATGAATGAGGACCTCAGGACTGGAGGATGCAGTAATGTTGAGATGCCACTAGGTCGGAGCTCTAGTCTAGAACACTGGAACCTTCAGTAGCACTTCGATGCAGCTGATGAGGAGTGTTAATTGAATGTGTTTGTAGAATAGAATGAAGGACATCATGGAACTGACCAAATGTAAATGGAACATTGACCTGTTCCATGTTGAACTCAGAGGGACAAGGCAACACATTCTAAGATACTATAAACATTCCTTAATATAATAGTCAACATATTGTTAACATGGTTCTGTATTTAATGAAAAGTGGAAATGGGGGACATTTTGTCAATTTTAGAAATGTAGGACCCACTCTGATACAGTAACCTCCCTTCTCATGTTAATGTCTTGAAGAGGAAGGAGAGGACAGTTCTGTATCAGCTACTTGTGTCCTGACTACTTTACATATGAGTCAATCACTGAACTGACACTTACTGTCAGTTCCCACTCACTGCTAGTTAGTTGACTTACTAGTTAGAGACCTCTCCCCTTCACTTCACTCTGTAAGTACTCCTGACAATATCTTGAAATATAGTTTTTGGTTATTTATTTTTAGTTATTAGTCATATACTTGAGGGTAATGTATCATTTTACTTCTTGTTATGTTTTGAGCTGTGTTTTGGTTGTTACATCAGGGTCAGTATTCATAGTGTCTCAGTGTAGGAGTGTTGATCTACATAGGGATGAGATGATTAACCAGGGTAAAAAAGACATGCAAACAAACATTGTTATCCCTGCTCAGTGTGCGTGTGTGCCAGTGTGTGGGTGTGAATGGAAACAGTGGATTTATCTTTGGGCCCTTTGTGACCTGACTGATAGGGAGTAGGGTTGACATCTATACTGTGTAGGATGTGTGTTTTAACTTTTTCTACATCCATAACAACCAGCTCTCTAGACTTTGATACAGACTCCATGGGCCTTATGGCCCTTCACTGCAGATGGTCTCTCTCTCTGTGTGTGTGTGTGTGTGTGTTACTTGCTGTTTAGCCTCACAGCCTGGTGGTCAGTCTTTAGGCTGCTGTACAGCTTGACGGACCGTAGAGGATTGAACATTTATCCTCCTATATTTGGGGTTCTGAGAATAAAACAGCTTCAGAACAATGAATGTAGAAATATGTGTTTACAGTACTACACATCTGTTCAATAAGTGATTGTTGTTGTTGATGATGATGACTACTGTATATATTAGGAAATTATTTTTGCATCAACTTAAATAGACTGACGTAGACAGACATGCAACACGTCACACACATTACATACATAGTGCAATAGACTTACAGACAGACAGTATTCAAATAGACAACCACATAGCACAACACAACACAATATGAGCCTGGTTCATTTTCAGTAATGAGGCCCTGTACCCCATTTACAGTTTCTACTTCAATGTATCAGGTGGAGTTATTCACCAGCTATAGAGTGAGTTGTTGTTTATGTTTCTAAGACTGCAGGGTGGGAGATGCAACAATGGCCTTGAGAACAGCAGGAAGTATGTTGGTGGTCTGTCTCTGGTTTGTAGCAGGTATGGTCTCATTCATAATGTTTTAGTTGCCCTGTATATCAATCTACAGACATTTCTAAAAGCATAACAATTGTAATGTTATTCTGATGTGTTCTGTTAGGAGTCTCCACTTCACTTTAAATAGTTATATTTCACACCTCACTGAGTGATGCTTGTCTCTGGTTTCCATTCACACTTCTGCACATCAGCAGCAGTAGCAGAATAAGAATGTTGTCAACCACCAGCAGGGTTGGGGTCAATTCCATTTCAATTCCACTCAATTCAGGAAGTAGACTGAAATTCTAATTCCAATTATTTTCTATGTTTTTCAATTAGGAACATTTAGAAAATGTGGAATTGGAACTTGGTTTACTTTCTGAATTGACTGGAATTTAAAAACGGGATTGACCCCAACCCTGGCCACCAGTGCTTTTTACTTCCATGATGTATATTGAAATGAATCCTATAATGATATAAGGGAATGTACATTGGAGTAGATGGGTCCTACAGTATCCTGCACATGTTTACATGCATTTGGATGTAATAT
This sequence comes from Brachymystax lenok tsinlingensis, assembly GCA_030435695.1. Lineage (NCBI taxonomy): Eukaryota > Metazoa > Chordata > Actinopteri > Salmoniformes > Salmonidae > Brachymystax > Brachymystax lenok. The sequence goes on along the minus strand of CM059812.1, from coordinate 52,626,377 downwards.
TGTAATGTCTGTTTTTTATAGTCTTGATGTCACAAGTGAAGTTCTCTAATGGTTGAGTCCTGTGACACTGTGTTTCAGATGTTCTGGGGCAAAATACTGTGAGGAGTGTCTGTGCCTTAAAGGGGTCATCAGTGGACATGCGCTGTCCTATTCCCAGTGTGACCCAAGTCACAGAGATAGTCTGGTATAACACATGGTTGAATGGTAAGCCGTATGATCTGAGATGGGACCCTATGTATGATGGTCGTGTGGAATACCGTGGAACTACAGAGAAGGACTGCATCCTGAGAATCACAGACCTGAGACAGAATGACATAGAAACATATTACTTCAGATATAAAACAAACCAGTATTCAGAATGGAAATATTCATATGGATTCACTCTCAGTCTCACAGGTACTGTATAAATAGTACAACTCCAGTTATTTATTACATGTTCTATGAGAACAGTGAAATGGTGGTGACTGACAGACTTCCTCCATTATTGTTTCATAACCTCTCCCCTTCAGATCTAAAGGTGGAGAGGAACTATTACAACACACTGGACCTGTAGCACCACCTGTACTCTGACTGGTAACCCCACCTACATCTGGTACAAGAACGGACAACATCTAGATGAGAGCACCTCCCCCCAGTACAGAGACCCAGTCTCCAGTAACTATGAAGACAGCTACTCCTGTGCTGTAAAAGGCTATGAGGATCTCCACTCTCCTGCAGTCTGTGAGTGCGAAAAGAAGTGTTGATTCAAACACAGTGTTTCACTCTAGCAATACCCACAGCTCAAATGGTTATGATTTATACTGAAACGACTTGAAATGAACAGTTTACTTCTTTACTTTGCACCTATAGAAACAAGACATGAAAAGTTAAAACTATAAACAGATATCCTCTTTATTTTTCAGGTGCTCAGGGTCAAAACTGCTGGAGTGTGACTTACACCAAGAGGAGAATCTGTGTCTTGAAGGGCTCCACAGTTAACATATCCTGCTCTTACACTCATCCCATTAGATATATAGAACAAGGTTCATTCTGGTTTACACAGGAACACCCTGTAGATCTCAGTTCATATTCAGAGTATGCAGGTCGTGTGGAGTACAATAGCAACACAGAGAACCACCACACCATGACAATAACAGACCTGACAGAGAAGGACTCAGCTGAATACAAATTCAGATTAATAACAACAAATGAGGGGAGATGTTCTGGCCTTCCTGGTGTGATGTTGACTGTCACAGGTAATACTCCACCTACAGTTAGTACTGTAATAGGACAAGTCTAATCACATGACAAGCCTGTCTGGAGTCAAATATGACTGATGTTTCCTCTTAGATATCCTGTTGGAGATGGATCCTACTTCTGTGTCAGAGGGGGAGAGAGTCACACTGAGATGTAGAACCAAATGTACAGTCGGTCTCAACCCCACCTACATCTGGTACAAGAACGGACAACGTCTAGAGCAGAGGACTTCCTATAAAAACTATAACTTTGTCTCCAGTAAGGATGCAGGCAGCTACTCCTGTGCTGTAAAAGGCCACGAGGATCTCCACTCTCCTGCAGTCTGTGAGTCTAGATGATTTAGTTATAATTTCACAATATCAAATAACAGCTACAATTGTTATTGATTTACAAAATACTGAAAATGGTCAAGTAGTTTACCTACCACTAAAGTGAACAGAAATACAAAGTATAACTAACAGATATCTTCATATTGTTTCAGGTGTTCATAATTCAAACTGCTGGAGTGTGACTTACACCAAGAGGAGAATCTGTGTCTTGAAGGGCTCCACAGTGAACATATCCTGCTCTTACACTCATCCCACTAGTTATTCAGAAAAAGGTTCATTCTGGTTTAAACAGAAACACCCTGTAGATATCAGTTCATATTCAAAGTATGCAGGTCGTGTGGAGTACAATAGGAACACAGAGAACCACCACACCATGACAATAACAGACCTGACAGAGAAGGACTCAGCTGAATACAAATTCAGATTAATAACAACAGATGAGGGGAGATGTTCTGGCCTTCCTGGTGTGATGTTGACTGTCACAGGTAATACTCCACCTACAGTTAGTACTGTAATAAGACAAGTCTAATCACATGAGAAGCCTGTCTGGAGTCAAATATGACTGATGTTTCCTCTTAGATATCCTGTTGGAGATGGATCCTACGTCTGTGTCAGAGGGGGAGAGAGTCAAACTGAGATGTAGAACCAAATGTACAGTCGGTCTCAACCCCACCTACATCTGGTACAAGAACGGACAACGTCTGACCAACCCAGTCAACAGTTTTAACAGCCTGATCCTAGACCCAGTCAGCAGTGAGGATGCAGGGAACTACTCCTGTGCTGTAGAAGGCTTTGAGAGAATCCTCTCTCCAGAAGAGACTCTCACTGTCAGATGTGAGTACATGGGGTGTTGATATATCTACAGTGAAAGTCATTGATATCATCTCTCTAATACATGGTTCTACATGTCAGTGTAATATACTAATCTATACTAATTTACATCATCTCTTGGTGCCTTACATGTTATATGAGTTCTTATTTGTTCTGTCATCTTCAACACCAGATGGTCCAAAGAACACTTCAGTGTTAGTCAGTCCCTCTGGTGAAATAGTGGAGGGCAGTTCAGTGACTCTGATCTGCAGCAGTGATGCCAACCCACCTGTCCAGAGTTACATCAGGTGGTACAAGAAGAATGGAGGTGGCTATCAGAGTATGACAGGACCTTATTTCAGCATGTCTTCAATCTAATCCAGTCATTTGACAGTGGAGAGTACTACTGTGAGGCCCAGAATGAGATTGGGACAGACAGGTCTAGGACCATAAACATGGATGTGAAATGTGAGTAGAGTAGAGCTCAGTGTTGGAATTCTAAGGTTGCAAACAAGTAGTAATGAACTAAAGTAGTCATTAAGCATAGCATGTACAAATGTGTTCTTGTTAATGTTTTGTGTATGTTATCGTTTTAGATAGTTCTCTGTTAATTACATTTTGAGAATTACATTTTGACATGACGTGATGTGAAGTTGTAATATAACTTCTGTCTTAATGCTCTGACAAAATCTATTTTACCGGATGGCCCAAAGAGCACCTCCGTGTCAGTCAGTCCCTCTGGTAAAATAGTGGAGGGCAGTTCAGTGACTCTGATCTGCAGCAGTGATGCCAACCCACCTGTGGACAAATACACCTGGTACAAGAAGAACGTAACCTCACCAAAAGCATCTGGACAGAGTTACAGCATCACTAACATCAGCTCTGAGGACAGTGGAGAATACTACTGTGAGGCTGAGAATAAATATGGACATCTCAACTCTTCTGTGTTTGTAGACGTTCATTGTAAGTACACCAAAACATCTCCTCTTTTGATCAGAGAATCACACGCATAATCTCTTGGTATCTTACATGTTGTGTGAGTTGATTGTTTTCTGTCACCTTCAACACCAGATGGCCCAAAGAACTTTGTAGTGTCAGTCAGTCCCTCTGGTGAAATAGTGGAGGGCAGTTCAGTGACTCTGACCTGCAGCAGTGATGCCAACCCACCTGTGGACAAATACACCTGGTACAAGAAGAACGTAGCCTCACCAAAAGCATCAGGACAGAGTTACAACATCACTAACATCATCTCTGAGGACAGAGGAGAATACTTCTGTGAGGCCCAGAATGGAAGAGGATCTATGAACTCTACAGCTCTGATGATCATTGTAGCAGGTAAAGTTCCATCTTCAATACTTCAATACAAAACGACATGTTTCAATCTAATGTTAATCATTATACTTTGTCTTATTACACCTTAGTTTATAACTATACATTGGGTTATAAGATCCCTTAACAAGTATTACATTAGCGTCCTGTATTATAGTTTATTTTTAGTTTATTATATCATGCCATGTACTCATATCATCCATATTTTATTATAGGGAAACAGACCTCAGTTGTGACTGCAGCTGTAGGAATCATAGTGGTTGTTCTGGTTCTCATCCTCTGTCTCTCTGGACTCATGTGGTTCAGGTGAGTTAAAATGCGTATTTTTTGGTTGTAGATTATTTAAATGTAGCACTCTGATTTACTATTAGCTTCGTTAATAAATTAATTAATTCATTCATGTGTTTACAAAACAGGAGAAAGGCCTCCAAACCCACCTCCAAAACACGAGACACATCAGAAAATGGACAGGTGAGTCTGTGGGAATCAGAAGACAACTGTGATGACTGTGTATGATTTGTGGAACATTTTCACTCCTCATGTTGTTTGTTCTCTTCTCATCAGGGAGACTCTAGTCCAGTGTATGACAACGTCTCAGGCATGGCCTTGACCCCTACTGCAGCACAGACAGCGGCCACAGATGACCAGGATGACGTTCACTATGCCAGCATCCACTTCTCTCGCTCCAAAATCCATGAAGTCCTTCTGTACTCCACCGTCCAACTGCCTCAACCCCAGGAACAGGATGAGGATGTCCAGTACGCTACTTTGAAATACAACCTCCCGAGTGCTGCCACCCGGTGAGCATATTCTACATTAAGGTCATTCATGTGCTGCTGCTTATTGTAGGAGATGTCAACAATATGCAAAACAGTTGACCCCTAGTGACTACTAGTGATGTAATTTCCTTCAACTACCAATCCAACAATGGACATCTCAAGACAATTACTATGACATGTCTATAATGAGGGAGTGATGTGATGATGGTTTTGATGAACTGTTCTCTCTGAGTTCTAAATGGTACCCTATTCCCTATTTAGTGCACTACTTTTGATCTGAGCCCTATAGGCCCTGGTCAAAGGTAGTGCACTTTAAAGGGTATAGGGTGCCACCATTTGGGATGCAGTCTTTGTTTCATTTTTGTTTCTCTCTCTTCAGACCAGCAGCAACACCAGCAGCTGAGGAGGACCCCTCTGTTCTCTACAGTACAGTAAACAAACCCAGAACAAAGAAGACCAGAACATAACAAGTTTGACAAAAACCTTGTATATCTGGACCTGTATATTTAAACTAAGTGACATAAGGCCTGAGGGGGTGTGGAATATTGACCATTATAAACCAGTAGGTTTGAGCCCTGAATGCCGATTTCCTGAAAGGTGTGGTATATCATACCGTATATACCATGGGTATGACAGAAAATTACTATTTACCGGTCTAATTACGATGGTCACCAGTTTCAGTTTTTTGGTATGTGGCTGTATTCAAGAACTCAGTGTTGTGTTGTGCATAAGTACAGCCCTTAGCCGTGGAATATTGGCCACATACCAAAACCCCATATAAGGTGACCAATGTAATGGAGAGTAAACTTATTGCTTAAGTTTATAATAGCAATAAGGCACTTCAGGGGTTTGTGGTATATATACTGCCAATATACAATGCTGTTTCAGCCAATCAGCATCCAGGACCCAAACCACCTAGTTTATAATAGTATATAACAATATTTTGAATCTAGCAGACAATTTTATCCAAATTCAATCAGTCATTACAGTCAAGTGTGAATACGTGTTTCATATGGGAAGTCCCAGCAGGAATGGAGCCCATGTGCCATGCTGTACAAACTGAGCCACACAGGGCTGACCTATTCACACTTATAGAGTAGGAGTGTCACGACTTCCTCCGATCCACTTTTCATTTTCCATTTGTTTTTGTCTTTGTTTTTCCACACCTGGTTTCAATTCCCCAATTACATGTTCTTTATTTAACCCTCTGTTTCCCCATGTTTGTGTGCGTGTTTGTTTGATTGTTCAGACAGTTACTTACGGCTGGTTATTTTGTTGCCGGGTTTTGTATAACGCCCGTTTATTAAGTGTGACAGGTGTTTTCCCGCAAGACCTGGAGTAATATTGTTTGTACTGGTGCTTCTTTATTAACTTCTTAGGGAGCGGCTCCCGAGGTGACGGTTTTGGAGAGTCTGGCGTGCCCAAAGTAAAATGCCTCCCACTGAGGCCCAGAAAATAGGATATGCACATAATTAGTACTATTGGATGGGAAACACTCTGAAGTTTCTAAAAGTGTTAACATAATGTCTGTGAGTGTAACAGAAAGGATATAGCAGGCGAAAACCAGAGAAAAATCCATCCGGAATTATTGTTTTTTGTGACCTTTGCTCTGTCTGCCTATTCATTTCAAAGGCAAGCAGCTCCGAGATGTCAGTACTTATGGCTTCCACTAGATGTCAACAGTCTCTATACAAAACCAGGAAACGGTGGCCCTGGCCAGAACGGATAGGGAGAGAATATGGTCAAGGGAGCTCAGATGTCAACAAGCTTTTTCGTGCGCACAACCGAGTGCGTCCACTGTTTTTTCCTTTCTTATCGCTCAGGCTACAATCCGGTTGAAATATTATAGTAAATATACATAAAAAGAATACCTAAGGAAACATAAAAATGATGTTTGATTTATTTGTAGAAATATGATAGGTATAATTTCAACGCGTTCTCTTCACGGTTCTATGGGCGACTCAACGGTGGATTTTTGATGGCTATGAAACACTTGTATATTGATACATTTTTAATAATTCAACTTTTGGATTTTGAATTTGGCGCTTTACATTTCACCGGGTAGTGTCGGGAGTGGGGCGCTAGCCTCCTTAAGAGGTTAAAATACCTTCTCCACGCATCTCTGCTCTCCTGCGCCTGACTCCTTTTCACCAGTTACCCACAGCCTGACAATGAGTTCTGATCTAGGATCAGTTTTCACTTTTTTAACAACGATGAATAAGAAAGGACCTTATATTTTTTTGTGTTTTTTTTTGTGTGAATATTTTGGGGGGAAGAATTTTAAATATTTCAGATTACAATATATTTTTCACAAAATGTTGTATTTCTGAAGTAGGCAACCTCAAGGTCCAGTTATACTTTATAAAGCTATGTATGTTATGTTATACTGTATGTCTGAAACAATCATCAAACTTGAGTCTAAGAGAGTCTAAGAACAAGAAAGTAATTGTATCTGTTTCTATTATATTGTAATACTTCCTATGGTACTGTTAGATGATGCACATAGTATAAGTTTGCTAGATTTTTAAAATTTGTATTAATTGTTTTTATGAAAATGTTATGCCTCAGTGTCCAGGAAGAGCTTGATGCAACGTTTGTAAGCGCTTTTATAAAAATAATTGTAAGCTAGTGTGATTTTTTTTTTTTACTTCATTGTCATTGTATTCACCAGAAAAGTTTTCAAAATCACACCTCTTCTACTGTACAGTACATACACTAACTACAAATAACAAACGTACATTGGTTTGTATAAAAATAGTGGTTAATTCACCTTCATCATCACCATCATCATGTCTGTACAAAATATATACATACACTTACATAAACAGCAATGTCCAGTACCTAGACACACAACCAGTTACATTAAATATTATTTATTGTCATTTTTTAAATTACATAACGTGGATTTTTGGAGTGTGGAGGGTAGTTCCATCAGCGAGGGCATTCCACTCCAGAACAAAGAAAGAAGGAACATTCCGGAATACTGGATGATTGATAATAATCCATCTCACAGTTAACAAGTTCAGACCAGCAGTGAGATTATTGCCTGATATGAGAATAACAGTCCACCATTTTGTCCAGCTAGTAGTTAGAGAATAGATTACATCACTGTTTAGTGAGAATGTGATGTCATATAGAATGAGTGCTATGGTCTCCAACATGGTGTGGCTCTTGACCCCCTAACTGTTGACCGACCTTCCCAGGTAGGTTCTCTCTCTTTGGGGACAGAGAGGGCCTAGGAGTGGAGGGGAGAGTGGAGATCCCATGGAGAGATCCCTTTTACGCCCCTGACAGCACCACTGAGTGTTTTTGGGACAGAGCTTGGGGCAGGGGCAGTGGGGGTAAATATGTGTGTCCCTTCTGTCAGGCCACACCCACAGGGAGTGTCACTAAATGACAATGTCGAGCAGATATGATGTTCTAATCCTGGACGGGAGGCAGGAAGGGACAAAAAGCACAAAGGATAAGAAGCAATTGTAGAGAAGGTTTAAACAGTAGAATAACAGAAGCAGGTCCTTAAAGTACCTGTCCAATGAAAATCTCACTTTTAAAACCTGATATTAAAGTACATATTATACACTATATTCTGTATGTATACACACATTAAAATAGCCTGTTCTCCATCTATAGTCTAATGTAGCCTGTTATCCATATACAGTCTAATGTAGCCTGTTATCCATATATATTCTAATGTAGCCTGTTATCCATACATAGGCTAATGTAGCCTGTTATCCATATATATTCTAATGTAGCCTGTTATCCATATATAGTCTAATGTAGCCTGTTATCCATATATAGTCTAATGTAGCCTGTTATCCATATATAGTCTAATGTAGCCTGTTATCTATATAAAGTAAAAATTATATTTTGCTTTTACCCTTTTTTCTCCCCAATTGGTACAGTCTTGTCTCATCGCTGCAACTCTCGTACGGACTTAGGAGAGGCGAAGGTCGAGAGCCATGCGTCCTCTGAAACACAACCCAACCAAGTCACACTGCTTCTTGACACCACGCCCGCTAAACCTGGAAACCAGCCACACCAATGTGTTGGAGGAAACACTGTGCAACAACGTAGGCGTGCATTGCACCCGGCTCACCACAGGAGTCACTAGAGCACGATGGAACAAGGACATCCCTTCCAACCAAACCCTCCTGTAACCCGGATGACACTGGTCCAATTGTCCCCCGCCCCATGGGTCTCCTGGTCACGGCCGGCTGCGACAGAGCCTGGACTCGAACCAGGATCTCCAGTGGCACAGCTAGAAACTGTGATGCAGTGCCTTAGACCACTGCGCCACTCAGGAGGCCCAGACCAAGTTGCTCCTAAAGTGTTTAATGATGATTTACTTTGTATTGCTGTCAGACATTACTCCACATTTTATATTACATAATACCATATTGTTCAGTGTCATTACAGGATAAACATATCAGCATCATGTTGTAAATAATAAAACAAATTGACAATAAAGACAATAAATACATGAATGAATTATTAATACATTGATTCATGACTATTTGCACTTTGATGTTGTTTCTTGTATTTCTGCCTATTGGACACATGCCAGCGCCATTGAACCACGTAGCCAATGAGTGGCTAGGCTGTAGGCTAGTCAGGCCTACTACATTACTGTCAGGAGATAAACTGTCATAGATCAACACACACACACACACAGAGTCAGTGTTAACTGAGTTGTCTCATTTCAGGTGGAGAGTTCAGACCCTGTGAAGAGGAAGGGAGTCTCACTAACAGGTGACATTATCACAATTGTCTCAGAATGATTATTTCTATTCACTGAAATGACCCCAGTTTAACACTGTATGTGTGTGTTCTCCTCCAGAGAAGGGTATTCAGCTGTTTAAGCAGGGCCAGTACACTCAGGATGTGGACATGTTCTCTGAGGATATCCACTGTAACCCCAAAGACCACAGATACACAACACCTTAAAGCTTAACCTATGACCCCAAACACCACATGTACACAACATATCACACCACTATGATCTCTGACCTGAAATTAGATCTCTGTCATCTTGTGTTTTAATGTGTCCCCTCTCTCTCTGTCTCTCTCTCTCAGGTTCTTTGGGAATTGTTCATACTGCTACTGGTGTCTGGAGCTCTACCCGTCTGTCCTATCAGACGCTCAGAAGTCCATCCAGCTCGCCCCTGATTGGCCCAAGGGATACTTCCGCAAAGGGAGTGCACTGATGGGGTTGAAGGTCAGTGTCTGAGCTCTCTACTGTCAACGTGGACATTGCTGTGTGTGTGTCTGTCTGTGAAATCGGACTCTCCATCTCCCATCTCTCCCCTCCCTTTCTCCCCCTCTCTTCCTCCCCTCTTCTCTCTCCAGCGGTATGGTGAGGCAGAGAGGGCCATGCAGCAGGTGTTGAAGCTGGATCAGGACTGTGAGGAGGCCTCCACTGAGCTCTTCAACTGCGAGGTCCTGCAGCTCATGGTGAGGGGGAGACAGGGGTCAGGGGTCAGGATCTAGTCTTGTGTTATTGGATTTCTCAAAGTGTCCAAAGCTTTGTTGATTGGTGAACTTGTCTGCTTCTTCGCATTTTTTTTTTTTTCTGAGATCTGCACTGATATCAGTTTTTCAATACTCTCTCTCTCTCTCTCTCTCTCTCTCTCTCTCTCTCTCTCTCTCCTCTCTCTCCCTGTAGGATCTGGGTTTTGAGGAGATGCAGAGTGTGTTGCTGCTAGAAGTTTACAACGGTGCAGGCTGCTCTCAGCTCTCCTGGGGCTGCCAGATGTATAGTATAGACAGTCTGCACTAACAGACCCCACCACATTGGGCATAGTATAGACAGTCTCCACTAGCAGACCCCACCACAGTGGGCATAATATAGACAAACTGCACTACCAGACCCAACCACAGGGGGCATAGTATAGACAGGCTGCACTACCAGACCCCACCACAGTGGGCAAAGTGCAGACAGGCTGCACTACCAGACCCCACCACAGTGGGCAAAGTACAGACCGTCTGCACTACCAGACCCCACCACAGGGGGCACACCTACAGCACAGAATCTAGAATTAGACTGTAGAACCTTAATATTATTTATCCCACAGAGGATAAATAAATATCGTTTTTTAATTGAATATAGGGCATGTTCCAGGCAGACTAAATTACAGTCATCAGCCTGCTCTCACAACACCTGGATAGGTGTTTAAGATATCAGCTAACCCAATCATGATATAGCAATCTGATGCCCGACTGCAGTCAATGACATGGCACGCAACCATGAGTCAGCCTGGAACGTCACCAGTGTCCATGGGGTGTTCTAACATCCACACTAGACCACCTTAAATGAAACAAGTAGTGTGTAGCTGTGGATATTGGAACGAGGCCCATATATTCAGTTCAGTGAATTTATACATATGCACTGAGTATACCAATCATTAAGAACACATTCCTAATATTGAGGTCCACCTTTTGCCCTCAGAACAGCCTGAATTCATCAGGGCATGGACTCTACAAGGTGTCAAAAGCGTTCCACGGGGAAGCTGGCCCATGTTGACTCCAATGCTTCGTACAGTTGTTTCAAGTTGGCTGGATGTCCTTTGGGTGGTTGACCATTCTTGATACACACGGGAAACTGTTGAGCATGAAAAACCCAGCAGCGTTGCTGTTCTTGACACAAACCGGTGCGCCTGGCACCTACTACCATACCCTGTTCAAAGGCACTTAAATCTTTAGTCTCACCCATTCACCCTCTGAATGACACACAGACACAATCCATGTCTCAAGGCTTAACAATCCTTCTTTAACCTGTCTCCCCTCCTTCATCTACACTGATTGAACTGTTTACAAGTGACATCAATAAGGGATCATAGCCTTCACCTGGATTCACCTGGTTAGTCTGCCATGGAAAGGTGTTCCTAATGTTTTGTACATTCAGTGATTGTTCAGTGGACTAATACATGTATGTTCAGCGGACTAATGCATGTCTGTTCAGTGGACTAATGCATGTCTGTTCAGTGGACTAATGCATGTCTGTTCAGTGGACTAATGCATGTCTGTTCAGTGGACTAATGCATGTCTGTTCAGTGGACTAAAACAATTGAAGTTGACAACAAAGGGACAATATGAGGAGTACAGAACGACTGTTTGAATGCATCACTGTATAACAGCGTTCTAAAAACCAGCGTTCTACAGTTTTACCAACAAGTTTGGGGAATGAACACCACCCCCACCAGAACTAGTCTTTCTCCAACCTCTCAGGAGGGACCCATCTATCCACTCTCCATATTGTAGCCACCAATGAAGAAATACAAGTAGCCTATGACATATAAGACAGACATCTCTTGTAAAGTCCCTCTCTCTCCTCATGAAGATGTTCACACCTTGTAGATGATCTGGAGCAAGTGGGTATGGCGACGAGTGTAAAGCGAGGGCCAGCCGACGAGAGCGTACAGGTCGCAGTGGTGGGTGGTATATGGGGCTTTGGTAACAAAACGGATGGCACTGTGATAGACTGCATCCAATTTGTTGAGTAGAGTATTGGAGGCTATTTTGTAAATGACATCACCGAAGTTGAGGATCGGTAGGATGGTCAGTTTTACGAGGGTATGTTTGGCAGCATGAGTGAAGGATGCTTTGTTGCGAAATAGGATTCCAATTCTAGATTTACTTTTAGATTGGAGATGTTTGATATGAGTCTGGAAGGAGAGTTTACAGTCTAACCAGACACCTAGATATTTGTAGTTGTCCACATAATCTAAGACACAACCGTCCAGAGTAGTGATGCTGGATGGGGGGACAGGTGCGGCAGCGATCGATTGAAGAGCATGCATTTAGTTTTACTTGCGTTTAAGAACAGTTGTAGGCCACGGAAGGAGAGTTGTATGGCATTGAAGCTTGTCTGGAGGGTAGTTAACACAGTATCCAAAGAGGGGCCAGAAGTATACAGAATGGTGTCGCTCATGAGAGATGGATCAGAGACTCACCTGCAGCAAGCGCGACATCATTGATGTATACAGAGAAGAGAGTCGGACCAAGAATTGAACCCCCCTGTGGCACCCCCATAAGACTGCCAGAGGCCCGGATAACAGGCCCTCTGATTTGACACACTGAACTCTATCGGAAAGTAGTTGGTGAACCATGCGAGGCAATCATTTGAGAAACCAAGGCTGTCGAGTCTGCCGATAAGGATGTGGTGATTGACAGAGTCGAAAGCCTTGGCCAGATCAATGAATACGGCTGCACAGTAATGTCTCTTATCGATGGCTGTTATGATGTCATTTAGGACCTTGAGCGTGGCTGAGGTGCACCCATGACCAGCTCTGAAACCAGATTGCATAGCGGAGAAGGTACGGTGGGATTTGAAATGGTCGGTAATTTCTTTGTTGACTTGGCTTTCAAAGACCTTAGAAAGGCAGGGTAGGATAGATGTAGGTCTGTAGCAGTTTGGGTCAAGAGTGTCTCCCCCTTTGAAGAGGGGGATGACTGCAGCTGCTTTCCAATCTTTGGGAATCTCAGACGTCACGAAAGAGAGGTTGAACAGGCTAGTAATAGGGGTTGCAACAATTTCGGCAGATAATGTTAGAAAGGGTCCAGATTATCTAGCCCGGCTGATTTGTAGGGGTCCAGATTTTGCAGAACATCAGCTAACTGGATTTGGGAGAAGGAGAAATGGGGGAGGCTTTGGCGAGTTACTGAGGGGGGTGCATGGCTGTTAATTGGGGTAGGGGTAGCCAGGTGGAAAGCATGGCAAGCCGTAGAAAAATGCTTATTGAAATGTTCAATTATATTGGGTTTATCGGTGGTGACAGTGTTTCCTATCCTCAGTGCAGTGGGCAGCTGGGAGGAGGGTCTCTTATTCTCCCAGGACTTTACAATGTCCCAGAACATTTTTGAATTTGTGTTACAGGAAGCAAATTTCTGCTTGAAAAAGCTAGCCTTGGCTTTCCTAACTGCCAGTGTATATTGGTTCCTGACTTCCCTGAAAGGTTGCATATCACGGGGGCTGTTCGATGCTAATGCAGAACGCCACAAGATGTTTTTGTGCTGGTCGAGGGCAGTCAGGTCTGGAGAGAACCAAGGGCTATATCTGTTCCTGATTCTAAATTTCTTGAAAGGGGCATGCTTATTTAAGATGGTGAGGAAGGCACTTTTAAAGAATAGCCAGGCATCCTCTACTGACGGGATGAGGTCAATATCCTTCCAGGATACCCGGGCCAGGTCAATTGGAAAGGCCTGCTCGCTGAAGTGTTTTAGGGAACGTTTAACAGTAATGAGGGGAGATCGTTTGACCGCAAACACATTACGGATGCAGGCAATGAGGCAGTGATCACTGAGATCTTGGTTGAAAACAGCAGGGGTGTATTTGGAGGGCAAGTTAGTTAAGATGACATCTATGAGGGTGCCCGTGTTTACCTAGTAGGTTCAATTATGATTTGTGTGAAGTTTATTAGGGCATCAAGCTTAGATTGTAGGATGGCCGGGGGTGTTTGGCATGTCCCAGTTTAGGTCACCTAGCAGCACAAACTCTGAAGATAGATGGGGGGCAATCAGTTCACATATGGTGTCCAGAGCACAGCTGGGGGCAGAGGGTGGTCTATAGCAAGCGGCAACAGTGAGAGACTTGTTTCTAGAAAAGTGGATTTTTAAAAGTAAAAGTTCAAATTGTTTGGGTACAGACCTGGATAGTAAGACAGAACTCTGCAGGCTATCTCTGCAGTAGATAGCAACATCGCCCCCTTTGGCCATTCTATCTTGTCTGAAGATGTTATAGTTAGGGATGGAAATTTCAGGTTTTTTGGTGGTCTTCCTAAGCCAGGATTCAGACACGGCTAGGACACCCCGGGTTGGCAGAATGTGCTAGGACAGTGAATAAAACAAACTTAGGAAGGAGGCTTCTGATGTTAACATGCATGAAACCAAGGCTTCTACGGTTGCAGAAGTCAACAAATGAGAGCGCCTGTGGAATAGGAGTGGAGCTAGGCACTGCAGGGCCTGGATTAACCTCTACATCACCAGAGGAACAGAGGAGGAGTAGGATAAGGGTACGGCTAAAGGCTAAAATGACTGGTCGTCTAGGACGTTCTGAACAGAGAGTAAAAAGAACAGGTTTCAGGGGGCGATAAAATAGATTAAAGGCATAATGTACAGACAAAGGTATGGTAGAATGTAAATACAGTGGAGGTCAACCTAGGCATTGAGTGGTGATGAAAGAGATATTGTCTCTAGAAACATTTAAACCAGGTGATGTCATCGCATGAGTGGGTGGTGGAACTGAAGGGTTGGATAAGGTATATTGAGCAGGGCTAGAGGCCCTACAGTGAAATAAGACAATAAACACTAACCAGAACAGCAATGGACAAGGCATATTGACATTGAGGAGAGGCATGCTTAGCCGAGTGATCATAAGGTTTCAGTTAGTAGTGAGGCTGGTTGGGGACACGGCGATTCAGACAGCTAGCCGGGATAGCAAGCTAGCAGAGGAAGTCTGCTTATAGCCTCCTGGTACGCTTCGCCGGTAGACCAATCGTGATGGGTTAGTGGGGTTCCGTGTGGTGAAGGGGACCAGGCCGATTGGCAAAAATAGGTAATAGTGGCCCAAGAAATTGTTTGCAAGTTGTGTATTGTTATTTGAACTGTATTGAGGTGGTGTGGTACTAATGACATGTGGCCGAGAAGATTCTGGACATTTTAAGGCCTTTGTTTTGTCTATGAACACCCCCACATTCATACCCTCTGCACTCCTCCACTGGAAGGTAATACAGATTATTGCAGATCCTCTAATGTTGATGTAAATTGTTTCTATGAAGTTGTCGTTCAATTGCTCCACCATTATTATTATTGTATGAGGTATTATTGGTGGGTTTACCCCTGTGCTGTGACGTGGGTTTCATATGGTGTCTTCTCTTCTCTCCACAGGCAAACAGGCTACACTCTAGTCAGTCTCTTCTGATGTGTGTGTGGGTCTGGTAGTGGTACTCTCTCTATTCATTTCGGCATGGTTAATATCTGCCAGGTGGCGAACAAATCTTTATCTTTACCCCTCAAATAAATACCGCTACAATGTGTCCAATAGGCAGAAATACAAGAAACAGCAGAGTGGAAATAGTTATCAATCAATGTGTTAATAGTTGATCAACTGATGAATGTATTGGTCTTAAACTTTGAGCTTATTTACAACATGAAGCTTATTTGATGTTTGTCCTGTATTGACACTGACCCACTGTAAATATTGCAGATGTAAACATGTACTTAATGTATCTAAAATTGGTAATAACAATTTTGATGATAAAAATAAGTGATATCATGACACTGAACAATATGGTATTACCTAATATAAAATAATAATATAAAATGTGCAATGTCTGAAAGCAATACAAAGTATGACACTGAACCACACTGTATAACAGGGATGAAACCCAAACAAAAAAGCGAGGTGTAAACCTCTAAATATTACACGGGACGAGACCCGTAAAACAAGTCCACAAATACACGTAGCATGGAAGTCTATACAACAGGACAGGTACTCACTGGACCAACGGACATGGTAACAATAACCGACAACGGGGAACAGAGGGCACATATATAACATCCTAATCAGGGGGAATGGGAACCAGGAGTGCGTAATGAGACCAGACAGTCCGGGGTTGGTGGTAATGAATCCAGTTCAGTGACGCCTGGAAGGCCGGTGACGCAGACCTCCGGAGCTGGTGGACGGAATGAGCAGCAGTTCCGGGGGGATCCGTTATTAAAAAACAAGCAATATCAACACACTGAACAAAATAGTATCACGTAAAATTAAATATAACATGCAGAATGTCTGACAGCAATACAAAATAAATCATCATTAACCACAGGAGAAGTAGAGAAGGAGAAGCTAAATATATTAAAAAGCTTTTATAAAAATTATCCAAATTAGTTGCTGAGGAAAGTAGGACTATTGATGTCATAAAACATCTGTATCTGGCAAAATCCCACAGAAAAAGATCAGAAATACAATCTTAAACTATACTTAGTCAACAGATTGGTACACAAGAAAAGTAGGCTGTCCAGGTCGTGTGGTGATTGTCTTCAGTCCAGGTTCTGTGGTGGTTCTTTTCAGTCCAGGTTCTGTGGTGGTTCTCTTCAGTCCAGGTTCTGTGGTGGTTCTCTTCAGTACAGGTTCTGTGGTGGATCGCTCCAGTTCTCATAATCGGAGGGCTCAGCATCTATCTGAGGGGCTGTGTCACTGTTCAGGTTCTGTGGTGGTTCGCTCCAGTTCTCATAATCGGAGGGCTCAGCATCTATCTGAGGGGCTGTGTCACTGTTCAGGTTCTGTGGTGGTTTGCTCCAGTTCGCATAATCGGAGGACTCCGCATCTATCTGAGGGGCTGTGTCACAAGGGAGTCCCTTAATCTGAAAGAAGACACACTGAATGAGCACATTACGAACCACTCCTCTAACATTTTTATGTAAATTAATTTGCTTACTGTCTATGGTATTAGGATTGAAATAACTTTGGTTGTTGACATTATTACCTGTGTGTCTGCTGTGGCATCACTTCCTCCTGTGGATCTCCTGTAATGAGGGACAGAGTGAGTTCTGCTCTCTACTAACCTCTAGTGGAAGTTGATATGTTATTAATACAGTATATGTAAATGAAAGACTCACCTCTTCAGAGTGCAGTAGATGGTGAGTAGAAGAGCTCCAGCAGTCAGGACAGCCCCCACCCCCACCACAGGAACCCAGGGAAACACTGCTGCAGGATCATGAGTTTATAAATGCATGATGTCAGAATGAAATCTGTAAAATGACAGAGCACCAAAAATTGACAGAATGTGTCATACTTACATATAACATTAATATGTACAGGGATAGTCTTTCTCCCTATAATGTTCAGAGCCTCGCAGTAGTACCCCTCTCTGTCCTCAGAGCTGATTTTATGGATGGTGTATCTCTGTCCAGAATGTCTCATTGACATGTTCTTGTATGTTACCTTGTACCAGGTGTATTTGTCCACAGGTGGGTTGGCATCACTGCTGCAGGTCAGATTCACTGAACTGCCCTCCACTATTTCACCAGAAGGGCTGACTGACACCGAGGTGTTCTTTGGGCCATCTGAAGACATTGGATTGATCAAATAAAGTAAATCAGTGCATTTTACAAGATGAGAAATGAAAAGCACATGCTTGAAGGAAACAAATCATTAATATCCTCCTAAATACACAATATATTCAAAAGTATGTGGACACCCTTTCAAATGAGTGCATCCAGCTATTCAGCCACACTTGTTTCTGAGCACACAGCCATGCAATCCCCATAGACAAACATTGCCAGTAAAATGGCCTTACTGAAGAGCTCAATGACTTTCAATAAGGCACGGTCATATGATTCCACCTTTTCAACATGTCAGTTCATAAAATTTATGCCCTGCTAGAGCATCCCCGGTCAACGGTAAGTGCTGTTATTGTGAAGTGAAAAGGTCTAGGAGCAACAGCGGCTAAGCTGCAAAGTGGTAGGCCACACAAGTCAAGCTCACAGAACAGGACCGCCGAGTGCTGAAGCGCAAAGCACGTTGAAATCATCTGTCCTGGGTTGCAACACTCACTACCAAGTTCCAAACTGCCTCTGAAAGTAACTTCAGCACAAGAACTGTTCGTCGGGAGCTCCATGAAATGGGTTCCCATGGCCGAGCAGCCTCACACAAGCCTAAGATCACCATGCGCAATGCCAAGCGTCGGCTGGAGTGGTGTAAAGCTCGCCGCCATTGGACAGCCCCACCCCCACCACAGGAACCCAGGGAAACACTGCTGCAGGGTCATGAGTTTATAAATGCATGATGTCAGAATGAAATCTGTAAAATCACAGAGCACCAAAAATTGACAGAATGTGTCATACTTACATATAACATTAATATGGACAGGGATAGTCTCTCTCCCTATAATGTTCAGAGCCTCACAGTGGTATCCCTCTCTGTCCTCAGAGCTGATGTTATGGATGGTGTATCTCTGTCCAGAATGTCTCATTGACATGTTCTTGTATGTTACCTTGTACCAGGTGTATTTGTCCACAGGTGGGTTGGCATCACTGCTGCAGGTCAGAGTCACTGAACTGCCCTCCACTATTTCACCAGAAGGGCTGACTGACACTGAGGTGTTCTTTGGGCCATCTGAAGACATTGGATTTATCAAATAAAGTAAATCAGTGCATTTTACAAGATGAGAAATGAAAAGCACATGCTTGAAGGTTCCAACATGATGTTACTTAATAAAGAATACAACTGGAGATAAAACATACTTACAATGTTAATATACCAAACTAAAGATTTAAACCACATGTACTTACATCTGACAGTGAGAGTCTCTTCAGCAGAGGGGAGATCCTCATGGCCTTCTACAGCACAGGAGTATCTGCCTGTATCCTCACTGCTGACTGAGAATAGGATATAGACAGGAGAGGAGGTGTTGCTGTTTGGTATAGGCTGTCCATTCTTATACCAACTGTAGGCTGTGATGGGGTCCAGTGTACATTTGGTTCTACATGTCAGTGTGACACTCTCCCTCTCTGACACAGATGTAGGATCCATCTCAAACACAACATCTAGAGTAAAAGGAAACAAATCATTATTCTCCTCCTATATATGTCCTCTTATGTGAAATACTAGATTTTGTATTTTTCCATCAGATACACTACTGTGTCTGTATGACTGCCCTTAATAAGGTAATTACAGTAATAGATGTGAGATGTGTGACAGATTACCTGTGACAGTCAGGGAGACAGGTGAGCCAGAAGACTTTCCTCCAGATGTTATGAATCTGAACCTGTACCCAGCAGAGTCACTCAATCTCAGGTCTGTGATTCTCAGGCTACCCTCACTCTTCTTATCCCCAAGGTATTCTATATGACCCTCATACCCTGGCACTGAGCTCAGATCTTCAGGATCCATATCTGACTCCCATTTAATAAACCAGAAAGCTTTTTTGATCTCATGATAACTGGGATATGTGTAAGAGCAGGATATGTCCACTGTTGACCCTTCAGGGCACAGATCCTCTGATGGGTGTAAGTCACACTCCAACACTTCTTACCTGAAAGACAAGAAGACAATAGAACACCTTATAAACATCTTAAATTACACTATCTACCAGTATATACTGATGTTGTTTATGAAGTAGAATACAACTAGTTCAACAGTTAACAGTAGTGAACACCATCATTATTAAATAATGATCAATATTCATTGATTAATTGACAAAAGTCTCACGACCTGAACAAAATAATATTCATATGAAATGTGTATAAAAAAAACACTCACACACTGCAGGAGAGTGGAGATCCTCATGGCCTTTTACAGCACAGGAGTAACTGTCTGCATCACTAAAGGAGTCTGAGTACAGGCTGGAAGTGTCCTCCTTTACTATGGTACCGTTCTTGTACCAGATGTAGGTGGGGTTGGGGTTGTCAGTCAGAGTACAGGTGGTGCTACAGGTCAGTGTCTTATCCTGATGTCCACCAGTCACCTTCACCTGAAGACCTGGAGAAAAAACAATATCACTGTAAATCCCTTTATCACTGACTTATCACTCTAATACAAAGATGGAAGAAATCCTATGTTATACAGACATCAATACAAACCAAAACATTTTTCCAGAACTAAATGGAATTCAACAGTTTAACTATATTGAATGTAACTGTACCTGTGACAGACAGAGTGACTCCAGGAAGACCAATATATCTCCCTCCAGTCTGATCTGTTATAAATCTGAACTTGTACGTAGCTGAGTCTCTCTCTCTCAGGTCTGTGATCCTCAGGGTACAGTCTTTCTTCTTATCCCCATGATACTCCAGACGACCTGCATACTCTGGGTCCTGACCTAGATCTTCAGGTTCTGCACCAGTCTCCATTTTAGTGAACCAGAAGGTTGATGTGACTTTATGACCACTGGGATATGTGTAAGAGCAGGTCAGCTTCACTGTTGACCCCTTCAAGGCACAGATACTCTGAGTGGTGTATATAACACTCCAGCCATCCTGCCCCAGTACCACTGAAACAAGGTCACACAACACAATGGTATCAGAATTAAGCCAATGTCACAACGTAATGTGTCTGTATCTGTGAACTGTGTCTGTATCTGTGAACTGTGTCTGTATCTCTGTACTGTGTCTGTATCTATGTACTGTGTCTGTATCTCTGTACTGTGTCTGTATCTCTGTACTGTGTCTGTATCTATGCAATGTGTCTGTATCTATGTACTGTGTCTGTATCTATGCAATGTGTCTGTATCTCTGTACTGTGTCTGTATCTCTGTACTGTGTCTGTATCTATGCAATGTGTCTGTATCTCTGTACTGTGTCTGTATCTCTGTACTGTGTCTGTATCTATGCAATGTGTCTGAATCTATGTACTGTGTCTGTATCTCTGTACTGTGTCTGTATCTATGCAATGTGTCTGTATCTATGTATTGTGTCTGTATCTATGCAATGTGTCTGGATCTATGTACTGTGTCTGTATCTCTGTACTGTGTCTGTATCTATGCAATGTGTCTGTATCTCTGTATTGTGTCTGTATCTATGCAATGTGTCTGTATCTATGTACTGTGTCTGTATCTCTGTACTGTGTCTGTATCTCTGTACTGTGTCTGTATCTCTGTACTGTGTCTGTATCTCTGCAATGTGTCTGTATCTATGTACTGTGTCTGTATCTCTGTACTGTGTCTGTATCTATGCAATGTGTCTGTATCTATGTAGTGTGTCTGTATCTCTGTACTGTGTCTGTATCTCTGTACTGTGTCAGTATCTCTGTACTGTGTCTGTATCTATGCAATGTGTCTGTATCTATGTACTGTGTCTGTATCTCTGTATTGTGTCTGTATCTATGCAATGTGTCTGTATCTATGTACTGTGTCTGTATCTCTGTATTGTGTCTGTATCTATGCAATGTGTCTGTATATATGTACTGTGCCTGTATCTCTGTACTGTGTCTGTATCTATGTACTGTGTCTGTATATCTGTACTGTGTCTGTATCTATGCAATGTGTCTGTATCTCTGTACTGTGTCTGTATCTCTGTACTGTGTCTGTATCTCTGTACTGTGTCTGTATCTATGCAATGTGTCTGTATCTATGTACTGTGTCTATCTATGTACTGTGTCTGTATCTATGCAATGTGTCTGTATCTCTGTACTGTGTATGTATCTCTGTACTGTGTATGTATCTCTGTACTGTGTCTGTATCTATGTACTGTGTCTGTATCTCTGTACTACTGTGTCTGTATCTCTGTACTGTGTCTGTATCTATGTACTGTGTCTGTATCTCTGTACTCTGTCTGTATCTATGCAATGTGTCTGTATCTATGTACTGTGTCTGTATCTCTGTGCTGTGTCTGTATCTCTGTACTGTGTCTGTATCTCTGTACTGTGTCTGTATCTCTGTACTGTGTCTGTATCTCTGTACTGTGTCTGTATCTATGCAATGTGTCTGTATCTATGTACTGTGTCTGTATCTCTGTATTGTGTCTGTATCTATGCAATGTGTCTGTATCTATGTACTGTGTCTGTATCTCTGTAATGTGTCTGTATCTCTGTACTGTGTCTGTATCTATGCAATGTGTCTGTATCTATGTACTGTGTCTGTATCTCTGTACTGTGTCTGTATCTCTGTACTGTGTCTGTATCTCTGTACTGTGTCTGTATCTCTGTACTGTGTCTGTATCTATGCAATGTGTCTGTATCTATGTACTGTGCCTGTATCTCTGTACTGTGTCTGTATCTATGCAATGTGTCTGTATCTATGTACTGTGTCTGTATCTCTGTACTGTGTCCGTATCTCTGTACTGTGTCTGTATCTCTGTACTGTGTCTGTATCTATGCAATGTGTCTGTATCTATGTACTGTGTCTGTATCTCTGTACTGTGTCTGTATCTCTGTACTGTGTCTGTATCTATGCAATGTGTCTGTATCTATGTACTGTGTCTGTATCTCTATACTGTGTCTGTATCTATGCAATGTGTCTGTATCTATGTACTGTGTCTGTATCTCTGTACTGTGTCTGTATCTCTGTACTGTGTCTGTATCTCTGTACTGTGTCTGTATCTATGCAATGTGTCTGTATCTATGTACTGTGTCTGTATCTCTGTATTGTGTCTGTATCTATGCAATGTGTCTGTATATATGTACTGTGTCTGTATCTCTGTACTGTGTCTGTATCTCTGTACTGTGTCTGTATCTACAGTGGGGCACAAAAGTATTTAGTCAGCCACCAATTGTGCAAGTTCTCTCACTTAAAAAGATGAGAGAGGCCTGCAATTTTCATCATAGGTACACTTCAACTATGACAGACAAAATGAGGGAAAAAATCCAGAAAATCACATTGTAGGATTTTTATGAATTTATTTGCAAATTATGGTGGAAAATAAGTATTTGGTCACATACAAACAAGCAAGATTTCTGGCTCTCACAGACCTGTAACTTCTTGTTTAAGAGGCTCCTCTGTCCTCCACTCGTTACCTGTATTAATGGCACCTGTTTGAACTTGTTATCAGTATAAAATACACCTGTCCACAACCTCAAACAGTCACACTCCAAACTCCACTATGGCCAAGACCAAAGAGCTGTCAAAGGACACCAGAAACAAAATTGTAGACCTGCACCAGGTTGGGAAGACTGAATCTGCAATAGGTAAGCAACTTGGTTTGAAGAAATCAACTGTGGGAGCAATTATTAGGAAATGGAAGACATACAAGACCACTGATAATCTTCCTCGATCTGGGGCTCCACGCAAGATCTCACCCGTGGGGTCAAAATGATCACAAGAACGGTGAGCAAAAATCCCAGAACCACACGGGGACCTAGTGAATGACCTGCAGAGAGCTGGGACCAAAGTAACAAAGCCTACCATCAGTAACACACTCGCGCCAGGGACTCAAATCCTGCAGTGCCAGACGTGTCCCCCTGCTTAAGCCAGTACATGTTCAGGCCCGTCTGAAGTTTGCTAGAGAGCATTTGGATGATCCAGATGAGGATTGGGAGAATGTCATATGGTCAGATGAAACCAAAATAGAACTTTTTGGTAAAAACTCAACTCGTCGTGTTTGGAGGACAAAGAATGCTGAGTTGCATCCAAAGAACACCATACCTACTGTGAAGCATGGGGGTGGAAACATCATGCTTTGGTGCTGTTTTTCTGCAAAGGGACCAGGACGACTGATCCGTGTAAAGGAAAGAATGAATGGGGCCATGTATCGTGAGATTTTGAGTGAAAACCTCCTTCCATCAGCAAGGGCATTGAAGATGAAACGTGGCTGGGTCTTTCAGCATGACAATGATCCCAAACACACCGCCTGGCAACGAAGGAGTGGCCGTAAGAAGCATTTCAAAGGTCCTGGAGTGGCCTAGCCAGTCTCAGATCTCAACCCCATAGAAAATCTTTGGAGGGAGTTGAAAGTCCGTGTTGCCCAGCGACAGCCCCAAAACATCACTGCTCTAGAGGAGATCTGCATGGAGGAATGGGCCAAAATACCAGCAACAGTGTGTGAAAACCTTGTGAAGACTTACAGAAAACGTTTGACCTATGTCATTGCCAACAAAGGGTATATAACAAAGTGTTGAGATAAACTTTTGTTATTGACCAAATACTTATTTTCCACCATAATTTGCAAATAAATAAATAAAAAATCCTACAATGTGATTTTCTGGATTTCTTTTCTCATTTCTGTCTGTCATAGTTGAAGTGTACCTATGATGAAAATTACAGGCCTCTCTCATCTTTTTAAGTTGGAGAACTTGCACAATTGGTGGCTGACTAAATACTTTTTTGCCCCACTGTATGTACTGTGTCTGTATCTCTGCAATGTGTCTGTATCTCTGTACTGTGTCTGTATCTCTGTACTGTGTCTGTATCTATGCAATGTGTCTGTATCTATGTACTGTGTCTGTATCTCTGTATTGTGTCTGTATCTATGCAATGTGTCTGTATATATGTACTGTGCCTGTATCTCTGTACTGTGTCTGTATCTATGTACTGTGTCTGTATATCTGTACTGTGTCTGTATCTATGCAATGTGTCTGTATCTCTGTACTGTGTCTGTATCTATGCAATGTGTCTGTATCTCTGTACTGTGTCTGTATCTCTGTACTGTGTCTGTATCTATGTACTGTGTCTATCTCTGTAGTGTGTCTGTATCTATGCAATGTGTCTGTATATATGTACTGTGTCTGTATCTCTGTACTGTGTATGTATCTCTGTACTGTGTCTGTATCTATGTACTGTGTCTGTATCTCTGTACTGTGTCTGTATCTATGCAATGTGTCTGTATCTATGTACTGTGTCTATCTCTGTAGTTTGTCTGTATCTATGCAATGTGTCTGTATATATGTACTGTGTCTGTATCTCTGTACTGTGTCTGTATATCTGTACTGTGTATGTATCTCTGTACTGTGTCTGTATCTATGTACTGTGTCTGTATCTCTGTACTGTGTCTGTATCTCTGCAATATGTCTGTATCTATGTACTGTGCCTGTATCTCTGGATTGTGTCTGTATCTATGCAATGTGTCTGTATCTATGTACTGTGTCTGTATCTCTGTACTGTGTCGGTATCTATGCAATGTGTCTGTATCTATGTACTGTGTCTGTATCTATGTAATGTGTCTCTATCTCTGCAGTGTCTGTATCTCTGTAATGTGTCTGTATGTCTGTAATGTGTCTGTACCTCTGTACTGTGTCTGTATCTATGTAATGTGTCTGTACCTCTGTAATGTGTCTCTATCTATGTAATGTGTCAGTATCTATGTACTGTGTCTGTACCTCTTTACTGTGTCTGTATCTATGTAATGTATCTGTATCTATGTAATGTTTCTGTATCTCTAATGTGTGTTTATCTCTGTAATGTGTCTGTATCTCTGTAATGTGTCTGTATCTCTGTAATGTGTCTGTACCTCTGCAATGTGTCTGTATCTCTGTAATATGTCTGTTTCTCTGTAATGTGTGTGTATCTATGTAATGTGTCTGTATCTATGTAATGTTTCTGTATCTCTATTGTGTGTGTATCTTTGTAATTTGTCTACATCACTGTAATGTGTCTGTATATATGTAATGTGTCTGTACCTCTTTACTGTGTCTGTATCTATGTAATGTGTCTGTATCTATGTAATGTTTCTGTATCTCTGTAATGTGTCTGTATCTCTGTAGTGTGTCTGTATCTCTGTAATGTGTCTGTATCTATGTAATGTTTCTGTATCTCTAATGTGTGTGTATCTCTGTAATGTGTCTGTATCTCTGTAATGTGTCTGCATCTCTGTAATGTGTCTGTACCTCTGTAATGTGTCTGTTACTATGTAATGTGTCTGTTTCTCTGTAATGTGTCTGTATCTATGTAGTGTGTCTGTTTCTCTGTAATATGTCTCTATCTCTGTAATGTGTCTGTATCTCTAATGTGTCTGTATCTCTGTAATAAACACACAGTCGCTATATAATGAATATGAACTGGGTGGGTTGAGATTATTAAATATAAAAGCCCTAAACGTCTCTAAAAGCTTCACTTATACAAAACTTTTATTTGAACCCAAAATGGTTCTCATGTAGATTACTAAGAAAAGCTCATCCCTTGTTTAAAAATTGCCTTTTTGTCTTTGTGCAGACTGCCATGTCTAATGTTCAATGAATTGAAAATGAAACCTTCTTCAAAGTATCTGTCTTTTCCAACAAGCGTTGCAGAGCTGGTTACAATTTCAATTTCATCCCCCGGAGAAGATACAACACATATTATGGTTGAACTGAAATGTGCTGGTTGATAAATACCTGTATTTATGGGAAATATGTTTAAATGTTGTGGATGGTTGTGCTTTTTCCTCCTTAAGATGCACCAATTTCAAACTGAGTTGGGTTTGTCCACACTTTGTTGCCATAGTTGCTGTTGAGTGTGAATTGAAACCAAAGATATGCATCGCTCAGTGAGGTGTGAAATAGGACTATTTAAAGTGAAGTGGAGACTCCTAACAGAACACACCAGAATAACATTATGATTCTTAACCTTTTAGAAATGTCTGTAGATTGATAAACAGAACAACTAAAAGATAAGAATGAGACCATACCTGCTACAGACCAGAGAAAGACCACCAACACACTTCCTGCTGTTCTCAAGACCATTGTTGCATCTCCCACCCTGCAGTCTTAGAAACATAAACAACAACTCACTCTATAGCTGGTGAATAACTCCACCTGATACATTGAAGTAGAAACTGTAAATGGGGTACAGGGCCTCATTACTGAAAATGAACCAGGCTCATATTGTGTTGTGTTGTATTGTGCTATATGGTTGTCTATGTGAATACTGTCTGTCTGTAAGTCTATTGCACTATGTATGTAATGTGTGTGACGTGTTGCATGTCTGTCTACGTCTGTCTATTTAAGCTGATGCAAAAAATAATTTCCTATTATATACAGTAGTCATCATCATTATCATCATCATCATCATCAACAACTTCTTGAACAGATCTGTAGTACTGTAAACACATATTTCTACATTGATTGTTGTGAAGCTGTTTTATTCTCAGAACCCCAAATATAGGAGGATAAATGTTCAATCCTCTACGGTCCGTCAAGCTGTACAGCAGCCTAAAGACTGACCACCAGGTTCAATGATATCTCCTATCCCCAAGCTGTGAGGCTAAACAGCAAGTGACTCACACACACACACACACACACAGACCATCTGCAGTGAAGGCCCATAAGGCCCATGGAGTCTGTATCAAAGTCTAGAGAGCTGGTTGTTATGGATGTAGAAGAGTTAAAACACACATCCTACACAGTATAGATGTCAACCCTACTCCCTATCAGTCTGGTTGTTATGGATGTAGAAAGGTTAAAACACACATCCTACTCAGTATAGATGTCAACCCTACTCCCTATCAGTCTGGTCCTAATGGGCTGTCAGATAAATCAACTGTGTCATTCACACACACACACTGTTACAGTGTTACAATGTTTGTTTTGTCTTTTTACCCTGGGTAATCATCTCATCCCTATGTAGATCAACACTCCTACACTGAGACACTTTATGAATACTGACCCTGATGGAACAACCAAAACACAGCTCAAAACATAACAAGAAGTAAAATGATACATTACCCTCAAGTATGACTTGTGACTAAAAACAAATAACAAACTCTATTTCAAGATATCGTCAAGTGTACTTACAGAGTGAAGTGAAGGGGAGAGGTCTTGTACAGAGAGTCAACTTACTGTCAATGCGTAGAAACAAGAAGTAGTTTACTGTAAGTGTTAGTAGAAGTAGGCGTAGCCTAAGTGTGAGTTTTGTGGTTTACACATTTTAAAAGTAGCCTAGTGAGGGTGTTAACATGCAGGAACAGCATGTCACATAAGGGATGTTACTGTATTTAAATAGAATATGGTCTAAAGTCAGCATGCTGTAGTTGCATTTCTTTATTTGAGGAGTGGGCCTACATGTTTTACAAGAGGCAAAATGTGACCCATTCCCATCACTCTTCATCAGCTGCATCAAAGTGATACTGAAGGTTCCAGAACAGATGAAAGGATAGTATGTTTGGTTCCAGTGTTCCATACTAGAGCGCTCCCTACTGGCAACTCAACATTACTACAGCCTCCAGTCTATATGTCTCTACTTGTCTAGGAAATCTCAGACGTAGTGAAACAGCTACAACCTTGTTAACATTGTGGGAGGCAACCTGTCTGCCTAGAGAGACTAATATGTCCCAATCATATCCTCATCCACTTGGTTCAATAACAAAATAACAAACTGGCAATAAGGCAGAGGGAGGGAAGAGGGAAGGAAATCACTTTGATTGACACTTCAAACACTCATACTGTATGTCCAGTGTTCTGTCTGTGCTGTGTGTCAGAGGACTACAAAAGGGGTGACACCCCCCAACACCCCCATTCTATCCAAGCCCCCTGTTCCCTTTTAGAGTAGGGACAATGTCTCTCTTCCTCTTCTTCAATCTTCATGTACATCATTCTGTTCTTCCTCTTCCTCCTCTTCCTCCCTCTGTCATATCCGGACGGTGCGTGGTGTTCAGGGTGGTCAGGGTTGCCATGGTTTCCTGTATCTTCCTCTCTGGTCAGGCTTATGGTTGAAGAGAGAGAGAGTGAGAGAAAGAGAAGGGGGGAGAGAAAGAGAGAGAGTGTAATGGTTACAGTTACATTTTAATTGTTTATTTCGCTTTTGTTTATTATCTATTTCACTTGCTTTGGCAATGTAAACATATATTTCCTATTCCAGTAAAGCCCTTTGAATTGATTTGAAATTAATTTAATTGAGAAAGAGAGAGAAATCTGAAAGTAAAAGTCCACAATAGTGCTGCCCATGCTAAAACTGGCATTTGGGCACTAGAGTCCTCTGTCTATCTCTATGGAGGTATGATATATGAGTTGATTGGTAAAAACTTGCTTAAATATGATAGCTGATGTTTTGACAAAGACAGATGTCCTTACCCTGTGGAGGTGTACTGGGAGGCTGAGGAGGTGTTGAGGTCTATAGGGTTGGTCCTCTGAGGAGAGGGAGGGGTTCTCTGCATCTAGCGGTCTGGGTACCTGATCACCAGCCTGGTGCTCTCCCAGCTCCACCCCCTGGACAGGAGGACAAACAGCAGGCACCAATGGAGGAAACACTGTTGAACTGACGACCGACGTCAGCTTGCAGGCGCCAGGCCACAAGGAGTCGCTAGAGCACGATGAGACAAGGACATCCCGGCCGGCTAAACCCTCCCCTAACCCAGACGACCCCGGGCCAATTGTGCTCCGCCTCATGGGTCTCCTGGTCACAGCAGGCTGTGACACAGCCTGGGATCGAACCTGAGGCTGCAGTGTTGCCTAACACTCATTGTTGAATTTGAGATTTTCTGTGCAATGTTTTTGTCCAATGGCCGATAACGTTTTATCTATAATATGTTTTTAGTATAGTTTCATCTATATATCTACAAGGATTTAAAAGGATTTGCCAGTAGATTGCCAACTTGATGCATGATGATGACTGCTTGTCTAGCTTGCTAGCTAAGATTTTGAAAGTATGATGTTGACATGATCAGTCCAATCAAAGTTACGGTAGATATAACGTGATTTGACATCATTTTGTCTGTGGCCAATGACCTTGAGCCTTCTTGGATGGGCACTTCTAACTATGGCAGCACCATAGGGGGCTTGAATTTTCAAACTTTACCTGTATAATTTGCAGTGACGTAGTGTCCCCGTGAGTGACAGAACACTGAGCCAATCACGGCGAAACTAGAGAACATTACCAACCCCTCTGCTCCGTATTTTCCTCTGGCTGCCCCACCCCCACAGAAAGCACTGAGCTAGACTGCAAAACCTGCATGTTGGAGCTGCCTTACTCAAGAAAGGAAAAAGGAGACCATGTTTGTATGCAACTTAATTAACTCAACACTTTATTTAATTTTACATTATTTGCAAACTGATATGTGACGTATTAATGCCAAAATAACATGCAAAAAAGGTGGGGCTCAAAACATGTGGAGCTCTGCCACACCTGCCCTGAATGACGTGTCACCACTGCATGTATCTAGACATTATAGACAAGTTGACTAACGAATAGCCCACCAACATGTCTGAATGAGAAGCAGAAACATGTCTAAATCAGGTAATAAAGAAATCCTGCCCCCCCTGTCAAAACATCGTTCTGCCGTCTTTGACTGTAGCCTGTAGTGCATTGTCTGTATTTCTGGGATAGGGTTGGGTGGTGTGGACCTCAGATCTTCACTTCATCACATATAGTGGGGATGTTGTGGATGGGTTATCCCTGAGGGGGTCCAAGAATGACACCTCTCTACTGTTTAGAATTCACTGCAGTATGTTACAGGAATTAATCAGACATCATGCAATATGCTTCAATATGTTTCATGTCATTTTCTGGCATTGAGTGATTCCAAAATACAATAACTTGTATATACACCATCTACTGATACAGATACAGTAGCAATGCTAGTCAACCCTGTCTTCTGCATTTGGCCACAGGTTCTCAGCCACATCACATCTTATGTCATCTTGGGCAATACACCTAGGAAAGAATCTTTTGGCATGCCTGGTCCATCCCTGGCAATCTTCTTCAGAAATGTCCAGGCATCCAGCATTCATTGTGTCCAGGAGGGACATTTGATCATGTGGATGGTGGTCATAAACCTTCCACCTCCATGAGGAAATAATTCCTCTATGGGGTTGAGGAATGGAGGGTAAGGTGGGAGGAAAAGTGACCCCATCCTGGGATGGGCTGCAAACCACTCTGTGACTGCACGGAGTGCTGAAATGCCACATTGTCCCATACAATTACAAACGTTGGCCGATTTCACCTCACTGCAACCCTTTCCTCACCTGGTACAACCCTTCCATAGAGGTCATCCAGGAATGAAATGAGACGCTCGCTGTTGTATGGCCCAATTAGCGGTTTGTGGAACAGCAATCCATCAGAGGATACTGCTGCACACATTGTGATGTTGGCACCCCTCTGGCCCGGGACATCCACTGTGGCTCTTTTCCCAATCACATTCCTTCCTCGCCGCCGTGTTTTGGCCAAGTTGATACCAGCCTCATCCACAAAGATGAATATGTGGGGTGTTTGCCTGGCTTCAATCTCCATGACTCTCTAAAATAAATCCACAAGGCAACATAATAGTTAGGCTTTACGGTAGTTGATATTATACTTAAAAACATGCCATTGTGTGCCTCTGCCCTGTTTGGTTTTGTTCAAAACCAGTTCTGTATTTTATAGTCATCTTACCTGGACATATTGGTTCCTGAGTTGCTTGACTCGTTCAGAGTTCCTCTCAAAGGGGACAGTGTACAACTGCTTCATCCTGACTTGATGTTGTTTCAGAACTCTAGAAATAGTTATGCTTACATTGTGAATATTTCCAAATGTAATGTTGTCTGCCAACACTCAGTCCTGAATCTCTGTCAGTTTTATGCCATTATTTCTGATGACCATATCAACGATTGCAGTTTCCTGCACAGCAGTGAAAATCCTACCTCTCCCGCCTGTGGGAGGTAACCGTTGGCTCCTAAGCAGAAATACAGAAACAATTAGACACAAGTGGGTTTGGAGGCTTTGCTCAATTGACTTCTGTAATGTGCAGTTCAGTCAGATGCCCTTGCAGAATGCACATCTTACCTGTTGTTTTGCAGGAAATGTCTCACAATAGATGCCACTGTTGAGGGTAGCAGATGTGGCTGCACTCTCAGACCAGCCTCTCTCATTGATAGACCAGGATTTATAACATGATCAATTATAGTAGCCCTAATCTCATCTGAGACTACAGCTCTTGATCTTCCTCTCAGTCTTCTTCCACCACGCATACGTACTCCTCTCCCTCTCCCAGCCACTCTTCTTCCTCTGTCAGCCACTTCTCTATCTCTGGCTGGGTCCATGTTTACATTACAGTACAGCATTATTCCTAAGATGTCCCCTTTTGTATAGATGGTAATGAAATGGAAAGACTAACACCTGGGTAGGTGTTCAGCTACAATGGAATCAGCTGTGGTTGGTCTAATTGTTTTGATAGTATTTCATGTTTTAGATGTGGAATATATTTCAATACGGTATTACTGTAGAAATGTAGAAAATTGCTGTCTTATTCAATGTTGTGTTATGTCAGGTTAAGAACTTAAGTTTAACAGTTTTGAAAAGAGTATGTAAACATGTGCAAAATAGGCAACGATCTAAAATAGGCAATAATAACAAATAATAATAATAATAATAATACATTTTTATGATCAAATAAGTGATATAATGATTCTGAACAATATGGAATTACCTAATATAAAATAATAATGAATATAAAATGTGCAATAATGTCTGACAGCAATAGAAAAGTATGACACTGAACCACACTGTGAAAACTGTATGTAATGTATTGATTACATTTATTTGTATAAAAAAACAAGCAACAAGCAATATCACACTGAACAATAGAGTATTACATAATATTAAATATAAAATGCAGATCAATGTCTGACAGCAATACAAAGTAAATCATCATTAACTTCTTTGGGAGCAGCGCACGAGGTGACGGTTTTTGGAGAGCCTGGCGTGCCCAAAGTAAAATGTCGCCCATTCAGGCCCAGAAAATACGATATGCACATATTTAGTACCATTGGATAGGAAACACTCTGAAGTTTCTAAAAGTGTTAAAAAAAATCTGTGAGTATAACAAAACGGAAGTGGCAGGCGAAAATCCAAGGAATTTCTGTCCTGAAAAAAGTGATTTTGATACATTGCCTCATTTGGAACCCCTCCCTTATGAAAATGCCCATATAAGGGCATATGAATGCAGTACCTATTGCTTCCTCTGGATGTCAACAGTCTCGAGAAAGTGTTTTGCTTCTTTTTAGCTGCTTTTAGATTGTAGAAGAAGACGAATAAGGAAGTGGCCACACAGATGTCAATAGAAGAAAATCTGGCGTTCCCGGCTGGCGCGCTCTGTGGCTTTCATTTCTTATCGCCCAGTTTATATTCGGTTGAAATATTATACTATATATACATAAAAGTGTTCCTAAGGATACATTTACAATTATGTTTGATTGTTCTTGGACAAGTTTATAGGTATAAGTTGAACGAGTTCTCTTCACATTTCAATGGACGAGTGGAGGCTGTATTTTCTCATTATAACGCGGCAACCAAACAGAGATTTATGGATATAATACATTACTTTTTCTAACAAAAGAACCATGGATTGTCTTCGTTGGACACTTAGGAAGCCCTCAGCAGAAGTTCTTCAAAAGGTAATTGATTTGTTTTCGCTGTGAAATGTGTTATGTGTGAACCATGATGGCTTTTGAATTAATGGTAATGAGAAAAATATGTGGGGTGCTATCCTCAAACAATCAAATGTGGTGCTTTCGCCGTGAAGCCTTTTTGAAATCTGACAACGCTGTGATATTGCCAAGAAGCAGAGCTTTTGATGACTATGCAACACTTGTATATTGATGCATGTTTAATAATTCAACTTTTGGATTTTGAATTTGGCGCCTTGCATTTCACCGCCCCACCTAAGAAGTTAAACACATCAGGAGAAAGTTGGCCCAAGAGCAAAAAATATTAAAAAGCTTTTATAGAAATTATCCAAATGAGTTGCTGAGGAAAGTAGGACTATTGACGTAATAAAAATCGGTATCTGGAAAAATCCCATAGAAAAGATCAGAAATGTAATCTTAAACTATAGATAGTAAACAGATTGGTACACAAGAAAAAGTAGGCCATTTATATCATCAAAAATATAGAAATGGAAAAATATAACGCATCTCATTTATCATCAATATAAATATTTATCATTCTAAGAAAATAAACATCTATTCCAGCATTTACTGAAAAGTTCGAGGTCATGGTCTGGAAAACCTTCTAGATATGGTAGCAAGAGAATAGACATTTGAGGCCTGGGTTTGGATTGGAACCTTAGCCCTTCGGTTCAGGTTCGTTGGTGCTTCTCTTCAGTCTAGGTTCTGTGGTGCTTCTCTTCAGTCCAGGTTCTGTGGTGCTTCTCTTCAGTCCAGGTTCTGTGGTGCTTCTCTTCAGTCCAGGTTCTGTGGTGCTTCTCTTCAGTCCAGGTTCTGTGGTGCTTCTCTTCAGTCCAGGTTCTGTGGTGCTTCTCTTCAGTCCAGGTCCTGTGGTGCTTCTCTTCAGTGGGAGATTCCCCTCACATTCTGAAAGAAGACAAACTGAATTAGGACTCTCTCTAAAATGTTTATGGACACACACACACACACACACACACACACACACACACACACACACACTTACTGCCAGGGTGTCATACTCTGGTGACCTGGTCATCATGTTCAGAGGTGTGTATATGTCAATGTTGGGGTCACTGTTAGGGTCAGGACGGACACTCTGTGGACAGAAAGAGAAAGAGAGAGTGGGAGAGAGGAAATGCATGAGTTCATTATGACACTAGTCTTTCTATAATTTTCTCAATACACATTCAAATACTGTATAAAACACAAACACACTCACAAACAATCAAAATGTATTATAAGAGACTTACTGCCAGAGTGTCGTAGTCAGGGGACATGGTCCTCATTTTCAGAGCTGTGTACGTGTCGCTGTTACAGTCAGGACGGACACTCTGTGGGAAGAGAGAGAGAGGTAACAATGAAAATAGTATGAAAGAGAATGTCGTGACACAGTAAATTCATGAAAATGGAGTTGTAACTCAGGGTTTCCCAAACTGGGAGCTGGCCCCTCCCCTGGGTGCACATGTAGTTTTTTTTGCCCTATCACGACACAGCTGATTCATAAAGTCAAAGCCTGATGAGATTGTTATGTGAATAAGGGGGTCCTGGAGTAACTGATAGAATCACCTGTGTGTCTGCTGTGGCATCACTTCCTCCTGTGGATCTCCTGTAAAGAGGGACAGAGTGAGTTCTGCTCTCTACTGACCTCTAGTGGAGGTTGATATGTTACTAATACAGTTTAGCAGTTAAGGGCGTTGGGCCAATAAATACATGAATGAATGAAGTTAATAACAAATCAGAGTGTTAAGGTGAAAGAATAATACAAATATACATTTTCCCTTCTTCACTCACCTGTACCACATGAGTCCAGAGAGACAGAGGATGAGAACCAGAACAACCACTATGATTCCTACAGCTGCAGTCACAACTGAGGTCTGTTTCCCTATAATATAATATGGATGATATGAGTACATGGTATGATATAAACTGAACATAAATGTAGTACAGGACAATAGTCACTGAACTGCCCTCCACTATTTCACCAGAGGGACTGACTGACACTGAGGTGTTCTTTGGGTCATCTGGTGGACAAAATGTAACAACAGTGTTTTAAATAGTGTTTTACTTGTGACTGAAATATGAATTTAAATGTGATCCTCTGATCAAAAGATGAGGTTAGGTGTACTAACACTGAACGTCCACAGACACAGAAGAAGAGTTGAGACGTCCATATTTATTCTCAGCCCCACAGTAGTATTCTCCACTGTCCTCAGAGATGATGGTTGTGATGCTGTAACTCTGTCCTGATGCTTTTGGTGAGGTTCCATTCTTCTTGTACCAGGTGTATTTGTCCACAGGTGGGTTGGCATCACTGCTGCAGGTCAGAGTCACTGAACTGCCCTCCACTATTTCACCAGAGGGACTGACTGACACTGAGGTGCTTTTTGGGCCATCTGTTAAAAGAGAATTTGTCAGAAGGATATGACAGTAGTATATTTACGATAGTAGTATAATAACAAATAACATGTCGAAAATATATTATCTGTAAAAATTGTTTTGCTACCTTAGCATTCAAACACTGAGCTGTACTTTACTCACACTTCACATCCATGTTGATGGTCCTAGACCTGTCTGTCCCCATCTCATTCTGGGCCTCACAGTAGTACTCTCCACTGTCAGATGACTGGATTTGATTGAAGACATGCTGTGGTCCTGTCATACTCTGATAGCCACCTCCATTCTTCTTGTACCAGGTGTATTTGACCACAGGTGGGTTGGCATCACTGCTGCAGGTCAGAGTCACTGAACTGCCCTCCACTATTTCACCAGAGGGACTGACTGACACTGTGGTCTTTGGTTTATCTGATGTAAAAGACCAAACATTTTGTCAAAGTAATATTAACAATTACTAAAAAAAAAATGTTGTTCTAAAATGATTGATAAGGTAAGACATGTCTCTTTTGCCTGAGTGCATGATACCTGCTGAGTAGAATACTGTGCTATTGTGCTGCACTGTACTCACACACTGCAGGAGAGTGGAGATCCTCATGGCCTTTTACAGCACAGGAAAATAAACTGTCTGCATCCTCACTGCTGATGGAATACATGGGGGAGGAGTTATCTGGTACATTCTGTCCATTCTTGTACCAGATGTAGGTAGGGTTGGGGTTGTCAGTCAGAGTACAGGTGGTGCTGCAGGTCAGTGTCTTCTGTCCCTCTACAGCAGGAGTCACTTTGACCTGCAGACCTGAAATGATATGTATAAAACCACATACACCTCTGTGTTAACAGGATGGTACATTTATTTTCTCCTGTAATTCAATATGATATACAGTTGTATCATACAGTGCAGTATTACCTGTGACAGACAGAGTTGTTCCTGGGAAACTATGACCCCATTCAAAGTTGTATGTTTTAAAAGTGAAGCGATACACAGCTGAGTCCTCCTCTCTCAGATCTGAGATTCTCAGGGTGAAGGGACCTTTGTATGTCCCAGTGTACTCCACACGACCTGCATACCCTGTGTCTGTGGTTAGGTCTTCAGGGGTTGACTTATCACTTCTAAACCAGAATGATGATGTGGTGGAATAATAACCAACATAAGTACAGGATATGTCCACTGTTGATCCCTTCAAGACACAGATTCTCCTCTTGGTGTAAGTCACTCTGCTGCAGCTCTGACCCAGAACACCTGAAATATA
The DNA here is from genome assembly GCA_030435695.1 of Brachymystax lenok tsinlingensis. Lineage (NCBI taxonomy): Eukaryota > Metazoa > Chordata > Actinopteri > Salmoniformes > Salmonidae > Brachymystax > Brachymystax lenok. Next base: position 52,589,536 of record CM059812.1, on the reverse strand, counting down.
ATGATAAGAATGCATGATTTACACAGTGGAATCATGAGCTGCAGTAATCCAAAATAGTTCTGCCATCCTGTGTTACAGAGCACAGAAGTTTTAAACTTGAAAAGTTATACTAGAATACCAGTTGAATCCACACTCACACACTGCAGGAGAGCTGAGATCCTCATGGCCTTTTACAGCACAGAAGTAGCTGTCTACAGCATCTGGGTAGACTGAATAGGGGGAAGTGTTCTCAGTTACTATCTGTCCGTTCCTGTACCAGGTGTAGGTGGGGTTACCAGTCAGAGGACAGCTGGTGGTGTTACAGGTCAGTGTCTTCCTCTGTGACCAATGTAAAGGAGTCTGCTTCACCTGTAGAGCTGGAGTAGATAAAAACATTAACCCTGGATCACCTGTTCTCTAGTTTAATCACACTATGCAAGACATTCTCAAATAGATCAATAATATTACGGTTGTCAAACTAATATGGTTGTCAAACTATAAATATGTTTCATCAAGTTAATCACATGGTTTTCTGTAATTAACTACAACTAATAGACATTTTAGAAATTGTTCAAAAAATACACTAAAACATTTTCTATGGGTGTGTGCCAGCTCATTATTTGTATTAGACAAATACAAATCAAGACCATTTCCAGACCTAAAGGGACAATGAAGATTTAACAGAATATCAGACAATAGAATGTTACCTGTGACAGACAGAGTGACTCCAGGATTGCCAGTATAATTCCCTCTGGTCTGATCTGTTATAAATCTGAACTTGTACATAGCTGAGTCAGTCTCTCTCAGGTCTGTGAGAGTCAGGGTGTGGCCATTCTTATCTCTATGGTAAGTCACACGTCCTCTGTAGTCTGGGTCATCACTCAGACTCACAGGATTCCCCTCAGCATCCTTTTTCCTGAACCAGAAGGTTGTTGTGACTCTACCACTGGGATATGTGTAAGAGCAGGACAGCTCCACTGTTGACCCCTTCAAGGTACAGATACTCTGAGTGGTGTAAGTCACACTCCATCCATTCTGACCCAGTACCACTGAAACAGTCACGCAACACAATGGTATCAGAATTAAGCCCAGTTCTGACTAAGGGACAGATTGAGAGACAACAGATCAAGGTGTGCCATGCTACTATAGCTTGAGGGGACTGGCCTACTGTAAAACTTCAATTAGCCTGTGCGTTTTTTTGCCTACCGGTAAATGACATAAAAACAACAGGCTCTTTATTACAGACAGGCTTCTATTTCAGCCAGCAGTCTATTTCCTTAATTCACACAGCTTTCACTCATTTGCATAGTTAATAGATTATTTCCAGCATTCATTTCCAAAATGTTAATACATTTCTTCATTTCCTTCACTAATGTGTAAGGGACAGATCACTATTTACTGGGGGGTCCAAAATAGGGGAGGGTTGTCAAACTGGGTTGCTTTGGGGAGATGGTGTGTTTGTATTGGCCACAGCTGAGGGTAGTGCGTTGTGTCTCTGCTTTACATTCTCTATTTTGCAGGTTTTACTATCATTTCTTCCATGCTAGCCAAATGTTCTCATCTGCTTGCATGGCCTCCTCTATATCAAGGGGTTTTGGTACTTCCTTAATGCACTACGCTTTTACACAAGCTAACTTTTACTATACCACAGGTCAATATAGTCTACCTACCACAGGTCAATATAGTCTACCTACCACAGGTCAATATAGTCTACCTACCACAGGTCAATATAGTCTACCTACCACAGGTCAGTATAGTCTACCTACCACAGGTCAATATAGTCTACCTACCACAGGTCAGTATAGTCTACCTACCACAGGTCAATATAGTCTACCTACCACAGGTCAGTATAGTCTACCTACCACAGGTCAATATAGTCTACCTACCACAGGTCAGTATAGTCTACCTACCACAGGTCAATATAGTCTACCTACCACAGGTCAATATAGTCTACCTACCACAGGTCAGTATAGTCTACCTACCACAGGTCAGTATAGTCTACCTACCACAGGTCAATATAGTCTACCTACCACAGGTCAATATAGTCTACCTACCACAGGTCAGTATAATCTACCTACCACAGGTCAGTATAGTCTACCTACCACAGGTCAGTATAGTCTACCTACCACAGGTCAATATAGTCTACCTACCACAGGTCAATATAGTCTACCTACCACAGGTCAGTATAGTCTACCTACCACAGGTCAGTATAGTCTACCTACCACAGGTCAGTATAGTCTACCTACCACAGGTCAGTATAGTCTACCTACCACAGGTCAGTATAGTCTACCTACCACAGGTCAGTATAGTCTACCTACCACAGGTCAATATAGTCTACCTACCACATGTCAATATAGTCTACCTACCACAGGTCAATATAGTCTACCTACCACAGGTCAGTATAGTCTACCTACCACAGGTCAGTATAGTCTACCTACCACAGGTCAATATAGTCTACCTACCACAGGTCAGTATAGTCTACCTACCACAGGTCAGTATAGTCTACCTACCACAGTTCAGTATAGTCTACCTACCACACGTCAGTATAGTCTACCTACCACACGTCAGTATAGTCTACCTACCACACGTCAGTATAGTCTACCTACCACAGGTCAGTATAGTCTACCTACCACAGGTCAGTATAGTCTACCTACCACAGGTCAGTATAGTCTACCTACCACAGGTCAGTATAGTCTACCTACCACAGGTCAATATAGTCTACCTACCACAGGTCAGTATAGTCTACCTACCACAGGTCAATATAGTCTACCTACCACAGGTCAGTATAGTCTACCTACCACAGGTCAATATAGTCTACCTACCACAGGTCAATATAGTCTACCTACCACAGGTCAGTATAGTCTACCTACCACAGGTCAGTATAGTCTACCTACCACAGGTCAATATAGTCTACCTACCACAGGTCAATATAGTCTACCTACCACAGGTCAGTATAATCTACCTACCACAGGTCAGTATAGTCTACCTACCACAGGTCAGTATAGTCTACCTACCACAGGTCAATATAGTCTACCTACCACAGGTCAATATAGTCTACCTACCACAGGTCAGTATAGTCTACCTACCACAGGTCAGTATAGTCTACCTACCACAGGTCAGTATAGTCTACCTACCACAGGTCAGTATAGTCTACCTACCACAGGTCAGTATAGTCTACCTACCACAGGTCAGTATAGTCTACCTACCACAGGTCAGTATAGTCTACCTACCACAGGTCAATATAGTCTACCTACCACATGTCAATATAGTCTACCTACCACAGGTCAATATAGTCTACCTACCACAGGTCAGTATAGTCTACCTACCACAGGTCAGTATAGTCTACCTACCACAGGTCAATATAGTCTACCTACCACAGGTCAGTATAGTCTACCTACCACAGGTCAGTATAGTCTACCTACCACACGTCAGTATAGTCTACCTACCACACGTCAGTATAGTCTACCTACCACACGTCAGTATAGTCTACCTACCACAGGTCAGTATAGTCTACCTACCACAGGTCAGTATAGTCTACCTACCACAGGTCAGTATAGTCTACCTACCACAGGTCAGTATAGTCTACCTACCACAGGTCAGTATAGTTTACCTACCACAGGTCAGTATAGTCTACCTACCACAGGTCAATATAGTCTACCTACCACAGGTCAGTATAGTCTACCTACCACAGGAGACAGGCAGTTTAATTAGCTCTCCTAATGATCTTGTTTAGGTGAAAATACAATGATCCTACATAGACTAGCCTACAAAACAACAATGCAATGAATAGTTTAGTTAGTTTTCCAGTGAGTACACAATTCTACTCTAGGCTGCAGTAATAATGTCACTTGAATAATGGTGTTAAAGCCCTGTGATTTGAATGTTTCCTTCCATTTGGATCAGTTGTGGGTCGACTCTACACAGTTTATAAAGTCTAGGAAGGTACAGTAGCAGGCCAGTCTGACTGTATTTTGAGTTTTGATACTGAGATGCTCTGTCTGTTTCAGAGCATCTATCTCCCAAGTATAATAATGTGGTCATATATGCTCCCGGCAGGCCCAGTTATTCAGGAAAGCTTAAAGCACGATCTGCCTCCTCTTCAATCCGACTGGCTAATCCTTGCGTACCCCCAATATAGCCTAAATAATAATGTAAAATGTATTACCTTTTATATGTGGCATAAACACAACCAGTCACAATATTTTAATCTGATGAGGCGACTTCAAAAGTCTCCTTTAGTCATGCGCACGTTCTTCTAAAATATAATTCCAGTATCCTGAAAATGGCTTGACATTAACCCGGCTTCCATCCAACCTTTTTATGCGAATAAAGTACGTTGGATAAAGAATGGCGCAACATCATGGGAAAGCATGGGGTTTATTAGTGTCACGGATCCCTGCGGTCCTGTGGCTCATTCCGTGCACCAGTTTCGGAGGTCTACGTCACCGGCCTCTAGGCACTGAACTGGCTCATTACGCTCACCTGGTTCCCATTCCCACTGATTAGTAATTGTATATATGTGCCTTCTGTTCACCGTTGTCTTCGATTATTGTTCCAATGTCCGTTGTGCCTGTAGGTACCTGTGCTGTGTTTTGGCTTGCGTGCCAATTAGATTGTAGATGTATTACGGGTCTCACCCCGTGTAGTTGTTCGAGGTACTCCTCGCTCTTTTGTTTGGGTTTCAACCCTGTGTTTTGTCTACGTGTTTGTTTGGTCTTCGTCCCCGTGCCTTTACATGGCACGCTGTAATTTGGGTCAATAAAAACCCTGATGATGCATTCCTGCGCCTGTCTCCCGATCCTTCACACATCGTGACTTTAGGCTACAGGTTAAATATATTATGATGAACTTCACAGGGTGGTAAAAGTGCACTGAGATGAGCATGATGTTCCTTTCCAGTAAGTATCAAGGGTCTTATTCTGCTGACATGATCGATGCTTGACTGCCAGTTGACAAACCAAAATAATCTTACACTTTTGTCCATAATCTCATAATGTAGGCTACTACCACACTGTCTCTGCAAACTGTTGGCTAGAGAGCACATGCCAATACCAGAGTTGGTACATTCGCTATTTAACGCAACAATTTTGTGTGACAAAACCATCAGTAGACGTAGAGTTGAAAATGAGATGGAAACCCATTTAACTTGTATTTTTATTTGGTACATGGGAAGTTAAATGCCGGAGCTATTTATATGTGCACTACGTATTTACACAAACCTTTTATCTGCAAAAAGTCAATTTGATGGAAACACAACTCAACTCTCATATTATTTGTATGCAGATATTACAATATTTGCATAAATCTTTCATAAATTGGATGGAAACCTGGCTATAGACACCCTAAAGACTCTGGCAAGTGTGCTGGTCAAGTGTCACTTTGATTATGCTGCACATCATGGTTCCCCAGCAGCCCCAAACATCTGAAGAATAATCAACAGACCAGCCACCAGCTTTGTACTTAAACTCCCCCCTCATACTCATCTGGAGGTTGACATGTAGTTTGTCTGAATCTCTGTAATGTGTCTGTATCTACGTAATTGTATTTATGTAAAAAAAGGTCCCTATTTGGAAATGGAAACGAGTCTCCGACTGTGTTCTCCCGGTCACTTACTGACAAATCAAATCAATCAATTATTCCAACTGTCGAGTGTCCGTTTGAATAGAAAGAGACATCTGTTCCAAAAAGTTAAATGACATTCGGAGATTGTCAAGCCAAGCCTTTGATACTGGGTAGGCCTACAAGTTAAGGAGGGATGTATACTGAACAAAAATACACTGCTCAAAAAAATAAAGGGAACACTTAAACAACACAATGTAACTCCAAGTCAATCACACTTCTGTGAAATCAAACTGTCCACTTAGGAAGCTTAACACTGATTGACAATAAATTTCACGTGCTGTTGTGCAAATGGAATAGACAACAGGTGGAAATTATAGGCAATTAGCAAGACACCCCCAATAAAGGAGTGGTTCTGAAGGTGGTGACCACAGACCACTTCTCAGTTCCTATGCTTCCTGGCTGATGTTTTGGTCACTTTTGAATGCTGGCGGTGCTTTCACTCTAGTGGTAGCATGAGACGGAGTCTACAACCCACACAAGTGGCTCCAGGTAGTGCAGCTCATCCAGGATGGCACATCAATGCGAGCTGTGGCAAGAAGGTTTGCTGTGTCTGTCAGCGTGGTGTCCAGAGCATGGAGGCGCTACCAGGAGACAGGCCAGTACATCAGGAAGGCGTGGAGGAGGCCGTAGGAGGGCAACAACCCAGCAGCAGGACCACTACCTCCGCCTTTGTGCAAGGAGGAGCACTGCCAGAGCCCTGCAAAATGACCTCCAGCAGGCCACAAATGTGCATGTGTCTGCTCAAACGGTCAGAAACAGACTCCATGAGGGTGGTATGAGGGCCCAACGTCCACAGGTGGGGTTGTGCTTACAGCCCAACACCGTGCAGGACGTTTGGCATTTGCCAGAGAACACCAAGATTGGCAAATTCGCCACTGGCGCCCTGTGCTCTTTACAGATGAAAGCAGGTTCACACTGAGCACGTGACAGGCGTGACAGAGTCTGGAGGCGCCGTGGAGAGCGTTCTGCGGCCTGCAACATCCTCCAGCATGACCGGTTTGGCGGTGGGTCAGTCATGGTGTGGGGTGGCATTTTCTTTGGGGGCCGCACAGCCCTCCATGTGCTCGCCAGAGAGTAGCCTGACTGCCATTAGGTACCGAGATGAGATCCTCAGACCCCTTGTGAGACCATATGCTGGTGCGGTTGGCCCTGGGTTCCTCCTAATGCAAGACAATGCTAGACCTCATGTGGCTGGAGTGTGTCAGCAGTTCCTGCAAGAGGAAGGCATTGATGCTAAGGACTGGCCTGCCCGTTCCCCAGACCTGAATCCAATTGAGCACATCTGGGACATCATGTCTCGCTCCATCCACCAACGCCACGTTGCACCACAGACTGTCCAGGAGTTGGCGGATGCTTTAGTCCAGGTCTGGGAGGAGATCCCTCAGGAGACCATCCGCCACCTCATCAGGAGCATGCCCAGGCGTTGTAGGGAGGTCATTCAGGCACGTGGAGGCCACACACACTACTGAGCCTCATTTTGACTTGTTTTAAGGACATTACATCAAAGTTGGATCAGGCTGTAGTGTGGTTTTCCACTTTAATTTTGAGTGTGACTCCAAATCCAGACCTCCATGGGTTGATAAATTTGATTTCCATTGATAATTTTTGTGTGATTTTGTTGTCAGCACATTCAACTATGTAAAGAAAAAAGTATTTAATAAGATTATTTCATTCATTCAGATCTACGATGTGTTATTTTAGTGTTCCCTTTATTTTTTTGAGCAGTGTATAAAAATGCATCACGAGTTATAGTTCATATAAGGAAATCACTCAATATAAATAAATTCATTAGGCCCTTATCTATGGATTTCACTTGACTGGGCAGGGGTGCAGCCATGGGATGGCATAGGCCCACCCACTTGGGCACTGGCCCACCCACTGGGGAGCAAACCCAGCCAATCAGTATGAGTTTTTCCCCACAAAAGGGCTTTATTGCAGACAGAAAAACTCCTCAGTTTCATCAGCTGTCCGGGTGGCTGGTCTCAGATGATCCTGCAGGTGAAGAAGCCAGATGTGGAGGTCCTGGGCTGGTGTGGTTACACGTGATCTGTTGGTTGGAAGTACTGCCAGATTCCCTCTGGCAACAGCTCTGGTGGACATTCCTGCAGTTAGGATCTTTAATTTCAACTCATGAAACACGGGACCAACACTTCACATGTTGCATTTATATTTTTGTTCAGTATATTTTCTGTTTGTTGAGATTTAGTATTTATTGTGGTTTTAAAAACGTAAACCTTGATATTGAAGTGATAAGTCATTATGCTTTGTTTATTGGTTGTGTGGTGCATTGGCACAGAAGCCTGTTGGTGGAAAATGTGTTGCATATACTTTATATTAGAAATAGGGCATTTAAATGTTGAACATCTGAATCCCCCTAGCTGATCACTGTCTGCAGCCGGTTCTGATCGTAGTGTGATGAAACAGGCAGGGAGAGTGAGCTCGTCCGTGGTGGTCGGCAAACCCTCAACCTTCTGGCCAATAACCCTGTGTGCCATTGACTGTGCCACAAAAACATGCTGAAGTGGCAAAGTCGATATTCACATTTAAAAACACAGTTGGGGGAAGGTGTGCAATTTATTTTACAGTTCAAAGGGTGGATCATGTCAAAATATTATTAACGCGTTGGGTAGGGGATCATGTCAAAATATTATTAACGTTGGGTAGGGGGATCATGTCAAAATATTATTAATGTTGGGTAGGGGGTCATGTCAAAATATTATTAATGTTGGGTAGGGGATCATGTCAAAATATTATTAACGTTGGGTAGGGGGGTCATGTCAAAATATTATTAACGTTGGGTAGGGGGATCATGTCAAAATATTATTAATGTTGGGTAGGGGGTCATGTCAAAATATTATTAACGTTGGGTAGGGGGTCATGTCAAAATATTATTAACATTGGGTAGGGGGATCATGTCAAAATATTATTAACGTTGGGTAGGGGGATCATGTCAAAATATTATTAACGTTGGGTAGGGGGGATCATGTCAAAATATTATTAACGTTGGGTGGGGATCATGTCAAAATATTATTAACGTTGGGTAGGGGGATCATGTCAAAATATTATTAACGTTGGGTGGGGGGATCATGTCAAAATATTATTAACGCGTTGGGTAGGGGATCATGTCAAAATATTATTAACGTTGGGTAGGGGGATCATGTCAAAATATTATTAACGCGTTGGGTAGGGGGGATCATGTCAAAATATTATTAACGTTGGGTGGGGGGTCATGTCAAAATATTATTAACGTTGGGTAGGGGATCATGTCAAAATATTATTAACGCGTTGGGTAGGGGTGGGGATCATGTCAAAATATTATTAACGTTGGGTGGGGGATCATGTCAAAATATTATTAACGCGTTGGGTAGGGGGATCATGTCAAAATATTATTAACGTTGGGTAGGGGATCATGTCAAAATATTATTAACGTTGGGTAGGGGGATCATGTCAAAATATTATTAACGTTGGGTGGGGGATCATGTCAAAATATTATTAACGTTGGGTGGGGATCATGTCAAAATATTATTAACGTTGGGTAGGGGTGGGGATCATGTCAAAATATTATTAACGCGTTGGGTAGGGGGATCATGTCAAAATATTATTAACGTTGGGTGGGGGATCATGTCAAAATATTATTAACGTTGGGTAGGGGGTCATGTCAAAATATTATTAACGTTGGGTAGGGGGATCATGTCAAAATATTATTAACGTTGGGTAGGGGGATCATGTCAAAATATTATTAACGTTGGGTGGGGGTCATGTCAAAATATTATTAACGCGTTGGGTAGGGGGGATCATGTCAAAATATTATTAACGCGTTGGGTAGGGGGATCATGTCAAAATATTATTAACGTTGGGTAGGGGTGGGGGTCATGTCAAAATATTATTAACGTTGGGTAGGGGGGATCATGTCAAAATATTATTAACGTTGGGTGGGGGATCATGTCAAAATATTATTAACGTTGGGTAGGGGAGGGGATCATGTCAAAATATTATTAACGTTGGGTAGGGGGATCATGTCAAAATATTATTAACGTTGGGTAGGGGGGTCATGTCAAAATATTATTAACATTGGGTAGGGGGTCATGTCAAAATATTATTAACGTTGGGTAGGGGGTCATGTCAAAATATTATTAACATTGGGTAGGGGGATCATGTCAAAATATTATTAACGTTGGGTAGGGGGATCATGTCAAAATATTATTAACGTTGGGTAGAGGGTCATGTCAAAATATTATTAACGTTGGGTAGGGGGATCATGTCAAAATATTATTAACGTTGGGTAGGGGGATCATGTCAAAATATTATTAACGTTGGGTGGGGGTCATGTCAAAATATTATTAACGTTGGGTAGGGGGATCATGTCAAAATATTATTAACGTTGGGTGGGGGGTCATGTCAAAATATTATTAACGCGTTGGGTGGGGGTCATGTCAAAATATTATTAACGTTGGGTAGGGGGATCATGTCAAAATATTATTAACGTTGGGTAGGGGGATCATGTCAAAATATTATTAACGTTGGGTGGGGGGTCATGTCAAAATATTATTAACGTTGGGTAGGGGATCATGTCAAAATATTATTAACGTTGGGTAGGGGATCATGTCAAAATATTATTAACGTTGGGTAGGGGGATCATGTCAAAATATTATTAACGTTGGGTAGGGGGCTCATGTCAAAATATTATTAACGTTGGGTAAGGGGAGTTGGACCCCCTGGAGTTGGACCCCTTAGAACTTCCCTAACTAACAGCAGGGTTTGTCCACACTGTTGTCATAGTCGCTGACTTGAGTGTGAATGGAAACCACAGACAAGCGTCACTCAGTGAGGTGTGAAAGATAACTATTTAAAGTGAAGTGGAGACTCCTAACAGAACACACCAGAATAACATTATGATTCTTAACCTCTTAGAAATGACTGTAGATTATTAAACAGAACAACTAAAAGATAAGAATGAGACCATACCTGCTACAGACCAGAGAAAGACCACCAACACACTTCCTGCTGTTCTCAAGGCCATTGTTGCATCTCCCACCCTGCAGTCTTAGAAACATAAACAACAACTCACTCTATAGCTGGTGAATAACTCCACCTGATACATTGAAGTAGAAACTGTAAATGGGGTACAGGGCCTCATTACTGAAAATGAACCAGGCTCATATTGTGTTGTGTTGTATTGTGCTATATGGTTGTCTATGTGAATACTGTCTGTCTGTAATGTGTTGAATGTCTGTATGTCTGTGTTTAATACATTTCAGTAGTTCTAAACCTGCAACTGCCTCCTGACTCTCTACACTTGTGACACACTCACACACACTCACACACACACACACACACACACACACACACACACACACACACACACACACACACACACACACACAGACCATCTGTAGGGAAGCAGTTGAGGCCACGCACTGCAAGCCTGTGTGAGTGGCTGAGACGGACAAATATCAGTGTCACCAGCTTGCACCTACACCAGAGGCTGTCCAAGCACCACGAGGGGCAGGTATTTAAGCAGTCTCTGTAAAGACCTGCTCCATGTAGCCGTTAAATGAGCAGCCCACTTCCACAATGAGCCCCTCCCCCTGGCCTCTCCCCACAACAACAATATCTGGAGTATTTGGCACACAGGAAAACACATCATCATCAACATTAAACCTGCTACAAATCAAATTGTTTTTGTCACATGCGTCGAATACAACAGGTGTAGACCTTACAGTGAAATGCTTACTTACAAGCCATTAACCAACAATGCAGTTTTAAGAAATATACAAAAAAAAATAAAATAAAAGTAACAAATAATTAAGAGCCTCAGTAAAACAACAATAGTGAGGCTATATTGTAATGGTCTCCGTGATGCCGGTAAGGCAGAGTCAGGCGCAGGACAACAAAAATGAGTGTATATAAACTTTACTCAGAATATTACCAAACGAGTGGAAAATCACTCGAACACGGAACATAATACAACAAAACAATCATAATAGGAACATGTAATGAAGGGAAATAAAAACCAGGTGTGTGAAAAAGGAAGACAAAACCAACGGAAAATGAATAATGTATCGGTGGCGGCTAGAAGACCGGTGACGTCGACCGCCAAAAGCCGTCCGAACAAGGAGAGGGACCAGTCGTGACATATATACAGGGGGTAAAGGTACAGAGTCAATGTGTGGGGGAACTGGTTAGTCGAGGTAATTGAGGTATTATATACATGTAGGTAGAGTTATTAAAGTGTGCAAATAGTCTGGGTAGCCATTTGATTAGCTGTTCAGGAGTCTCGGGGCTTGGGGGTAGAAGCCGTTAAGCAGTCTTTTCGACCTAGACTTGGTGCTCCGGTACCGCTTGCCGTGCGGCAGCAGAGAGAACAGTCTATGACTAGGATGGATGGAGTCTTTTTTTAGGGCCTTCCTCTGACACTGCCTGGTATAGAGGTCCTGAATGTCAGGAAGCTTGGCCCCAGGGATGTACTGGGCCGTTCGCACTACCTTCTGTAGTGCCTTGCGATCAGAGGCCGAGCAGTTGCCATACCAGGCAGTGACGCAACCAGTCAGGATGCTCTCGATGGTGCAGCTGTAGAACCTTTTGAGGATCTGAGGACCCATGCCAAATCTTTTCAGTCTCTTGAGGAGAATAGGTTTTGTCGTGCCCTCTTCACAACTGTATTGGTGTGCTTGGATCATGTTAGTTTGTTGGTGATGTTGACATCAAGGAACTTGAAGCTCTCAACCTGCTCTTCTACAGCCCCGTCAATGAGAATGGGAGTGTGCACAGTCCTCCTTTTCCTGTAGTCCACAATCATCTCCTTAGTCTTGATCACGTTGAGGGAGAGGTTGTTGTCCTGGCACCACACGGCCAGGTGTCTGACCTCCTCCCTATATGCTGTCTGGTCGTTGTTGGTGATCAGGCAGGCATACCACTGTTGTGTCATCAGCAAACTTAATGATGGTGTTGGCGTTGTGCCTGGCTTTGCAGTAATGAGTGAACAGGGAGCACAGGAGGGGACTGAGCACGCAATCCTGAGAGGCCCCATGTTGTGGATCAGCGTGGCGGATGTGTTGTTAACTAGCCTTACCACCTGGGGGCTGCCCATCAGGAAGTCTAGGATCCAGTTGCAGAGGGAGGAGTTTAGTCCCAGGGTCTTTAGCTTTGTGATGAACTTTGAGGGCACTATGGTGTTGAACACTGAGCTGTAGTCAATGAATAGCATTCTCACATAGGTGTTCCTTTTGTCCAGGTGTGAAAGGGCAGTGTGGAGTGCAATAGAGATCATCATCATCTGCATCATCTGTTGATCTGTTGGGGCGGTGTGCAAATTGGAGTGTGTCTGGTGTTTCTGGGATAAGGGTGTTGATGTTAGCCATGACAAGCCTTTCAAAGCCCTTCATGGCTACAGATGTGAGTGCTACGGGATAGGTTACCTTAGTGTTCTTGGGCACAGGGACTATGGTGGTCTGCTTGAAACATGTTGGTATTACAGACTCAGACAGGGAGAGGTTGAAAATGTCAGTGAAGACACTTGCCAGTAGGTCAGCGCATGCTCGGAGTACACGTCCTCGTACTCCCCGTTTGGCCCTACGGCCTTGTGAATGTTGACAGGTTTAAAGGTCTTACATCGGCTGTGGAGAGCGTGATCACACAGTCGTCCGGAACAGCTGATGCTCTCATGCATGTTTCAGTGTTACTAGCTTCGGAGCGAGCATAGAAGTAATTTAGCTCGTCTGGTAGGCTCACCGGGCAACTCTCGGCAGTGCTTCACTTTGTAGTTTGTAATAGTTTGCAAGCCCTGCCACATGTAGTACAGTGTAGTACGATTCTATCTTAGTCCTGTATTGACTTTTTACCTGTTTGATTGTTCGTCGGAGGGCATAGCGGGATTTTTTATAAGCTTCCTGCTCCTTGAAAGCGGCATCTCTAGCCTTTAGCTCAGTGTGGATGTTACCTGTAATCCAATGCTGCTGGTTGAGGTATGTTCGTACAGTCACTGTGGGGACGACGTCATCAATGCACTTATTGATGAAGCCAGTGACGAATGTGATGTACTCCTCAATGCCATCGGAAGAATCCCGGAACATTTTCAAGTCTATGCTAGCAAAACAATCCTGTAGCTTGGCATCTGCTACACGTCTCTGTGTGTGGAGTAAAGGTGGTCCAGAGTTTTTTCCCCCCTCGTTGCACATATAACATGCTGGTGAAAATGAGGTAAAACAGATTTAAGTTTCCCTGCATTAAAGTCCCCGGCCACTAGGAGCACTGCCTCTGGATGGAGTTTTGCTCTTTGCTTATGGCGGTATACAGCTCATTGAGTGTGTTCTTAGTGCCTGCATCGGTCTGTGGTGGTATGTAGACAGCTACGACAAATAAAGACGAAAACTCTCTAGGTAGGTAGTGTGGTCTACAGCTTATCATGACATACTCTACCTCAGGCGGGCAAAACCTTGAGACTTCCTTAGATATCGTGCACCAGCTGTTGTTTACAAATATACTTAGACCGCCACCACTTGTCTTATCAGAGGCTGCTGTTCGATCCTGCCGATACAGTGTATAACCCACCAGCTGTATGTTATTCATGTCGTCGTTCAGCCACGACTCGGTGAAACATTAAATTGTACAGTTTTGAATGTCCCGTTGGTAGGATATATGTGATTTTAGTTTGTCCAATTTATTATCCAGCGATAGTACGTTGACCAATAATCAGATGGCAACGGCACATCAGCCACTCGTCAGCAGATCCTCACAAGGCACGCCGATATCCTTCTGCAAAATATTTTCCGTCTCTTTCTCCTGCAAATGACGTGGATGAGAGCCTGTTCGGGTGTCTAGAGTAAATCCCTCTCGTCCGACTCTTTCAAGAGAAATTCTTCATCCAGTTGAAGGTGAGTACTTGCTGTTCTGATTTCCAGAAGTTATCTTTGGTCATAAGAGACGGTAGCAGCAACATGTACAAAATAAGTTACAAACAACGAAAAAATACAAACAAAATAGCACGGTTGGTTAAGAGCCCATAAAACAGCAGCCATCTTCTCCGGTGCCAACAAGGTGTCCCCTTACACAATGTTTATGCATGTGTGCTGTTGGTGAGACTACTTGTCTCACCTCGCTGGCTATCAGGTCAACAAGGCAGTCATGTCTAGCATTGTACAAATCCCCCGCACTCACGGGCACACACACACATACTGCAGTGTTACAATGTTTGTTTGCATGTCATTTTTACCCTGGTTAACTTCTTAGGGAGCAGCGCACGAGGTGACCGTTTTGGAGACCCTGGCGTGCCCAAAGTAAAATGCCTCCCATTCAGGCCCAGAAAATAGGATATGCACATATTTAGTACCATTGGATAGGAAACACTCTGAATGTTCTAAAAGTGTTAACCATTTGTCTGTGAGTAAAACAGAACGGATATGGCAGGCGAAACCCCAAGGAATTTCTGTCCTGGAAAAAGTGGTTTTGACACATTGCCTCATTTGGAGCCCCTCCATTATGAAAATGCCCTTATAAGGGCATATGAATGCAGTACCTATCGCTTCCTCTGGATGTCAACCGTCTCGAGAAAGTGATTTGATTCTTCTTAGCTGCTTTTAGAGCAGAGAAGAAGAGGAATAAGGAAGTGTCCACTGATATGTCAATACAAGTAAATGCGCGTTCACAACATATACATTAAAGTGTTCCTAAGGATACATTATCAATTATGTTTGATTGTTCTTGGACAAGTTTATAGGTATAAGTTGAACGAGTTCTCTTCACGTTTCAATGGAGGAGTCTACGCTGTTTTTTCTGGGATATATATATTTATGGATATAATACATTACTTTTTCTAACAAAAGATCCATGGATTGTCTTCGTTGGACACTTGGGAAGCCCTTAGCAGAAGTTCTTCAAAAGGTAATTGATTTGTTTTCGCTGTGAAATGTGTTTTCTGTGAACCGTGGAGGCTTATGAAATTATGGTAATGGAAAAAATATGTTAGGTGCTACCCTCAAACAATCAAATGTGGTGCTTTCGCCGTAAAGCCTTTTTGAAATCTGACAATACTGTGATATTGCCAAGAGCTTTTGATGACTATGAAGCACTTGTATATTGATGCATGTTTAATAATTCAACTTTTGGATTTTGAATTTGGCGCCTTGCATTTCACCTGGTAGTGTCGGGAGTGCTAGCGCCCCACGGCTCCCTAAGAAGTTAAGCAGATTCTCTGTAAAGGCCTTCTCCTTGTAGTTGTTAAATAAGCAGCCAACTTCCAAAATGACCACCTCCCCCTGCCCCCCCAACAACAACAACAATGTCTGGCGTATTTGGCACACAGGAAAACACATCATCATCAACATCAAACCAGATTCCCCTTACACAAGAATGTTTATGCATGTGTGCTGTTGGTGAGACTACCTGTCTCACCTCGCTGGCTATCAGGTCAACAAGGTGGTCATGTCTAGCAACGTACAAATCCCCGCACAAACACACACACACACACACACACACACACACACACACACACACACACACACACACACACACACACACACACTGCACTGTTACAATATGTGTTGCATGTCTTTTTTACCCTGGTTAATCATCTCATCCCTATGTAGATCAACACTCCTACACTGAGACACTTTATGAATACTGGCCCTGATATAACAACCAAAACAAAACATTACCCTCAAGTATATGACTTATAGCTACAAAACAAATAGCCAAAAACTATATTTCAAGATATTGTCAAGAGTACTTAGAGTGAAGTGAAGAGGAGAGGTCTTGTAGTGAGTCAATTTACTGATAGTGTGTGGGAGCTGCTAGTAAGTGTCAGTTCTGTGGTTGATACATATTTAAAGTAGTCAGAACACAAGTAGCTGATGCAGAACTGTCCTTTCCTTCCTCTTTAAGACATTAACATGCATGAGGACCAGAACAGCATGTCAGAGAAGGGAGGTTACTGTATTAGAGTGGGCCCTACATTTCTATAATGGACAAAATGTCCCCCATTTCCACTTTTATTTAAATACAGAACCATGTTAACAATATGCTGACTATTCCATATGGAATATTTATAACATCTTCGAATGTGTTGTCCCTCTGAGTTCTACATGGAACAGGTCAAAGTTCCATTTACATTTGGTCAGTTCCATGATGTCATTCATTCTATTCTACAAACCCATTCAATTTACACTCCTCATCAGCTGCATCAAGGTGCTACTGAATGTTCCAGTGTTCTAGACTAGAGCTACTCCCCCTACTGGCATCTCAACATTACTGCACCATCCTAATAATAATGTCCTCAATAATGTTGGGCTAATAACAACATTACAAACTGGAAAAGAATCAGATTATATAAATAATCTAACATAGCCTGTTATCCATATATAGTCTAATGTAGCCTGTTATCCATATATAGTATAATGTAGCCTGTTATCCATATATAGTCTAATGTAGCCTGGTATCCATATATAGTCTAATGTAGCCTGGTATCCATATATAGTCTAATGTAGCCTGTTATCCATATATAGTTTAATGTAGCCTGTTATCTATACATATTCTAATGTAGCCTGTTATCCATATATACTCTAATGTAGCCTGTTATCCATACAGAGTCTAATGTAGCCTGTTATCTATACATATTCTAATGTAGCCTTTTATCCATATATATCCACATATATCCTGTTATTCATATATAGTTTAATGTTGTGGTGAAATCCTGCACAGAGCCTTCACCGTGCTCTGCCACTTTAAGAGCGCATCAGCAGTCAGGAAGGAGGAAATAAAGCTCTTACTGTTGGTTGGTGCACAGTGTGTGCAACTCTGCAGAAGTCTTGTTTATTTTCAGCGTGCTTAGTTGTAAAGTGTTAAGTCGATCGCCGGTGTTACCTCTCTAGGTCGTAGTTTTAAAATAATTATTTTTCCAGACGTTGAAGTTAGGTTCAGGTTTAGGTTCTGAATTAAAGATGAAAAGTTGTGATTTATGGACGTCTATGATTGGTTCAGATTTGGTCCGGACCAGACCAAAAACCAACATCAGTGAACGTGGAAATCAAGGCCGGTCCAGAATGCACCAAAAAAAGACGTCCAGTCCAGACAGGACCAAAACAAGACATCCAAAAGGCGTCAGTGTAGGACGATGCTTAATGAAGTATAACCTACAGTGTTGTCTGAAAATGAATTTTATGAATGCCCATCCATTTGGTAGGTCCACCTTTAGTAAAACAGGCCGTTGCATCAACTTAATTAGTCCTGAATCCTGTGACTAATTTATCCCAGGGGATGAATCTCCTGGACAGCAGTGACTAGCCTGGTTGTCCAGTCCATATGGTCTATTTTACTTTGACCTGTCCTGTTTTTAGAATATGTTGTTTAAGTGTCAGCGCATTTTTTATGTGATTGGGCGTCATTTAGGTTAGGCTATTTGATCAGAGAAACCTGATGTAAAAAGTTTCCCAAAAAGGCCACATACTCTTTCTACCACATGTTATATCAATCTCTCTTACTCTTACTTTAGGCCATTTTCAAAATGTCTCCACAACAATCTATTGCTCTCAGAGCTCTTAAAATAGCATGCACAAGTCTTTATGTGAAACCACATGTACAATGTACATCCCATCTTTTGTAGCATACAATATAGCTCAGAATTTGTCAAGGATGACAATAATTTTGGTCGTGACTGTATATCCCACAATCTGATTAATATGTAAAAATACATTTACACACACATCACATGCACACACACACACAGTTATACTTGACCCTGTTATACTTTGACAGTGAACATGACCCTATTGAATGGAGATCTGGGTATTACTGGCATACTCTACTGATCATGTTTTAAACATGCAATTGAATAAACTGAACTGAGCCAAACACATGAAACCACAGTCCAGGGTCAGTATTCACAAAGTGTATCAAAGTAGGAGAGCTGATCTGGGATCAGTTTAGCCTTTTAGATCATAATTATATGGAATGTCTGAGACACTTTATGAATACAGGCCCTGATGTAACAACCAAAACACAGTTCAATATAAACCAACAAGTACAAAGATACAGGAAGTCATGTGATGTATGACTAAAAACATCAAACTAAAACTATATTTCAAGATATTGTCAAGTTTACTTACAGAGTGAAGTGAAGGGGAGAGGTCTTGAACAGTTAGTCAACGTACTATCAATGCGTAGAAACAAGAAGTAGTCTACTGTAAGTGTTAGTAGAAGCAGGCGTAGCCTAAGTGTGAGTTCTGTGGGTGACACATTTTAAAAGTATTCTAGTCAGGGCATTAACATGCAGGAACAGCATATCACGTAAGGGATGTTACTGTATCTAAATAGAAAATGGTCTAAAGTCAGCATACTGTAGTTGCATTTCTTTATTTGAGGAGTGGGCCTACATGTTTTACAAGAGACAAAATGTGACACATTCCTATCACTCTTCATCAGCTGCATCAAAGTGGTACTGAAGGTTCCAGAACAGATGAAAGGGGAGTATGTTTGGTTCCAGTGTTTTAGACTAGAGCTCTCCCTACTGACATCTCAACATTACTGCAGCCTCCAGGCTTCATATGTCCCTACTAGTCTGCTGAAAATATACAAAATAGAAGGTAAAGTAACATAGTCTATGGAGTAACATACCCATAACACACAAGCAAAAACACACACATGCACACACACATGTGAACACACACACTCACAAGCAATAACACACACACACACATGGACGCAGGCACACACACACGCACATACCCATACAACGTCTGAACTACTGGGAAAGACTCTGGCAAGTTCCAGACTTGGTGTGTGTTTACGTGTGTGTGTGTGTGTGTGTGGTGTGTGCGTGTATATTTGTGTGTGTGTTTGTTGATGAACAGTGCTGATTGTTGATCTATTACAGTTTATCTCCTGACAGCAATGGAGTATCCCTGGCTGGCCTATAGGCTAGCCACTCATGGATTATTTTGCTCAATGGCGCCATCATGTGTACAATAGGCAGAAATACAAGAAACATAATTCATTTATTTGTTGTCTATTTATTGTCTAACTTTGAGCTTATTTACAACATGACACTTGTACTGTATTCAACGTAAAAAAAAACAGCAAAATAAAATTATCTAAAATAGGTAATAATTCATTATTTGATAATAAAACAAGCAATATTATGACTCTGAACAATGTGGTATTGCATAATATAAAATATAAAATTCCCAATCATGTCTGACACCAAAACAAAGTAAAACGTATTTAAACACATCAGGAGCAACTCCAGAGCTACAATTATTTAAAAGCTCTTATCAATATTATTCATTTTGTGTCACTAAGACAAGCCTATACTTTATCTATTATAAAACATCTGGAATTGGCAAAATCCCATAGAAAAATATCAAAAACAGATATGTACCAGAGAACAGTAGGCTATTTATTAAGAGGAGCCAGTTCAGAAAGGAAACCCGAGTGCCCGCCTCAAATGAGATTGCACCAATTAGAGGCTAGTATCATTCACGACTTCCTTATTGACCGGGTCTGCTCTTACATCCTAAAAATTGTCAAAGTCCCCAGCCACCCCAGTCATAGACTGTTCTCTCTACTACCGCATGGCAAGCGGTACCAGAGTGCCAAGTCTAGGACAAAAAGGCTTCTCAACAGTTTTTACCCCCAAGCCATAAGACTCCTGAACAGGTAATCAAATGGCTACCCAGACTATTTGCATTGTGTCCCCCCCAACCCCTATTTTTGCGCTGCTGCTACTTTCTGTTTATCAAATATGCATTGTCACTTTAACTATACATTCATGTACATACTGTTATGTTTGTCCCTTTATATAATGACAAACCGGGGCGTAGGTTTAACTACTTTTTAATGAACATATACTTCAGCTAGCAAACACCGTTCTTAAGCCATGCAAGGCATTCTTCAACCCCCACCACGTGACCCCCCCGCCTAGCCTGCTGGGTAACGTAGTCTAAATGTTATTAACACATAACAACACATCTTCCTTCCTTTAAAATATAACTACTTTTCTATGTACCAACACCTGTCACATCACATTTCTTTACTCAACCTGCATAACATTTTCAACACACATTTCTTATCCACATTTTTTTTTTTTTTGTAATTTTTTTTACATTACTCTCATCACTTAAGAGGCATTAAACATATTCTGATGTATTATTATTTTCAACTAAATATAGTCAACAATACTCTATAGTGTCTCTATTTGTTTTCTTTTTAGCAATTCTCAATAAGCCTTTCAGGGCTCTGACAGTCCTTTTTGGTCGTTCTGCTGAAGTGCTTCCTGTAACAGCTGGACAGCGTTAGTTTGTCAGTCAGTTCATTGTCAGTCAGGGTGTTCTGACTGAATTGTCCATTTCTGAAATAATTTGATGCTTCAGCAGTATCCTCCTGATGATCCTCAGTCCCTTGAGTGAATGGCTGAAGCCTTAGATCCACTCTGTTTCGTCTCAGTTGTGATCCATGCTCCGTTTGGATCACATAGGATCGCGGTGCAACTTCTCTCTGCACACACCCTTGCTGCATCCAGGTTCCTGTAGTGATGTCTCGGAGTCGTACCTGATCTCCAGGTTTCAGTTCAGGTAAGTGTCTTGCACTTTTGTCGTGTCGCTGTTTTTGTTTGTCTTTCTGTTTTTCCTTCGCGAGTTTGACTTTGTGAGCACCTCTGGGTGTCAGCAAGTCCTCGTGGATGGGTAGGTTGGTTCTGATGCGACGTCCCATCAACATTTGTGCAGGTGAAAGTCCATTCTGCAGCGGTGCGCTGCGGTAGATCATCAGACTTTTTAGGAAATCCTCCTTTCCGTCGTGTGCCTTTTTCATCAGACCTTTAACAATTTTGACTGAACTCTCTGCTAAGCCGTTGGACCTTGGGTAGTTGGGGCTGGAGGTGTTGTGTCGGAATCCCCAGTCGTTAGCGAACGATCGGAATTCGGAACTTGAGAACTGCGGACCATTGTCTGAGTACAGTTCAGACGCAACCCCATGTCTTGCAAAGACTGATTTCAGGTATGTGATTACAGCTTTGCTGGAGGTAGTTGGCAGTGTTGCTACTTCAGGGTAGTTTGAGTAGTAGTCAGTAACAACAATGTGACTTTTGCCATTGCAGTCAAAAAGGTCAACTCCAACTTTGTAGTAGGGTCTGTTGGGTACTGGATGAGGCATTAGCGGCTCTGCTTGCTGCTTTGGCCTGCATGCCAAACACAGCTCACATGAAGCAGTGGTCTGGCTGATTTCCTGGTTCATTCTAGGCCAGTACATTACTTCTCGTGCTCGTCGTTTGCATTTTTCCTCACCCAAGTGGCCCTCATGTATTTTCTGTAGCATTTCTTTGCGTAGTGTCATGGGAATGACAATCTTGTTGCCTTTGAACACTATGTCATCTACAACGGTGAGCTCTGCTCTGCACATCCAGTAATCCTGTATTCTCCTTGGACAGTTGTTTTTCTGTGCGGGCCATCCAATCAGTGTTGTTTCTTTCAACTCTGTCATTGTTTGGTCAGCTGCGGTCTCTCTTTTGATCTGCTCCATTCTCTCAGAAGACACAGGAAGTGATGCTACGATCATGTCGACGTAGGCCTGAATCTCAGTGTTTTTCTGTGTGTGAAGCTCTCTTTCTTGTCGACTGCTCGAGAAAGAGTGTCGTGATGAACATGAACTTTCCGGGTATAGATCATCTTCACATCATACTTTTGCAGTCTGATCAACATTCTCTGGATTCTCATTGGACAATCATTCAGTGGTTTAGACATGATTGACACCAATGGTTTGTGGTCGGTTTCTACTTGAAGTCTAGTCCATAGGCGTATTGGTGAAACCTTTCGCATAGCGTATGTGCTCGCCAGTAGTTCTTTCTCTATTTGTGCATACCTTGTCTCTCGCCTGTCAAGGCTCTGGATGCATATCGACAGGTTGCCATGTTTCATCATGCTGTTGCAGAAGAACTGCTCCCAGGCCAAACTGTGACGCGTCTGCAGAAATCCTTGTGCTTTTCTCTGGATCATAGAACCTGAGCACTGGCTCTTCTGTGATTGTCTTCTTTAGGTTTTTGAAGCAGTTTTCCTGTTCATGGGACCATTCCCATTCGTTTTCTGTTCCAGTAGACATCTGAGTGGAGCGGACTGTGCTGACAGTTGAGGTATGAACTTTGCAAGGTAGGTGATCATGCCCATGAAGCGTCTCACGTCGTCCTTGTTCTTGAGCGCTCCATGTTGTTGATGGCTGATGTTTTCCTCGGGTCTGGTTTGACTCCATCCTCTGAAAGTACATCTCCCACGAAGGTAAGTGTTTTCACACCAAACTCGCATTTGTCCTTGTTTAGTTTTAGGTTGACCTTCCGTGTCAGGTCCAGCACTTGTCTCACTCTTGCGTCGTGTTCTTCTTTTGTGGCCCCCAGGCGATGATGTCATCCATCATGGTCTCCACTCCAGGAATATGCTCGAAGATCATGTGGATTGTCTTGTGGTAGACCTCTGGCGCTGAGAGAATCCCATATGGTGAGACGAAGAAATCTGTACCTGCCCTCAGGTGTGTTGAATGTGCATAGCCTTGAGCTTGCATCGTCTAGCTTCATTTGCCAGAATCCTGATGAGGCATCAAGCTTACTGAACCACTTTGCTCCAGCAAACTGCGACATTATCTCTTCTCTGGTTGGCAACTTGAAGTGCTCTCTCTTGATTGCTTTGTTGAGATCTCTTGGGTCTAGACATATCCTGAGATCGCCATTCTTTTTCACCACAATAACCAGTGAGCTTACCCAGTCTGTAGGTTCATCCATTTTTGTGATGACGTCCATCTTTCCATGCGTCCGAGTTCCTCCTTGAGCTTTTTCCTCAATGCAAATGGAACTTTTCTACATGCATGCACAACTGGAGTAATTTTGTCATTGGTACATATTTTGTGTTCTCCTGGTAAACATCCAAGACCCTCAAACACATCCTCATACTCAGCCAGTAGCGATTCCTGGTCATTTTCAGTCTGTGATGTCACTACATACACTCTTTTCAGCAAATTGAGCTTTTCACATGCATTGATTCCTAGAATAGGCTGTACACTCTTTTCCACAATCAGCAGCTGTGCTCTGAACTGTTTTCCTTTGTGCTGTAAAGTTACTATGCAGCTTCCTTTGACTGGTACATTCTCCCCAGTATAACCAGTAACCTTAATTTTCACCGGGTGTATTTTGCTCTTCACCTTCAGTGTTTTGTAGTCATCCAGCGACAACAGGTTTACCTGTGCTCCAGTATCAAGCTTGAATGGTATTATAGTTTCATTCACAGTCAATGGCACAATCCATTCAGCTTTCACTGCATTGCATATTTCCACAGAATCAACAAAGAATTCTTCAATCTCCTCCTTGACTGTGTGAACCTTTTTCTTTGTAGCCTCGGCTTTGCAGCATTTTGAGAAATGATTATTTTTCCCACAGTTGTTACATGATTTGCCATATGCAGGGCAATTTTTTTGGCTTGTGGATAAATCCACATTTTCCACATGTAGTGTTTTGATTTCTCTCTTTTGCTTGTTTCTGTTTTGTAAGGCGTTGTGTGTGTTGCTCCTCTCTTTTTATGGCATGCACTGACGTCTCATCCCTGCGCAGCTCTTTAGCTTGTGCTCTGGTGGTTTCAGCTGCTCTACACATATTCACTGCTTTCTCCAAAGTTAAATCTTGCTCACGCAGCAATCTCTCCTTGAGTCCATTATCAAGTATGCCACAGACTATCCTGTCTTTCACTAGTGAGTCTTTCAGATTTTCAAATTCACATGTTTTGCTCAGTGTGTTCAGCTCAGCCAAATACTGGTCAAAACTGACTCCCTGTTTCTGATCATGAGAGAAAAACTTGTATCTCTCAAACGTGACGTTCTGGCTTGGTACAAAGTACTCCTCAAATTTAGCCATTAGCACAGGCAATGTCAAGTTTACCTCGTCTAGTTGAAAGCTATTGTAAACGTCCAATGCATCCTCTCCAAGAACGTGCAGAAAAATGGAAGCTTTCAATTTGTCATCATCTCCCCTGCTCCACTGGCTGCTAGGTAGATATTGAATCTCTGCTTGAAACGTTTCCAATTGTCAGCTAAATTGCCTGTTAACTGCATAGGAGTAGGAGGACTAAGCCTATCCATGACGGAAAACCAGAATTTCTCCTACTTCAGTATGTTGCTCGTCAACAGATTCAAATGCAGCCTCGCTCCGCTGCTGTCACTCTCGCCGCTGCGGCTCGTTACCCGCGCAATTGCAAGCTAGCGTCTTCGACTACTCACGTCACTTGTGGTAGAATGTTCAATGTTCTTCGTGGAAACTTTCAGAGTTACTCATTTAATTTCTCTGTCTCGCCATAGCGACTACCACTTCTGACACCATGTTATGTTTGTCCCTTTATATAATGACAAACCGGGGCGTAGGTTTAACTACTTTTTAATGAACATATACTTCAGCTAGCAAACACCGTTCTTAAGCCATGCAAGGCATTCTTCAACCCCCACCACGTGACCCCCCCGCCTAGCCTGCTGGGTAACGTAGTCTAAATGTTATTAACACATAACAACACACATACTACCTCAATTGGGCCGACCAACCAGTGCTCCCGCACATTGGCTAACCGGGCTATCTACCTGCATTGTGTCCCACCACCCACCAACCCCTTTTTTACGCTACTGCTACTCTCTGTTCATCATATATGCATAGTCACTTTAACCATATCTACATGTACATACTACCTCAATCAGCCTGACTAACTGGTGTCTGTATGTAGCTTAGCTACTGTATATAGCCTCGCTACTGTCTTTTTACTGTTGTTTTATTTATTTTCTTACCTATTGTTCACCTAATACCTTTTTTTGCACTATTGGTTAGAGCCTGTAAGTAAGCATTTCACCTGTTGTATTAAGGCACGTGACAAATACACTTTGATTAGATTTTTTAACAGTGCAACACTGAGGTCATGCTCAGCCTTGGAACTGTTTCTGTACTTGTTTTTTAAGTATGTCAGAGTTGAGAACCCTGACTCGTATAGGTATGTGGTGCCAAACTGGACCAGAACATCTACTGCTTTCTCAGTCAGACAGGAGACCCGCTTCCTGCTGTAGATGAACAACCCAGAACTGTCTGAGTGGGTTTGCCTCAAAAAGCATCTTGCTTCAATCAGTTTATTCCAGATAAGAATAACAATTATTATTGTATTTTAACAGCAACAGTTCCAACCTAGACTAGTTTTCAACAATAGTTTATACAGTAAGATGTACAGTAGGCCTGATCATGTTTCATCTTCATCTGTACTGTTACTAGGGTTGCACTTTCAGTAGCTAGCTAGTTTTGGTGAATGTTAGCTATTAGTTGTGTACAAGGCCAGGGGATTGTTTGAAAGAGAAACTCACATCTACTACTATGAGAGTTAGTTAGTACTCCCTTATTTCTGCTCATCATCACCTGTTATAAAATGACAACAATGCCTTGCTAGTTGGCTGACTTTTCCACTGTCGAAGCACTGTTTTCTGAAGCATTCTGCCCTGTTCTGAAACAACTCCCTGGGTTTACCGTCATGCTGTGGATGTTTGGTCAGGACGTGTCGTTTTATTCATTTGTTCGTTAGGTGAGACTCATTACTAAGCACAAAACATTGTGGGCGCTCCACGTTATAAGTTTGTATGAAAGAGAGAGAAACCCATCGCTGTATATGCGTTTCATAACAATTGAGCTCAGTCAGAACCGGTGTCTAGCATGAGTCCATTTGATGCCAACGGTGAGTGACGGCGAGTGGGAATGACAAGTCAGTGTCTGACAGCGCATCATCTGCTGCCTGAACGACAGCGCTGCGTCGTGTGTCCGGAGGGATCTTCAAGAAAAGTGCAGAAAAAAGATCCGCTAAAGCCCGAAGCACACAGGCATCTCCCTCTCACACTCGCGCTGCTGCCAAACTGAGCAGAGACCGCTGCTTAATGAAGCAGAAAGCGCACTGAACAGAGAGCGCAGATGCACTTGGCCAAATCAATTCCAGTAATTCATGAAATGATTATAAATGTACATTGACACGTCGCGACCCACCATTAACAGGTGACCCATACTTTAAGAAAGGCTGCATTAGTGCATACTGACTGGTAGAGGGGGGTTGGGTTAAATGCAGAAGACACATTTCAGTTGAATGCATTCAGTTGTACAACTGACTAGGTATCCCCCTTTATATTGCCTCACTATTGTTATTTTACTGCTTTTTTTCGTAACTTCTGAAGCATTGTTGGTTAAGGGGCTTGTGAGTAAGTACTTCCCTGTAAGATCTACACCTGTTGTATTCGGTGCATGTGACAAATACAATTTGATTTGATACTGTTGCATGAGTCACACTATTAGTTTCCATTTTATAGTATAATTTCTGTCAACCTAATATTCCTTATCCTTATCTGCAACAGTAGGTTTGGGATCTGATTTATTAGCCATGTTCTAATCCTGTAATGCATTTTACAGAGGTAGTTCTCCCTGTCGGTCCATCTTTGCGTTGTATGCTACTGTAGCGATCACTTCATTCTAGTCATCATGTATTAGCTACTGTTATTCATTCTTATTCATCTTCTGCTAGTAGTACATTTATGCGTGTTATCATGCATGCTTGTATATAGTGAGTATGCAGGCATCTTATACCTTGATGTGGTTCACTCTGCTGCAGTCATTTTAGTGAGAGTGGGTCATATCCACCACCATCTTGCTGGCCCAACAAAATGCTGTTGGCCGCTACATGCGCTGTTCAGCAGTCGAGCATTACTGGGTCTTTCTATCATTAAGCATATATTCATAGACGTGCGGCATCATATAAAATTGATATACTTCCTAAACCTAACCTTTCTTCCTCAGATTTCAAGTGATCACATTGGACCTTAGTGGGGAAGCTGACGCTGTGACGCTACTAGTCAAGTCTTACTGAAGGTTCAGCAGTGTTGGATGGGCTGTTGAAACTAGCATTACATAGCATGCGGTGGGCTTACTAAACACCCACATGGCGCTCAGTGTTGGCGATTGCCTCTTATGGAAATGTCTGTTAGAGGGCTTACTTCAGACACTGTTATATGCAGGCTTATTCTAGTAATGTACGGGGTCTATTTCTCTTGTTATCAGGCCATCATTTATTCTTCTCATGGCATTACTGTTAAAAATGAGCCTACAGCTCAGGTAGACTATACTGTATGTCTAGGGGGAATATCAGGTCACTCTCACTGTGTATGCTGCAGATGCATCAGCTACTGCTGAGCAGTTTCAGTAGGACATTAGGCTATTTAGATGGTAAAGTAGCTATCTAACGTTTAGTTGCAGTTTTGGGGTGTTTGTTAGTAATACTGTATATTTGATGCTATGTGATGTTATGTCATAGCTGAGCTGTGGTGCTCTGCAGCAGTCTACTGTATGCTCTTCTCTCTGTACAATGTCTTCTGTTATATAACCATGGATGCCTTTTCTGTTCCAATTTCCTTTCTTATCATGGTCCGATAGCAGGTATTGAGTTCATATTTTGTGTCAGGACCCTTCAACGTGCAGTCTAGTCAGGAATCCATCGTTCTGCTTACTGTACATGGCCTACAGAGCAGCAACCAACCTGCATTTCAAAGAGGATCTCTCCTCTCTCAGTAGCACTAGGATTTGAGTTCACGTTGTTGGGTTTACATTGCGCTTTTCCAGAGGCGATCTGTGTGATGGCTTTATGGGTTCTTCAGTCTGAAATACACCACTGAATGTTCTTCCCTTGAATTTGGCATGATCTCTTAAGTTCTGTTTGCATTATGTACTCTCATACACTGTTAGATGAAAGAATTAGCATGGAACATCAGTTGTCATCATGTTATAGATTTTATGTTTTGATGACTAAATGTTTGTACTTAATACTAAGAACATTCCATTCTGAAAATGTATGCAATAGAGATAGGGTTACAAGACAAGTGGTAGTCCAATTAATGTGTGTGTTTGTCTAGATATTAACTTGGTGTGCAGAAGTATGACTTCATTTAGGGGGTGTCTGGGAGAACAAAGAATTCATTGATTCTACCAGACACATGCGAGAGATCCCTGCCCTTGAGGACAGGAGAGATAGTTAACAGAACTCCCAAGTTTGACTTATGTGCAAAGATTGTGATAAGGAATGAATGGGTACTGTGGGAAGACACTTTTCTTGGAGAGGGTGGGGGAAGTGGTGGGAATTTTGTATCTTTGTATTTCAACATTGTACCATATAAAAGACTGTGTACACCTTTTGGAGCTCAGAGCTCTCCCATGAATAAATAATCCACATTTGACCATTATAGATTGGGCCTCTGTTTGTCTCATTTCAACCAGTATCTCACAAATACTGGGTAACAGACAGAGTTTGTTTAATTGAAGTTCAGTTTATGAACATTGAGAACGAAATTTCTATAACACATCACCAGAACTAACACTGGTTTGTCCTCTTTCATGTTATGCTGCCTGAATGCAGTACCTGGTGAACCTGTTCAACATTGATGCTGGCAACCAATGACAAGATACTGGAACTCATCACGGCTCTGGTTCCTTCATCAACTCTGAGAGCTAGCTCTGAGCTATGGCCTCCCAATTCTGCATCGGTGCTGCTACTGCTTCTCAATCAATGCCGGCTTCACTCTCAAGAACATGGACCCATGAACCTCTGGTGCTACAATGTTACATTTTATAGATCTTTATATTGTGGAGCCTACATGAGTTCCTGCAGTATTGGTATATGATCAGGATTCTGTCAGCCTGTCGTCCAGTAACAGAGTTGCATAGGTAGGATATCTTCATACACCAAGATGACAGCTCTTTCTGTCTCAGTGATTGGTGTAGCTTACCACGCTCGCTGCTCGTACACTATTTTATATATTGACGCATTGCTTGGGCAGTGAGTTACCCTGAGGAGCAGAACTTATATTGTCAAGACTTGCATTATTTATTTGCTAATAAATGGTTCAACATATTTCTACATGGTGTTTTCTTTCTGAAATTAAGCAGAACCAGTTCAGAAAATAAACCTGAGTGACGCATCAGCTGAGATTGCACCAGTAAGAGGCTAGTATCATTTACGTCCACCTTATTTGTTCTAATTTAAGAACAAGGCTCCCGAAATTTTACCAGCATATCGAATGTGCCACCCGGGCTGGTAAAATCCTGGACCACTGTTATTCCAACTTCCGTGATGCATACAAGGCTATTCTCCGCCCTCCTTTCGGCAAGTCTGACCATGACTCCATTTTGTTGCTCCCAGCCTACAAACAGAAACTAAAACAGGAAACGCCCGTTCTCAGGTCTGTTCAACGCTGGTCCGACCAA
The DNA here is from genome assembly GCA_030435695.1 of Brachymystax lenok tsinlingensis. Lineage (NCBI taxonomy): Eukaryota > Metazoa > Chordata > Actinopteri > Salmoniformes > Salmonidae > Brachymystax > Brachymystax lenok. The sequence continues at coordinate 52,559,661 of CM059812.1, read as the reverse complement.
TCTGATTCCATGCTGCAAGATTGCTTCGAGCACGTGGACTGGGATATGTTCCGGATAGCATCTGACAACAACATTGATGTATACGCTGATTCGGTGAGCGAGTTTATTAGCAAATGCATTGGTGATGTTGTACCCATAGCAAATATCAAAACCTTCCCCAACCAGAAACCATGGATTGATGGCAGCATTCGCAAAACTGAAAGCGCGAACCACTGCTTTTAACCAGGTAAAGGCTACCGGAAACATGACTGAATACAAACAGTGCAGCTACTCCCTCCGCAAGAGCAATCAAACAAGCTAAGCGTCAATATAGAGACAAAGTAGAGTCACAATTCAATGGCTCAGACACAAGAGGAATGTGGCAGGGTCTACAGTCAATCACGGACTACAAAAGAAAACCAGCCCCGTCGCGGACCATGACGTCCTGCTCCCAGACAAACTAAACAACTTCTTTGCTCGCTTTGAGGACAATACAGTGCCACCGACACGGCCGCTACCAAAACCTGCGGGCTCACCTTCACCGCAGCCAATGTGAGAAAAACATTTAAATGTGTTAACCCTCGCAAGGCTGCCGGCCCAGATGGCATCCCTGGCCGTGTCCTCAGAGCATGCGCAGACCAGCTGGCTGGTGTGTTTACGGACATATTCAATCAGTCCCTATCCCAGTCTGCTGTTCCCACATGCTTCAAGAGGGCCACCATTGTTCCTGTTCCCAAGAAAGCTAAGGTGACTGAGCTAAATGACTATCGCCCGTAGCACTCACTTCCGTCATCATGAAGTGCTTTGAGAGATTAGTCAAGGATCATATCACCTCCATCCTGCCAGACACCCTGGACCCACTCCAATTTGCTTACCGTCCCAATAGGTCCACAGACGACGCAATCGCAATCACACTGCATACTGCCCTAACCCATCTGGACAAGAGGAATACTTATGTAAGAATGCTGTTCATCGACTACAGCTCAGCATTTAACACCATAGTTCCCTCCAAGCTCGTCATTAAGCTCGAGACCCTGGGTCTCGACCCAGCCCTGTGCAACTGGGTCCTGGACTTCCTGACGGGCGGTCCCAGGTGGTGAGGTAGGAAACAACATCTCCACCCGCTGATCCTCAACACTGGGGCCCCACAAGGGTGCGTTCTCAGCCCTCTCCTGTACTCCCTGTTTACCCATGACTGCGTGGCCAAGCACGCATCCAACTCAATCATCAAGTTTGCTGACGACACTACAGTGGTAGGCTTGATTACCAACAACGACGAGACGGCCTACAGAGAGGAGGTGAGGGCCCTCGGAGTGTGGTGTCAGGAAAATAACCTCTCACTCAATGTCAACAAAACAAAGGAGATGATCGTGGACTTCAGGAAACAGGAGAGGGAGCACCCCTATCCACATCGAGGGGACAGTAGTGGAGAAGGTGGAAAGTTTTAAGTTCCTCGGCGTACACATCACGGACAAACTGAATTGGTCCACCCACACAGACAGCGTGGTAAAGAAGGCGCAACAGCGCCTCTTCAACCTCAGGAGGCTGAAGAAATTTGGCTTGTCACCAAAATCACTCACAAACTTTTACAGATGCACAATCGAGAGCATCCTGTCGGGCTGTATCACCGCCTGGTACGGCAACTGCTCCGCCCACAACCGTAAGGCTCTCCAGAGGGTAGTGAGGACTGCACAACGCATCACCGGGTTAAACTACCTGCCCTCCAGGACACCTACACCACCCGATGTCACAGAAAGGCCAAAGATCATCAAGGACAACAACCACCCGAGCCACTGCCTGTTCACCCCGCTATCATCCAGAAGGCGAGGTCAGTACAGGTGCATCAAAGCTGGGACCGAGAGACTGAAAAACAGCTTCTACCTCAAGGCCATCAGACTGTTAAACAGCCATCACTAACATTGAGTGGCTGCTGCCAACATACTGACTTAAATCTCTAGCCACTTTATACATAGGAATTGGATGTAACAAATGTATCACTAGCCACTTTAAACAATTTTGTATATAATGTTTACGTATCCGACATACTCATATCAAATGTATACACTGTACTCTAAACCATCTACTGTATCTTGCCTATGCCGTTCGGTCATCGACCCAAATCTCTAGCCACTTTAATAATTATAATTGGATGAAATAATGTATCACTAGCCACTTTAAACAATGCCATTTATATAATGTTTACATATCCTACATTACTCATCTCATATATATGTGTATATACTGTACTCCATACCATCTACTGCATCTTGCCTATGCCGGTCAGCCATCGCTCATCCATATATTTATATGTACATACTCGTATTCATTCCTTTACTCTTGTGTGTATAAGGTAGTTGTTGTGAATTTGTTAGATTACTTGTTAGATACTACTGCATGGTCGGAACTAGAAGCACAAGCATTTCGCTACACTCGCATTAACATCTGCTAACCATGTGTATGTGACAAATAAAATTTGATTTGATTTGATTTGATTTGATTTATTTGGCGGTCTATTTAGGCTGACCAGGTCTGCTCTCTCATCCTGCTGCCACTTGATGCTACTATGAGCTGGCTTCTAGCTCCTCCCACCACCCCCAGCCTCCACCTGTTAGGTTCTGTGTTCCTGCTGGGGAGTGGTATAGCACTGCTACCCTGAAGGAGCAGAGCTAATGAATAGTTCAACATATTTCTACGTGAAATGTAATCAAATCTGGAAATAGCAAAATCTTATAGAAAAAGAGCAGAAGCATAATCTATCCCATTTTTATCTATATACGTACTGTATTTATCATTAGGAGAACAATCTGAATTCCAGCATTTGCTCAATTTAAAGCTCATTGTCTCAAACCTTCTAGATTAGAAAGCAATATGATAGTAAAAGAAAATTATTGTGAGGCCTAGCTTTGGTTTGATGCCATAGCTCTTCAGTCCAGGTTCTGTGGGGGTTCTCTTCAGTCCAGGATCTGTGGTGGTTCTCTTCAATCCAGGTTCTGTGGTGGTAATCTTACATTCTCATAAATGCAGGGCTCAGCATCTATTTGATGAGGGTCTGTGTCACTGTGGAGTCCCCTCACATTCTGAAAGAAGACACATTGAATGACCACTTGACGAACAAGTCCCTCTAACATTTTAATGGACACAGACTACAAACACACAAACTGCATTATAAGAGACTTACTGCCAGGGTGTCATACTCTGGTGACCTGGTCTTCATGTTCAGAGCTGTGTACGTATCACTGTTAGGGTCAGGATGGACACTCTGAGAGAGAGACATAGAAACACAAACACTCAATACTGTATAAAACACAAATATATACATTCGCTTACTGTCTATGGGATTGGAATAACTTTGGTTGTTGACATTATTACCTGTGTGTCTGCTGTGGCATCCCTTCCTCCTGTGGATCTCCTGTAATGAGGGACAGAGTGAGTTCTCTAGTGACCTATAGTGGAAGTTTGTTACTAATACAGTATAGGTGACCCGTTTCAGGAAACTAGGCGTATGTCGCGGGTCACTACTTCACAGGAGAGCTGTTTGAACATAAACTTTTTCTTTTATCAAAATGTGTTTTTTGGCAGAAATATCTTCCCGAACATGTGAACTTTCATGTGCCCTAATAACAAACTTGTATGCCATCTGTAAATACAAATAAAATTGTTACATTACAAGCCTAGTTGGTTTAGCCACAGAAAAAGGAAGCAATCTTCCCGCTAGCCATGATTGGCTCAGATAATGAGTGGGCTGGATATGCCGAGAGATGAGTTTGGATTGGTCTGCCATATAGCACGCTTCTGTCTAGTTGAGCTGGTCAGAATGTCTAGGTAAAAATTCTCGTGTAGTAAAACTGCATAAGTGTTGCTCTCCATTTTCTGGATGACCGAGTTTTGAAATCAATGGAATTGAGTATGATAGTTAAGGAGAGGGAGAAAACACCAGGTTACATCTTCAAACTAAGGGCACCCATGGCATCCCTACAGGAGACACGTCCTTCCATGAATAATGTATACAGGTAAGATAGTCTAGCTAGCTACATTTTCAGATATTACATGTTTCTAATTTTGACAGAAAGTGGTTTCATTTCAAGTTACTGTTAGCTAGCTAACCTTAGCAGGTTACATCTTCAAACAAAGGACACCCATGACATCCTACAGGAGACACGTCCTTCCATGAATAATGTATACAGGTAAGATAGTCTAGCTAGCTACATTTTCAGATATTACATGTTTCTAATTTTGACAGAAAGTGGTTTCATTTCAAGTTACTGTTAGCTAGCTAACCTTAGCTGGCTGGCTCAGTAGCTAACGTTACGTGTATGCTAGCTAACATTGCACCTGGTTGGTAAGCTACAGTGAGGGAAATAAGTATTTGACCCCCTCTCAATCAGAAAGATTTCTGGCTCTCAGGTGTCTTTTATACAGGTAACGAGCTGAGATTAGGAGCACACTCTTAACCTCTTCCAGCTAGGGTCCCATTTTCCAAATTTTCGCCTGTCTGACGTGCCCAAAGTTAAATGCCTACCACTCATGGCCAGAAACTAGGATATTTACATATTTAGTACTATTGGATAGGAAACACTCTGAAGTTTATATATATAGTCTGTGGCTATTCCAGAACAGATTTAGCAGGCAAAAACCAGAGAGATTTCTGTCCGGAATTTATTTTTCTGTTGCTCTCCTCTCATTTTGAAGCCCATGTAATATTTTCTATGGGGAATAGGACCGAGGTTGCAGTACTTATGGCTTCCACTAGATGTCAACAGTCTCTGGAAAGGGTATGGAGGAAAAAGCTCTGACCAGATCCTTAGAGAGAGAGAATTACTACGGGTAGGGAGAAAAGGTAAACAGGCGTGCTCGTTCACGAACGTGAACGCAGCCAGCGACCAACTTTCTTTTAGTCTTTTAACGTTTCACTTACCGTTCTTGTAAAATATGATCGCTATTATTCATAAAAGAATACATAAGGATGCATTATTAATGATATTTGATTTGTTTGTGAAAAAGATGAGAGGTATAATTTGAACGCGATCCCTTCACTGTAAAGCGGGCGAGTAGACTGACAATGCTTGGTGGAGTAGCTGAACGTAACGTGCCAAAAACAACGGATATTTATGGATATAATTATTTACTTTTTCTAACAAAAGAACCATGGATTATCTTTGTTTGGACACTTGGGAAGACCTCAGAAGAAGTTATTTGAAAGGTAAGCGATTTATATTAGCTGTGATATGGATATTTTGAGAACCGGAGCTGGATATGAATTTATGCTAATGTGGAAAATATGTGAGGTACTAGCCTCAAACAATCAAATGTAGTGCTTTCGCCGTAAAGCCTTTTTAAAATCTGACAACGCAGTGATATTGCCAAGAAGCAGAGCTTTTGATGGCTATGCAACACTATGCAACACTTGTATATCGAAGTTAAATATTACGAATATGTATTACGAATATGTATTTTGAATTTGGCGCGTTATGTTTGCTCTGAAAACGATCCCGCTAAAGGGATCGGCGCGCTAAGAGGTTAAAGGTAGTGCTCCTAATCTAAATTTTTAACCTGTATAAAAGACATCTGTCCACAGAAGCAATCAATCAGATTCCAAACTCTTCACCATGGCCAAGACCAAAGAGCTCTCCAAGGATGTCAGGGACAAGACACACGGCTGGAATGGGCTACAAGACCATCGCCAAGCAGCTTGGTGAGAAAGTGACAACAGTTGGTGCTATTATTCGCAAATGGAAGAAACACAAAAGAATTGTCAATCTCCCTCGGCCTGGGGCTCCATGCAAGATCTCATCTCGTTGAGTTTCAATGATCATGAGAACGGTGAGGAATCAGCCCAGAACTACACGGGAGGATCTTGTCAATGATCTCAAGGCAGCTGGGACCATAGTCACCAAGAAAACAATTGGTAACACACTACGCCGTGAAGGACTGAAATCCTGCAGCGCCCGCAAGGTCCCCCTGCTCAAGAAAGCACATATACATGTCGTCTGAAGTTTGCCAATGAACATCTGAATGATTCAGAGGACAACTGGGTGAAAGTGTTGTGGTCAGATGAGACCAAAATGGAGCTCTTTGGCATCAACTCAACTCGCCGTGTTTGAAGGAGAAGGAATGCTGCCTATGACCCCAAAAACACCATCCCCAACGTCAAACATGGAGGTGGAAACATTATGCTTTGGGGGTGTTTTTCTGCTAAGGGGACAGGACAACTTCACCACAACAAAGGGACGATGGACAGGGCCATGTACCGTCAAATCTTGGGTGAGAACCTCCTTCCCTCAGCCAGGGCATTGAAAATGGGTCGTGGATGGGTATTCCAGCATGACAATGACCCAAAACACACGGCCAAGGCAACAAAGGAGTGGCTCAAGAAGAAGCACATTAAGGTCCTGGAGTGGCCTAGCCAGTCTCCAGACCTTAATCCCATAGAAAATCTGTGGAGGGAGCTGAAGGTTCGAGTTGCCAAACATCAGCCTCGAAACCTTAATGACTTGGAGAAGTTCTGCAAAGAGGAGTGGGACAAAATCCCTCCTGAGATGTGTGCAACCCTGGTGGCCAACTACAAGAAACATCTGACCTCTGTGATTGCCAACAAGGGTTTTGCCACCAAGTACTAAGTCATGTTTTGCAGAGGGGTCAAATACTTATTTCCCTCATTAAAATGCAAATCAATTTGTAAAAATGTTCACATGCGTTTTTCTGGATTTTTTTGTTGTTATTCTGTCTTTCACTGTTCAAATAAACCTACCATTAAAATTATATACTGATCATTTCTTTGTCAGTGGGCAAATGTACAAAATCAGCAGGGGATCAAATACTTTTTTCCCTCACTGTACCTGCAGATTCATGCAGGGTAGCAATGTCATGAGTTGGGATTATGGTTAATTGTTTACCTAGCTTGCGAGCTACATGTCTTAACAAAGACTCCACTATGCAAGTAACCATTTTGGAGTGCGTTCATAAATTCAATCTGGCTACTCCGATTTCCAGAGCACTCTTGTCTGATTGTGCCAGTCTGCAGAATAACTGATGAGTTCTACGAGCGCTCAACACCGTAGAATATGATCGGTGTCAGTAAACGTAAACATGAAGCTTTATTAAATTGTTGTAATCAGCACAGTTACAGTCACCAACCCTCTGGATAAAATGAAAACAGCCTAACCAGCTCTGCTAGGGCGAGTAGAATGGTGAGAGTGGGGTGTTCTCTCATTTGTGTCTGGAAGTAGCTAGCAAGCTAGCCAATGTTGGCCAGTTAGCTTGGGTGCTTGACTGCCGGTGTGAGGTCAAAACATTCGGCTCAACCTACTCGTCGGCAAGAGCGTCCAGTTTGGCTATAAACGCTCAGAGAGCGAAACGCTCTGAATTTACGAACAAACAATCTGACAGCACAGTTGTAGCTCTGCTAGGGAGAGTAATGTTTAGTGAGCTGTTCTGTGATTTGTGTCTGGAAGTAGCTAGCAAGTTATCTTGGGTGCTTGACTGCTGTTGTTAGGACAGAACGCTCGGATCAACCCATAAAGAGATGGGAGGGGCTAAAGCTTAAGAGGGTGTGAACGATGCTGAATGGGCGTGGACAAAGAAGGGATCTCCAATAGTAGTACCAAAACATTTTAAGGCCATTTTCTCAAAAGTGAGTTTACAAGTTCATCAACTTTCAAAGCATAATTTATTCCCCATTGTTCCTCAAATGTAGTGTATGAAATACCATATTGCAGCTCTCTACTTTTATCCAATGTAAAAAAAACAAATTTTTCTACATAAGACTGATTTGAGCCGGTCGGTAACATATGGAAATGAAAGACTCACCTCTTCAGAGTGCAGTAGATGGTGAGTAGAAGAGCTCCAGCAGTCAGGACAGCCCCCACCCCCACCACAGGAACCCAGGGAAACACTGCTGCAGGATCATGAGTTTATAAATGCATGATGTCAGAATGAAATCTGTAAAGTTACAGAGCACAAAAATAGACAGAATGTGTCATACTTACATATAACATTAATATGGACAGGGATAGTCTCTCTCCCTATAATGTTCAGAGCCTCACAGTAGTATCCCTCTCTGTCCTCCGAGCTGATGGTATGGATGGTGTATCTCTGTCCAGAATGTCTGATTGGCATTGTATTGTATGTTATCTTGTACCAGGTAAATTTGTCCACAGGTGGGTTGGCATCACTGCTGCAGGTCAGAGTCACTGAACTGCCCTCCACTATTTCACCAGAGGGACTGACTGACACTGAGGTGTTCTTTGGTCCATCTGGTGGACAGTATGTACCAATACAGTGTTTTAAAACAGTGTTTTACATGAGGAACATCATGACACTTGGACTTCTGACTGTATGAGTGAAATAAAAATATGAATGGGTGAATCTCAGATCAAAAGAGAAGGATAGGTGAACTTACAATGAACGTCCACAGGCGCAGAAGAAGAGTTGAGACGTCCATATTTATTCTCAGCCTCACAGTAGTATTCTCCACTGTCCTCAGAGCTGATGTTAGTGATGCTGTAACTCTGTCCTGATGCTTTTGGTGAGTTACATTCTTCTTGTACCAGGTGTATTTGTCCACAGGTGGGTTGGCATCACTGCTGCAGGTCAGAGTCACTGAACTGCCCTCCACTATTTCACCAGAGGGACTGACTGACACGGAGGTGTTCTTTGGGTCATCTGGTGGACAATATGTAACAACAGTGTTTTAAATAGTGTTTTACTTGTGACTGAAATATTAATTTAAATGTGATCCTCTGATAAAAAGATGAGGTTATGTGTACTAACACTGAACGTCCACAGACACAGAAGAAGAGTTGAGACGTCCATATTTATTCTCAGCCCCACAGTAGTATTCTCCACTGTCCTCAGAGCTGATGGTCGTGAAATTGTAGGTCTTTTCAGATCCTGCCAGTAAAGCTCCGTTCTTCTTGTACCAGGTGTATTTGTCCACAGGTGGGTTGGTGTCACTGCTGCAGGTCAGAGTCACTGAACTGCCCTCCACTATTTCACCAGAGGGACTGACTGACACTGAGGTGCTTTTTGGGCCGTCTGTTAAAGGAGAATTTGTCAGAAGGATTTGACAGTAGTATATTTACGACAGTAGTATATTAACAAATAACATGTCAAAAATATATTCTCTGTTTTAATTGATTTGGTACCTTAGCATTCAAACACTGAGCTGTACTTTACTCACACTTCACATCCATGTTGATGGTCCTAGACCTGTCTGTCCCCATCTCATTCTGAGCCTCACAGTAGTATTCTCCTCTGTCCTCAGAGCTGATGTTAGTGATGCTGTAACTCTGTCCTGATGCTGTTGGTGAGGTTACGTTCTTCTTGTACCAGGTGTATTTGTCCACAGGTGGGTTGGCATCACTGCTGCAGGTCAGAGTCACTGAACTGCCCTCCACTATTTCACCAGAGGGACTGATTGACACTGAGGTGTTCTTTGGGCCGTCTGGTGGACAATACGTAACAACAGTGTTTTAAATAGTGTTTTACTTGTGATTGAAATATGAATTTAAATGTGATCCTCTGATCAAAAGATGAGGTTAGGTGTACTAACACTGAACGTCCACAGACACAGAAGAAGAGTTGAGACGTCCATATTTATTCTCAGCCCCACAGTAGTATTCTCCACTGTCCTCAGAGCTGATGGTCGTGAAATTGTAGGTCTTTTTCAGATCCTGTCAGTGAAGCTCCGTTCTTCTTGTACCAGGTGTATTTGTCCACAGGTGGGTTGGTGTCACTGCTGCAGGTCAGAGTCACTGAACTGCCCTCCACTATTTCACCAGAGGGACTGACTGACACTGAGGTGCTTTTTGGGCCGTCTGTTAAAGGAGAATTTGTCAGAAGGATTTGACAGTAGTATATTTACGACAGTAGTATATTAACAAATAACATGTCAAAAATATATTCTCTGTTTTAATTGATTTGATACCTTAGCATTCAAACACAGAGCTGTACTTTACTCACACTTCACATCCATGTTGATGGTCCTAGACCTGTCTGTCCTCATCTCATTCTGGGCCTCACAGTAGTATTCTCCACTGTCCTCAGAGCTGATGTTAGTGATGCTGTAACTCTGTCCTGATGCTGTTGGTGAGGTTACGTTCTTCTTGTACCAGGTGTATTTGTCCACAGGTGGGTTGGCATCACTGCTGCAGGTCAGAGTCACTGAACTGCCCTCCACTATTTCACCAGAGGGACTGATTGACACTGAGGTGTTCTTTGGGCCGTCTGGTGGACAATATGTAACAACAGTGTTTTAAATAGTGTTTTACTTGTGATTGAAATATGAATTTAAATGTGATCCTCTGATCAAAAGATGAGGTTAGGTGTACTAACACTGAACGTCCACAGACACAGAAGAAGAGTTGAGACGTCCATATTTGTTCTCAGCCCCACAGTAGTATTCTCCACTGTCCTCAGAGCTGATGGTCGTGAAATTGTAGGTCTTTTCAGATCCTGTCAGTGAAGCTCCGTTCTTCTTGTACCAGGTGTATTTGTCCACAGGTGGGTTGGTGTCACTGCTGCAGGTCAGAGTCACTGAACTGCCCTCCACTATTTCACCAGAGGGACTGACTGACACTGAGGTGCTTTTTGGGCCGTCTGTTAAAGGAGAATTTGTCAGAAGGATTTGACAGTAGTATATTTACGACAGTAGTATATTAACAAATAACATGTCAAAAATATATTCTCTGTTTTAATTGATTTGATACCTTAGCATTCAAACACAGAGCTGTACTTTACTCACACTTCACATCCATGTTGATGGTCCTAGACCTGTCTGTCCTCATCTCATTCTGGGCCTCACAGTAGTATTCTCCACTGTCCTCAGAGCTGATGTTAGTGATGCTGTAACTCTGTCCTGATGCTGTTGGTGAGGTTACGTTCTTCTTGTACCAGGTGTATTTGTCCACAGGTGGGTTGGCATCACTGCTGCAGGTCAGAGTCACTGAACTGCCCTCCACTATTTCACCAGAGGGACTGACTGACACTGAGGTGTTCTTTGGGCCATCTGGTAAAGGAGAATTTGCCAGACGGATAAGACAGTCGAATATTTACGTCAGTAGTATATTTACAAATGACATGTCATGTCAAAAATAAATTATATGTTAAGTCAGAGAATTATCTGAAACTCTGACTAACACAAAAAGTTAACAAATACACATTTTAGATTCTATACTTTAGGACTACTTCATTTAATTCCAATTGTTTTGCTACCTTCCCATTCCAACACTGAGCTGTACTTTACTCACACTTCACATCCATGTTGATGGTCCTAGACCTGTCTGTCCCCATCTCATTCTGGGCCTCACAGTAGTACTCTCCACTGTCAGATGACTGGATTTGATTGAAGACATGCTGTGGTCCTGTCATACTCTGATAGCCACCTCCATTCTTCTTGTACCAGGTGTAACTCTGGACAGGTGGGTTGGCATCACTGATGCAGGTCAGAGTCACTGAACTGCCCTCCACTATTTCACCAGAGGGACTGACTGACACTGAGGTGTTCCTTGGTCCATCTGATGTAAAAGACAGTGGATTTATTAAGACAACAAATTAGGTCAGTTATAAATATTACATAAATGTTCCACAATTGTACTTTTCCACACAATGACTTTTAGATTCACGCTCTTATTGAAGATTACCAAGTCAAGGATTAATGGCCACATCTGTCTCACAACCTGAAACACTGTATTCTATAAAAATATGTATAAAACAGTCCAGACTCACACACTGCAGGAGAGTGGAGATTCTCATGGCCTTTTACAGCACAGGAGTAACTGTCTGCATCACTAAAGTAGTCTGAGTACAGGCTGGAAGTGTCCTCCTTTACTTTGGTACCGTTCTTGTACCAGATGTAGGTGGGGTTGTCAGTCAGAGTACAGGTGGTGCTACAGGTCAGTGTCTTATCCTGATGTCCACCAGTCACCTTCACCTGAAGACCTGGAGAAAAAACAATATCACTGTAAATACCTTTATCACTGACTTATCACTCTAATACAAAGATGGAAGAAATCCTATGTTATACAGACATAAACACAAACCAAGACAATTTTCCTGAACTAAATGGAATTCAACAGTTTAACTATATTGAATGTAACTGTACCTGTGACAGACAGAGTGACTCCAGGATTGCCAAAGTATCTCCCTGCGGTCTGATCTGTTATAAATCTGAACCTGTACATAGCTGAGTCACTCTCTCTCAGGTCTGTGATTCTCAGGGTACAGTCTTTCTTCTTATCCCCATGATACTCCAAACGACCTGCATACTCTGGGTCCTGACCTAGATCTTCAGGTTCTTTACCAGTCTCCATTTTGGTGAACCAGAAGGTTGATGTGACTTTATGACCTCTGGGATATGTGTAAGAGCAGGTCAGCTCCACTGTTGACCCCTTCAAGGTACAGATACTCTGAGTGGTGTATGTCACACTCCAGCCATTCTGACCCAGTACCACTGCAAACAAGGTCACACAACACAACAGTAACAGAATTAAGCCAATGTCACAACATGTGTGTCTGTATCTGTGGAATGTGTCTCTTTCTATGTAATGTGTCTGTATCTCTGTAATGTGTCAGTATCTATGTAATGTGTCAGTATCTATGTAATGTGTCAGTATCTATGTAATGTGTCTGTACCTCTGTAATGCGTCTGTACCTCTGTAATGCGTCTGTATCTATGTAATGTGTCTCAATCTATGTACTGTGTCTGTACCTCTGTACTGTGTCTGTATCTATGTAATGTGTCTGTATCTCTGTAATGTGTCTGTATCTCTGTAATGTCTGTATCTAGTAAATATGCCTGTACCCCTGTACTGTGTCTGTACCCCTGTACTGTGTCTGTACCCCTGTACTGTGTCTGTACCCCTGTACTGTGTCTGTATCTCTGTAATGTGTCTGTATCTCTGTAATGTGTCTGTATCTCTGTAATGTGTCTGTATCTCTGTAATGTGTCTGTATCTATGTAATGTGTATGTACCTCTGTACTGTGTCTGTATCCATGTACTGTGTCTGTATCCATGTATTGTATCACAATCTTTGTACTGTGTCTGTACCTCCTGTACTGTGTCTCAATCTATGTAATGTGTCTGTATCTATGTAATGGTTCGGAATCTATGTAATGTGTCTGAATCTATGTAATGTGTCTGTACCTCTGTACTGTGTCACAATCTATGTAATGTGTCTGTATCTATGTAATGTGTCTGTATCTCTGTAATGGGTCTGTATCTCTGTATTGGGTCTGTATCTCTGTATTGGGTCTGTATCTCTGTAATGTGTCTGTATCTATGTAATGGGTCTGTATCTCTGTAATGGGTCTGTATCTCTGTATTGGGTCTGTATCTCTGTAATGTGTCTGTATCTCTGTAATGTGTGTGTGTATCTATGTAATGTGTCTGTACCTCTTTACTGTGTCTGTACCTATGTAATGTGTCTGTACCTCTGTAATGTGTCTGAACCTATATATTCTGTCACAATCTATGTAATGTGTCTGTACCTGTCAAATATTTCTGTACCTCTTTACTGTGTCTGTATCTCTGTAATGTGTCTGTATCTATGTAATGTGTCTGTATCTATGTAATGTGTCTGTATCTATGTAATGTGTCTGTATCTAAGTAATGTTTCTGTATCTCTGTAATGTTTCTGTACCTCTGTACTGTGTCTGTACCTCTGTACTGTGTCTGTATCTCTGTAATGTGCCTGTACCTCTGTATTGTGTCTGTATCTCTGTAATGTGCCTGTACCTCTGTATTGTGTCTGTATCTCTGTAATGTGTCTGTATCTAAGTAATGTTTCTGTATCTCTGTAATGTGTCTGTACCTCTGTACTGTGTCTGTACCTCTGTACTGTGTCTGTATCTCTGTAATGTGCCTGTACCTCTGTATTGTGTCTGTATCTCTGTAATGTGCCTGTACCTCTGTATTGTGTCTGTATCTATGTAATGTGTCTGTATCTATGTAATGTGTCTGTATCTAAGTAATGTTTCTGTATCTCTGTAATGTGTCTGTACCTCTGTACTGTGTCTGTACCTCTGTATCTCTGTAATGTGCCTGTACCTCTGTATTGTGTCTGTATCTCTGTAATGTGCCTGTACCTCTGTATTGTGTCTGTATCTCTGTAATGTGTCTGTATCTCTGTAATGTGTCTGTATCTATGTAATGTGTCTGTATCTATGTAATGTGTCTGTATCTATGTAATGTGTCTGTATCTATGTAATGTGTCTGTATCTCTGTAATGTGTCTGTATCTCTTAACGTGTCTATCTCTTTAATGTGTCTGTATCTCTGTAATGTGTATGTGTCTGTACATCTGTAATGTGTCTGTACCTCTGTAATGTGTCTGTACCTCTGTAATGTGTCTGTATCTATGTAATGTGTCTGTATCTATGTAATGTGTCTGTATCTATGTAATGTGTCTGTATCTATGTAATGTGTATGTATCTCTTAACGTGTCTATCTCTTTAATGTGCCTGTATCTCTGTAATGTGTATGTGTCTGTACCTCTGTAATGTGTCTGTACCTCTGTAATGTGTCTGTACCTCTGTAATGTGTCTGTATCTATGTAATGTGTCTGTATCTCTGTAATGTGTCTGTCTCTCTGTAATGTGTCTGTACCTCTGTAATGTGTCTGTATCTATGTAATGTGTCTGTGTCTATGTAATGTGTCTGTATCTCTGTAATGTGTCTGTATCTCTGTAATGTGTGTGTACCTCTGTAATGTGGCTGTATCTATGTACTGTGTCTGTACCTCTTTACTGTGTCTGTATCTATGTAATGTGTCTGTACCTCTGTAATGTGTCTGTTACTATGTAATGTGTCTGTACCTATGTAGTGTGTCTGTACCTCTGTAATGCGTCTGTACCTCTGTAATGTGTCTGTACCTCTGTAATGTGTCTGTACCTCTGTAATGTGTCTGTATCTCTGTAATGTGTCTGTATCTCTTTACTGTGTCTGTATCTCTTTACTGTGTCTGTATCTATGTAATGTGTCTGTATCTCTAATGTGTGTGTATCTCTGTAATGTGTCTGTATCTCTGTAATGTGTCTGTATTTTTGTAATGTGTCTGCATCTCTGTAATGAGCCTTTATCTATGTAATGTGTCTGTACCTCTACTGTGTCTATATCTCTGTAATAAACACACAGTCGCTATATAATGAATATGAACTGGGTGGGTTGAGATTATTAAATATTAAAGCACTAAACGTCTCTAAAAGCTTCACTTATACAAAACTTTTACTTGAACCCAAAATGGTTCTCATGTAGATTACTAAGAAAAGCTCATCCCTTGTTTAAAAATGGCCTTTTTGTCTTTGTGCAGACTGCCATGTCTAATGTTCAATGAATTGAAAATGAAACCTTCTTCAAAGTATCTGTCTTTACCAACAAGCGTTGCAGAGCTGGTTACAATTTCAATTTCATCCCCCGGAAAATATTACAACACATATTATGGTTGAACTGAAATGTGCTGGTTGATAAATACCTGTATTTATGGGAAATATGTTTCAATGTTGTGGATGGTTGTGCTTTTTTTCCTCCTTAAGGTGCACCAATTTCAAACTGAGTTGGGTTTGTCCACACTTTGTTGCCATAGTTGCTGAGTTGAGTGTGAATGGAAACCACAGATCAACATCACTCAGTGAGGTGTGAAAGACAACTGTTTAAAGTGAAGTGGAGACGCCTAACAGAACACACCAGAATATCATGATGATTCTTAACCTCTTAGAAATGTCTGTAGATTGATAAACAGAGCAACTAAAAGATAAGAATGAGACCATACCTGCTACAGACCAGAGAAAGACCACCAACACACTTCCTGCTGTTCTCAAGGCCATTGTTGTATCTCCCATCCTACAGTCTTAGAAACATAAACAACAACTCACTCTATAGCTGGTGAATAACTCCACCTGATACATTGAAGTAGAAACTGTAAATGGGGTACAGGGCCTCAATACTGAAAATGAACCAGGCTCATATTGTGTTGTGTTGTATTGTGCTATATGGTTGTCTATGTGAATACTGTCTGTCTGTAAGTCTATTGCACTATGTATGTAATGTGTGTGACGTGTTGCATGTCTGTCTACATCTGTCTATTTAAGATTACATGATGTCTGATGCAAAAATTATTTCCTAATGGATAGATGAGTCATTTTCATCATCATCGCAAACAATAACTACAACAACAACTTATTGAACAGATCTGTAGTACTGTAAACACATATTTCTACATTGATTGTTCTGAAGCTGTTTTATTCTCAGAACCCCAAATATAGGAGGATAAATGTTCAATCCTCTATGGTCCGTCAAGCTGTACAGCAGCCTAAAGACTGACCACCAGGTTCAGTGATAGCTCCTATCCCCAAGCTGTGAGGATAAAAAGCAAGTGACTCACACACACACACAGAGGCCATCTGCAGTGAAGGACCATAAGGCCCATGGAGTCTGTATCAAAGTCTAGAGAGCTGGTTGTTATGGATGTAGTAATGTTAAAACACACATCCTACACAGTATAGATGTCAACCCTACTCCC
This sequence comes from Brachymystax lenok tsinlingensis, assembly GCA_030435695.1. Lineage (NCBI taxonomy): Eukaryota > Metazoa > Chordata > Actinopteri > Salmoniformes > Salmonidae > Brachymystax > Brachymystax lenok. The sequence continues at coordinate 52,543,168 of CM059812.1, read as the reverse complement.
TATCAGTCTGGTTGTTATGGATGTAGTAATGTTAAAGCACACATCCTACCCAGTATAGATGTCAACCCTACTCCCTATCAGTCTGGTTGTTATGGATGTAGTAATGTTAAAACACACATCCTACACAGTATAGATGTCAACCCTACTCCCTATCAGTCTGGTTGTTATGGATGTAGTAATGTTAAAACACACATCCTACACAGTATAGATGTCAACCCTACTCCTTATCAGTCTGGTTGTTATGGATGTAGTAATGTTAAAACACACATCCTACACAGTATAGATGTCAACCCTACTCCTTATCAGTCTGGTTGTTATGGATGTATTAATGTTAAAACACACATCCTACACAGTATAGATGTCAACCCTACTCCCTATCAGTCTGGTCCTGAAGGGCCTTCAGGTAAATTGACTGTGTCATTCACACACACACACTGTTAACTGTTACAATGTTTGTTTTGTCTTTCTTACCCTGGTTAATCATCTCATCCCTATGTAGATCAACACTCCTACACTGAGACACTTTATGAATACTGACCCTGATGGAACAACCAAAACACAGCTCAAAACATAACAAGAAGTAAAATGATACATTACCCTCAAGTATATGAATAACGACTAAAAACAAATAACCAGAAACTCTATTCCAAGATATCGTCAAGTGTACTTACAGAGTGAAGTGAAGGGGAGAGGTCTCGTACAGAGAGTCAACTTACTGTCACTGAGTGGAAACAATATGTAGTCTACTGTAAGTGTTAGTAGAAGCAGGCGTAGCCTAAGTGTGAGTTCTGTGGGTGACACATTTTAAAAGTAGCCTAGTCAGGGCATTAACATGCAGGAACAGCATGTCACATAAGGGATGTTACTGGCAACTCAACATTACTACAGCCTCCAGTCTATATCAAAGTTACCATTATTAGTCAGTTGTACAACCAAATGCCTTCAACCGAAATGTTTCTTCCACATTTAACCCAACCCCTCTGAATCAGAGAGGTGCGGGGGGCTGCCTTAATCGACATCCACGTCTTCGGCACCCGGGGAACAGTGGGTTAACTGCCTTGTTCAGGGGCAGAACGACAGATTTTTTCCTTGTCAGCTCGGGGATTTGAACTTGCAGCCCTCCGGTTACAAGTCCAACGCTCTAACCACTAGGCTACCTGCTGTCTCTACTTGTCTAGGAAATCCCAGATGTAGTGAAACAGCTACAACCTTGTTAACATTGTGGGAGGCAACCTGTCTGCCTAGAGAGACTAATATGTCCCAATCACATCCTCATCCACTTGGTTCAATAACAAAATAACAAACTGGCAATAAGGCCGAGGGAGGGAAGAGGGAAGGAAATCACTTTGATTGACACTTCAAACCCTCATACTGTATGTCCAGTGTTCTGTCTGTGCTGTGTGTCAGAGGACTACAAAAGGGGTGACACCCCCCCAACCGATCCAAGCCTCCTGTTCTCTTTTAAAGTAGGGACAATGTCTCTCTTCCTCTTCTTCAATCTTCATATTCATTATGCTGTTCTTCCTCTTCCTTCTCTCCTCTGTCATATCCGGACGGTGCGTGGTGTTCAGGGTGTTCAGGGTGGTCAGGGTGTTCAGGGTGGTCAGGGTGTTCTGGGTGGTCAGGGTGTTCAGGGTGTTCTGGGTGGTCAGGGTGTTCAGGGTGGCCAGGGTGTTCAGGGTGGTCTGGGTGGTCTGGGTGGTCAGGGTGGTCAGGGTGTTCTGGGTGGTCAGGGTGGTCAGGGTGTTCAGGGTGGTCAGGGTGTTCAGGGTGGTCAGGGTGTTCTGGGTGATCAGGGTGGTCAGGGTGTTCAGGGTGGTCAGGAATGCCATGTTTTACTGTATCTTCCTCTCTGGTCAGGCTTATGGTTGAAGACATTTGAAATGTCTATTCTCCTTTGGAGCTGTTGTGAGTGTAATGTTTACAGTTAAATGTTTATTGTTTATTTCGCTTTTGTTTATTATCTATTTCACTTGCGTTGGCAATGTAAACATATATTTCCCATACCCATAAAGCCCTTTGAATTGATTTGAAATTAATTTAATTGAGAAAGAGAGAGAAATCTGAAAGTGAAAGTCCACAATGGTGATGCCCATGCTAAAACTGCCTTTTGGGCACTAGAGTCCTTTGTCTATCTCTATTTAGGTATGATATATGAGTTGATTGGTAAAAACTTGCTTAAATATGATAGCTGATGTTTTGACAAAGACAGATGTCCTTACCCTGTGGAGGCGTACTGGGAGGCTGAGGAGGTGTTGAGGTCTATAGGGTTGGTCCTCTGAGGAGAGGGAGGGGTTCTCTACATCTAGCGGTCTGGGTACCTGATCACCAGCCTGGTGCTCTCCAGCTCCAGGCCAGGAGGACAAACAGCAGGCACCAGTGTGTCGAAGGAAACCGTGTCGAACTGACGACCGAAGTCAGCTTGCAGGCGCCAGGCCCGCCACAAGGAGTCGTTAGAGCATGATGAGACAAGGACATCCCAGCCGGCCAAACCCTTACCCAACCCGGACGACCCTGGGCCAATTGTGCGGCGCCTCATGGGTCTCCTGGTCACAGCCGGCTGTGACACAGCCTGGGATCAAACCCGAGGCTGTAGTGGCATCTTAGCACTCATTGTTGAATTTGTGATTTTCACCTTGTTGTGTAATGTTGATGTCCAATGGCCGATGAGCACCAATACGTTGTATCTATCATTTCTATTCATATGACAAGGGTTGAAAAGGATTTGCCAGTAGATTGCCAACTTGATGCATGATGATGACTGCTTGTCTAGCCTCTCTGGGCTAGGGGGCAGTGTCCTGAATATCGTCTGTCTGATGTGCCCAAAGTAAACTGCCTGTTACTCAGGCCCAGAAGCTAGGATATGCATATAGAAAACACTCTGAACTTTCTAAAACTGTTAAAATCATGTCTGTGAGTATAACAGAACTCATATGGCAGGCGAAAACCAGAGGAAAATCCAACCAGATTATTTTTTTTGAGCTCCCAGCCACTTCAAATGTAAAGCTTTTGGAAACTATGACTTCCGCCTCCCAGATTGCAGTTCCTATGGCTTCCACTAGATGTCAACAGTCTTTCTACATGGTTTCAGGCTTGTTTTTGGAAAAAAAACAAAGAGTAATAGTTGTTTATGCAAGGGGAGCACTATGGACAAAGCAGTCACATGGCGCGCGAGTCGTTCTTTTCCTTTTCTATTGAACATAGTTCTCTCCGTATTAAATATGATTATTTAGATATTAGAGTACCTGAGGATTAATTAGAAACATCATTTGACTTGTTTGGACGAACTTTACAGGTAACTTTAGGGACTTCTTTGTCTGCATGCTGAAGGGGTGGATTACTGAACTCAATGACGCCTACTAAACTGACTTTTTTGGGATATAAAGGACTTTATCGAACAAAATGGCCATTCTTTATGTTCCTGGGACCCTTGGGATTGCAACCAGAGGAAGATCTTCAAAGGTACGTGATTTATTTGATCTCTTTTTGTGATTTTGGGACGCCTGTACTGGTTTGAAAAATATGTTGTTGGGTGCTGACCTCAGATTATCGAATGCTATGCTTTCACCGTAAAACCTATTCTAAACCGGACAACGCGGTTCGATTACCAACATTCTGAGCTAAAGAACAGTGTATTACACTTGTATTTTCATGAATGTTTAATATTACGATTTTTGTAATTTGAATTTGGCGCTCTGCATTTCACCGGAAGTTGTCGCAGGTGGGTCGCTGGCGCCCCACCAATCCCTAACAGGCTAGCTTGCTAGCTAAGATTTTGAAAGTATGATGTTGACATGATCAGTCCAATCAAAGCTACGGTAGATATAACGTGATTTGACGTAATTTTGTCTGTGGCCTTCTTGGATGGGAACTTCTAACTCTATGGCAGCACCCAACGGGCTTGAATTTTCAAGCTCTACCCGTAGATTTTGCCGTGACGTAGTGTCCCCATGAGTGACAGAAACTGAGCCAATCACGGCGCAACTAGAGAACATTACCAACCCCTATGCACCGTATTTTCCTCTGGCTGCCCCACCACCACAGATAGCACTGAGCTAGGCTGCAACACCTGCATTTTGGAGCTGCCTTACTCAAGAAAGGAAAAAAAGAGACCATAAATGTTTGAGGCTTTAATTAACTCAACGCTTTATTTATTTTTACATTGTTTGCAAACTGATATGTGACACGTATTAATGCCAAAATAACATGCAAGAAAACTAACCAGGTGGGGCTCAAAACATGTGGAGCTCTGCCACACCTGCCCTGAATGACGTGTCACCACTGCATGTATCTAGACATTATAGACAAGTTGACTAACAAATAGCCCACCAACATGTCTGAATGAGAAGCAGAAACATGTCTAAATCAGGTAATAAAGAAATCCTGCCCCCCTGTCAAAACATTGTTCTGCCGTCTTTGACTGTAGCCTGTAGTGCATTGTCTGTATTTCTGGGATAGGGTTGGGTGGTGTGGACCTCAGATCTTCACTTCATCACATATAGTCTGCCGGTTGTGGATGGGTTAGTAGCAATTGCGGGTGGGTGCGGGTTAACAACCAGCTGACCCGCGCACCACTAACCTGCTTGCGTGTATGTAACTGGTGAGGAACAGTGCTGGGTGTTGATCTGTTCAGTGGTGACATCATGTGTCCAATAGGCAGAAATACAAGAATCAACAGCTGAGAGGAAATAGTGATGAATCAATGTATTACAGTTTCTTACAATCGCTAGGACCCATTTCTCAATACTTAGGTCACATTTTCAAAACTCTTCACACGGTTCTCCTAACCAACTTTCAGCTTGGCACAGCAGTTCATTTCACATCCAAAATGCACTAAAACTACAAAAAACACTTCATGCATGTCTCTGTGACGGAGAAGTCCGTCACTGGCCCGCGGGCAGCATTTGGTACACTAACACACACACACGTTCATCGCGCCTCCCTGCTCCCTTTTCAGCTACGTTAACAATGTGGGTCGACACACAAGTTAATGTCTATATTAGTACATACATTTCAGTTACCTCCAGTTACTAACAGGTTAGGGTATAAAGAATACAGACAAGTGTTCATGTTTCTTTAAGCAATGTTTATTATACTTATCAATGTTACGCGTTGTTTGGTTCTGTTTCTCTCTCTCTCCATCTCTGTAGCTTCCGGGATGCTGGATAAGGACCCGAGCTAAGCAATCGGGCTGACTTTGTAGTGACTGACCCGAATGGCTCATTAATGTCAATTGGCATATTGAAAGACCATGTCAGTAGTGATGTGATTTTGTAAATGTTAGATTAGTATATGGTATCTTGAAAAACATGTCTCAATGTATGTAATATAGTATGTTTAGCTGAATGTAGGCTTTGATAAAGGTAATTGCTTAATGAAGATAATTGCTTAATTAATTAGTGTTGGCTATGTTCTGAGGGGAGGGGCTTCCCCTACAAAAGGAGCCTTTCTTTCAGTTCAAGGGGGAGACTATTTAGTATTGAGCTCTGGATGGGGCAGAATGGTTTTAAGCTGTCCCTGTTAAGGTATACTTTTGATGGCAGTACTGTTGTGGCTCCGCCAACTTTTTGTTTTGATGGAGGTTAGGTTTTCCAGTTTGGCCTTCTGGCCTACTCTACTGTGACAGTCTCAAATCAACTCAATCTTCCATAACACTAGCAAAGGTTGTCACCCAACAAGCACACTTTGTCACTCATAAAACAATGACCTAAAAAACACTAACAACAGGTAGCATTACACAATGTCTTCTTTTGTCAAATGTCTTTACAAAACAAGAATGACACCTCTCTACTGTTTAGAATTCACTGCAGTATGTTACAGGAATGAATCAGACATCATGCAATATGCTTCAATATGTTTCATGTCATTTTCTGGCTTTGAGTGATTCCAAAATACAAGAACTTGTATATACACCATCTACTGATACAGATACAGTAGCAATGCTAGTCAACCCTGTCTTCTGCATTTGGCCACAGGTTCTCAGCCACATCACATCTTATGTCATCTTGGGCAATACACCTAGTAAAGAATGTTCTGGCATGCCTGGTCCATCCCTGGCAATCTTCTGCAGAAATGTCCAGGCATCCAGCATTCATTGTGTCCAGGAGGGACATTTGATCATGTGGATGGTGGTCATAAACCTTCCACCTCCATGAGGAAATAATTCCTCTATGGGGTTGAGGAATGGAGGGTAAGGTGGGAGGAAAAGTGACCCCATCCTGGGATGGGCTGCAAACCACTCTGTGACTGCACGGAGTGCTGAAATGCCACATTGTCCCATACAATTACAAGCGTTGGCCGATTTCCTCGCCACTGCAACCCTTTCCTCACCTGGCACAACCCTTCCATAGAGGTCATCCAGGAATGAAATGAGACGCTCGGTGTTGTATGGCCCAATTAGCGGTTTGTGGAACAGCAATCCATCAGAGGATACTGCTGCACACATTGTGATGTTGGCATCCCTCTAGCCCGGGACATCCACTGTGGCTCTTTTCCCAATCACATTCCTTCCTCGCCGCTGTGTTTTGGCCAAGTTGAAACCAGCCTCATCCACGAAGATGAATATGTGGGGTGTTTGCCTGGCTTCAATCTCCATGACTCTCTAAAATAAATCCACAAGGCAACATAAGAGTTAGGCTATTATGGTAGTTGACATTATACCTAAAAACATGCCATTGTGTGCCTCTGCCCTGTTTGGTTTTGTTCAAAACAGTTCTGTATTTTATAGTCATCTTACCTGGACATATTGGTTCCTGAGTTGCTTGACTCGTTCAGAGTTCCTCTCGAAGGGGACAGTGTACAACTGCTTCATCCTGACTTGATGTTGTTTCAGGACTCTAGAAATAGTTATGCTTACATTGTGAATATTTCCAAATGCAATGTTGTCTGCCAACACTGTCCTGAATCTCCTGTCAGTTTTATGCCATTATTTCTGATGACCACATCAACGATTGCAGTTTCCTGCACAGCAGTGAAAATCCTACCTCTCCCGCCTGTGGGAGGTAACCATTGGCTCCTTAGCAGAAATACAGAAACAATTAGACACAAGTGGGTTTGGAGGCTTTGCTCAATTGACTTCTGTAATGTGCAGTTCAGTCAGATGCCCTTGCAGAATGCACATCTTACCTGTTGTTTTGCAGGAAATGTCTCACAATAGATGCCACTGTTGAGGGTAGCAGATGTGGCTGCACTCTCAGACCAGCCTCTCTCATTGATAGACCAGGATTTATAACATGATCAATTATAGTAGCCCTAATCTCATCTGAGACTACAGCTCTTGATCTTCCTCTCAGTCTTCTTCCACCACGATACGCACTCCCTCTCCCTCTCCCAGCCACTCTTCTTCCTCTGTCAGCCACTTCTCTATCTCTGGCTGGGTCCATGTTTACATTACAGTACAGCATTATTCCTAAGATGTCCCCTTTTGTATAGATGGTAATGAAATTGAAAGACTAACACCTGGGTAGGTGTTCAGCTACAATGGAATCAGCTGTGGTTGGTCTAATTGTTTTCATAGTATTTCATTTTTTAGATTTGAAATATATTTCAATATGGTATTACTGTAGAAATGTAGCAAATTGCTGTCTTATTCAATGTTGTGTTAGGTTTAGAACTTAAGTTGAACAGTTTTGAAAAGAGTATGTAAACATGCAAATAAGGCAATGATCTAAAATAGGCAATAATGAAAAAAAATATTATCAAATAAGTGATATCATGATTCTGAACAATATGGTATTACCTAATATAAAATAATAATGAATATAAAATGTGCAATAATGTCTGACAGCAATGGAAACATTGTCAAAGGTTTGTGTGTGGCTGGTGCATGGAGAGACAGGCGCAGGAGAACAGGACTGAGGGAGTAAAAACACTTTACTCAAATAAACACAACAACCGCTATACGCGTAAATACATGAACAAATGCCCAAATGCCCAATAGCGCGGCAGAATAATGCACCAGCCTGATGAAAACGGCTTCACAAAAAACAATCACACACAAGGACATGGGGAAACCAGAGGGTTAAATACACACCATATAATGATGGGGAATGCAGACCAGGTGTGTGAAAAACAAGACAAGACAAATGGAAAATGAAAAGTAGATCGGTGATGATTAGAAGACCGGTGACGTCGACCACCGAATGCCGCCCGAACTAGGAGGGGAACCGACTTCAGTCAAAGTCGTGACAAACATATGACACTGAACCACATTGTAAAAACGATGTAATGTATTGATTACATTTATTTTTATTAAAAAAACAAGCAATATCACACTGAACAATATAGTATTACATAATATTAAATATAAAATGCAGAATAATGTATGACAGCAATACAAAGTAAATCATCATTAAACACATCAGGAGAAACTTGGCCCAAGTGGTAAACATATTAAAAAGCTTTTATAGAACTTATCCAAATTAGTTGCTGAGGAAAGTAGGACTATTGATGTCATAAAACATCTGTATCTGGAAAAATCCCATAGAAAAAGATCAGAAATATAATCTTAAACTATAGATAGTAATCAGATTGGTACACAAGAAAAGTAGGCTATGTATATCATCAAAAATATAGAAATGGAAAAATATAACCCATCTCATTTATCATCAATATACATAATTATCATTATAAGAAAATAAAAATCTATTCCAGCATTTACTGAAAAGTTAGAGTTCATGGTCTGGAAAACCTTCTAGATATGGTAGCAAGAGAATAGACATTTGAGGCCTGGCTTTGGATTGGAACCTTAGCTCTTCAGTCCAGGTTCTGTGGTGCTTCTCTTCAGTCCAGGTTCTGTGGTGCTTCTCTTCAGTCCAGGTTCTGTGGTGCTTCTCTTCAGTCCAGGTTCTGTGGTGCTTCTCTTCAGTCCAGGTCCTGTGGTGCTTCTCTTCAGTCCAGGTCCTGTGGTGCTTCTCTTCAGTGGGAGATTCCCCTCACATTCTGAAAGAAGACATACTAAATTAGGACTCTCTAAAATGTTTATGGACACACACACACACACACACACACACTTACTGCCAGGGTGTCATACTCTGGTGACCTGGTCTTCATGTTCAGAGGTGTGTACATGTCACTGTTGGGGTCACTGTTAGGGTCAGGACGGACACTCTGTGGACAGAAAGAGAGAGTGGGAGAGAGGGAGAGAGGAAATGCACGAGTTCATTATGACACTAGTCTTTCTATCATTTTCTCAATACACATTCAAGTACTGTATAAAACACACTCACAAACAATCAAAATTAATTATAAGAGACTTACTGCCAGAGTGTCGTAGTCAGGGAACATGGTCCTCATGTTCAGAGCTGTGTACGTGTCGCTGTTACAGTCAGGACGGACACTCTGTGGAGTGAGAGAGAGGTAACAATGAAAATAGTATGAGAGAGACTGTTGTGACACAGTAAATTAATAAAAATGGAGTTGTAACTCAGGGTTTCCCAAACTCAGAGCTGGCCCCTCCCCTGGGTGCACATCGTTTTTTTGCCCTATCACTACACAGCTGATTCATATAATCAGCCTGATGAGTTGGTTATTTGAATAAGGGGGTCCTTGTGTAACTGATGGGATAACCTGTGTGTCTGCTGTGGCATCACTTCCTCCTGTGGATCTCCTGTAAAGAGGGACAGAGTGAGTTCTGCTCTCTACTGACCTCTAGTGGAAGTTGATATGTTACTAATACAGTTTAACAGTTAAGGGCGTTGGGACAATAAATACATGAATGAATGAAGTTAATAACAAATCAGAGTGCTAAGGTGAAAGAATAATACAAATATACATTTTCCCTTCTTCACTCACCTGAACCACATGAGTCCAGAGAGACAGAGGATGAGAACCAGAACAACCATTATGATTCCTACAGCTGCAGTCACAACTGAGGTCTGTTTCCCTATAATAAAATATGGATGATATGAGTACATGGCATGATATAATAAACTATAATACAGGACATTAACGCAATACTTGTTAAGGGATCTTATAAGCCAATGTATAGTTATAAACTAAGGTGTAATAAGACAAAGTATAGTGATTAAGATTAGATTGAAACATGTAGTTTTGTATTGAAGCATTGAAGATGGAACTTTACCTGCTACAATGATCATCAGAGCTGTAGAGTTCATAGATCCTCTTCCATTCTGGGCCTCACAGTAGTATTCTCCTCTGTCCTCAGAGATGATGTTAGTGATGCTGTAACTCTGTCCTGATGCTTTTGGTGAGGTTACGTTCTTCTTGTACCAGGTGTATTTGTCCACAGGTGGGTTGGCATCACTGCTGCAGGTCAGAGTCACTGAACTGCCCTCCACTATTTCACCAGAGGGACTGACTGACACTGAGGTGTTCCTTGGTCCATCTGATGTAAAATACAGTGGATTTATTAAGAAAACAAATTAGGTCAGTTATAAATATTGTATAAACGTTCCACAATTGTACTTTTCCACAAAATGACTTTTAGATTCACCCTCTTATTGAAGATTACCAATTAAAATATGAATTGGCATTAGTCTCACAACCTGAAACAACATTCTATTAGTATGACATTTGAATCAAACAGTCCACACTCACACACTGCAGGAGAGTGGAGATCCTCATGGCCTTTTACAGTACAGGAGTAACTGTCTGCATCACTAAAGTAGTCTGAGTACAGGCTGGAAGTGTTCTCCTTTACTTTGTGTCCGTCCTTATACCAGATGTAGGTGGGGTTGTCAGTCAGAGTACAGGTGGTGCTGCAGGTCAGTGTCTTATCCTGATGTCCACCAGTCACCTTCACCTGAAGACCTGGAGAAAAAACAATATCACTGTAAATCCCTTTATCACTGACTTATCACTCTAATACAAAGATGGAAGAAATCCTATGTTATACAGACATCAATACAAACCAAGACTATTTTCCTGAACTAAATGGAATTCAACAGTTTAACTATATTGAATGTAACTGTACCTGTGACAGACAGAGTGACTCCAGAACTGCCAATATATTTCCCCTGATCTGTTGTAAATCTGAACCTGTACGTAGCTGAGTCACTCTCTCTCAGGTCTGTGATCCTCAGGGTACAGTCTTTCTTCTTAGCCCCATGATTCTCCATACGACCTGCATACTCTGGGTCCTTACCTATATCTTCAGGTTCTACACCATTCCCCGATTTAATGAACCAGAAGGTTGATGTGACTTTATGACCTCTGGGATATCTGTAAGAGCAGGTCACTGCTTCACTGTTGACCCCTTCAAGGCACAGATCCTCTGAGTGGTGTAAGTCACACTGCAGCCATTCTGACCCAGTACCACTGCAAACAAGGTCACACAACACAACGGTATCAGAATTAAGCCAATGTCACAAAGTAATGTGTCTGTATCTGTGGAATGTGTCTCTTTCTATGTAATGTGTCTGTATCTCTGTACTGTGTGTGTATCTATGTACTGTGTGTGTACCTCTGTAATGTGTCTCTACCTCTGTAATGTGTCTCTACCTCTGTAATGTGTCTCTACCTCTGTAATGTGTCTCTACCTCTGTAATGTGTCTGTATCTCTAGTGTGTCTGTACCTCTGTACTGTGTCTGTATCTATGCAATGGGTCTGTATCTCTGCAATGGGTCTGTATCTATATAATCTATGTAATGGTATGTATATATGTAAAACATAGGTAACACAATGGAAATATGTCCCCAAATATATTGTGCAATCCTTTAAAACAACCATCCTGGTCACTTTTAAAAAACTGTGTGTTCATGTCTATGTGTTTTTTTAACTGACAAATACAATCAATCAATCAATCAATCAATCAATCAATCAATCCAAACTGTGCAGCGGCCATTTGATGAATGGAAAAAGACATCTGTTACAAAACACGCCAAGCCTTCAATACTGGGTAGGACTACAAGGTAGGGAGGGATGCGTTTTCTGTTTGTCCAGATTGGGTAGGACTACAAGGTAGGGAGGGATGTATTCTCTGTTTGTCCAGATTGAGATTGAGTTTTGATTGTGGGTTTAAAATGCAAACCATGATATTGAAGTGCTCAAAGTCATTATACTTTAGTTTATTGGTTGTGTGGTGCATTGGCACAGAGACCTGTTGGTAGAAAATGTGAATATATTTTATAAAATTATAAATATGGCATCAAAATGTTGAACATCTGAATTCCCCTAGCTGATCACTGTCTGCAGCCGGTTCTGATCGTAGTGTGATGAAACAGGCAGGGAGAGTGAGCTCGTCCGTGGTGGTCGGAGAACCCTCAACCTTCTGGACAATAACCCTGCGTGCCATTGACTGTGCCACAAAAACATGTTGACGTGGCAAAGTCAATTATTACATTAATAAACACACAGTCGCTATATAATGAATATGAACTGGGTGGGTTGAGATTATTAAATATAAAAGCTCTAAACGTCTCTAAAAGCTTCACTTATACAAAACTTTTACTTGAACCCAAAATGGTTCTCATGTAGATTACTAAGAAAAGCTCATCCCTTGTTTAAAAATTGCCTTTTTGTCTTTGTGCAGACTGCCATGTCTAATGTTCGATGAATTGAAAATGAAACCTTTTTCAAAGTATCTGTCTTTTCCAACAAGCGTTGCAGAGCTGGTTACAATTTCAATTTCATCCCCCGGAAAATATTACAACACATTATGGTTGAACTGAAATGTGCTGGTTGATAAATACCTGTATTTATGGGAAATATGTTTAAATGTTGTGGATGGTTGTGCTTTTTCCACCTTAAGATGCACCAATTTCAAACTTGGGTTTGAGTTGGGTTTGTCCACACTTTGTTGCCATAGTTGCTGTTGAGTGTGAATGGAAACCACAGATATGCATCGCTCAGTGAGGTGTGAAATACAACTATTTAAAGTGAAGTTGAGACGCCTAACAGAACACACCAGAATAACATTATGATTCTTAACCTTTAGAAATGTCTGTAGATTGATAAACAGAACAACTAAAAGATAAGAATGAGACCATACCTGCTACAGACCAGAGAAAGACCACCAACACACTTCCTGCTGTTCTCAAGGCCATTGTTGCGTCTCCCACCCTGCAGTCCTAGAAACATAAACAACAACTCACTCTATAGCTGGTGAATAACTCCACCTGATACATTGAAGTAGAAACTGTAAATGGGGTACAGGGCCTCATTACTGAAAATGATAGTGTGTTGTATTGTGCTATATGGTTGTCTATGTGAATACTGTCTGTCTGTAAATCTATTGCACTATGTATGTAATGTGTGTGACGTGTTACATGTCTGTCTACCTCTGTCTATTTAAGCTGACATGATGTCTGAAGCAAAAATGATTTCCTAATGGATACAATAAAGTCATCACCATCACCATCATCACCATCAGCATGATCAACAACAACAATCACTTATTGAACAGATGTGTAGTACTGTTAACACATATTTCTACATTGATTGTTCTGAAGCTGTTTTATTCTCAGAACCCCAAATATCGGAGGATAAATGTTCAATCCTCAAAAGTCCGTCAAACTGTACAGCAGCCTAAAGACTGACCACCAGGTTCAATGATAGCTCCTATCCCCAAGCTGTGAGGATAAACAGCAAGTGACACACACACACATAGAGCATCTGTAGTGAAGGCCCATAAGGCCCATGGAGTCTGTATCAAAGTCTAGAGAGCTGGTTGTTATGGATGTAGAAAAGTTAAAACACACATCCTACACAGTATAGACATCAACCCTACTCCCTATCAGTCTGGAGCTAAAGGGCCCTCAGCTAAAGTCACTGTGTCACAGACACATTTTAAAAACTTCATTTGAATCCACCAATCAAATGTAACATTTCAAAGATCCCTGCACTCAAGGGTACAGAAAGCACCTCCTTCTCCAAGCAGCTAGGCTGCCCATGAAACAAAGCAGTACCTAGCCAGTTGCTTTGCCCTAGTTTTTATCAGGCCATCAATCTGGAGGCCACGCACTGCAAGCCTGTGTGAGTGGCCGAGACTGACAAATATCAGTGCCACCAACTTGCACCTCTATCCAGGCTATCCAAGCACCAGGAGGGGCTGGTATTTAAGCAGATTCTCTGTAAAGGCCTGCTCCATGTAGCCATCAAATGAGCAGCCCACTTCAACAATGAGCCCCCCCCCACAACAACAGTATCTGGGGTATTTGGCACACAGGAAAACACATCATCATCAACATCAAACCAGATTCCCCTTACACAACAATGTTTATGCATGTGTGCTGATGGTGAGACTACTTGTCTCACCTCGCTGGCTATCAGGTCAACAAGGCGGTCATGTCTAGCAATGTACAAATCCCCTGCACACACGCACGCACACACACTTCTGTGTTACAATGTTTGTTTGCATGTCTTTTTTACCCTGGTTATTCATATCATCCCTATGTAGATCAACACTCCTACACTGAGACATTTTATGAATACTGTCCCTGATGTAACAACCAAAACACAGCTCAAAACATAACAAGAAGTAAAATGATACATTACCCTCAAGTACATGACTAATAACTAAAAATAAATAACCAAAAACTATATTTCAAGATAATATTTGTCAAACAAACTTACAGAGTGAAGAGGAGAGGTCTGTACAGTGAGTCAACTGACTGGCAGTGTGTGGGAACTGCTACTAAGTGTCAGTTCTGTGGTTGACACATTTCAAGTAGTCAGAACACAAGTAGCTGAAACAGAACTGTCCTCTCCTTCCTCTTTAAGACATTAACATGCATGAGGACCAGACCAGCACGTCAGAAAAGGGAGGTTACTGTATTAGAGTGGGCCCTACATTTCTAAAATGGAGAAAATAAAATAACATTTTGTTTGTCACATGCGCTGAATACAACAGGTGTAGACTTTACAGTGAAATGCTTACTTACAAGCCCTCAACCAACAAAGCAGTTCAACAACTAAATAAACTGCAGTAAAAAAGATGTAACACAAGAATATTACATAACCATAATGAGGCTACATACAGGGGGCACCTGAGTCAATGTGGGGGGTACAGGTTAGTCAATGTGAATAGTCCGGGTGACCATTTGATTAATAGTTCAGCAGTCGGTCACTGTGGGGACGACGTCTTCGATGCACTTATTGATGAAGCCGGTGCCCAAATGTATTTACACATCCAGTGAACAGGTCAGGGTTCCATAGCTGCAGGCAGAACAGTTGAAACTGGAGCAGCAGCACGGCACGGTAGCACGTCTGGTGAACAGGCCAGGGTTCCATAGCCACAGGCAAGCCACAGCCCTGATATAACAGCTAAAACACTGACCCTGATATAACAACTAAAACACAGGCCCTGATATAACAGCTAAAACACAGGCCCTGATATAACAGCTAAAACACAGGCCCTGATGTAACAGCTAAAACACAGGCCCTGATGTAACAGCTAAAACACAGGCCCTGATGTAACAGCTAAAACACAGGCCCTGATGTAACAGCTAAAACACAGGCCCTGATGTAACAGCTAAAACACAGGCCCTGATGTAACAGCTAAAACACAGGCCCTGATGTAACAGCTAAAACACAGGCCCTGATATAACAGCTAAAACACAGGCCCCGATATAACAGCTAAAACACAGGCCCCGATATAACAGCTAAAACACAGGCCCCGATATAACAGCTAAAACACAGGCCCTGATATAACAGCTAAAACACAGGCCCTGATATAACAGCTAAAACACAGGCCCTGATATAACTTCTAAAACACAGGCCCCGATATAACAGCTAAAACACAGGCCCTGATATAACAGCTAAAACACAGGCCCCGATATAACAGCTAAAACACAGGCCCCGATATAACAGCTAAAACACAGGCCCCGATATAACAGCTAAAACACAGACCCCAATATAACAGCTAAAACACAGGCCCTGATATAACAGCTGAAACACTGACCCTGATATAACAGGTAAAACACAGGCCCTGATATAACAGCTAAAAACACAGGCCCTCGAGATAAATAACAGCTAAAACACAGGCCCCGATATAACAGCTAAAACACAGGCCCTGATATAACAGCTAAAACACAGGCCCTGATATAACAGCTAAAACACAGGCCCTGATATAACTTCTAAAACACAGGCCCCGATATAACAGCTAAAACACAGGCCCTGATATAACAGCTAAAACACAGGCCCCGATATAACAGCTAAAACACAGGCCCCGATATAACAGCTAAAACACAGGCCCCGATATAACAGCTAAAACACAGACCCCAATATAACAGCTAAAACACAGGCCCTGATATAACAGCTGAAACACTGACCCTGATATAACAGGTAAAACACAGGCCCTGATATAACAGCTAAAACACAGGCCCCGATATAACAGCTAAAACACAGGCCCCGATATAACAGCTAAAACACAGGCCCCGATATAACAGCTAAAACACAGGCCCTGATATAACAGCTAAAACACAGGCCCTGATATAACAGCTAAAACACAGGCCCTGATATAACAGCTAAAACACAGGCCCTGATATAACAGCTAAAACACAGGCCCTGATATAACAGCTAAAACACAGGCCCTGATATAACAGCTAAAACACAGGCCCTGATATAACAGCTAAAACACAGGCCCTGATATAACAGCTAAAACACAGACCCTGATATAACAGCTAAAACACAGACCCTGATATAACAGCTAAAACACAGGCCCTGATGTAACAACTAATACACAGCTCAAAACGAAACTAAATGTTAAAGCATACATTAAGACATAAGTACATTATTTATTGCAAAAACATATAACAAAAGTACTATATTTCAAGATATCATCAAAAGTACTTACAGATTGAAGGAGAGAGGTCTTGTACAGTGAAAATGTATTCAAGTGCACAGAAAGGGCTGGAGCCAGGGGCCAGGAGCCAGGGGCAGAGAGGAAGAAGCTGTACAAGTAAAGCTGAACTCTTTGCCAGGGCCCAGAGAACCGGGCGAAGGATTTACATTTTCCAGAAAACAACAAAGGGGAGAGGGGGAGGGGTCATTGCAGCTCAGACCCTACAGTGACAACCTTTAGTGTCTACAACATGGTCGTCGTAGAGGCGGTTGCCTAGGAAACAACCCCCTCAAGATTCTAATGATGACATAATTTCCATCATCTGACATCGACGATGACATGTTTCACAGCTCAGGCCGAGGGAGGGGAGAAGGAAATCAGAGGAGCACTCCTCTTCACTTTGATTGACACTTCACTCACTGATACTGTATGTCCAGTGTTCTGTCTGTGCTGTGTGTCAGAGGACTACAAAAGGGGTGACACCCCCCAACACCCCCATTCTATGTTTCCTTTTAAAGTAAGGACACTGTCTCTTCCTCAATCTTCATAATTCTGTTCTTCCTCTGCCTCTTCCTCCCTCTGTCATATCCGGACGGTGCGTTGTGTTCAGGATGGTCAGGGTTTCCTGTATCTTCTTCTCTGGTCAGGCTTATGGTTGGAGAGAGAGAGAGAGAGAGAGAGAGAGAGAGAGAGAGAGAGAGAGAGAGAGAGAGAGAGAGAGAGAGAGAGAGAGAGAGAGAGAGAGAGAGAGAGAGAGAGAGAGAGAGAGAGAGAGAGAGAGAGAGAGACTCACTCTTGAAAGCCCTCAATGGTGATGCCCATGCTAAAACTGGCTTTTGGGCACTGGAGTCCTCTATCTCTATTTTGGAAACACCTGCTCCCACCTGGTGCTCTCCAGCTCCACCCCCTGGACAGGAGGACAATCAGCAGGCACCAATGTGTCGGAGGAAACACTGTTGAACTGACCTAGGACGTCAGCTTGCAGGCGCCAATTGTGCTCCGCCTCATAGGTCTCCCGGTCACAGCCGGCTGTAACAGTCCGGGATCGAACCTGGGCCTGCAGTGCTGCCTTAGCACTCATTGTTGAATTTGTGATTTCCAACTTGTCGTATAATGTTTATGTCCAATGGCCAATGAGCACCGATACGTTTTATCTATAATATGTTTTTAGTATAGTTTTATCTATATATCTACAAGGATTGAAAAGGATTTGCCAGTAGATTGCCAACTTGATGCATGATGATGACTGCTTGTCTAGCTTGTTGGCTAAGATTTTGAAAGTTTGATGTTGACATGATCAGTCCAACCAAAGTTACTGTAGATATAACGTGATTTGATGACACTTTGTCTGTGGCCAATGACCTTGAGCCTTCTTGGATGGGCACTTCTAATGTAACTCTATGGCAGCACCCAAGGGGATTTTGCGGTGACGTAGTGTCCCCATGAGTGACAGAACACTGAGACAATCAAAACAACATGCAAGAAAAACTAACCAGGTGGGTCTCAAAACATGTGGAGCTCTGTCACACCTGCCCTGAATGATGTGTCGCCACTGCATGTATCTAGAAATTATAGACAAGTTGACTAACAAATAGCCCACCAACATGTCTGAAATTATAAGCAGTAATCCTGCACCCCTGTCAAAAAATCATTCTGCCGTCTTTGACTGTAGCCTGTAGCGCATTTTCTATATTTGTGGGTTAGTGTCTGGAGCGGACTCCAGATTTTCACTTGATCACATATAGTGGGGTGGTTGCAGATGGGTTATTAACAACTGTGGGTTAACAAACAGCTAATTGGTGAGGAACAGTGCTGGGTATTGATCTGTTCACTGGTGCTATCATGTTGTGGCGAAATCCTGCACGGAGCCTTCACGGTGCGCTGCCACTTTAAGAGCGCATCAGCAGTAAGGAAGGAGGAGATAAAGACAGCTCTTTCAGCTCTCTGGGAGGGAGCTCTTGGTTGGCGCGACAGTTTGATTGTGTGTGCAATGCTGCAGAAGTCTTGTTTATTTTCAGCGTGTTTAGTTTATAAAGTGTTTAACTCAATCATCGGTGTGACCGCTCTAGGTCGTGGTTGTTATCGTTTGGGACCGCACCGGTTATGGAGCGCATGGATTAGTAGCAACATTGTTGCAAAGCTTTGACTACAAACCAACAAACCATCAGACAGTACAACTGCAAGCCTGAAGTCAACAGCTAAGATCTCTTCCCTCTATCGTTCCAGTTCTTTACACTGCAGCAGACTTTCTATTTATTAAATGCACTTCCCGTTGATGTTCATTATCGCTGGACTATTATGGCCATGCCAGACGTATTTGGGTTGACATTTTAGTTAAAAGGGAGGTTGCTTGCAAGTTGTGTATTGTTATTTGAACTGTATTGAGGTGGTGTGGTACTAATGAGTTGGCTGAGAAGATTCTGGACATTAAGGCCTTTGTTTTGTCTATGAACACCCCCACATTCATACCCTCTGCACTCCTCCACTGGAAGGTAATACAGATTATTGCAAATCCGCTAATGTTGATGACTGGGTTCTTTCTTGTAAATTGTTTCTATGAAGTTGTCGTTCAATTGCTCCACCATTATTATTATTGTATGAGGTATTATTGGTGGGTTTACCCCTGTGCTGTGACGTGGGTTTCATATGGTGTCTTCTCTTCTCTCCACAGGCAAACAGGCTACACTCTAGTCAGTCTCTTCTGATGTGTGTGTGGGTCTGGTAGTGGTACTCTCTCTATTCATTTCGGCATGGTTAATATCTGCCAGGTGGCGAACAAATCCTTATCTTTACCCCTCTCAAATACCGCTACAATGTGTCCAATAGGCAGAAATACAATTAACAGCAGAGTGGAAATAGTTATCAATGTATTAAGTTATTCAACTGAATTATGTATTGGTCTTAAACTTTGAGCTTATTTACAACATGAACTTATGATGTTAGTCCTGTATTGACACTGACCCACTGTAAATACTGCAAATTTTAACGTACTTAATGTATCCAAAAAAGGTATTCACTACTTTGATGATAAAATAAGTGATCATGACACTGAACAATATGGTATTACCTAATATAAAATGTGCAATGTCTGACAGCAATACAAAGTATGACACTGAACCACACTGTATAACAGGGATGAAACCCAAACAAAAAAGCGAGGTGTAAACCTCTAAATATTACACGGGACGAGACCCGTAAAACAAGTCCACAAATACACGTAGCATGGAAGTCGATACAACAGCACAGGTACTCACAGAACCAACGGACATGGTAACAATAACCGACAACGGGGAACAGAGGGCACATATATAACATCCTAATCAGGGGGAATTGGAACCAGGAGTGCGTAATGAGACAAGACAGTCCGGGGTTGGTGGTAATGAATCCAGTTCAGTGACGCCTGGAAGGCCGGTGACGTAGACCTCCGGAGCTGGTGAACGGAATGAGCAGCAGTTCCGGGGGGATCCGTGATAGTACTGATTACATTTAGTTTTATAAAAAAACAAGCAACATCATCACACTGCACAATATAGTATCACTTAAAATTAAATATAAAATGCAGAATGTATGACAGCAATACAAAATAAATCATCATTAACCACATCAGGAGAAACTTGGCCCAAGAGCTAAATATATTAAAAGCTTTTTATAAAAATTATCCAAATTAGTTGCTGAGGAAAGTAGGACTATTGATGTCATACAACACCTGTATCTGGCAAAATCCCATAGAAAAAGATCAGAAATATAATCTTATATAGATAGTAAACAGATTGGTACGCAAGAAAAGTAGGCTATTTATTAAATCAAAAACATGGAAAAATATAGCCCATCTCATATTATCATCAATATACATAGTTATCATTATAAGAAAATTAAAAATATATTTCAGCATTTAGTCAAAGTGAAAGTTCATGGTCTGGAAATAGTGGTGTTAGGCCTAGCTTTAGATTGGAACCTTAGCTCTTCAGTCCAGGATCTGTGGTGCTTCTCTTCAGTCCAGGTTCTGTGGTGGTTCTCTTCAGTCCAGGTTCTGTGGTGGATCTCTTCACTTCAGGTTCTGTGGTGGTTCTCTTCAGTGGGAGATTCCCTCACATTCTGATAGAAGACATACTGACTTAGCACTCCCTCTAAAATGTTTATGCACGCACGCACGCACGCACGCACGCACGCACGCACGCACACACACACACACACACACACACACACACACACGCTTACTGCCAGGGTGTCATACTCTGGTGACCTGGTCTTCATGTTCAGAGGTGTGTACGTATCACTGTTAGGGTCAGGATGGACACTCTGTGGAGAGAGGGAGTGAGAAAGCGAGAGTGGGAGGGAGGGAGAGAGGAAATGCATGAGTTCTTTGAGACAGCAGTCTTTCCATAATTTTATCTAAACACATTCAAGTACTGTATCAAACCCAAATTCATTATAGGAGACTTACTGCCAGAGTGTCGTAGTCAGGGGACATGGTCCTCATGTTCAGACCTGTGTATGTGTCAATGTTAGGGTCAGGATGGACACTCTGTAGAGAGAGAGTAGTGCCAATGTTAGGGTCAGGATGGACACTGTAGAGAGAGAGTAGTGTCAATGTTAGGGTCAGGATGGACACTGTAGAGAGAGAGAGAGAGAGAGAGAGAGAGAGAGAGAGAGAGAGAGAGAGAGAGAGAGAGAGAGAGAGAGAGAGAGAGAGAGAGAGAGAGAGAGAGAGAGAGAGAGAGAGAGAGAGAGAGAGAGAGAGAGAGAGAGTGTCCAATGTTAGGGTCAGGATGGACACTCTGTAGAGAGAGAGAGTAGTGTCAATGTTAGGGTCAGGATGGACACTCTGTAGAGAGAGAGTAGTGTCAATGTTAGGGTCAGGATGAACACTCTGTAGAGAGAGAGTAGTGTCAATGTTAGGGTCAGGATGGACACTGTAGAGAGAGTAGTGTCAATGTTAGGGTCAGGATGGACACTCTGTAGAGGGAGAGTAGTGTCAATGTTAGGGTCAGGATGGACACTGTAGAGAGAGAGAGAGAGAGAGAGAGAGAGAGAGTAGTGTCAATGTTAGGGTCAGGATGGACACTGTAGAGAGAGAGAGTAGTATCAATGTTAGGGTCAGGATGGACACTCTGTAGAGAGAGAGTAGTGTCAATGTTAGGGTCAGGATGGACACTGTAGAGAGAGAGAGAGTGAGTAGTGTCAATGTTAGGGTCAGGATGGACACTCTGTAGAGAGAGAGAGTAGTGTCAATGTTAGGGTCAGGATGGACACTCTGTAGAGAGAGAGTAGTGTCAATGTTAGGGTCAGGATGGACACTGTAGAGAGAGAGTGGTGTCAATGTTAGGGTCAGGATGGACACTGTAGAGAGAGAGAGAGAGTAGTGTCGATGTTAGGGTCTGGATGGACACTGTAGAGAGAGAGAATGGTGTCAATGTTAGGGTCAGGATGGACACTGTAGAGAGAGAGTGGTGTCAATGTTAGGGTCAGGATGGACACTCTGTAGAGAGAGAGAGAGTAGTGTCAATGTTAGGGTCAGGATGGACACTCTGTAGAGAGAGAGAGTAGTGTCAATGTTAGGGTCAGGATGGACACTGTAGAGAGAGAGAGTAGTGTCAATGTTAGGGTCAGGATGGACACTCTGTAGAGAGAGGTGTCAAGGTAACAGTTAAAATAGTATGAAAGCGACTGTATTGACACAGTAAATTAATGCCGGAGGTTGAGAAGTAACTGATATAATCACCTGTGTGTCTGCAGTGGCATCACTTCCTCTTGTGGCTCTCCTGTAATGAGGGACAGAGTGAGTTCATCTCTACTGACCTCTAGTGGAAGTTTATATGTTACAAATAACCAGTAACCAAGAGTTTGCTGGTTCGATTCCCCAGCCGACTAGGTAAGAAAATCTGTCAATGTGCTCTAGTACAAGGCACTTAACCCTAATTGTTCCTGTAAGTTGCTCTGGATAAGAGTGTCTGCTAAAGGACTCAAAGGTAAATGTAGAATGAATTAATGAAGTTAATAACAAATCAGAGAACTAAGATGTAATAATCATAAAGATATGCATTTTAACTCACCTGAACCACATGAGTCCAGAGAGACAGAGGATGAGAACCAGAACAACCACTATGATTCCTACAGCTGCAGTCAGAACTGAGGTCTGTTTCCCTATAATACAATATGGATGATATGAGTACTGGCATGTTATAAACTGAACATAAATGTAGTCCAGGACAATAATACAACATTTGTTAACTGATCTAATCTCAACATATATAATTATAAAACAAAGTATGATGAGCCAATGTATAATTACTAATATTAGATTAAAATGTAAATTTGTATTATAATATTGAAGATGAAACTTCACCTGGTAAAATGATCATCAGAGCTGTAGAGTTCCTAGATCCTCTTCCATTCCAGGCCACACAGTGGTAATGTCCATTGTCCTTAGACTTGAAGTTACTTATGTTGTACATCTGTCCAAATCCATTTGGAAAAGTCTTATTTGAAAGTACCAGGTGTATTTGTCCACAGGTGGGTTGGCATCACTGCTGCAGGTCAGAGTCACTGAACTGCCCTCCACTATTTCACCAGAGGGACTGACTGACACTGAGGTGTTCTTTGGGCCATCTGGTGGACAATATATAACAGCAGTGTTTTTAAATAGTGTTTTACTTGTGACTGAAATATTAATTTAAATGTGATCCTCTGATCAAAAGATGGGGTTAGGTGTACTAACACTGAACGTCCACAGACACAGAAGAAGAGTTGAGACGTCCATATTTATTCTCAGCTCCACAGCAGTATTCTCCACTGTCCTCAGAGCTGATGGTTGGGAAATTGTAGGTCTTTTCAGATCCTGTCAGTGAAGCTCCATTCTTCTTGTACCAGGTGTATTTATCCACAGGTGGGTTGGCATCACTGCTGCAGGTCAGAGTCACTGAACTGCCCTCCACTATTTCACCAGAGGGACTGACTGACACTGAGGTGTTCTTTGGTTTATCTGATGTAAAGGAGAATTTGTCAGAGGGATATGACAGTAGTATATTTACAAATGAAATGTCAAAAATAAATTAGAATTTGTCAGATGACTATAATGGCCGTAATATATATCAATCTGTGAAGCCAGACTATTAAAAACAAGAATCCACTTACATAAAAACATTAACAGGAACACACGTGATACTGAGCTGTACTTTACTCACATCTCACATTGACATTGATAGACTCAGACCTCCCTGTCTTCATCCCATTCCAGGCCTCACAGTAGTACTCTCCAGTGACTGAGGACTTGATCTGATTAGAAGACAATATGTGGTCCTGTGGTCATATAGGTGGTTGATGGATAGTAGACTCCATTCTTCCTGTACCAGGTGTATTTGTCCACAGGTGGGTTGGCATCACTGCTGCAGGTCAGAGTCACTGAACTGCCCTCCACTATTTCACCAGAGGGACTGACTGACACTGAGGGTGCTTTTGGGCCGTCTGTAAAGGAGAATTTGTCAGAAGAATATGACAGTAGTATATTTACGATAGTAGTATATAAACAAATAACATGTCAAATATATTCTCTGTTATAATTGTTTTGATACCTTAGCATTCAAACACTGAGCTGTACTTTACTCACGCTTCACATCCATGTTTCTGGTCCTAGACCTGTCTGTCCCCATCTCATTCTGGGCCTCACAGTAGTACTCTCCACTGTCAGATGACTGGATTTGATTGAAGACATGCTGTGGTCCTGTCATACTCTGATAGCCACCTCCATTCTTCTTGTACCAGGTGTATTTGACCACAGGTGGGTTGGCATCACTGCTGCAGGTCAGAGTCACTGAACTGCCCTCCACTATTTCACCAGAGGGACTGACTGACACTGTGGTCTTTGGTTTATCTGATGTAAAAGACCAAACATTTTGTCAAAGTAATATTAACAATTAGTAAAAAAAATATGTTGTTCTAAAATGATTGATAAGGTAAGACATGTCTCTTTTGCCTGAGTGCATGATACATGCTGAGTAGAATACTGTGCTGTTGTGCTGCACTGTACTCACACACTGCAGGAGAGTGGAGATCCTCATGGCCTTTTACAGCACAGGAAAATAAACTGTCTGCATCCTCACTGCTGATGGAATACAATGGGGAGGAGTTATCTTGTACATTCTGTCCGTTCTTGTACCAGATGTAGATGGGGTTGGGGTTGTCAGTCAGAGTACAGGTGGTGCTACAGGTCAGTGTCTTCTGTCCCTCTGCAGCAGGAGTCACTTTGACCTGCAGACCTGAAATTATATGTATAAAACCACATACACCTCTGTGTTAACAGGATGGTACATTTATTTTCTCCTGTAATTCAATATGATATACAGTTGTATCATAAAGTGTAGTATTACCTGTGACAGACAGAGTTGTTCCTGGGAAACTATGACCCAATTCAAAGTTGTATGTTTTAAAAGTGAAGCGATACTCAGCTGAGTCCTCCTCTCTCAGATCTGAGATTCTCAGGGTGAAGGGACCTTTGTATGTTCCACTGTACTTCACACGACCTGCATACCCTGGGTCTCTGGTTAGGTCTTCAGGGGTCGACTTATCACTTCTAAACCAGAATGATGATGTGGTGGAATAATAACCAACATAAGTACAGGATATGTCCACTGTTGACCCCCCTTCAAGACACAGATTCTCCTCTTGGTGTAAGTCACTCTGCTGCAGCTCTGACCCTGAACACCTGAAATATAATGATAAGAATGCATGATTTACACAGTTCAATCATGAGCTGCAGTAATCCAAAATAGTTCTGCCATTCTGTGTTACAGAGCACAGAAGTTTTAACCTTGAAAAGTTATACTAGAATACCAAGTTGAATCCACACTCACACACTGCAGGAGAGCTGAGATCCTCATGGCCTTTTACAGCACAGTAGTAGCTGTCTACATCATAAGGGTAGACTGAATAGGTCAAAGTCACCATTATTAGTCAGTTGTACAACCGAATGCCTTCAACCGAAATGTGTCTTCCGCATTTAACCCAACCCAATCAGAGAGGTGCGGGGGGCTGCCTTAATCGACATCCACGTCTTCGGCGCCCGGGGAACAGTGGGTTAACTGCCTTGTTCAGGGGCAGAACGACAGATTTTTACCTTGTCAGCTCGGGGATTCGAACTTGCAACCCTCCGGTTACAAGTCCAACACTCTAACCACTAGGCTACCTGCCGCCGAATAGGGGGAAGTGTTCTCAGTTACAACCTGTCCGTTCCTGTACCAGGTGTAGGTGGGGTTACCAGTCAGAGGACAGCTGGTGGTGCTACAGGTCAGTGTCCTCCACTGTGACCAAGTTTTAGAAGTCACCTTCACCTGTAGAGCTGGAGTAGATAAAAACATTAACCCTGGATCACCTGTTCTCTAGTTTAATCACACTATGCAAGACATTCTCAAATAGATCAATAATATTACTTCATAATATGGCTGTCAAACTATAAAAATGTTTCATCAAGTTAATCACATGGTTTTCTGTAATTCACTACAACTAATAGAAAGTTTAGAAATTGTTCCAAAAATACACTAAAACATTTTCTATGGGTGTGCGCCAGCTCATTATTTGTATTAGATGAATACAAATCAAGACAATTTCCAGACCTAAAGGGACAATGAAGATTAAACAGCATATCAGACAATAGAATGTTACCTGTGACAGACAGAGTGACTCCAGGATTGCCAGTATAATTCCCTCTGGTCTGATCTGTTATAAATCTGAACTTGTACATAGCTGAGTCACTCTCTCTCAGGTCTGTGATTGTCAGGGTGTGGCCATTCTTCTTATCTCTATGGTAAGTCACACGACCTTTGTAGTCTGGGTCATCACTCAGACTCACAGGATTCCCCTCAGCATCATTTTTAGTGAACCAGAAGGTAGTTGATACTGTACCACTGGGATATATGTAAGAGCAGGACAGCTCCACTGTTGACCCCTTCAAGGTACAGATACTCTGAGTGGTGTAAGTCACACTCCATCCATTCTGACCCAGTACCACTGAAACAGTCACGCAACACAATGGTATCAGAATTAAGCCCAGTTCTGACAAAGGGACAGATTGAGAGACAACAGATCAAGGTGTGCCATGCTACTATAGCTTGAGGGGACTGGCCTACTGTAAAACTTCAATTAGCCTGTGTGTTTATTACCGGTAAATCACATAAAAACAACAGGCGCTTTATTACAGACAGGATTCTATTTTAGCCAGGAGTTTATTTCCTTAACGCACACAGCTTTCACTCATTTGCATAGTTAGTAGATTATTTCCAGCATTCATTTCCAAAATGTTAATACATTTCTTCATTTCCTTCACTAATGTGTTAGGGACAGATCACTATTTACTGGGGGGTCCAAAATAGGGGAGGGTTGTCAAACTGGGTTGCTTTGGGGAGATGGTGTGTTTGTATTGGCCACAGCTGAGGGTAGTGCGTTGTGTCTCTGCTTTACATTCTCTATTCTGCAGGTTTTACTATCATTTCTTCCATGCTAGCCAAATGTTCTCATCTGCTTGCATGGCCTCCTCTATATCAAGGTGTTTTGGTACTTCCTTAATGCACTGCGCTTTTACACAAGCTAACTTTTACTATACCACAGGTCAATATAGTCTACCTACCACAGGTCAATATAGTCTACCTACCACAGGTCAATATAGTCTACCTACCACAGGTCAATATAGTCTACCTACCACAGGTCAATATAGTCTACCTACCACAGGTC
This sequence comes from Brachymystax lenok tsinlingensis, assembly GCA_030435695.1. Lineage (NCBI taxonomy): Eukaryota > Metazoa > Chordata > Actinopteri > Salmoniformes > Salmonidae > Brachymystax > Brachymystax lenok. The sequence goes on along the minus strand of CM059812.1, from coordinate 52,515,704 downwards.
AATATAGTCTACCTACCACAGGTCAGTATAGTCTACCTACCACAGGTCAGTATAGTCTACCTACCACAGGTCAATATAGTCTACCTACCACAGGTCAATATAGTCTACCTACCACAGGTCAGTATAGTCTACTCTACCACAGGTCAGTATAGTCTACCTACCACAGGTCAGTATAGTCTACCTACCACAGGTCAATATAGTCTACCTACCACAGGTCAGTATAGTCTACCTACCACAGGTCAGTATAGTCTACCTACCACAGGTCAGTATAGTCTACCTACCACAGGTCAATATAGTCTACCTACCACAGGTCAGTATAGCTCTACCTACCACAGGTCAGTATAGTCTACCTACCACAGGTCAATATAGTCTACCTACCACAGGTCAATATAGTCTACCTACCACAGGTCAATATAGTCTACCTACCACAGGTCAGTATAGTCTACCTACCACAGGTCAATATAGTCTACCTACCACAGGTCAGAATAGTCTACCTACCACAGGTCAATATAGTCTACCTACCACAGGTCAATATAGTCTACCTACCACAGGTCAATATAGTCTACCTACCACAGGTCAATATAGTCTACCTACCACAGGTCATTATAGTCTACCTACCACAGGTCAATATAGTCTACCTACCACAGGTCAGTATAGTCTACCTACCACAGGTCAGTATAGTCTACCTACCACAGGTCAATATAGTCTACCTACCACAGGTCAGTATAGTCTACCTACCACAGGTCAGTATAGTCTACCTACCACAGGTCAATATAGTCTACCTACCACAGGTCAGTATAGTCTACCTACCACAGGTCAATATAGTCTACCTACCACAGGTCAATATAGTCTACCTACCACAGGTCAATATAGTCTACCTACCACAGATCAATATAGTCTACCTACCACAGGTCAATATAGTTTACCTACCACAGGTCAGTATAGTCTACCTACCACAGGTCAGTATAGTCTACCTACCACAGGTCAGTATAGTCTACCTACCACAGGTCAGTATAGTCTACCTACCACAGGTCAATATAGTCTACCTACCACAGGTCAATATAGTCTACCTACCACAGGTCAGTATAGTCTACCTACCACAGGTCAGTATAGTTTACCTACCACAGGTCAGTATAGTCTACCTACCACAGGTCAGTATAGTCTACCTACCACAGGTCAATATAGTCTACCTACCACAGGTCAGTATAGTCTACCTACCACAGGTCAATATAGTCTACCTACCACAGGTCAATATAGTCTACCTACCACAGGTCAGTATAGTCTACCTACCACAGGTCAGAATAGTCTACCTACCACAGGTCAATATAGTCTACCTACCACAGGTCAATATAGTCTACCTACCACAGGTCAATATAGTCTACCTACCACAGGTCAATATAGTCTACCTACCACAGGTCAGTATAGTCTACCTACCACAGGTCAGTATAGTCTACCTACCACAGGTCAGTATAGTCTACCTACCACAGGTCAATATAGTCTACCTACCACAGGTCAGAATAGTCTACCTACCCAGGTCAGTATAGTCTACCTACCACAGGTCAGTATAGTCTACCTACCACAGGTCAGTATAGTCTACCTACCACAGGTCAATATAGTCTACCTACCACAGGTCAATATAGTCTACCTACCACAGGTCAATATAGTCTACCTACCACAGGTCAGTATAGTCTACCTACCACAGGTCAGTATAGTCTACCTACCACAGGTCAGTATAGTCTACCTACCACAGGTCAATATAGTCTACCTACCACAGGTCAGTATAGTCTACCTACCACAGGTCAGTATAGTCTACCTACCACAGGTCAGTATAGTCTACCTACCACAGGTCAGTATATACCAGTCTGTCTATCCTGCCCTCTATCCACCATTCATAGTGACAATAGTGGTAGTTGAATTGTTAGACCAGATCTGCAATAGGCTAACTAGTAATCATGCTACACATAGAATCATTCAAAGCTGCATACATTTTCAATATGAATCCACAATAACAAATAGGGATAGCTGATAGGCAGCAGAGAGACCAGGTCCATCACTGCCCATGAAAGAACATGAGACATGCAGTTTAATAAGCTCCCCTAATGATCTTGTTTAGGGGACAATACAATGATCCTACATAGACTAGCCTATAAAACAACAATGCAATGAATAGTTTAGTTAGTTTTCCAGTGAGTACACAAGTCCACACTGTTGTCATAGTCGCTGAGTTGAGTGTGAATGGAAACCACAGACAAGCGTCACTCAGTGAGGTGTGAAAGACAACTGTTTAAAGTGAAGTGAAGACGCCACACAGAACACACCAGAATATCATTATGATTCTTAACCTCTTAGAAATGTCTGTAGATTATTAAACAGAGCAACTAAAAGATAAGAATGAGACCATACCTGTCACAGACCAGAGAAAGACCACCAACACACTTCCGGCTGTTCTCAAGGCCATTGTTGCATCTCCCACCCTGCAGTCTTAGAAACATAAACAACAACTCACTCTATAGCTGGTGAATAACTCCACCTGATACATTGAAGTAGAAACTGTAAATGGGGTATAGGACTTCATTACTGAAAATGAATCAGGCTCATATTGTGTTGTGTTGTGTTGTGTTGTATTGTATTGTATTGTATTGTATTGTGCTGTGCTGTGCTGTGCTATTGTCCTGTCCTGGCCATAGAGAGCCCTCTGGGTTCTCTATGGGGTTTGGGGCCAGGACGTGACCAGGGGTGTTCAGGTGTCTTTATGTTGGTTTTTGTGTTGGTTCTTAATTAGAGGCAGCTGTTAGTCATTGCCTCTAATTGGGAGTCCTATTTAGTTTGTTCCTTCCCCACTTGTGTTTGTGGGTTATTGTTTCTGTATTGTAGTTTAGTGCCTATGCGCTACGCCAATTGTCAGATCGTTGTTTGATTATTTTGTATGTTCCATTATTGAATTAAATAATGTGGAACTCTAAGCTTGCTGCGCCTTGGTCCAATCCTTGATTGTGACAGCTATATGGTTGTCTGTGAATACTGTCTGTCTAAGTCTATTGCACTATGTATGTAATGTGTGTGACGTGTTGTATGATTTCCTAATGTATACAATAGTCATCATCATCATTATAAACAACAACATCAACAACTTATTGAACAGATGTGTAGTACTGTAAATACATGTAAATACATGTTACATGTCTGTCTACATCTGTCTATTTAATTAAGCTGACGATTTCCTAATGGACACAGTCACCATCATCATCACCATCAGCATGATCAACAACAACAATCACTTATTGAACAGATGTGTAGTACTGTTAACACATATTTGTACATTGATTGTTGTGTAGCTGTTGTATTCTCAGAACCCCAAATATAGGAGGATAAATGTTCAATCCTCTACGGTCCGTCAAGCTGTACAGCAGCCTAAAGACTGACCATCAGGTTCAATGATAGCTCCTATCCCCAAGTTGTGAGGCTAAACAGCAAGTCACACACACACACACACACACACACACACACACACACACACACACACACACACACACACACACACACACACACACACACACACACACACACACACACACACACACACACACACACACACAGAGAGACCATCTGCAGTGAAGGCCCATAAGGCCAATGGAGTCTGTATCAAAGTCTGGAGAGCTGGTTGTTATAGATGTAGAAAAGTTAAATCACACATCCTACACAGTATAGATGTCAACCCTACTCTCTATAAGTCTGGTCCTGAAGGGCCTTCAGTTAAATCCACTTTGTCATTCACACAGGTCTGTACACGTACACGGAGCAGGGATTCAAATGTTTGTTTACATGTCTTTTTTACCCTGGTTAATCATATCATCCCTATGTAGATCAACACTCCTACACTGAGACACTTTATGAATACTGGCCCTGATGTAACAACCAAAACACAGCTCAAAACACAAGAAGGAAAATTATACATTACCCTCAAGTATATGACTTATGACTAAAAACAAATAACAAACTGTATTTCAAGATATTGTCAAGCGTACTTACAGAGTGAAGTGAAGGGGAGAGGTCTTGAACAGAGAGTCAACTTACTGTCACTGAGTGGAAACAAGAAGTAGTCTACTGTAACTGTTAGTAGAAGCAGGCGTAGCCTAAGTGTGAGTTCTGTGGGTGACACATTTTAAAAGTAGCCTAGTCAGGGCATTAACATGCAGAAACAGCATGTCACATAAGGGATGTTACTGTATCTAAATAGAAAATGGTCTAAAGTCAGCATACTGTAGTGGCATTTCTTTATTTGAGGAGTGGGCCTACATGTTTTACAAGAGGCAAAATGTGACCCATTCCCATCACTCTTCATCCGCTGTATCAAAGTGGTACTGAAGGTTCCAGAACAGATGAAAGGGTAGTATGTTTGGTACCAGTGTTCCATACTAGAGCGCTCCCTACTGGGAACTCTACATTACTACAGCCTCCAGTCTATATGTCTCTACTTGTCTAGGAAACCCCAGACGTAGTGAAACAGCTACAACCTTGTTAACATTGTGGGAGGCAACCTGTCTGCCTAGAGAGACTAATATGTCCCAATCATATCCTCATCCACTTGGTTCAATAACAAAATAACAAACTGGCAATAAGGCAGAGGGAGGGAAGGGGGAAGACAATCACTTTGATTGACACTTCAAACACTCATACTGTATGTCCAGTGTTCTGTCTGTGCTGTGTGTCAGAGGACTACAAAAGGGGTGACACCCCCCAACACCCCCATTCTATCCAAGCCCCCTGTTCTCTTTTAAAGTAGGGACAATGTCTCTCTTCCTCTTCTTTAATCTTCATATTCATTATTCTGTTCTTCCTCTTCCTCCTCTTCCTCCCTCTGTCATATTCGGACTGTGCGTGGTGTTCAGGGTGGTCAGGGTTGCCATGGTTTCCTGTATCTTCCTCTCTGGTCAGGCTTATGGTTGAAGAGAGAGAGCGAGATAAATAGAAGGGGAGAGAGAGAGAGAGAGAGAGAGAGAGAGAGAGAGAGAGAGAGAGAGAGAGAGAGAGAGAGAGAGAGAGAGAGAGAGAGGGGGTAGGGAGAGAGAGGGGGAGAGAGAGGAGAGGGGGTTTGGAAGAGAGAGAGGGGGAGGAGAGAGAGAGGAGACAGGGTTAGAGAGTGGGAGCGAGAGAGTGTTATAGAAATTTTGTTCTCAATGTTCACAAACTGAATTTAATTTACCTACTCTGTCTGTAACCCAAAAGTCGTAAAGCTTTGGTTAAGATGAAACAGACAGAGACCCAGCTGCAGAGATCATTATGTCAAATGTTTATTCACCGAGAATTCTAAATCACAATAAGAACACAGTTCTTTATATATACATACAATTTAACTCCACCCCACTTTAGACGGGCTGTGTTTTACAACTTACATCTTATCACTTCTAACAGCTTTCTGACCGTTTCTCCCCTCCCTGGGTGAAGAAACCGTTTCCTGTTATAGGGTCCCGCTATAAATTGTCTGTCGACAGTTTTCCTGTTATCTCAACTCCATCCTGCTTAGGTTGCAAAATAGTAACACGATGTCTTAGTCTTTTAAAAAGTTCTAGACCTATTCCTCTAACACCTATTACATATATTTTCAGGAAAATAACATTCTTAGTAATTACTTAAACATATTATTTTAAACATATAATAATTTAGTCATTAAACATAAATCATATGAATTTATTCATAACAGAGAGACATTGTTATTAAACTGTATATTGACATAATATGACATTTGAAATGTCTATACTCCTTTGGAGCTGTTGTGAGTGTAATGGTTACTGTTACATTTTTATTGTTTATTTCACTTTTGTTGATTATCTATTTCACTTGCTTTGGCAATGTAAACATATATTTCCCATGCCAATAAAGCCCTTTGAATTGATATGAAATTCATTTCATTGAGAGAGAGAAACCTGAAAGTGAAAGTCCTTAATGGTGCTGCCCATGCTAAAACTGGCTTTTGGGCACTAGAGTCTATGGCTTTTGGGCACTATCTCTATGGAGGTATGATTTATGAGTTGACTGGTAAAAACTTGCTTAAATACATTTATAAATGATAGCTGATGTTTTGACAAAGACAGATGTCCTTACCCTGTGGAGGTGTACTGGGAGGCTGAGGAGGTGTTGAGGTCTATAGGGTTGGTCCTCTGAGGAGAGGGAGGGGTTCTCTGCATCTAGCGTTTCTGGGTACCTGATCACCAGCCTGGTGCTCTCCAGCTCCACCCCCTGGACAGGAGGACAAACAGCAGGCCCCAATGTGTCGGAGGAAACACTGTCGAACTGACGACCGACGTCAGCTTGCAGGTGCCAATTGTGCTCCGCCTCATAGGTCTCCCGGTCACAGCCGGCTGTAACAGTCCGGTATCGAACCAGTGCCTACAGTGCTGCCTTAGCACTTATTGTTGAATTTGTGATTTCCAACGATACGTTTTATCTATAATTTCTCTTCATATGACAAGGATTGAAAAGGATTTGCCAGTAGATTGCCGACTTGATGCATGATGATGACTGCTTGTCTAGCTTGCTAGCTAAGATTTTGAAAGTATGATGTTGACATGATCAGTCCAATCAAAGTTACAGTAGATGTAACGTGATTTGACAACATTTTGTCTGTGGCCAATGACCTTGAGCCTTCTTGGATGGGCACTTCTAATGTAACTCTATGGCAGCACCCAAGAGGCTTGAATTTTCGAGCTCTACCCGTAGATTTTGCAGTGATGTAGTGTCCCCATGAGTGACAGAACACTGGGCCAATCACGGCGCAACTAGAGAACATTACCAACCCCTATGCTCCGTATTTTCCTCTGGCTGCCCCACCACCACAGAAATCACTGAGCTAGACTGCAACACCTGCATTTTGGAGCTGCCTTTCTCAAGAAAGCAAAAAAGAGACCATGTTTGTATGCGACTGTATTAACCCAATGCTTTATTTATTTTTACATTGTTTGCAAACTGACATGTGACACGTATTAATGCCAAAATAACATGCAAAAAAACTAACCAGGTGGGGCTCAAAACATGTGGAGCTCTGCCACACCTGCCCTGAATGATGTGTCACCACTGCATGTATCTAGACATTATAGACAAGTTGACTAACAAATAGCCCACCAACATGTCTGAAATGAGAAGCAGAAACATGTCTAAATCAGGTAATAAAGAAATCCTGCCCCCCCTGTCAAAACATTGTTCTGCCGTCTTTGACTGTAGCCTGTAGTGCATTGTCTGTATTTCTGGGATAGGGTTGGGTGTGGACCTCAGATCTTCACTTCATCACATATAGTCTGGCGGATGTGGATGGGTTAGTAGCAATTGCGAGCGGGTGCGGTTTAACAACCAGCTGACCCGCGCACCACTAACCTGCTTGCGTGTATGTAACTGGTGAGGAACAGTGCTGGGTGTTGATCTGTTCAGTGGTGACATCATGTGTCCAATAGGCAGAAATACAAGAATCAACAGCTGAGAGGAAATAGTGATGAATCAATGTATTACAGTTTTTTACAATCTCTAGGACCCATTTCTCAATACTTAGGTCACATTTTCAAACTCTTCACACGGTTCTCCTAACCAACTTTCAGCTTGGCACAGCAGTTCATTTCACATCCAAAATGCACTAAAACTACCAAAACACTTCATACATGTCTCAAATCAACTCATTCTTCCATAACACTAGCAAAGGTTGTCACCCAATAGGCACACTTTGTCACTCATAAAACAATGACCTAAAAAACACTTACAACAGGTAGCATTACACAATGTTTTCTTTTGTCAAATGTCTTTACAAAACAAGAATGAAACCTCTCTACTGTTTAGAATTCACTGCAGTATGTTACAGGAATGAATCAGACGTCATGCAATATGCTTCAATATGTTTCATGTAATTTTCTGGCATTGAGTGATTCCAAAATACAAGAATTTGTATATACACCATCTACCGATACAGATACAGTAGCAATGCTAGTCAACCCTGTCTTCTGCATTTGGCCACAGGTTCTCATCCACATCACATCTTATGTCATCTTGGGCAATACACCTAGGAAAGAATCTTTTGACATGCCTGGTCCATCCCTGGCAATCTTCTGCAGAAATGTCCAGGCATCCAGCATTCATTGTGTCCAGGAGGGACATTTGATCATGTGGATGGTGGTCATAAACCTTCCACCTCCATGAGGAAATAATTCTTCTATGGAGTTGAGGAATGGAGGGTAAGGTGGGAGGAAAAGTGACCCCATCCTGGGATGGGCTGCAAACCACTCTGTGACTGCACGGGAGTGCTGAAATGCCACATTGTCCCATACAATTACAAACGTTGGCCGATTTCGCCTCACTGCAACCCTTTCCTCACCTGGCACAACCCTTCCATAGAGGTCATCCAGGAATGAAATGAGACGCTCGGTGTTGTATGGCCCAATTAGCGGTTTGTGTAACAGCAATCCATCAGAGGATACTGCTGCACACATTGTGATGTTGGCACCCCTCTGGCCCGGGACATCCACTGTGTCTCTCTTCCCAATCACATTCCTTCCTCGCCGCTGTGTTTTGGCCAAGTTGAAACCAGCCTCATCCACAAAGATGAATATGTGGGGTGTTTGCGTGGCTTCAATCTCCATGACTATCTAAAATAAATCCACATGGCATCATAAGAGTTAGGCTATCACAGTAGTTGACATTATACCTAAAAACATGCCATTGTGAGCCTCTGCCCTGTTTGGTTTTGTTCTAAACCAGTTCTGTATTTTATAGTCATCTTACATGGACATATTGGTTCCTGAGTTGCTTGACTCGTTCAGAGTTCCTCTCGAAGGGGACAGTGTACAACTGCTTCATCCTGACTTGATGTTGTTTCAGGACTCTAGAAATAGTTATGCTTACATTGTGAATATTTCCAAATGCAATGTTGTCTGCCAACACTGTCCTGAATCTCCTGTCAGTTTTATGCCATTATTTCTGATGACCACATCAACGATTGCAGTTTCCTGCACAGCAGTGAAAATCCTACCTCTCCCGCCTGTGGGAGGTAACCATTGGCTCCTTAGCAGAAATACAGAAACAATTAGACACAAGTGGGTTTGGAGGCTTTGCTCAATTGACTTCTGTAATGTGCAGTTCAGTCAGATGCCCTTGCAGAATGCACATCTTACCTGTTGTTTTGCAGGAAATGTCTCACAATAGATGCCACTGTTGAGGGTAGCAGATGTGGCTGCACTCTCAGACCAAGCCTCTCTCATTGATAGACCAGGATTTATAACATGATCAATTATAGTAGCCCTAATCTCATCTGAGACTACAGCTCTTGATCTTCCTCTCAGTCTTCTTCCACCACGCATACGTACTCCTCTCCCTCTCCCAGCCACTCTTCTTCCTCTGTCAGCCACTTCTCTATCTCTGGCTGGGTCCATGTTTACATTACAGTACAGCATTATTCCTAAGATGTTCCCTTTTGTATAGATGGTAATGAAATTGAAAGACTAACACCTGGGTAGGTGTTCAGCTACAATGGAATCAGCTGTGGTTGGTCTAATAGTTTTGATAGTATTTCATTTTTTAGATTTGGAATATATTTCAATACGGTATTACTGTAGAAATGTAGCAAATTGCTGTCTTATTCAATTTTGTGTTATGTTAGGTTTTGAACTTAAGTTTAACAGTTGTGAAAAGAGTATGTAATCGTGCAAAATATGCAATAATCTAAAATAGGCAATGATAACAATTTTGATGATTAAATAAGTGATATCATGATTATGAAAAATATGGTATTACTTAAAATGTGCATTAATGTCTGACAGCAATAGAAACGTATGACACTGAACCACACTGTAAAAACTGTATGTAATGTATTGATTACATTTATTTATATAAAAAAAACAAGCAATATCACACTGAACAATATAGTATTACATAATATAAAATATAAAATGCAGAACAATGTCTGACTGCAATACAAAGTAAATCATCATTAAACACATCAGGAGAAACTTGGCTCAAGTGCTAAAAATATAAAAAATGTGTTATCAACATTATCCAAATTAGTTGCTGAGGAAAGTAGGACTATTGACGTAATAAAAATCTGTATCTGGAAAAATTCCATAGAAAAGATCAGAAATATAATCTTAAACTATAGATAGTAAACAGATTGGTAAACAAAGAAAAAGTAGGCTATTTATGTCATCAAAAATATAGAAATGGAAAAATATAACCCATCTCATTTATCATCAATATACATAATTATCATTATAAGAAAACAAAAATATATTCCAGGATTTACTGAAAAGTTAGAGTTCATGGTCTGGAAAACCTTCTAGATATGGTAGCAAGAGAATAGACATTTCAGGCCTGGCTTTGGATTGGAACCTTAGCTCTTCAGTCCAGGTTCTGTGGTGCTTCTCTTCAGTCCAGGTTCTGTGGTGCTTCTCTTCAGTCCAGGTTCTGTGGTGCTTCTCTTCAGTCCAGGATCTGTGGTGCTTCTCTTCAGTCCAGGTTCTGTGGTGCTTCTCTTCAGTCCAGGTTCTGTGGTGCTTCTCTTCAGTCCAGGTCCTGTGGTGCTTCTCTTCAGTCCAGGTCCTGTGGTGCTTCTCTTCAGTCCAGGTCCTGTGGTGCTTCTCTTCAGTCCAGGTTCTGTGGTGCTTCTCTTCAGTCCAGGTCCTGTGGTGTTTCTCTTCCGTGGGAGATTCCCCTCACATTCTGAAAGAAGACATACTGAATTAGCACTCCCTCTAAAATGTTTACACACACACACAAACACACACACACACACCAGGGTGTCATACTCTGGTGACCTGGTCATCATGTTCAGAGGTGTGTACATGTCACTGTTGGGGTCACTGTTAGGGTAAGGATGGACACTCTGTGAACAGAAAGAGAAAGAGAGAGTGGGAGAGAGGGAGAGAGGAAATGCAAAAGTTCATTATGACACTAGTCTTTCTATCATTTTCTCAATACACATTCAAATACAGTATAAAACACAAACACACTCACAAACAATCAAAATTAATTATAAGAGACTTACTGCCAGAGTGTCGTAGTCAGGGGACATGGTCCTCATGTTCAGAGCTGTGTACGTGTCGCTGTTACAGTCAGGACGGACACTCTGTGGGAGGAGAGAGAGAGGTAACAATGAAAATAGTATGAAAGAGAATGTCGTGACACAGTAAATTAATGAAAATGGAGTTGTAACTCAGAGCTGGCCCCTCCCCTGGGTGCACATTTAGTTTTTTGCCCTATCACTACACAGCTGATTCGTAAAATCAAAGCCTGATGAGTTGTGGTGTGGGGGGTCCTGGTGTAACTGATAGAATCACCTGTGTGTCTGCTGTGGCATCACTTCCTCCTGTGGATCTCCTGTAAAGAGGGACAGAGTGAGTTGTCTAAAATGTCCAGTTTTGTCACAAAACACAAAGCCACAGATGTCTCAAGCTTAAAGGGAGCGTGCAATTGGCATGCTGACTGCAGGAATGTCCACTAGAGCTGTTGCCAGATAATTTAAGGTTCATTTCTCTACCATGAGCCATCTCCAATGTCCTTTTTAAAGAATTTGGCAGTATGTCCAACCGGCCTCACAACCACAGACCACATATAACCACACCAGCCCAGGACCTCCACATCCAGCTTCTTCATCTGCGGGGATCCTCTGAGACCAGCCACTCTGACAGTTGATGAAACTATGCGTTTGCACAACTGAAGAATTTCTGCCTGTCGCCCTCAGCAGGGTCTTGTCCTGACTGCAGTTTGGCATTGTAACCGTCTTCAGTGGTCAAATGCTCACCTTCGATGGCCACTAGCACGCTGGTGAAGTGTGCTCTTCTCTGATAAATCTCAGTTTTAGCTGTACCGGGCAGATGGCAGACAGTGTAGCGTGTATGGCGTTGTGTGGGCGAGCGGTTTGCTGATGTCAGCGTTGTGAACAGAGGTCTCCATGGTGGCGGTGGGGTTATGATATGGGCAGACATAAGCTATGGACAACGAACACAATTTCATTTTATTGATGGCAATTTAAATGCACAGAGATACTGTGATGAGATCCTGAGGTCCACCTCATGTTTCAGCATGATAATGCACAGCCCCATGTCACAAGGATCTGTACTCAATTCCTGGAAGTTGAACATTTCCCAGTTCTTCCATGGCCTACTAACTCACCAGACATTTCACCAATTGAGCATGTATGGGATGCACTGGATCGACGTGTACGACAGCATGTTCTAGTTCCCGCCAATATACAGCAACTTCGCATCGCCATTGAAGAGCAGTGGGACAACATTCCACAGGCCACAATTAACAACCTGATCAACTCTATGCGAAGGAGATGTGTCGCGCTGGATGTTTCTTTTTGTGGTGTCTGCATTCTGTAAGGGTTGGTGGTGGTAGAGACAAGAAGCAGGTACAGGGAGTGAACATTTAATGGTGACGGACATGGAACAGGACAGGACAGCGTCTGGACAAGAACACATTACAACATTAATGCAGACACAGGGAACAAACAGGGGAGCAGACAGTTATAGACGGGGCAATCAACAAAAGGAAAGGAGTCCAGGTGAGTCCGATGAGCGCTGCTGCTTGTAATGATGGTGACAGGTGTGCGTAATGAAGGGAAGCCTGGTGCCCTCGAGCGTCAGAGAGGGAAAGCGGGAGCAGGCGTGACATAGTATTTGTAGCAGTAGTTTTATTAATTGTATAAGTAGTTGTAGCAATAGTTTAACTAGTTGTAGCAGTAGTTGTAGCAGTAGTTTGTATTAGTTGTATTAGTAGTTGTAGCAGTAGTTTGTATTAGTTGTATTAGTAGTTGTAGCAGTAGTTTGTATTAGTTGTAGCAGTAGTTGTAGCAGTAGTGGTAGCAGTAGTTTGTATTAGTTGTAGCAGTAGTTGTGGCAGTATCTTGTATTAGTTGTATTAGTAGTTTAGTAGTTGTAGCAGTAGTTTGTATTAGTCGTGGTAGCAGTAGTTTGTATTAGTTGTATTAGTAGTAGTAGTAGTAGTAGTAGTTTGTATTAGTTGTATTAGTAGTTGTAGCAGTAGTTTGTATTAGTTGTAGCAGTAGTTGTAGCAGTAGTTTGTATTAGTTGTATTAGTAGTTGTAGCAGTAGTTTGTATCAGTTGTATTAGTAGTTGTAGCAGTAGTTTGTATTAGTTGTAGCCGTAGCTGTAGCAGTAGTTTGTATTAGTTGTATTAGTAGTTGTAGCAGTAGTTTGTATTAGTTGTATTAGTAGTTGTAGTAGTAGTTTGTATTAGTTGTATTAGTCGTTGTAGCAGTAGTTTGTATTAGTTGTATTAGTAGTTGTAGCAGCAGTTTGTATTAGTTGTATTAGTTGTTGTAGCAGCAGTTTGTATTAGTTGTATTAGTCGTTGTAGCAGTAGTTTGTATTAGTTGTAGCAGTAGTTGTAGCAGTAGTTTGTATTAGTTGTAGCAGTAATTTGTATTAGTTGTATTAGTAGTTGTAGCAGTAGTTGTAGCAGTAGTTTGTATTAGTTGTATTAGTAGTTGCAGCAGTAGTTTGCATTAGTTGTATTAGTCGTTGCAGCAGTCATTTATACAGTTGAATTAGTTGTTGTAGCAGTAATTTGTATTTGTTGTATTAGTAGTTGTAGCAGTAGTTTGTATTAGTTGTAGCAGTAGTTGTAGCAGTAGTTTGTATTAGTGCGGTAGTTGGTAGCAGTAGTTTGTATTAGTTGTAGCAGTAGTTGTGGCGGTATCTTGTATTAGTTGTATTAGTAGTTTAGTAGTTGTAGCAGTAGTTTGTATTAGTTGTATTAGTCGTGGTAGCAGTAGTTTGTATTAGTTGTATTAGTAGTTGTTGTAGTAGTTTGTATTAGTTGTATTAGTAGTTGTAGCAGTAGTTTGTATTAGTTGTAGCAGTAGTTGTAGCAGTAGTTTGTATTAGTTGTATTAGTAGTTGTAGCAGTAGTTTGTATTAGTTGTATTAGTCGTTGTAGCAGTAGTTTGTATTAGTTGTATTAGTCGTTGCAGCAGTAGTTTGTATTAGTTGTATTAGTCGTTGTAGCAGTAGTTTGTATTAGTTGTATTAGTTGTTGTAGCAGTAGTTGTAGCAGTAGTTTGTATTAGTTGTAGCAGTAGTTGTAGCAGTAGTTTGCATTAGTTGTATTAGTAGTTGTAGCAGTGGTTTGTATTAGTTGTATTAGTCGTTGTAGCAGTAGTTTGTATTAGTTGTATTAGTCGTTGTAGCAGTAGTTTGTATTAGTTGTATTTGTTGTTGCAGCAGTAGTTTGCATTAGTTGTATTAGTCGTTGCAGCAGTCATTTATACAGTTGTATTAGTTGTTGTAGCAGTAATTTGTATTTGTTGTATAGTGGTAGCAGTAGTTGTAGCAGTTTGTACTAGTTGTATTAGTAGTTGTAGCAGTAGTTTGTATTAGTTGTATTAGTAGTTGTATCAGTAGTTTGTATTAGTTGTATTAGTAGTTGTAGCAGTAGTTTGTATTCATTGTATTAGTAGTTGTAGCAGCAGTTGTACTAGTTGTATTAGTAGTTGTAGCAGTAGTTTGTATTAGTTGTATTAGTCGTTGCAGCAGTAGTTTGTATTAGTTGTATTAGTCGTTGCAGCAGTCATTTATATTAGTTGTATTAGTTGTTGTAGCAGTAGTTGTAGCAGTAGTTTGTATTAGTTGTATTAGTAGTTGTAGCAGTAGTTTGCATTAGTTGTATTAGTAGTTGCAGCAGTAGTTTGTATTAGTTGTATTAGTGGTTGTAGCAGCAGTTTGTATTAGTTGTATTAGTAGTTGTAGCAGTAGTTTGTATTAGTTGGATTAGTCGTTTGTAGCAGTAGTTTGTATTAGTTGTATTAGTCGTTGCAGCAGTAGTTTGTATTAGTTGTATTAGTTGTTGTAGCAGTAGTTGTAGCAGTAGTTTGTATTAGTTGTAGCAGTAGTTGTAGCAGTAGTTTGCATTAGTTGTATTAGTAGTTGTAGCAGCAGTTTGTATTAGTTGTATTAGTAGTTGTAGCAGTAGTTTGTACTAGTTGTATTAGTCTTTGTAGCAGTAGTTTGTATTAGTTGTAGCAGTAGTTGTAGCAGTAGTTTGTATTAGTTGTAGAAGTAGTTTGTATTAGTTGTAGCAGTAGTTTGTATTAGTTGTAGCAGTAGTTTGTATTAGTTGTAGCAGTAGTTTGTATTAGTTGTAGCAGTATTTGTAGCAGTAGTTTGTATTAGTTGTAGCAGTAGTTGTAGCAGTAGTTTGTATTAGTTGTAGCAGTAGTTTGTATTAGTTGTATTAGTAGTTGCAGCAGTAGTTTGTACTAGTTGTATTAGTAGTTGCAGCAGTAGTTTGTATTAGTTGTATTAGTCGTTGCAGCAGTAGTTTGTATTAGTTGTATTAGTCGTTGCAGCAGTCATTTATATTAGTTGTATTAGTTGTTGTAGCAGTAGTTGTAGCAGTAGTTTGTATTAGTTGTAGCAGTATTTGTAGCAGTAGTTTGTATTAGTTGTAGCAGTAGTTGTAGCAGTAGTTTGTATTAGTTGTAGCAGTAGTTTGTATTAGTTGTATTAGTAGTTGTAGCAGTAGTTTGCATTAGTTGTATTAGTCGTTGTAGCAGTAGTTTGTATTAGTTGTAGCAGTAGTTGTAGCAGTAGTTTGCATTAGTTGTATTAGTTGTTGTAGCAGTAGTTTGTATTAGTTGTAGCAGTAGTTGTAGCAGTAGTTTGTATTAGTTGTATTAGTAGTTGTAGCAGTAGTTTGCATTAGTTGTATTAGTAGTTGTAGCAGTAGTTTGTATTAGTTGTTTTAGTAGTTGTAGCAGCAGTTTGTACTAGTTGTATTAGTAGTTGTAGCAGTAGTTTGTATTAGTTGTATTAGTCGTTGCAGCAGTAGTTTGTATTAGTTGTATTAGTCGTTGCAGCAGTCATTTATATTAGTTGTATTAGTTGTTGTAGCAGTAGTTGTAGCAGTAGTTTGTATTAGTTGTATTAGTAGTTGTAGCAGTAGTTTGCATTAGTTGTATTAGTTGTTGTAGCAGTAGTTTGTATTAGTTGTATTAGTAGCAGTAGTTGTAGCAGTAGTTTGCGATCGTTGTATTAGTTGTTGTAGCAGTAGTTTGTATTAGTTGGAGCAGATAGTGTGGTTGTAGCAGTAGTTTGTATTAGTTGTATTAGTAGTTGTAGCAGTGGTTTGCATTGGTTGTATTAGTTGTAGCAGTTTTGCAGCAGTAGTTTGTATTAGTTGTATTAGTAGTTGCAGCAGTAGTTTGTATTAGTTGTATTAGTGGTTGTAGCAGCAGTTTGTATTAGTTGTATTAGTAGTTGTAGCAGTAGTTTGTATTAGTTGTATTAGTAGTTGTAGCAGTAGTTTGTATTAGTTGGATTAGTCGTTGTAGCAGCAGTTTGTAATAGTTGTATTAGTAGTTGTAGCAGTAGTTTGTATTAGTTGGATTAG
This sequence comes from Brachymystax lenok tsinlingensis, assembly GCA_030435695.1. Lineage (NCBI taxonomy): Eukaryota > Metazoa > Chordata > Actinopteri > Salmoniformes > Salmonidae > Brachymystax > Brachymystax lenok. The sequence goes on along the minus strand of CM059812.1, from coordinate 52,499,320 downwards.
TCGTTGTAGCAGTAGTTTGTATTAGTTGTATTAGTCGTTGCAGCAGTAGTTTGTATTAGTTGTATTAGTCGTTGTAGCAGTAGTTTGTATTAGTTGTATTAGTTGTTGTAGCAGTAGTTGTAGCAGTAGTTTGTATTAGTTGTAGCAGTAGTTGTAGCAGTAGTTTGCATTAGTTGTATTAGTAGTTGTAGCAGTAGTTTGTATTAGTTGTATTAGTCGTTGTAGCAGTAGTTTGTATTAGTTGTATTAGTCGTTGTAGCAGTAGTTTGTATTAGTTGTATTTGTTGTTGCAGCAGTAGTTTGCATTAGTTGTATTAGTCGTTGCAGCAGTCATTTATACAGTTGTATTAGTTGTTGTAGCAGTAATTTGTATTTGTTGTATTAGTAGTGGTAGCAGCAGTTTGTATTAGTTGTATTAGTAGTTGTAGCAGTAGTTTGTATTAGTTGTATTAGTAGTTGTATCAGTAGTTTGTATTAGTTGTATTAGTAGTTGTAGCAGTAGTTTGTATTAGTTGTATTAGTAGTTGTAGCAGCAGTTTGTACTAGTTGTATTAGTAGTTGTAGCAGTAGTTTGTATTAGTTGTATTAGTCAGTTGTAGCAGCGGTTTGTATTAGTTGTATTAGTGGATTGCAGCGGTCATTTGATGTTAGTTGTGATAAGTTGTTGTAGCAGTAGTTGTGGTATTGTATTAGTTGTATTAGTAGTTGTAGCGGTAGTGGTTTGCGGTGGTTGTATTAGTAGTTGTAGCGGTGGTTTGTTATTAGTTGTGGTAGTTAGTTGTAGCATTCATTGTATTGCCGCGCAGTGGTTTGTATTGGTTGACGGTAGTTGTGTGCAGTGGTTGTAGTTAGTTAGTGAGTTGCGGCGGTAGTTGTTTGGTTGGCCATTGGTGGTTGCGCGGCAGTTTGTAGCTTGGTAGTTGTAGCAGTAGTTTGTATTAGTTGTATTAGTAGTTGTAGCAGTAGTTTGCATTAGTTGTATTAGTAGTTGTAGCAGTAGTTTGTATTAGTTGTATTAGTAGTTGTAGCAGTAGTTTGTATTAGTTGTATTAGTTGTTGTAGCAGTAGTTTGTATTAGTTGTAGCAGTGATGTTGTAGCAGTAGCCTGTATTGTTGGTTGTAGTAGTTTGTAGTTGTATTAGTAGTTTGCATTAGTTGTATTAGTAGTTACAGCGATAGTTTGTATTAGTTGTATCAGTGGTTGTAGCAGCAGTTTGTATTAGTTGTATTAGTAGTTGTAGCAGTAGTTTGTATTAGTTGGATTAGTCGTTGTAGCAGTAGTTTGTATTAGTTGTATTAGTCGTTGCAGCAGTAGTTTGTATTAGTTGTATTAGTCAGTTGTAGCAGTAGTTTGTATTGGTTGGCAGTAGTTGTAGCAGTAGTTTGTATTAGTTGTAGCAGCAGTAGTTGTAGCAGCGGTTTGTATTAGTTGTATTAGTAGTTGTAGCAGTAGTTTGTACTAGTTGTATTAGTCTTTGTAGCAGTAGTTTGTATTAGTTGTAGCAGTAGTTGTAGCAGTAGTTTGTATTAGTTGTAGCAGTAGTTTGTATTAGTTGTAGCAGTAGTTTGTATTAGTTGTAGCAGTAGTTTGTATTAGTTGTAGCAGTAGTTTGTATTAGTTGTAGCAGTATTTGTAGCAGTAGTTTGTATTAGTTGTAGCAGTAGTTGTAGCAGTAGTTTGTATTAGTTGTAGCAGTGGTTTGTATTAGTTGTATTAGTAGTTGCAGCAGTGGTTTGTACTAGTTGTATTAGTATTTGCAGCAGTAGTTTTTATTAGTAGTTGTAGCAGTAGTTTGTATTAGTTGTAGCAGTAGTTTGTACTAGTTGTATTAGTAGTTGCAGCAGTAATTTGTATTAGTTGTATTAGTAGTTGTAGCAGTAGTTTGTACTAGTTGTATTAGTCGTTGCAGCAGTAATTTGTATTAGTTGTATTAGTAGTTGTAGCAGTAGTTTGTACTAGTTGTATTAGTAGTTGCAGCAGTAATTTGTATTAGTTGTATTAGTAGTTGTAGCAGTAGTTTGTATTAGTTGTATTAGTAGTTACAGCAGTAATTTGTATTAGTTGTATTAGTAGTTGTAGCAGTAGTTTGTATTAGTTGTTGTAGCAGTATGTAGTTGTAGGCCTGTAAGTTGTTGTATAACAACTTTTCTATGCTGTTAATGTAAGTTTGTATTTTTGTATTATTATGATTATGATTTAATTGTTATTTTTATTATAATACAGTAGTTGCCATATTATTATCGTTAGTAGGTATACTTTGTTTTGCTTTTTTGATTTGAACTCTTGAAAACAAGATGGTTCATCTCTAGAGATTTCATCCCGCAAAACCTCAAATAAATAAATAAAGATTTGAAAAGAAAAGCAGTACATAGAATGTTACCTGTGACAGACCGAGTGACTCCAGTATCTCCAGTATTTTTCCCTCTGGTCTGATCTGTTATAAAGCTGAATTTGTACGTTGCTGAGTCACTCTCTCTCAGGTCTGTGATTGTCAGGGTGTGGCCATTCTTCTTATCGCTACTGTAGATCACATGTCCTTTGTAGTCTGGGTCATCACTCAGACTCACAGGATTCCCCTCAGCATCATTTTTAGTGAACCAGAAGGTTGTTGTGACTCTACCACTGGGATATGTGTAAGAGCAGGACAGCTTTACTGTTGACCCCTTCAAGATACAGATACTCTTCTTTGTGTAAGTCACTCCCCAGCCATTCTGACCCAGTACCACTGAAACATTCACACAACACAAGGGTATTACCTATTGGCTTACACTAACAGTAGGGTTTGTCCACACTTTGTGTCTGTAGTTGCTGAGTTGAGTGTGAATAGAAACCACAGCTACACTTATTGAGGTGTGAAATGCAGCTATAAAAGTGAAGTGGAGATTCCTAACAGACGACACCACTGAACACACCAGAGTAACATTAAGATCTGTATGCTTGTAGAAATGTCTAAGGATTCTAGAATACAACTATGAATGATAACATACCTGTCACAGACCAGAGAAAGACCACCAACATACTTCCTGCTGTTCTCAAGGCCATTGTTGCATCTCCCACCCTGCAGTCGTAGAAACATAAACAACAACTCATTATAGCTGGTGAATAACTCCACCTGATACATTGAAGTAGAAACTGTAAATGGGGTACAGGGCCTCATTACTGAAAATGAACCAGGCTCATATTGTATTGTGTTGTATTGTTCTATATGGTTGTCTATGTGAATACTGTCTGTCTGTAAGTCTATTGCACTATGTATGTAATGTGTGTGACGTGTTGCATGTCTGTCTACGTCAGTCTATTTAAGATGACATGATGTATGATGCAATAATAATTTCCTAATGGATACAATAAATTAATCATCATCATCAACAACAATCACTTATTGAACAGATGTGTAGTACTGTAAACACATATTTCAACATTTATTGTTGTGAAGCTGTTTTATTCTCAGAACCCCAAATATAGGAGGATAAATGTTCAATTCTCTACGGTCTGTCAAGCTGTACAGCAGCCTAAAGACTGACCACCAGGTTCAATGATAGCTCCTATCCCCAAACTGTGAGGCTAAACAGCAAGTGACACACACACACACACACACACACACACACACTGCAGTGTTACAATGTTTGTTTGCATGTCTTCTTTACCCTGGTTAATCATATCATCTCTATGTAGATCAACACTCCTACACTGAGACATTTTATGAATACTGGCCCTGATGTAACAACCAAAACACAGCTCAAAACATAACAAGAAGTAAAATGATACATTACCCTCAAGTATATAACTAATGACTAAAAACAAATAACCAGAAACTATATTTCCAGATATTGTCAAGAGTACTTACAGAGTGAAGTGAAGGGGAGAGGTCTTGTACAGTGAGTCAACTGACTGGTAGTGAGTGGGAACTGCTAGTAAGTATCAGTTCTGTGGTTGACACATATTGAAAGTAGTCAGAACACAAGTAGCTGATGCAGAACTGTCCTTTCCTTCCTCTTTAAGACATTAACATGCATGAGGACCAGAACAGCATGTCAGAGAAGGGTGTTTACTGTATTAGAGTGGGCCCTACATTTCTAATATGGACAAAATGTCCCCCATTTCCACTTTTTAATCAATACAGAACCATGTTAACAATATGTTGACTATTCTATTTGGAATGTTTATCTTAGAATGTATCTTAGAATGTGTTGCCTTGTCCCTCTCAGTTCTACATGGAACAGGTAAAAGTTCCATTTACATTTGGTCGGTCATTCATTCTATTCTACTAACTCATTCAATGTACACTCCTCATCAGCTGCATCAAAGACCCTGCACTGACCCCCTTTAGTGTCTACAACATGGTTGTCGTAGAGGCAGTTGCCTGGGCAACAACCCCCTCAAGATTCTAATGATGACACCAGAGGAGCACTCCTCTTCACTTTGATTGACACTTACTCATACTGTATGTCCAGTGTTCTGTCTGTGCTGTGTGTCAGAGGACTACAAAAGGGTGACACCCCCAACATCACCATTCTATCCAAGCTTCCTGTTCCCTTTTAAGGTAGCTACACGGTCCCTCCTCCTCTTCCTCAATCTTCATATTCATTATTCTGTTCTTCCTCCTCTTCTTCCTCCCTCTGTCATATCCGGATGGTGGGTGGTGTTCAGGGTTGTCAGGGTGGTCAGGGTTGACATGGTTTCCAGTCTCTTCCTCTCTGGTCATGCTTGTGTTTGAAGCGACACTTGTCACCATAGAAACAGCCGGTGGTCCTCCAGAAGAAACACTCATCACCATGATGGGAGCCATCCTCCTGGTCCTGGGAGAGAGAGAGACAAACAGTATGAAAACACAAACACCTGCACCTGTGCTCCTGTTTCCTCCCATCATTTTGTACATTTCAAAAGTTTATATGAGTTGATTGGTAACACTTTAGAATAACTCATAATGACAGACGGATGTCCTTACCCTGTGGAGGCGTACTGGGAGGCTGAGGAGGTGTTGAGGTCTATAGGGTTGGTCCTCTGAGGAGAGGGAGGGGTTCTCAGCATCCAGCGGTCTGAGTACCTGATCACCAGCCTGGTGCTCTCCAGCTCCACCCCCTGAACAGGAGGACAAACAATGGGACCAATAGCATAGTCCCACAAGTACAATGGAACCAATAACAAAGCTTGTTTCTCCTTTGCTGCCAGAAAGGAGTTGAATCGTTGTACTTTTCTCTCTGTGTTGAACGATGGTGATACTATTTATGTGCAAGACTCAAGCTCTACACTGAAGGCTCTTGACTCTGTGTATCATGCAGGGACGTCTAACTCACCATTGTGATCTCTACTGTGCTGTCAGGTGGACACTGACCTTCAACCTCATCAGTGCACTCCCCTTGAGGAAGTATCCTTTTGGCCAATCAGGGGCGAGCTGGATGGAAATCTGAGCGTCTGATAGGGCAGAGGGGTAGAGCTCCAGACACCAGTAGCAGTATGGTCATGCTTGTATGGAGTATGGTTCTGCTTTTCCACTCATGGATTATGTTGCTCAATGGCTCCATCATGTGTACAATAGGCAGAAATACAAGAAACATAATTTATTTATTTGTTGTCTATTTATTGTCTTATTTACAACATGATACTTGTACTGTATTCAAAGTAAAGAAAAAGTAAAAATTAATGTTTGTAAAATAGGTAATAATTCCTTATTTGATAATAAAACAAGCAATATTATGACACTGAACAATATGGTATTACATAATATAACATATAAAATGCCCAATAATATCTGACACCAATACAAAGTAAAACGTATTTAAACACATCAGGAGCAACTCCAGAGCTACAATTATTTAAAAGCTCTTATCAATATTATTCATTTTTGTGTCACTCAGACAAGCCTATACTTTATCTATTATAAAACATCTGGAATTGGCAAAACCCCATAGAAAAAGATAAAAACAGATAGGTACCAGAGAACAGTAGGCTATTTATTAAGAGGAGCCAGTTCAGAAAGGAAACCCGAGTGCCCGCCTCAACTGAGATTGCACCAATTAGAGGCTAGTATCATTCACGACTTCCTTATTGACCGGGTCTGCTCTTACATCCTAAAAATTGTCAAAGACCGCAGCCACCCCAGTCATAGACTGTTCTCTCTACTGCCGCATGGCAAGCGGTACCAGAGTGCCAAGTCTAGGACAAAAAGGCTTCTCAACAGTTTTTACCCCCAAGCCATAAGACTCCTGAACAGGTAATCAAATGGCTACCCGGACTTTTTGCAATGTGTCCCCCCCAACCCCTATTTTTACGCTGCTGCTACTCTCTTTTTATCATATATGCATAGTCACTTTAACTATACATTCATGTACATACTACCTCAATTGGGCCGACCAACCAGTGCTGCCGCACATTGGCTAACTGGGCTATCTATCTGCATTGTGTCCCGCCACCCACCACCCGCCAACCCCTTTTTTACGCTACTGCTACTCTCTGTTCATCATATATGCATAGTCACTTTAACCATATCTACATGTACATACTACCTCAATCAGCCTGACTAACTGGTGTCTGTATGTAGCTTAGCTACTGTATATAGCCTCGCTACTGTCTTTTTACTGTTGTTTTATTTCTTTTCTTACCTATTGTTCACCTAATACCTTTTTTTGCACTATTGGTTAGAGCCTGTAAGTAAGCATTTCACCTGTTGTATTCGGCGCACGTGACAAATACACTTTGATTTTTTAACAGTGCAACACTGAGTTCATGCTCAGCCTTGGAACTGTTTCTGTACTTGTTTTTTAAGTATGTCAGAGTTGAGAACCCTGACTCACATAGGTATGTGGTGCCAAACTGGACCAGAACATCTACTGCTTTCTCAGTCAGGCAGGAGACCGCTTCCTACTGTAGATGAACAACCCAGAACTGTCTTGAGTGGGTTTGCCTCAAAAAGCATCTTGCTTCAATCAGTTTATTCCAGTTAAGAATAACAATTATTATTGTATTTTAACAGCAACAGTTCCAACCTAGACTAGTTTTCAACAATAGTTTCTACAGTAAGATGTACAGTAGGCCTGATCATGTTTCATCTTCATCTGTACTGTTACTAGGGTTGCACTTTCAGTAGCTAGCTAGTTTTGGCGAATGTTAGCTATTAGCTGTGTACAAGGCCAGGGGATTGTTTGAAAGAGAAACTCACATCTACTACTATGAGAGTTAGTTAGTACTCCCTTATTTCTGCTTATCATCACCTGTTATAAAATGACAACAATGCCTTGCTAGTTGACTGACTTTTCCACTGTGGAAGCACTGTTTCCTGAAGCATTCTGCCCTGTTCTGAAACAACTCCCTGGGTTTACCGTCATGCTGTGGATGTTTGGTCAGGACGTTTCGTTTTATTCATTTGTTCGTTATAAGAGACTCATTACTAAGCACAAAACACATTGTGGGCGCTCCTCGTTATGAGTTTGTATGAAAGAGAGAGAAACTCATCGCTGTATATGCGATAATTGAGCTCAGTCAGAACCTGTGTCTAGCATGAGTCCATTTGATGCCAAAGGTGAGTGACGGCGAGTGGGAATGACAAGTCAGTGTCTGACAGCGCATCATCTGCTGCCTGAACGACAGTGCTGCGTCGTGTGTGTCCGGAGCTATCTTCAAAAATAGTGCAGAAAACAGATCCGCTATGGGTCTTTCTATCATTAAGCATATATTCACAGACGTACGGCATCATTTAACATTGATATTACTTCCTAAACCTAACCTTTCTTCCTCACATTTCCAGTTATCACATTGGACCTTAGTGGGGAAGCTGACGCTGTGATTACTAGTCAAGTCTTACTGAAGGTTCAGCAGTGTTGGATGGGCTGTTGAAACTAGCATTACATAGCATGCGGTGGGCTTACTAAACACCCACATGGCGCTCAGTGTTGGCGATTGCCTCTTATGGAAATGTCTGTTAGAGGGCTTACTTCAGACACTGTTATATGCAGGCTTATTCTAGTAATTTACGGGGTCTATTTCTCTTGTTATCAGGCCATCATTTATTCTTCTCATGGCATATACCGTTAGAAATGAGTCTTCAACTCAGGTAGACTAAACTCTATGTCTAGGGGGAATATCAGGTCACTCTCACTGTGTATGCTGCAGATGCATCAGCTACTGCTGAGCAGTGGAGGTTCTAGACCCTTTCAACTGGGGGGGCCAAGCTGGGGCCAGTTGTACTGTTAGAGGGGCCAGTTACATTAGACGTTATTGTTGTCATATCGTTTTCTTCACTTCATTGCAGGCATTAGTAGGCAAAAGACCATGTCCCTCTAGTAAATGTGTGGGTTTAATTAGTGTTCCACGTTGCCACTGTCTAATAACGGATGTAAAAAAAGAACGATTGCAAAAATTATTTCATACTCCACATTTAGGGGGGCCACAAGGGCGTCCAAAATTGTTGTCACAGGGGCAATGCCCCCCCACCCCAGAACCGCCAGTGCTGCTGAGCAGTTTCAGTAGGACATTAGGCTATTTAAATGGTAACGTAGGTGTCTAACGTTTAGTTGCAGTTTTGGGGGGTTTGTTAGTAATACTGTATTTGATGCTATGTGATGTTATGTCATAGCTGAGCTGTGGCGCTCTGCAGCAGTCTACTGTATGCTCTTCTCTCTGTACAATGTCTTCTGTTATATAACCATGTATGCCTTTTCTGTTCCAATTTCCTTTCTTATCATGGTCCGATAGCAGGTATTGATTTCATATTTTGTGTCAGGACCCTTCAGCATGCAGTCTAGTCAGGAATCCATCGTTCTGCTTACTGTACATGGCCTACAGAGCAGCAACCAACCTGCATTTCAAAGAGTATCTCTCCTCTTTTAGTAGCACAAGTTTGAGTTCCCGTTGTTGGGTTTACATTACGCTTTTCCAGAAGCGATCTGTGTGATGGCTTTATGGGTTCTTCAGTCTGAAATACACGGAATGTTTGCATTATGTACTCTCATACACTGTTAGATGAAAGAATTAGCATGGAACATCAGTTGTCATCACCAGAACTAACACTGGTTTGTCCTCTTTCATGTTATGCTGCCTGAATGCAGCACCTGGTGAACCTCTGTTCAACATTGATGCTGGCAACCAATGACAAGATACTGGAACTCATCACGGCTCTGGTTCCTTCATCAACTCTGAGAGCTAGCTCTGAGCTATGGCCTCCCAATTCTGCATCGGTGCTGCTACTGCTTCTCAATCAATGCCGGCTTAACTCTCAAGAACATGGGTGTTCATTTTATATATTGACGCATTGCTTGGGCAGTGAGCTATCCTGAAGGAGCAGAACTTATATAGTCAAGACTTGCATTATTTATTTGCTAATAAATGGTTAAACATATTTCTACGTGGTGTTTTCTTTACGAAATTAAGCGGAGCCAGAAAATAAACCTGAGTGACCATCTCGGCTGACACATCAACTAAGATTGCACCAATAAGAGGCTAGTATCATCCTGCTGCCACTTTCTGCTACTATGAGCTGGCTTCTAGCTCCTCCCACCACCCCAGCCTCCACCTGTTAGGTTCTGTGTTCCTGCTGGGGGAGTGGTATAGCTTCCTGCTACCCTGAAGGAGCAGAGCTAATGAATAGTTCAACATATTTCTACGTGAAATGTCATCAAATCTGGAAATGGCAAAATCGATTAGAAAATAGCAGAAACATAATCCATCCAGCACATAACACATCCAGCACATCTTATTTCTCTACCAGCATGCATTGTGAAGATCCCTCGACTGCAACAGCTCTGGTTGATTTAACCGATCAATGGCTCAGTCACTTGACCAAAATAAACGTATGGTTGAGCTGCTTCTTGATTTTAGTGCTGCATTTGACCTTGTTGATCATATGGTTAATAGCTGAGGCCATTGAAGAGAGATGTTTTCTTTAACCCTCATTTCTTTGTTGGAACATTGCTACTGAGGTGTCAGTCTATGGAAGACCTGTTTTACTGTTAGTAAGGTAGCCTATATATTTAACTAATGATGAAGAGTATGATGAGAAACACTGACATTAGTGGTAGGCTGAGATCAAGCAAATAACCTAAGTAAACCTGGATGCTAGTTGTGATATCTGAAACATATTGACTTTGAATTAGGCAAACACCCGTATTATGAATGGTCAACCATTTGATATGAGGTAGATCATTTTATTTTAATAAAAAATGTGGTTACATGGATTCAATGTAAATATTAGGTATGACTGTGCTGCATAGGTAAAAAAAAAGTCAATTGTTCCAGAATTTGGTTACACATGACAACTTCTGTGGGTAATCATGGCAATGGGGCCTTCATTGTGACATCACAAGATTCTGATTCTTGGAGGTTAGCTGTTGCACAGACAAACAGAACAGTGCAAAGATACTGATTCAACTAACCACTGACAGATTATTAATGTCCTATTTCATTAGCGAGAGAACACGCTGCTTACTTGAGAGGTAGGTTGTAATATAACTTACTGAATAGCTATGTGTCTGTAGAATAACTACTTTTCAAATGGCTTGTGTACTAACATGATCTGTTATAGGCCTAACATGCAATCATGTTGACAAGTGAAACTGTTGACGAGAGACAGTTTGCTTGAATCCTTTTCTTGTGAGAAAACTGTTCATCCTGACACCTGAGATGGCATGTTACAGTTGTTGTAGTGAGCCAGCCTAATGGCAAATGCATTCAATTGATGAAAGAAAACCCTCTCTCTGTGTTAATCCCCAACATATATTGTAATCAGTTATCTCAATAAATATGTACCAAAAGGGTAGGTTGTGTAAAAAACAAGTAGGCCTACCTAAATAGATTAAACAGTACAACAAGTTAGGTCCATCATGGATACAGAGTCATTTTCTACACCAACAACTTTTTTGAAGGATATGATATAAGTGATTAGTGTGGTTTATGATAACCAGGCCCAATATGGAGTGGCGTTACATGAGGGGGTTGAATAAGGCTCAATAGTAATGTACAGAGAGAGCCTGAAGTTTGCTTCTTAAAGTCTGTGTTGTGCTTTGTCATCTCCAATGGCAACGCCTTGCATCACAATGATCACAACAATCATCTCTGGATTGGGATTGTCACTTGCTTAATTGTAAGTAAACGGAAGAAACGTGTGCACATCGTAAAGAGATGCATTATTCTTTGGTTAGCAACACACCACTTACTACAACGTTATGTATTTTCCAGAGTTATTGTTAGCTAGGAGGAAGACATGGAGGGTTCAACGCTGACACAGAGGAGGGCTGAGTGTCAGTTGAAGGAAAGGGCGATCCAGACAGACTACATGATGGAGCTAGGAGCCAGGTTGGCTCTGGTGTGGCAGATCCAGAGGGAGCAGGAGAAGGACATGAAGAGGATTTGGTTTGAGACAAGGAAAATGCCAACCCTGATTGAGGAGGTAACAAGACCAACTTTGACAAAGTCGACTAGAGTTCTACTGAACAATATTGATTAAAGCAAATATATGTCAATATACGGGCAAAATGTGCCATGGAATGTAAGCTAACAATATTTAGTCTGATAACTTTTCTTGTGTTGTATTGTGTATGTCTCTCTTTGAGTATTGTTATGTGCATAGTCCTCAGTTCTTATGATTGCCTTGTCTTAAAAAAAATACAAATAGCAAGACCAAGCGATCTCTCGTAGACCTTAATATCAGGATTATGTAGTTGTCCAACCTAGCTACCTTAAGTTTAATGCACTAACTGTACGTTGTTCTGGGTAAAAGCCTCTGCTAAATGACTTAACATTTGACATTTATGCTGGGTGTGGGGCATGTATTTTTACATTTAGTTGACCCGTTGGCTAGAAGACAGGAAAGGAAAGGGGGATACCTAGATAGTTGTACAACTGAATGCCTTCCGCATTTAACCCAACCCCTCTGAACGTTCTAACCACTAGGCTACCTGCCGCCCTAGACCCAGGGTTGGTACAGATTGGTGCAGAGCATCTGAGAGGACACTAGATATATACAGTGCCTTCGGGAAAGCACTCAGACACCTTCACTTTTTTCACCTTTTGTTACATTACAGCCTCATTCTAAAATGTATTAAATCAAATACACAATACCCCATAATGACAAAGTGAAAAAACAGTTCATGTTGTTTGGGGTGCAATTGTATTAAACTTAAAAACAGAAATACCTTATTTACATAAGTATTCAGACCCTTTGCTATGAGTCTCGAAATTGTGCTCAGGTGCATCCTGTTTCCATTGATCGCCCTTGAGATGTTTCTACAACTTTATTGGACATGTGGTAAATAAATTGATAGGACATGATTTGGAAAGGCACACACCTGTCTATATAAGGTTCCACAGTTCACAGTGCATGTCAGAGCAAACACCAAACCATGAGGTCGAAGGAATTGTCCGTAGAGTTCCGAGACAGGATTGTGTCGAGAAACAGATCTAGGGAAGGGTACCAAAAAATCTCTGCAGCATTGAAGGTCCCCAAGAACACAGTGGCCTCCATCATTCTTAAATGGAAGAAGTTTGGAGCCACCAAGACTCTTTCTAGAGCTGGCCGCACGGCCAAGCTGAGCATTCGGAGAAGGGCCTTGGTCAGGGAGGTGACCAAGAACCCAATAGTGACTCTGACAGAGCTCTAGAGTTCATCTGTGGAGATAGGAGAACCTTCCAGAAGGACAACCATCTCTGCAGCACTTCACCAATCAGGCCTTTATGGTAGAGTGGCCAGATGGAAGCCACTCCTCCGTAAAAGGCACATGACAGCCCGCTTGGATTTGCCAAAAGGCACCTAAAGACTCTCAGACCATGAGAAACAAGATGCTCTGGTCTGATGAAATCAAGATTTAACTTTTTGGCCTGATTGCCAAGTGTCACGTCTGGAGGATATCTGGCACCTAAGGCACGGTGAAGCACGGTGGTGGTAGCATCATGGTGTGGGGATGTTTTTCAGCGGCATGGACTAGTAGACTAGTCAGGATCGAGGCAAAGATGAACGGATAAAGTACAGAGAGGTCCTTGATGAAAACCTGCTCCAGAGCGTTCAGGACCTCAGACGACACAGGAGTAACTTCAGGACAAGTCTCTGAATGTCCTTGAGTGGCCCAGCCAAAGCCCGGACTTGAACCGGATCAAACATCTCTGGAGAGACATGAAAATAGCTGTGCAGCAATGCTCCCCATCCAATCGAACAGAGCTTGATAGGATCTGCAGAGAAGAATGGGAGAAACTCCCCAAACACAAGTATGTCAAGCTTGTAGAGTAATACCCAAGAAGATTGTATGCTGTAATCGCTGCCAAAGGTGTACTGAATACAAAGTACTGAAAACCATTTGTATTTACTTGAAATGAATTTGGAACGGTTCTGTTTTTGCTTTGTCAATATGGGGTATTGTGTGTAGATTGATGAGTGAAAAAAACTATTTAATCCATTTTAGAATAAGGCTGTGAGGTAACAAAATGTGGAAAAAGTGATGGGGTCTGAATACTTTCCGAAGGCACTGTATATGTGATGTATAAGTAAATAGTGTTGACTCATAAAGTATGTATGTACTGAATGTGATCACTTTTATCATGTCTGTTTCTTTTCTCCCGCAGAATGTGAGAGATGTGACCAACTGTCCACTCAATGAGTTCATGGCTCCCTGTATTGACTCCTCCCACCACTGGCTTTCACCAATCGGAGGCCAATACCAACAATGTTAAATTCCCCGCTCCATTGGATATACACGCTCCAGGATGCACAGCGGTTCATTGTATTTTCATACTTTGTCCCTGCTGAGTGCCCAGTTGCCACAGAGGCCACTGCAGATGTATCGACAGATACACATCTTTCCTCAATGCTGCATCGATACCTGCCACACTTCTTTAACGATGACTCCATTCCACCACAGCAGACAGTCGAGGGAACCACTGAGGTCTCAGTTGCTCCTGTGGCAATATCTAATATCAAGGAAGAGGACAGATTCTATCCTTTCTCCCTCCCACCACTGGCTCAGCGGTTCATTGGCAATTCATTCAATGTCCCGGAAACCTCCCAGCCTGCTGTTTCAGCCACAGAGTGCCGAGTTGCCAAAGAGGCCACTGCAGGTACAGCCACTGTCAAGAGAGAGAACCGATATCCAGCTAGAATTCTTCCTTCAGTGCTGCCTCCATGCCTGCCATCAGTCTTTGACGATGACTTCATGCCTCCAGAGCACACAGTAGAGGATGCCTATGAGGTCTCAGTTGCTACAGAGGCCACTTCAAGCACAGCTACTGTTGATGGAGTGGACAGATCAGCAGCTAAATGCCCTGTCCCAATGCTGCCTCCAAGTCTGCCACGTGTCTTTGACATTGACTACAAACTGCCAGGGGCGGCAGTAGAGGGAACCAACAAGTGTCCAGTTGCCAGTGAAACAACCAATGATGTGTCCACTCACCTCAACGAGGACATGGCAGCTGATCAAAGCCCTCCTGACCCTGCAGCACTGCCTCCAAGCTCGCCATGTGTCCGTGACTCTGACCACAAACTGACCAAGGAGGAAAAAGAGGACGCCACCGAGTCCTCCCTTGCCACAGAGATCACTGTAGGCACATCCATTGTCCAGGGAGAGGACCTGGATGAAAGCCCTGCTCTAAGGCTGCCTCCAATCTTGTCACACATTTTGGACAATGACCATAAGCAGCCAGAGAAGACGATAGAGGGCGCCACTGAGTGCTCAGTCGCTGAAGAGGCATCAGTTGCTAATAGAGAGGATCCATTGGCAGCTACAGATCTTCCCGCAGCGCTGCCTTCAAGTCTGCCACTTGTCTTTGACAATGGCTACAAACTGCCAGAGGAGGCAGTAGAGGGCATCAGCAAGTGTTCAGTTACCAGTGAAGCAGCCGCTTTCATGTCCACTGTCCTCCAAGAGGAGTTTTTGGATGACAAAAGTCCTCCTGCACCTGCAGCACTGCCTCTAAGGCTGCCCTGCACCCACAACATTGACCACAAACAGCCAGAGGAGACAGGTGAGAACACCACAGAGTGCTCAGTTGACATAGAGGCAAGTGCAGTTGCATCCACTGTCAAGAGAGAGGAACTGATGGGTGATAAAAGCCCTGTCCTTGCACTTTCTCCAAGCCTGGCATGCATCCATGACAAGGACCACAAGAAGCCAGATCAGAAAGGGAGGGGCACTACTGAGGAGGTGGATATCTGCCCTCACGCTCATCAGCTGGTCCCAGATGCTAACTTAACTCTGGCAACCCGCAATGATGAGCAGCCCACCCCTCTGATCTGCGTGGTCACTAAGACGCCTGTTAGAGTGGGAGCCTCCATATGCAGGTCTGCGGATGAGGTTCCGAGGCCCTGGACATTGGAAGAGGCAAAGGTAGGTGTCCTATTTTACACTATTACTATACAGGGATGTTGGTCAGTTCCATTTCAATTCAAAGCGTTGAAGAGAATTTGAATTTTAGACTACTTCCTGAATTGACCGGAATTGAAATGGAATTGACCCCAACCCTGCTGCTTTTTGCTAATTGTGTAAAACATCACCCTCACTAGGGTTAATGTTTGTATTACGTTTAGTGTGGACCCAGGAAGAACATCTATATCTATTATAAAATCTAATGGGGATACATATAAACAAATTACCTCAATTACTGTCCTCCAAATTGTGTGCCCCATGAGGCCATCATTGTATGTTGATCACTCAAATGTGTATTGAATGTGCCACATTGGAACAATATTACATCTAGAGTCAATGTCTTCCTGTTAGGATCATTGGATAGGCATTGAAATTGAGAGTGAAGAGAGGAGCATCAGGGAGGTGAGCCCGAGGGAGGGTTTGAAGAGTGAGGCGGACCGTGCCCATTCCAAGAGCTCCAATGGGACGGTTTCATCAGAGAGAGCAGAGACCATCCTGGGAAGAGTGGGCTTTCTGGTCATGAGCCACATGCAGAAAATCCCGTTTTTGAAGATGGAGGAAAAAGAGAAAAACAAGAAACTGAATAAGAAGTTGAAAGATGACGAGAAAGAGAGAAAGGAGCTGAAAGACAAGGAGGAGGAGCAAAGAAAGAGGGAGAAGAAAGAGATGAAGGAGAGAGAGAAAGAGCAGAAGAAAGTCATGAAGGCTGAGAAAAAGAGGGAGAAGTTGGAACAGGAAAAGAGAGAGATGGAAAGAAAAGAGAAGGAAAAGGCAGAGAAAAGGAGGTTAGAGGGGCTGATGAAGATACATCATGCCATGATGAAAGACAGGATTAAGAAAGAGAAGAAGTGGTCCGAAGAGCTGAAAAGGAGAGAGAAAGCTCAAGCTGACTTCCTGGAGATGGAGCGAAAGATTCTAGTAAAAGAGGAGAAGAAGATAGAAAAGATGAGGAAAGAGGAGAGGAAGAGACTGGAGAAGAAGAAAAAGAGGGAGCCAGCTGGAGGTTGGAACTGAGAGGGTGATAGAAGTGCAGGGAAGGGATGAAAGCTTGAAGATGGATGAGTAGACTGGGTAATAGAGAGAGAGTAGGGAGGGAGGGATAAGGTATTTTTGCATGCAATGAAAAAACAAAGCATTTAAAAAATAAAACAAAAATGATTACTCCGTTTTATTTTTGTTAAGGCATACTGTACAGCACTGTATAAACACAAAATGTTTACTTTTCACAAATCTGGGAAGTGTTTAAATGTTGAATTCCAAACCACCCGATGGAGAGAGGCTGCGCTGAGATGAGGAGAGGAGGATGAAAAGGGAGTGGGAGTGGATGGAGGTTGGAGAAGAATATGATTGCGAGGAATATGATAGAGGGAATATGATACAGATGAATTTGACAGAGGGAATATGATATTTTATTTTATTTAACCTTTATTTAACTAGGCAATTCAGTTCAGAACAAAAGGCCTCCTGTGGGGATGGGGGCTGGGATAAAAATTTTAAAAAAATAAAAAGTAAAATATAGGACAAAACACACATCACGACAAGAGAGACAACACAACACTTTAACCTGGTAGGCCAGTTGAGAACAAGTTCTCATTTACAACCGCGACCTGGCCAAGATAAAGCAAAGCAGTGGGACAAAAACAACAACAGAGTTACACATGGTATAAACAAACATACAGTCAATAACACAATAGAAAAATCTATTTACAGTGTGCGCAAATGTAGTAAGATTAGGGAGGTAAGGCAATAAATAGGCCATAGAGGCAAAATAACTACAATTTAGCATTAACACTGGAGTGATAGAAAGGCAGAAGATGATGTGCAAATAGAGATACTGGGGTGCAAAAGAGCAAAAATAAATAAATAACAATATGGGGATGAGGTAGCTGGGTGTGCTATTTACAGATGGGCTGTGTACAGGTACAGTGATCGGTAAGCTGCTCTGAAAGCTGATGCTTAAAGTTAGAGAGGGAGATATAAGTCCCCAGCTTCAGTGATTTCAGCAATTCGTCCCAGTCATTGGAAGCAGAGAACTGGAAGGAAAGGCGGCCAAAGAGGTGTTGGCTTTGGGGATGACCAGTGAAATATACCTGCTGGAGCGCGTGCTATGGGTGGGCGTTGCTATGGTGACCAGTGAGCTGAGATAAGGCAGGGCTTTACCTAGCAAAGACTTATAGATGACCTGGAGCCAGTGGGTTTGGCGACGAATATGTAGCGAGGGCCAGCCAACGAGAGCATACAGGTCACAGGGGTGGGTAGTATATGGGGCTTTGGTGACAAAACGGATGGCACTGTGATAGACTACATACAATTTGCTGAGTAGAGTGTTGGAGGCTATATTGTAAATGACATCGTCGAAGTCAAGGATCGGTAGGATAGTCAGTTTTACAATGGTACGTTTGGCAGCATGAGTGAAGGAGGCTTTGTTGCGAAATAGCAAGCCGATTCTAGATGTAATTTTGGATTGGAGATGCTTAATGTGAGTCTGGAAGGAGAGTTTACAGACTAACCAGACACCTAGGTATTTGTAGTTGTCCACATATTCTAAGTCAGAACCGTCCAGAGTAGTGATGCTAGTCGGGCGGGTGAGTGCGGGCAGCAATTGGTTGAAGAGCATGCATGATTGGTTGGTTTGGTCTGGCTCCCCAGTGGGTTGGCCTGGCTCCCAGTGGGTGGGCCTATGCCCTCCAAAGCCCACCCATGGCTGCGACTCCTGCCCAGTCATGTGAAATCCATAGGTTAGGGCTTAATTTATATATTTCAATTGACTGATTTCCTTATATGAACTGTAACTCAGTAAAATTTTTGAAATTGTTGCATTTTGTATTTATATTTTTGTTCAGTATAATTGTATTTGTGTCTATGTAAATAATATGGACCACAATGGAAACAAGTCCCCGACTTTATTGTGCAATCCTGGTCACTTAAAAAAAAAAATATATTTTTTAGCATAATAATAAAACCAGCGCGGATGTCACAAAACACATAAAAATAGCTCAAATAAATCGCTTGCCTTTGAAGATCTTCTGCTGATGGTAATCCGAAGTGTCCAAGCAAGACAATCAATGGTCCTTTTGTTCGAAAAAGTCCCTCTTTATATCCATAAAGCTTCGTTTGGTTGGCGCGTTCTGTTCAGAAAATACACCGTCCACTCGCCCATAATACAAGACATACAGATTGTTCAAAATATACCTTTAAACTTTGTCCAAACAAATCAAACAACGTGTCTAATCAATCCTTAGGTACACTATTATGTATATTAACAATTATATTTCACACAGATAATATCTTGAGTGATAGAAAAGGAAAACTGAGGCACGCTCACACGGTCCCACGCATCAGGGAGAAAAGGCACTCCCTCCACTTATATAAACTTCCTCTACTCCTCTAGTTTAAGGTAAACGCTTGAAACCTTGTCTAAAGACGGTTGACATCTAGTGGAAACCATAGGTACTGCAACCTGGGAGCTGGATTTAAGCACTTCCTATAGCAACAAATGGGAATATGAGCCAGCTCACAAAATCACATTTTCTTGGATGGATTTCCCTTGGGTTTTCGCCTGCCATATCAGTTCTGTTATACCCACAGACATTATTTTAACAGTTTTAGAAAGTTCAGAGTGTTTTCTATCCAATACACATATCCTAGCTTCTGGGCCTGAGTAATAGGCAGTTTACCTTGGGCACGTTTTTCATCCGAACTTCAAAATACAAAAACAGGTTAATGACATTCGGAGATTGTCAAGCCAAGCCTTCGATACTGGATAAGGGATGTATTTTTCTGTTTGTTGAGATTGACGTAGTCTATTTATTCTGGTTTTGAAAACGCAAACCATGAAATTTAAGTGACCGAAGTCGGTATGCTTTGTTTATTGGTTGTGTGGTGCATTGGCACAGAAACCTGTTGGTGGAAAATGTGTTGCATATATCTTGTATATAATCGTAGTGTACTGAAACAGGCAGGGAGGGTGAGCTTGTCTGTGGTGGTTGGTGAACACTCCAACTTCTGGCCCGTAGCCCTGCGTGGCATCAATCATGCCACAAAAGCATGCTGAAGTGGCAAAGTCAATATTCACTTTGATAAATACCGTTATTGTTATTTGTGGTCGTAAACATTCTTCTGAGTTAAGTCTAGGAGGGGGGAGAGTATTCAATTTATTTTACAGTACAAGGGGAGGGTCATGGGTCATGTGAAAATGTCGATCTGTCCCTTAAATAAACACTCACAAACTGCAGGAGAGTCGAGATCCTCATGGCCTTTTACAGCACAAGAGTAGCTGGCTTTACTGTTACTGGAGACTGAGTCTTTGTACTGGGTGGAGTTGCTTTCCTCTAGATGTTGTCAGTTCTTGTACCAGATATAGATGGGGTTGGGGTTACTCAGAGTACAGGTGGTGCTACAGGACAGTGTCTTCGACTCTGATCTCCATTCAGGAGTCACCTCCACCCTGGTACCTGAATTAAAGGAGAGCAAAAAACAAAAGAGTACATGGTTCAGAATTGGTGTGAGTTAATTATTAACTTCTTAGGGAGCGGTGGGGCGCTAGCGAAAACAAATCAATTACCTTTTGAAGAACTTCTGCTGAGGGCTTCCCAAGTGTCCAACGAAGACAATCCATGGTTCTTTTGTTAGAAAAAGTAATGTATTATATCCATAAATCTCTGTTTGGTTGGCGCGTTATAATGAGAAAATACAGCGTCGACTTGTCCATTGAAACGTGAAGAGAACTCGTTCAACTTATACCTATAAACTTGTCCAAGAACAATCAAACATAATTGAAAATTGTATCCTTAGGAACACTTTTATGTATATTAGGGGTGCATCAAAAAACACAATTCTTGAATTTTGATATGGCTGGGTGCTAAAGGTGTTCCAATATATGTAGAAACAACACATGCAAAATATTTGTCCAGTACATGATGATTTAGGGGTGCCACCACACATCTGTTTTTGTTGGATAAAGTGGTTAACAGTGCTCAATGGTCGCCATGGAGATCTGAGGTAAACAATACTACAGCTCAAGAAAACTGAGGTGATCTTTCTGTTTGAGGTGATCTTTCTGTGTTGGGTATGTATTATTACATATTACTATCATATCTGTAGTTGTGTCTTTGTATACTTATTTATCATAAGTCATTTAAGTCATATTTATAGGTATTTGGTGCTCATTACATCTAGCTAACATTAGCTAGCAACAGTTTGCTAACCACAGTTAGCTATCTATGTTAGCTAAGCTATTAAGCTTAACATCAACAGTATTCTAGAGTGGACAATGTCATATTCAGAGTATAGATGTCTCATGTTTATTGAGAGTAGCATTGTAGTTGTTACAGTAGATTAACATTTTAAGTATATTTGTATATTTGCAAGCACAGCTAGCTACTCTGGTAGTGATGTAACGGTAAGTTATGATGAAGTTAGACAGCTAAAATTTGAGGCTTATGCAAGAATGGTTTATCATAATTGAGTGATATTAAGTATGGTAAGACATGATTTTAAACACTATCCTTGAGCTTGTATCCTTTTCATTCTCAGGCACTGCACAACACAACCCACCCCAGAATCCAGCTCTCCTAAGATGCTGCCCTCACCAACTGGTCCCTGCCAGACTAGCAGTCGCAGCCTGGTCTTTGGTCTGGGCCCCAGCATCACCAGTGAGGATGGCATCATCACCGGGCCAAACTGCCAACTGGTCGTCAGATCTTACGCTGCATGCTTGCCAAGAAACCTGGTGCAAATGGAGCATTGTCGCAGTTCGAGGCAGCCAAGGTTGTCTTGAAGCAGGTGCGGCCATTTTACAAGAAAGCCAACATCCCAATGGTGAGCGACAAGCGTGCGTGCCACAAGATGGTAGACTTAGTCAATGCTAACAACAAGCTGCGGAAAATCTCCCAGGCCATGCGCTCCAGTGAGACTACAGCGAAACATTTGGAGAAAATGGAGTGCAGACTTGATGCCACATTTCCGCTGTGGCCTCCAAATGTTGAAAAGCTGATTGATAACCCAGAAGACCTAGCTTTCTTGGCCAGCATGAAGACTGACAGAGTGGCCACATTTGGTGTATTGGACAAAAAGCTGCACCTCAAGGTGAAGCGGCGAGAGGAGCGTCAAGCTGCCGCAGCAGCCAGACAGTCCCGCTGTGAAAAGGAGCTGGAGGAGGTGACGGCAATGTCAAGCTTGGAGTCGGAGAGTGATGAGTTAGCCACTAGAGAGGGTTTGTTCTTTTAAGTGTGTCAGTATCGCCCCTTGTGTTTAACAATAAAGTCAATTAAACTTTATATGTGTGTCCGACATCCATCACTGCTGCACAAAATTCAGGGTAAGGCCACGTGAACATGTCCCATTGACCTCTATTCATTTTGTCTATAGGACAAATGAATGGAGAATCTTGAAAGTTGAATTCTGAGAAATGCCCAAGTTGCCCAAAGGGCAAACAAACAACTTTTACTTTGATAACCCTATAGAACATGTTACTGTATAAAAGTTAACTGTACTCAACATTTCCAGGTCAACCTTATGGCAATTAGACAAAAAATTTCACATTTTTTGAAATTACGACAAAGTTCATGTGTTAGGTGGCACCCCTAAATCTCAATGGAATTCCTCATTTTTATGTTAATTTGAACAAAATGCAATGCCAGCCAAATTGATATTTTGAAATAAAAATTTCCCATTCAAATTTGATGCACCCTAATGTATATATAGTATAATATTTCAACCGGAATATAAACTGGGCGATAAGAAAGGAAAAAACCACAGAGCGCGCCAGCCGGGAACGCGCATTCTCTACTGTTGACATCTGTGTGGCCACTTCCTAATTCGTCTTCTTCTACAATCTAAAAGCAGCTAAATAGAATCAAAACACTTTCTCGAGACTGTTGACATCCAGAGGAAGCAATAGGTACTGCATTCATATGCCCTTATATTTTCATAAGGGAGGGGTTCCAAATGAGGCAATGTGTCAAAATCACTTTTTCCAGGACAGAAACTCCTCGGGTTTTCGCCTGCCATATCCGTTCTGTTATACACACAGACAAAATGTTAACACTGTTAGAAACTTCAGACTGTTTCCTATCCAATGGTACTAAATATGTGCATATCCTATTTTCTGGGCCTGAATGGGAGGCATTTTACTTTGGGCACGCCAGGCTCTCCAAAACCGTCACCTCGTGCGCTGCTCCCAAAGAAGTTAACGTCATGACTCTTCAAAACTGTATAAATTGCTATGCAGTGTTACCGGTGACTGTCAGAGTTGTTCCATGGAAGCTGAACCCCCATCTTGCCTCATCAGTTGTAAATCTGAATTTGTACTCAGTTGAGTCACTCTCTCTGAGGTCTGTGATTCTCAGGGTGGAGTCCTTTTCTGTTTGCCGATGGTATTCCACACGACTTGCATACACTGGGTCCTGGCTCAGGTCTTTAGTTACACCAGACTCCCATTTGTTGAACCAGGAGACTTCTGTGACGTTATGCCAACTGGGATGTGTGTAAAAGCATGATATGTCCACTGTTGACCCTTTCAAAGCACAGATACTCTGATGGGTGTAAGTCACATTCATACAGCTCTCACCCAGAACACCTGAAACAAAATGTAGCTGATCAATTCCTGAAACGGTAATGAGACTATTTAAGTGATTTAGATGTATTGGACAGGTTCATTTGGAATTAAAAAATATATATTGACATACATGTACATACATCTATAAACCTGTTTATCATT
Organism: Brachymystax lenok tsinlingensis; assembly: GCA_030435695.1. Classification (NCBI taxonomy): domain Eukaryota; kingdom Metazoa; phylum Chordata; class Actinopteri; order Salmoniformes; family Salmonidae; genus Brachymystax; species Brachymystax lenok. Next base: position 52,476,258 of record CM059812.1, on the reverse strand, counting down.
CCAATGTATATAGTTATGAATATTGATAGAGAAAGTAATACTTTTCTAATTAGTTCTAAATGATACCACATAAAACACTAGTTTCATTCATACTCACACACTGCAGGAGAGTGGTGATCCTCATAGCCTTTTACAGCACAGGAGTAACTGTCTGAATAATAACTATTAACAGATTATTGCAGGGAAGTGGGCTCATCTAGACGTTGTCCGTTCTTGTACCAGATGTAGGTGGGGTTGTCAGTCAGAGTACAGGTGGTGCTACAGGTCAGTGTTCTCTGTCCCTCTGCAGCAGGAGTCACTTTGACCTGCAGAACTGTTTATTACCACAAACACCTCTGTGTTAACAGGATGGTTCATATATTTTATCCTGTAATTATGTTCTAATCAAATCAAGCTTTATTTATACAGCACATTTCAGACATTGCTGCAACACAATGGCTTCACAGGGGGAAAAAACTATTAAAATAAACAGAAATATTTAGTACACAACATACATAAGAGGATAAAAGACAGACAATTAACAACTGAAAGACTAATGAGCATTCTAAGGAAATGCCATTGACTAAAATATTAAGAATTGGATGCAATATCCAACCCAAAATATAAGCTTGTTTTACTACATTGTGTGTTACGTTCCCCATCAAAAAAAAATCTAACAGAAGAGGGAACTAACAAATAGTCACTGACAACAACTAAACAGGTGGGGTTTTAGGAGTGGTTCTGAAAGACACTATGGGGGTGTCCACTGAAAGTTGACTAGTAACAACAACTGGGGTACCCACTAAATCTGCCCAAGAAGAGGCAAACAAAAGAAAAACCCACACCAAACCTAAAGACAGGACGCAAACCAAAAAGGTGGCGCAACTAAAGACTCTCCACATCTATCAAGACAACTGGAGAACTGGACCAGATACTCTTAAATAGAACCTGGACCAGCTCAGGTGAAACCACTTCCCACTAACGAGATGGACAAGCCTGCACAGGTGTAACACATACTGACTAACGAGGTAACGCCAATCTGTTCACCCTACGTGCTAACGAGCTATAGGTGCTAAAGTCCAACCTCCAAACATAAATGGAAAAACCAAAGTCTGTAACACCTTCCCCCTTAAGACAACAAATATATCCTATATTTCTGTTGGACAAGTTTGCTCACCACCAACAGAAAACAACTTCCATTTCACATTATAGTCAACTACAATGCTTCACCTTCACCAATATAAACATGGTGTCTACTGGCTGTCAACAATTAAAAACACTTATTTCTAAATAATAATATACAATAGTATTTTTTTTCTAACATTTTCTTTATAGAATACAAAAACTCACTAGCTTCTAGAACTCGTCTTCCTTAAACTCACTAGCTTCTAGAACCACTTTTTATTTAACTAGGGAAGTCAGTTAAGAACACATTCTTATTTACAATGACGTCCTACCGGGGTTAACTGCCTTGTTCAGGGGCAGAACGACAGATTAGGAATGACGGCCCAACGCTCTAACCACTAGGCTACCTACCTGCAAGTAAATTTAAATTAAGTTATTTTCAAGTCATTAAAAAAACGACCCAAAAATACATATTTTCAACTTTCACTTTCAACTACAACCGAACATATATTTTATTGGACGTTGGGCATAGTCTTCTTTTCAATGTCTTTTCAATTACATTTTGCTAGATGGGATATCCCCAATGTCAAAACACAGTTTTAAATCAATAACCAATATGCAGAAACAGTTTGGGATATATTGAAAACCTAAACATAAAATGTGCTATATACACAAACATCTGCCACAATAATCATATTAGTTGTATTTTTTAAACAAGCACCTTTTAAACTGCACAAGCACCAGAAACGCTGTTGTTTTGACAAGTAGCAATAAATCACTGATATCGATTAGTGGGGAAATCAGGCTGTACGTGCTGTTGAAACTAACACAAATGAAAAACATATGGAAATGGGAGATATCTTTTACCTCACTGGTTAGGGGACAACCTGCAGAAGACAGTCAGCTACATTTTGGAGTGATGCATTTAAATGTAGGGGTCGCTAAACAAAGGAACACAATATCATCGATATCATCGATATCATGTTTAAATCAATTGTGCGAGGAGGGAGATGAGGTTGCACGTCCTGTTAAAACTAACAGTTCAAAAACCACACGGAATCTGGGAATAATGTGTACATCCCTGGTTAGAGGACAATTTGTAGAAAACAGCTAGCTACATTTTGAAGTGTTGCATTGTGATTCAAGTGGGTCACCAACGTGGTAAGTGTAACACAACTCAACACAACTTTCAATTCAGAGCCTGGATTTTTCCCCTGAGGCTAATATCCATATCACGTTGAAATCAATTGATAAAGGGGCAAACATTTAGGCTTCCACATTGTGACATTATTAAAACACTCCTACTACAATTTGCTAACATTCTACATTGTGACATTAATTAAAATAACATCATGAAACAACTCCTTCATGTATGTATTTTCTGATATTTGATCTGAGATCTTTTATCAGATTCTCTCTGGTCACAGGTATGAGGTTTCTCTCCTGTGTGTGTTCTCTGGTGTTGTACCAGGCTGTTTGACTGAGTAAACCTCTTCCCATGCTGATTTGAGATATAAGATTTCTCGCCTGTGTGTGTTCTCTGGTGTACTGTCAGACCGTTACATGAAACAAAACTCTCCCCACATTGATTACAGCTATAAGGTTTCTCTCCTGTGTGTGTTCTCTGGTGTACTGTCAGACCGTTACAAGAAACAAAACTCTTCCCACATTGATCACAGCTAAAATACTTATCTCCTGTGTGTGTTCTCTGGTGTGATATCATGCTGCTTAGCCGAGTAAAACTCTTCCCACATTGAGAACAGCTATAAGGTTTCTCACCTGTGTGTGTTCTCTGGTGTGATATCATGCTACTTAGCAGAGTAAAACGCTTCCCACATTGATCACAGCTATAAGATTTCTCTCCTGTGTGTGTTCTCTGGTGTGATATCAGGCTGGTTGAATGACTAAAACTCTTCCCACATTGAGTACAGCTATAAGGTTTCTCTCCTGTGTGGATTCTCTGGTGTATCTTCAGATGGCTAGATGTAAAAAATAACTTCCCACATTGATCACAGCTATAGGGTTTCTCGCCTGTGTGTGTTCTCTGGTGTGATATCAGCTTGCTTAGCTGAGTAAAACTCTTCCCACATTGAGTACAGCTAAAAGGTTTCTCTCCTGTGTGGATTCTCTGGTGTAGAGTCAGATTTTTAGATGTAGTAAAACTCTTCACACATTCATCACAGCTATACGGTTTCTCTCCTGTGTGTGTTCTCTGGTGTGATATCAGGCTGGTTGAATGACTAAAACTCTTCCCACATTGAGTACAGCTAAAAGGTTTCTCTCCTGTGTGGATTCTCTGGTGTACTTTCAGAACGCTAGATGTAACAAAACTCTTTCCACATTGATCACAGCTAAAGGTTTCTCTCCTGTGTGGATTCTCTGGTGTACTGTCAGATCGCTAGATGTAACAAAACTCTTCCCACATTGATCACAGCTATAAGATTTCTCTCCTGTGTGTGTTCTCTGGTGTGATATCAGGCTGGTTGAATGCCTAAAACTCTTCCCACATTGAGTACAGCTAAAAGATTTCTCTCCTGTGTGGATTCTCTGGTGTATCTTCAGATGGCTAGATGTATCAAAACTCTTCCCACATTGAGTACAGCTAAAATACTTCTCTCCTGTGTGGATTCTCTGGTGTATCTTCAGATGGCTAGATGTTTCAAAACTCTTCCCACATTGAGTACAGCTAAAAGACTTTTCTCCTGTGTGGATTCTCTGATGAATTTTAATGCCTGATGAGGTGAATCTCTTCCCACAGTGAAAGCAGCAGTGAGTTCTCTTCCCTGTGGATCTCCGCTGGTGTTTCTCGACGTGTTCTGATCTGGAGAGACTCTTCTCTGCCTCGTCAGCATCATGAGGTTGTTGAGGCTCCACAGAGGACCCACGGTAGTCACTTCTCTCTCCTGTGTGAACAACAAAGTCAGACAGATGGTTAAAGGCCCACAACAGCGGAAATCCACTGTAAAGGGTGATGACAACAGCGTAGCCATGATGTTGTACAACAATTGACGTCTGTAATGAATGCTAAGATTATTTGACAATTGTCATCAGCCTGACAATGAGGGTTTGTAAACTGTGTTTAACAAATTGGCCCATAACTTCACCAAACAATAAGGTTGTTGTTGCATGCCGTGATGTTTGTCATTTTACCGTCATTCAGAAAATGATTTCCTGGATCAGCTGATGATAGTTGGAACATGTGACTGTAACTAAACAGCTACAGTATTAAGAATCATGTGTAATTATTGAAGAACCGTTTTAATGACAGTATCGATTTGGGTGATGTCAATGAAGTTGAGGTGACTCAGATCCATTGGATTTAGCAAACTCTGAAATGATTTAGGATCTCTGTGCCCATGAAAACTGCTTTCCCAGCGTAACATAAGGAGACACTAAATGTTACGTAGTTAGAGTGCATTTCAGAGATCTAAATACAAAAAACTGTCCCACAGCAAGATCCAGTATTTAAGTTGAAGTTCATCATATGACAAGCGTAACATTATGACTATAACTACTGTTCCCTGAAGGAGGGAAACGAGGTACAACATACTATTAAATCCACACGTTATGACTATAACTACTGTTCCCTGAAGGAGGGAAACGAGGTACAACGTACTATTAAATCCACATGTTATGACTATAACTACTGTTCCCTGAAGGAGGAAAACTAGGTACAACATACTATTAAATCCACATGTTATGACTATAACTACTGTTCCCTGAAGGAGGAAAACTAGGTACAACATACTATTAAATCCACACGTTATGACTTTAACTACTGTTTCCTGAAAGGGGGAAACGAGGTACAATACTATTAAATCCACATGTTATGACTATAACTACTGTAACTACTATAAATGTGCCCATTTGGGGATGTCTGATAGTATTTCTGATTGTCTTAACGCATCACCACTAATGAGTTGTGGAGCTTCTCAACAACAAAAAATCTTCACCTCAAACAGCAAGTAAACAAAGTCGGGAAGAGGTTTTTCTTCTGGTGGCTCCTCGAGTCATTTGTGTGTCTTAATTATTTGCGTGTGCTTAAAGCAGTTTAGTACATAGAGTTAATTTTATTAAAACACATGGGATGGGTCTAAAAATGGAAAAATACACGTTATTAAATTTCAACCAATCGATTGGTAGAAAGAACAGGCGAGTCTTGGTTGACCTAGATATATTTTAGACAGAACTAGAACATGATTTTGGGGCTCCTGAGAAGGTGCAGCTATCTAAGCCACTGCATCTCAGTGCTTGAGGTGTAACTACAGACACCCTGGTTTGAATCCAGGCTGTATCACAACCAGTCGTGATTGGGAGTCCCATAGGGCAGCGCCCAATTGTCCCAGCGTCGTCTGGGTTTGGCCGGTGTAGGCTGAATTTGTTCTTAACTGACTTGCCTAGTTAAATAAAGGCATACTTTTTTTATATAAAACAGCGCATTCAGAAAGTTTTCAGCCATAATGAAAAGTGAAAACAGAAATACCTTGTTTACATAAGTATTTAGACCATTTGCTATGAGACTCAAAATGGAGTATCCCGCAACTCAGACTTAGTCGAGGTACGGGCACCCAGGAGAGGAAGTCACTATAGGAAACACTACGCCTCCTAAATAATGCTACACGATTGTCAAGAGAAGCTGAGGGTGGACTAGCAGGGAAACCGTGCCAGACGTCCCCTAGTCTCACACATGAACTGATTTGAACGAGAGCAGCCTAATCATGCATCAAGCTGAGACACACAAGACAACAAATGTGAGTCTCTCTATATTCACTTGGGCATGGTTGCTTCCCCGAATCGGGCTTAACCATCGTCTAGGTCACATTGCTAGCCATCTTACTCATTGCTATAGCCAGGACAAGCAATTCGAAGAATAACTCACACAAAGTCCAGGGGGTGAGCACACTCTACCACTAACATTCTGACCACAGTGCTCGCGTCGCGTTTACACAATAAATTTACACATACATGTTAATCAATCATTGCACCCTGCTTGCGCGCGTCAAGGAGCTCCTGCGTAGCCAGGCACTAAAATAGAACTTGCTTCTATTTGTGACTCTTGATGCGCTGCAAGTCCGGCCTCTCCCATCTCTTCATTGGTGTTTAGGAGCATATACCCACGTGGGTGATTGAAAGATGAACTGAGGTCCACACTCCAGTCCAGTTGATGGTGGTAATGCACCTTAAAGTTGGTTGCCAACCGCCATATAAAGTCCAAAGAAGAAAAAGAAGCCTGAAGGAAAGAGGAGAGATGATGAGAAACTAATTTGGTTCGACCGCAAGGAACTACTGCCATCTAGGACCGTTTGGGGCATTGCTACTGGTTACCTATTTGGATGTGATATGCAAGTATTGTGTAAAATTATTTTGATATGATATGCAAGTATTATGGGAAATTATTTTGATGTGAAAATCTTTGAAATTATTTTGATGTGAAAATCTTTGAAATTATTTGATGTGATATTTAAGTATTGTGTGAAATTATTTTGATGTGATATGAAAGTATTGTGTGAAATTATTTTTATGTGATATGAAAGTATTATGTGAAATTATTTTTTATGTGATATGAAAGTATTATGTGAAATTATTTTTTATGTGATATGAAAGTATTATGGGAAATTATTTTTGATGTGATATGAAAGTATTATGGGAAATTATTTTGATATGATATGAAAGTATTATGGGAAATTATTTTGATGTGAAAAGCTTTGAAATTATTATTTTTTATGTGATATGAAAGTATTATGGGAAATTATTTTTGATGTGATATGAAAGCATTATGGGAAATTATTTTGATGTGATATGAAAGTATTATGTGAAATGATTTTGATGTGATATGAAACTACAGCAATTTATGTTTCTAGAAACGTATCGCAATTGAGAATCGATTCACATTTAGATAGAATATTTGGCTATTTTAGCTGCCAGAGCCAGTCTACCTCTGAAAATAACATACAGTCCTTGGACCTTGAGGAGTAACAGTAAACACTCTTAAGGATCCGCCCCTTTTTTTAAATTTTAGCCTAAAATGACATTGCCAAATCTAACTGCCTGTAGCTCAGGCCCTGAAGGAAAAATATGCATATTCTTGGTACCATTTGAAAGGAAACACTTTGAAGTTTTTGGAAATGTGAACGGAATGTAGGAGAATATAGCACATTAGATCTGGTAAAAGATAACAAAGAAAAAAAAAACAATTTTTTTGAAAAGAAATTGTGCCATCTTCTTTGAAATGCAAGAGAATGGCCATAATGTATTATTCCAGCCCAGTTGCAATTTAGATTTTGACCACTAGATGGCATCAGTGTAAGTGCAAAGTTTTAGACAGATCCAATGAGCCATTGCATTTCCGTTCAAAATTGTCTATCAAGACTGCCCAAATGTGCCTAATTTGTTTATTAAAAACGTTTCATTTTCAAAACTGTGCACTCTCCTCAAACAATAGCATGGTATTCTTTCTCTGTAATCTCTACTGTAAATTCGACAGCGCAGTTAGATTAACAAGAATTTAAGCTTTCTGCCCATATCAGATATGTCTATGTCCTGGAAAATGTTCTTGTTACTTACAACCTCATGCTAATCGCATTAGCATACGTTAGCTCAACCTTCCTGTGGACGGGACACCGATCCTGAAGAAGTTGTTTAAAGCAGCAACAAGCAATAGAAACAATAACAAAGCGTACTCTCCGCCCGTTTCGGTAAAAAGCTGTAGGATGGGGCTGGAGAAATGCAACCATCCGTGATATCAACATTCTAGTTTTAACCATGTTTTGAGGATATACAGTGTTCGTTTATATTTACTGACAAACATTGGAGTAAAAAAGCGTATATTTTGGGTTCTGATGGGGTACGACAGTTGAACTAAGCTCATGAGGCATTTATAAGTGAATTCTTAAAGAAACAGATGGGTACATATCATTAATATATACGTCCAATGTAACAACTGCTGATCGCCCCTTTAAGACTACATATTGGGCTAATCTATTAGGAGATATTGAGGACTACAGTATTTCAGGCATTGTCATTGGATGCATTTGATCAATTGTTAACGTTTTGTTGGTGGTCCACTCTTGATGTTCCACACGTTACAGTGTAGCTTCAGCCATTCATACAGAACAACATTAAAGTGTAGAACCCCTTTACTGCATATTGGTTCAACGACTGCAGAGACGGTACTTACTGGTGTTAAACAGATCTCCAACCTCCTCTTCTTCCTCCAATGTGACAGTCATCTCCTCATCCTCCTCTTTCACTCCAAAATCTGCATCCTCCTCTTTCTCCTCTTCTTTTACTGTAACATCCGCCTCCTCTTTCACTCCGAACGCGTCTTCCTCTTCTTTCACTGAAACGTCTTTCTCTTCTTCTTTCACGGTAACAGCCTCACCCTCTAGTTGTTTTTGTATTGTAACATCCTCCTCTTCCTCCTCCTCTTTGACCAGATCTTCTTGCTCCGTCCAGCAGACCTCCTCTTCTTTAGCAGGAGGAGAGTAGCTTAGTGACCTCATGGTCGGGGATGTTCGCTAGTTAGCATTAGCAACTAGCCTAGTTCTAAGATAACTTAGTAAACCAGCTAGCTGACAAACAACGTAAATATATCATTAAATGGGCCAACAAGTACATACGACAGAAGTGTGTTTAATACACAGCGACTAATATACACCAAAGCAGTGTAAAGAGCGTGAATGTTGTAGATATTTTTGCTAAAAAGCTACGGAGGTGTCTGACTAGCTGTTGTTGCTGAAGGAGCGTCCCGTCCACTAGATGAGACGTCACACTGGCAGCATCGCCTGAACCTAAAAGACGCACATCGCCATCTGCTGACTGGAGTGGGCAACGCAGTTGAGGATCCAAAAGTTTATCTTTCATTTATTTCATTCAAGTTTAATATTATATTCAGTCGTTCAAAGAGAAGCATGTGTTGATTGATTATTTTTTTATGAGAATTTAAAGGGTGGGAAGCATGAGTTTTTACTCACCAGTGTAACAACACAGTGTGGTTCAAGACTTAGTAATTTAGTTGTAGTCACGATCTGGTTTCCTATAAGTACAAACAGTTATGTTTTTGCGTTCTTACATATTTCTTAACTTATTTCTGGATATCTTTTAAACTACCCACAGTGCACTATTTCTCAACGTCATATGGAGGATCTACTCTGTGCTACCGAGTTTGTATGCTAGCTCAAGCTTGCAAACATTAGCCACACCTCATGCGTTTCATGAACTGTGTGGTTGTGTTATCTAGTGGGAACCCATGAGTGCAAACGATTGGTTTAATTTTAAGGTCTACATTTGAAGTTATTTCTGTTGTAGTTTACATCATAGGGAATAGGCTGGTCCTCCATATTACTTCACACCTGACTTTGGCAATCTTTGGAATTCCAATTGGATTTATGTAATAACTCCAAAAATAGAACAGTGAGGTGTTACTTTGCATTGGGACTTTAAAAATATTTTATTTTATATTTTATGAACAATACAAAACATACACACACAAACGACATCATCATTTTAAATTGGGTTTCTCCCTGTCCACCTGCCAATGTAAATCCATTGAACGAGACAAGTTACCAGACAGGACATATTGCTAATGCTCTTCCCATTGATAACCTGAATGACAATTAACTTGTGGGTGGTAGTCGTGACGACGGCCTATTTGATGACGTTGTCCATTGGGATTCCCCGGAAAAGGAAGACGGCTCTGGATTGATCACTGGAGTCAGATGTTAAGGAGGAGGTTGATCGTCAGTGAACCTCTAGGATTGTGTCTGGGCTGGCGTTTACACTTCTAGCTTGGTCATATATTTTGATACATTGAATGTTGATATGTTGAACCTATGTTATATATTTGTACCTCCTGTTTCATGAAGTGATGTCACTAAGTACTGCCCCTATATATACAGTGCATTCGGAAAGTATTCAGACCCCTTTACTTTTTCCACATTTTGTTACATTATTCTAAAATGGATTAAATCAATATTTCCCCCTCAATCTACACACAATACCCCATAATGACATCACAATTCCCCATAATGACATCACAATACCCCATAATGGAAAAGTGAAAACAGTTTTTTATGAATGTTTCAAATGTAACAAAAACATCAACTGAAATATCACATATACATACAGTACCAGTCAAAAGTTTGTACACACCTACTCATTCAATGGTTTTTCTTTATTTTTACTATTTTCTACATTGTAGAATAATAGTGAAGACATCAAAACTATGAAATAACACATATGGAATCATGTAACCAAAAAAGGGTTAAACAAATCAAAAAATATTAAATTTTTGAGATTCTTCAAAGCAGTCACCCTTTGCCTTGATGACAGCTTTGCACACTCTTGGCATTATCTCAACCAGCTTAATGAGGTAGTCAGCTGGAATTCATTTCAATTAACAGGTGTGCCTAGTGACATGTTAATTTGTGGGATTTCTTTCCATCTTTGTTGTTGTGACAAGGTGTGGGTGGCTCTCATGAGGATTGCCACAGGAAAGGAAGACCCAGAGTTACCTCTGCTGCCGAATATACGTTCATTAGAGTTAAGGGCACCTCAGATTGCAGCCCAAATAAATTCTTCACAGAGTTCAAGTAACAGACACATCTCAACATCCCCTGTTCAGAAGACTATGTGAATGGGACCTTCATAGTTGAATTGCTGCAAGCAAAACGCTGTTTACAAAAGCTTTGTTAAATAACAAGAAGGCCAGCACACTGTTTACAAAAGCTTTGTTAAAGAACAAGAAGGCCCACACACTGTTTACAAAAGCTTTGTTAAAGAACAAGGCCAGCACACTGTTTACAAAAGCATTGATAAAAAACAAGGCCAGCACACTGTTTACAAAAGCTTTATTAAAGAACAAGGCCCTCACACTGTTTACAAAAGCATTGATAAAGAACAAGGCCAGCACACTGTTTACAAAAGCTTTATTAAAGAACAAGGCCCTCACACTGTTTACAAAAGATTTGTTAAAGAACAAGCAGGCCCACACACTGTTTACAAAAGCTTTGTTGAATAACAAGAAGGCCAGCACACTGTATACAAAAGCTTTGTTAAAGAACAAGAAGGCCAGCACACTGTTTACAAAAGCTTTGTTAAAGAACAAGGCCCACACACTGTTTACAAAAGCTTTGTTATAGAACAAGAAGGCCTGGACACTGTTTACAAAATCTTTGTTAAAGAACAAGAAGGCCAGCACACTGTTTACAAAAGCTTTGTTAAAGAACAAGAATGTCACGGAACATGACGCTGGAGAGACGAAGCAAGTACGGGGAGTAAACATTTAATAAATAACGGACAAGACAGAGACAGCGTCAGCAAAATAATACAGACAAAACAAATATAATGCAGCAGCGGGGAACAGAGCTGGGGAACAGACAAATATAGGGAAGGAAATTAACAACTGATGAGTGAGTCCAGGTGAGTCCAATAACGCTGATGCGAGTGACGAGGGAGGGCAGGTGTGAGCGATGATGGCAGGAACGTGTGATGCAGGGTAATCTGGCGCCGTCAAGCGCCAGGGGACGGGGAGAGCGGGAGCAGACGTGACAAAGAAGGCCAGCACACTGTTTACAAAAGCTTTGTTAAAGAACAAGAAGGCCCACACACTGTTTACAAAATCTTTGTTATAGAACAAGAAGGCCTGGACACTGTTTACAAAATCTTTGTTAAAGAACAAGAAGGCCCACACACTGTTTACAAAAGCTTTGTTAAAGAACAAGAAGGCCAGCACACTGTTTACAAAAGCTTTGTTAAAGAACAAGAAGGCCCACACACTGTTTACAAAAGCTTTGTTATAGAACAAGGCCTGGACACTGTTTACAAAAGCTTTGTTAAAGAACAAGAAGGCCAGCACACTGTTTACAAAAGCTTTGTTAAAGAACAAGAAGGCCCACACACTGTTTACAAAAGCTTTGTTATAGAACAAGGCCTGGACACTGTTTACAAAATCTTTGTTAAAGAACAAGAAGGCCAGCACACTGTTTACAAAAGCTTTGTTAAAGAACAAGAAGGCCAGCACACTGTTTACAAAAGCTTTGTTAAAGAACAAGCAGGCCCACACACTGTTTACAAAAGCTTTGTTAAAGAACAAGAAGGCCCACACACTGTTTACAAAAGCTTTGTTATAGAACAAGGCCTGGACACTGTTTACAAAATCTTTGTTAAAGAACAAGAAGGCCAGCACACTGTTTACAAAAGCTTTGTTAAAGAACAAGAAGGCCAGCACACTGTTTACAAAAGCTTTGTTAAAGAACAAGCAGGCCCACACACTGTTTACAAAAGCTTTGTTGAATAACAAGAAGGCCAGCACACTGTATACAAAAGCTTTGTTAAAGAACAAGAAGGCCTGGACACTGTTTACAAAAGCTTTGTTAAATAACAAGAAGGCCAGCACACTGTTTACAAAATCTTTGTTAAAGAACAAGAAGGCCCACACACTGTTTACAAAAGCTTTGTTAAAGAACAAGAAGGCCAGCACACTGTTTACAAAAGCTTTGTTAAAGAACAAGAAGGCCCACACACTGTTTACAAAAGCTTTGTTATAGAACAAGAAGACCTGGACACTGTTTACAAAATCTTTGTTAAAGAACGAGAAGGCCCACACACTGTTTACAAAAGCTTTGTTAAAGAACAAGAAGGCCAGCACACTGTTTACAAAAGCTTTGTTAAAGAACAAGAAGGCCCACACACTGTTTACAAAAGCTTTGTTATAGAACAAGAAGACCTGGACACTGTTTACAAAATCTTTGTTAAAGAACAAGAAGGCCAGCACACTGTTTACAAAAGCTTTGTTAAAGAACAAGAAGGCCCACACACTGTTTACAAAAGCTTTGTTAAAGAACAAGAAGGCCAGCACACTGTTTACAAAAGCTTTGTTAAAGAACAAGAAGGCCCACACACTGTTTACAGAAGCTTTGTTATAGAACAAGAAGGCCCACACACTGTTTACAAAATCTTTGTTAAAGAACAAGAAGGCCAGTACACTGTTTACACAAGCATTGTTAAAGAACAAGAAGGCCTGGACACTGTTTACAAAATCTTTGTTAAAGAACAAGAAGGCCAGCACACTGTTTACAAAAGCTTTGTTAAAGAACAAGAAGGCCAGCACACTGTTTACAAAAGCTTTGTTAAAGAACAAGCAGGCCCACACACTGTTTACAAAATCTTTGTTAAAGAACAAGAAGGCCAATACACTGTTTACACAAGCATTGTTAAAGAACAAGAAGGCCCACACACTGTTTACAAAAGCTTTGTTAAATAACAAGAAGGCCAGCACACTGTTTACAAAAGCTTTTAAAGAACAAGAAGACCCACACACTGTTTACAAAAGCTTTGTTAAATCAGCATGGTATTGGTATTACCACACCTATGGTATTGTAGCAGTACAGACCTAGTCTGTTTATTATATACATCTACATGATGTATTGTTACACCATGTAGGAGCAGTATAGACCTATCCTGTTCATTATATACATCTACATGATGTATTGTTACACCATGTAGGAGCAGTATAGACCTAGTCTGGTCATTATATACATCTACATGATGTATTGTTACACCATGTAGGAGCAGTATAGACCTAGCCTGTTCATTATATACATGTACATGATGTACTGTTACACCATGTAGGAGCAGTATGGACCTAGTCTGTTCATTATATACGTCTACATGATGTATTGTTACACCATGTAGGAGCAGTATAGACCTAGTCTGTTCATTATATACATCTGCATGATGTATTGTTACACCATGTAGGAGCAGTATAGACCTAGTCTGTTCATTATATATGTCTACATGATGTATTGTTACACCATGTAGGAGCAGTATAGACCTAGTCTGGTCATTATATACGTCTACATTATGTATTGTTACACCATGTAGGAGCAGTTTGGACCTACAGTAGCTAGCTACTTATTTAGATTTAGTTTGACTAAATTGAAACTGCCTTAAATGTGCTGTAGTACATATTTTTTTATTCGCACTAATCAATCAACACATTCCTGTCTTTGTATGTCTCAATATAATAGTATTATTTAATTAAATTCATTTAAAATAATATTTGTCTGAAAATAAAACATTTCCTCTCCAGTCAGCAGACGGCGATGTGCGTCTTTCAGGCGATGCTGCTAGCGTGACGTATAATATAGTGGACGGTTCTTCAACAACAGCGAGTCAACCACCTCGGTAGCTTGTTAGCCAACACAGTCGAGGATTCAAGCTCTTTAGACGCTTTCGGTCTATATTAGCTACTGTGTTTTAAACACACTTCTGTCGTATCTACTTGTTAACATATTTAATATTACGTTGTTTTTATTAGTCAGCTGGTTGGTTAAATTAGCACTAGTCTAACTAGCTGACATCCCCGACCATGAGGTCCCTAAACTTCTCCCCTCCTGCTAAAGAAGAGGAGGTCTGCTGGACGGAGAAAGAGGCTCTGGGGCTGAACATTGTTGTGAAAGAGGAGAAGGAAGAGGAGGATGTCACAGTTAAAACAGAAGTTGAGGTTGTGGCTGTTACAGTGAAAGAAGAGGAAGACGCGTTCAGAGTGAAAGAGGAGGAGGATGTTACTGTGAAAGAAGAGGAGGATGCAGTTTTTGGAGTGAAGAAGGAAGGGGAGATGACTGTCGCATTGGAAGATGAAGAGGTGGAGGTTGGAGATCTGAGTAACACCAGTAAGTACCACCTTAAATTGTTTTTTCACTTTGGATATTCGGAGTTGGCTCGTCAATACCTCTTCAACGGAGGGCCCTATGATGATGACTGATATGTCTAGAATCAGACGACATAGAGAACAAGCTACACATTTTCTATGTTCCGTTTCCAAACAGTGACTTAACATATATATTTGAGAAGGGTCTATCTGGGGGCACGGCATGTAGTGATTTTCGTGTAGTGATGTTTTACTACACACCGTGCCCCCCAATAGTGCCATTGGTGGATACTTCTTCTTATTGTGATTTTTTTTATTTTATTCTGAGGGTTGTTGCTGCCTGTATTCAATGGAGAGAGATGCAAAGCTACTAGTCTCATGGCATGAATATGCATAGCCATCTCGAGACAACTCCTATAGTGTTTTTATCAGAACGCACCGTTCTAACCAGTCCACCTGATAGAGGTCCATATCTGACAGAGATGAACACATCGTTCTATACAGTCCACCTGATAGAGGTTCATATCTGACAGAGATGAACACACCGTTCTAACCAGTCCACCTGATAGAGGTCCATATCTGACAGAGATGAACACACCGTTCTAACCAGTCCACCTGATAGAGGTTCATATCTGACAGAGATGAACACACCGTTCTATACAGTCCACCTGATAGAGGTTCATATCTGACAGAGATGAACACACCGTTCTAACCAGTCCACCTGATAGAGGTCCATATCTGACAAAGATGAACACACCGTTCTAACCAGTCCACCTGATAGAGGTTCATATCTGACAGAGATGAAAATCTCTGTTAGAAGTCTAAAGCTGCAACAACTAGGATTGTAACTTTGACTTCTGGACAACGAAATGAAGTTGATTTGAAAACCAATAGAACAGGAGAGAAATGGCATAGTGGCGGGTCCAATAGAACAGGAGAGAAATGGCATAGTGGTGGGTCCAATAGAACAGGAGAGAAATGGTATAGTGGCGGGTCCAATAGAACAGGAGAGAAATGGCATAGTGGTGGGTCCAATAGAACAGGAGAGAAATGGTATAGTGGCGGGTCCAATAGAACAGGAGAGAAATGGCATAGTGGTGGTCCAATAGAACAGGAGAGAAATGGCATAGTGGTGGGTCCAATAGAACAGGAGAGAAATGGTATAGTGGCGGGTCCAATAGAACAGGAGAGAAATGGCATAGTGGTGGGTCCAATAGAACAGGAGAGAAATGGCATAGTGGTGGGTCCAATAGAACAGGAGAGAAATGGTATAGTGGCGGGTCCAATAGAACAGGAGAGAAATGGTATAGTGGTGGGTCCAATAGAACAGGAGAGAAATGGCATAGTGGCGGGTCCAATAGAACAGGAGAGAAATGGCATAGTGGTGGGTCCAATAGAACAGGAGAGAAATGGTATAGTGGTGGGTCCAATAGAACAGGAGAGAAATGGCATAGTGGTGGTCCAATAGAACAGGAGAGAAATGGTATAGTGGTGGGTCCAATAGAACAGGAGAGAAATGGCATAGTGGTGGGTCCAATAGAACAGGAGAGAAATGGCATAGTGGTGGTCCAATAGAACAGGAGAGAAATGGCATAGTGGTGGTCCAATAGAACAGGAGAGAAATGGCATAGTGGTGGGTCCAATAGAACAGGAGAGAAATGGCATAGTGGTGGGTCCAATAGAACAGGAGAGAAATGGCATAGTGGCGGGTCCAATAGAACAGGAGAGAAATGGTATAGTGGCGGGTCCAATAGAACAGGAGAGAAATGGCATAGTGGTGGGTCCAATAGAACAGGAGAGAAATGACATAGTGGTGGGTCCAATAGAACAGGAGAGAAATGGCATAGTGGTGGTCCAATAGAACAGGAGAGAAATGGCATAGTGGTGGGTCCAATAGAACAGGAGAGAAATGGTATAGTGGCGGGTCCAATAGAACAGGAGAGAAATGGCATAGTGGCGGGTCCAATAGAACAGGAGAGAAATGGTATAGTGGCGGTCCAATAGAACAGGAGAGAAATGGTATAGTGGTGGGTCCAATAGAACAGGAGAGAAATGGCATTCATTTCTGTTAATGCATCTATTAATTAGTCTTTTTAAAAAATGTATTTCACCTTTATTTAACCAGGTAGGCCAGTTGAGAACAAGTTGTCATTTACAACTGCGACCTGGCCAAGATAAAGGAAAGCAGTTCGACAACAACAAATACACAGAGTTACACATAAACAAACGTACAGTCAACAGTACAATAGAAACATCTATGTACAGTATGTGCAAATATAGAAGAGTAGGGAAGTAAGGCGATAAGTAGGCCATAGAGGCAAAATAATTACTATTTAGCATTAACACTGGAGTGATAGATGTGCAGATGATGATGTGCAAATAGAGATACTGGGGTGCGAAAGAGCAAGAGAATAAATAACAATATGGGGATGAGGTAGTTGGGTGTGCTATTGACAGATTGGCTGTGTACAGGTACATTGACCGGTAAGCTGCTCTGACAGCTGATGCTTCTAGTTAGAGAGGGAGATACAAGATTTTTGCAATTTGTTCCAGTCATTGGCAGCAGAGAACTGGAAGGAATGGCGGCCAAAGGAGTGTTGGCTTTGGGGATGACCAGTGAAATATACCTGCTGGAGTGTGTGCTACGGGTGGGTGTTGCTATGGTGACCAGTGAGCTAAGATAAGGCGGGCTTTACCTAGCAAAGACTTATGGATGACCTGGAGCCGATGGGTTTGGTGACGAATATGTAGTGAGGGCCAGCCAACGAGAGTACAGGTCCCAGTGGTGGGTAGTATATGGGGCTTTACCGTTCTCATTTTGTTTGCAGTGCTCCATGTGAGCAATGAGCGTGTCTGGTTTCTCTGTCCTGATCATGTTGAGGGAGCGCGTGTCTGGTTTCTCTGTCCTGATAATGTTGTGGGAGCGCCCACCTGAGCATAGAACTACTTGGCCTGCTGCAAGGAAATGGAGGAAAGTGTTTTATTTAAACATCCATTGTGACGTTCCACGGCAAGAAAGCCAAAAATGCCTCTCAAACAGAAGAGTACTCTCAACCAGTAATACATATGAACTACTATATCATGTCTGCATTATAAATAGTCTATCACTATTTAACTGAAATACTTACCACTCTTGGCTTTGGGCAAAGGACCAACACAGTCCACCAGAACCCTGCTGAAAGGTTTGTCAAAAGCAGGAATTGGCCGCAAAGGTGCAACCGGTACAGCTTGGTTGGGTTTACCTGTCCGCAGGCAAACGCCACAGGATTTACAGTGAGCCACAACATTTAGACGTCTTGTTGACCCCAAGATGGCCTGTCATACTACCATCATGAGCCAACCTCAGTATCTCTTGTCAAAGCGCAACTGGAACAACAATTTGAGATAAACTGGGCCAATCGTCTTGCCCAGAAGTGGCGCGAGAACGCCGTTTCCTCGTTAGAATGCCATCTGTCAAAATTACCAACACGAACTTCATTAAACTCCTCTTCTAAATGTATCTCAGCAAAAAGAGGGGAGAGGGAAACGTCTTTACTCTGTTCATCAATCAGCTGCTTCCTAGAAACATCTTTACTCTGTTCATCAATCAGCTGCTTCCTAGAAACATCTTTACTCTGTTCATCAATCAGCTGCCTCCTAGAAACATCTTTACTCTGTTCATCAATCAGCTGCCTCCTAGAAACATCTTTACTCTGTTCATCAATCAGCTGCTTCCTAGAAACATCTTTACTCTGTTCATCAATCAGCTGCCTCCTAGAAACATCTTTACTCTGTTCAGCAATCAGCTGCCTCCTAGACATCCAAGTGTCAACTGTAGGGATCCTCTCTTCATTCAGAGGTTCTACAAACTCTCACCTTTGGGTTTTTCAAAGGAGAGGTCAACTCAGGAGGTTTATCGAAATCAGGATCACCCATAAATGTCTGACAGATTGACCATGGTGGGATCGCTGACATCCTCAACACTGGACTTGCTCCCGGTGACTTTCTTAGACATAGCACGTGTAACGGCACAGGCTGGGAACACTGTAGGGTACTTTTCTGATAACCCATCAGGTTCCTCAATTCTGGGTTCCTTACAAACAACAGGATTTGGCACAACCTTCCCTCCAGACAATTCATTTCCCAATATGAATGAGACCCCCTTCACCGGTAGGCTAGGCCTCACCCCAACGACAACGGAATGAGAAATAAGATCAGATACCAGTTCCACATTATAGAAACTAACTTCCATGCAACTCATCTCCAAGCCTTGTACTAACACACTGTAACCAGTTGCTGAAGTGTCAAAGACAAACACCCTCCAACATGAAGGGCTTCCCCAGTATAGTACTGTAGAAACACCCTCCAACATGAAGGGCTTCCCCAGTATAGTACTGTAGAAATACCCTCCAACATGAAGGGCTTCCCCAGTATAGTACTGTAGAAACACCCTCCAACATGAAGGGCTTCCCCAGTGTAGTACTGTAGAAACACCCTCCAACATGAAGGGCTTCCCCAGTATAGTACTGTAGAAATACCCTCCAACATGAAGGGATTCCTCAGTGTAGTACTGTTTTAAGAAGGTTATACCAAGGATAATTTTGCTATTTGATTTTGAATTGTAAGACTCCTTGAAGTATCAACAAAAAATATTCAAAACTTATTTCATGTCAAAAAATGATTAGGCCATACTGCTTTAACCCATACTAACACATAACATTCACAACATGGAACAACAGTTCATACTGTTATAACCCATAGTAACACATTGGATAACATTCACAACATGGAACAACAGTTCATACTGCTGTAACCCATAGTAACACATTGGATAACATTCACAACATGGAACAACAGTCCCCCCAAAACATCTGAAGTTTGTTCTGAAGTGTCTGTCCTATATCTGAGAGAGAAGTCTTTAACCCTTTATTTATGTCACTAAAGGCTTTCCACATTTTATTACGTTACAGCCTTATTCTATAATGGATTAAATAAATAAAAATACTCAACGTCACATTTATTAAAAAACAGAAATACCTTATTTACATTAGTATTCAAACCATTTGCTATGAGACTCGAAATTGAGCTCAGGTGCATACGATTTCCATTGATCATCGTTGAGATGTTTCTACCACTTGATTGGAGTCCACCTGTGGTAAATTCAATTGATTGGACATGATTTGGAAAGGCACACACCTGTCTGGCTACCACAGCATTCTGAAGCGATACTCCATCCCATCTGGTTTGTGCTTACTGGGACTATCATTTGTTTTTCAACAGGGCAATGACCCAACACACCTCCAGCCTGTGTAAGGGCTATTTGACCAAAAAGGAGAGTGATGGAGTGCTGCATTAGATGACCTGGCCTCCACAATCACCCGACCTCAACCCAATTGAGATGGTTTGGATGATTTGGACCACAGAGTGAAGGAAAAGCAGCCAACAAGTGCTCAGCATATGTGGGAACTCCTTCAAGACTGTTGGAAAAGCATTCCAGGTGAAGCTGGTTGAGAGAATGCCAAGAGTGTGCAAAGCTGTCATCAAGGCAAAGGGTGGCTACTTTGAAGAATCTCAAATATATTTTGATTTGTTTACCACTTTTTTGGTTACTACATGATTCCATATGTGTTTTCATAGTTTATGTCTTCACTATTATTCTACAATGTAGAAAATAGTAAAATAAAGACAACCCCTGGAATGAGTAGGTGTGTCCAAACTTTTAACTGGTACTGTATGTCTCATGAATGTTTTTGCATTCAGTTACAAAAAGTCACTTTCTTACCACTTCTTCCATAGTCAAACATGTAAGGAAAGCTTTTTTCAATCAAAAGGGATGCTGTCAAAAATGTATTGAATTCAAATGGATTTACCCAGCATACAAAGCACTACAGCCACTCTGTGATGACCAGTTCTGCTCTTTTATTGAGAGATCTAGTCTAGATTAAACCTCATAGGAAGACAGTTTTATCATTTGGAGGTTTTATTCAGGTCTCTGTTTAACTAGATACTCTGTTTGTCTTTGGCAGGAAAGAAACCAGACTCTCACTCTGACAACGGAAGAGTCCTTCAGGGAACCAGACCCAGAGACATCCAAACCAGCCAGACAACACCACTGCTCCCACTGTGAAAATAGTTTTTGCTCGTTAAGGAACCTAAAACTGCATGAGAGGACACACGCAGGAGAAAAGCCTTTCCAATGTTCCCAATGTGGAAAGAGTTTTACCATGTTAGCTAACCTGAAAAGGCATGAGAGAATACACACAGGAGAAAAGCCTTATCAGTGTTCCCACTGTGGAATGAGTTTTACTCAGACAGGGCACCTAAAAGCTCATGAGAGGATACACACAGGAGAAAAGCCTTTCCAATGTTCTCAGTGTGGAAAGAGTTTTACTAAGAAAGGGCAATTAAAAGAGCATGAGAGAATACACATAGGAGAAAAGCCATTCCAATGTTCCCATTGTGGAAAGAGTTTTACTCTAATAGGAAACCTAAAAAGTATGCGAGACTACACACAGGAGAAAAGCCTTACCAATGTTCCCAGTGTGAAAAGAGTTTTGCCGTTAACTAACCTGAAAAGGCATGAGAGAATACACACAGGAGAAAAGCCTTATCACTGTTCCCACTGTGAAAAGAGTTTTATTCAGTTAGGGGACCTAATAGCTCATGAGAGAATACACACAGGAGAAAAGCCTTTCCAATGTTCCCAGTGTGAAAAGAGTTTTACTCAGATAGGGTACCTAAAAGTTCACGAGAGGATACACACAGGAGAAAAGCCTTTCCAATGCTCCCAGTGTGGAACGAGTTTTACCATGTTAGCTAACCTGAAAAGGCATGAGAGAATACACACAGGAGAAAAGCCTTTCCAATGTTCCCAGTGTGAAAACAGTTTTTCTCAGATAGGGCACCTAAAAGAGCACGAGAGAATACACACAGGAGAAAAGCCTTACCACTGCTCCCAGTGTAAAAAGAGTTTTGCCTGGTTAGGGAGCCTGAAGGAGCATGAGAGAATACACAGAGGAGAAAATGATTTTTATGTTCCCAGTGTGGTAAGAGTTTTATGTGGTTAAGGAGCCTGAAGGAGCATAAGAAGACGCACACTAAAAAAGCCCTACCACTGCTCTCTCTCTGTGTGGAAGGACATTTTCCCAGTCAGAGAACCTAAAATTACATGAGAGAATAAAGGCGCTGTGCTCTGACTTATATTTTTGACTGAGAATTTGTATTTTTGTTTATGCCACATGAAATAATATTGTGTATGATTATACTTGTCTATATAAGGTCCCACAGTTGACAATGCATGTCAGAGCAAATACCAAACAATGAGGTTGAAGAAATTGTCTGTAGAGCTCAGAGACAGGATTGTATCGAGGCACAGATCTGGGAAAGGGTACCAAAAATGTCTGTGGCATTGGAGGTCCCCAAGAACACAGTGGCCACCATCATTCTTTAATGGAAGAAGTTTGGAACCACCAAGACTCTTCCTAGAGCTGGCCACCCGGCCAAACTAAGCAATTGGGGGAGAAGGGCATTGGTCAGGAGGTGACCAAGAACCCAATGGTCACTCTGACAGAGCTCTAGAGTTCCTCTGTGGGGATGGGCGAATCTTCCAGAAGGACAACCATCTCTGCAGCACTCCACCAATCAGGCCTTTATGATAGAGTGGCCAGACGGAGGCCACTCCTGAGTAAAAGGCACATGACGGCCCACTTGGAGTTTGCCAAAAGGCACCTAAAGGACTCTCAGACCATGAGAAACAAGATTCCCTGGTCTGATGAAACCAAGATTGAACTCTTTGGCCCGAATGTGAAGCGCCACATCTGGCGTAAACCTGGCACAATATCATGCTGTGGGGATGTTTTTCAGCGGCACGGCCTGGGATACTAGTCAGGATCGAGGGAAAGATGGACGGAGCAAAGTACAGAGAGATCCTTGATGAAAACCTGCTCCAGAGCGCTCAGGACCACAGACTGGGGCGAAGGTTCACCTTCTAACAGGACAAGGACCCTAAGCACACAGCCAAGACAGCGCAGGAATGACTTTGGGACAAGTCTGAATAACCTTGAGTGGCCCAGCCAGAGCCCAGACTTGAACATCTCTGGAGAGACCTGAAAATAGCTGTGTAGCAAAGCTCCCCTTCCAACCTGACAGAGCTTGAGAGGATCTGCAGAGAAGAATGTGAGAAACTCCCCAAATACAGGTGTGCCAAGCTTGTAGCGTCATACCCATGATGACTCAAGGCTGTAATCGCTGCCATAGGTATTTCAACAGAGTACGTAGTAAAGGGTCTGAATACTTATGTAAATGGGATTTTTCTGTTTATTATTTTTAATAAATTATGGGGTAATGTGTGTCGATTGAGTAGTTGAATTTTTTAAATCCATTTTAGAGTAAGGCTGTAACGTAACAAAATGTGGAAAAAAATGAAGGGGTCGGAATACTTTCTGAATGCACTGTATTGTTACACCATGTAGCAGCAGTATAGACCTAGTCTGTTCATTATATACATCTACATGATGTATTGTTACACCATGTAGCAGCAGTATAGACCTAGTCTGTTCATTATATACATCTACATGATGTATTGTTACACCATGTAGGAGCAGTATAGACCTAGTCTGTTCATTATATACATCTACATGATGTATTGTTACACCATGTAGGAGCAGTATAGACCTAGTCTGTTCATTATATACATCTACATGATGTATTGTTACACCATGTAGCAGCAGTATAGACCTAGTCTGTTCATTCTATACATCTACATGATGTATTGTTACACCATGTAGGAGCAGTATAGACCTAGTCTGTTCATTATATACATCTACATGATGTATTGTTACACCATGTAGGAGCAGTATAGACCTAGTCTGTTCATTATATACATCTACATGATGTATTGTTACACCATTTAGGAGCAGTATAGACCTAGTCTGTTCATTATATACATATACATGATGTTTTGTTACACCATTTAGGAGCTGTATAGATGTACAGTGGGGTACAAAATTGTTGACACCCTTGATAAAGATGAGCAAAAACGACTCTAGAAAATAAATAATTAAAATACTGAGCTATATTGTATGAAAAGAATAAAGGGAAATTATATTATTTTATACTAATACAATTGCTCAGAGAAAGAGATATAGTTTAACATGTAATTCTCAAAAGGTAGGGGTCTGAATTATTGCTACCAATGTTTTCAATACTCCAGCACCCTCTCCTTGGGAGGTTAACGACACTCAAATGTTTTATGAGATTAGAGCACATTGGGTGGGATCTTAGACCATTCCTCCATACAGAATCTCTCCAGGTCCTTGATTTATTTAGTCTGTGCTTATGGATGGCCCTGTTCAATTCAAACCACAGGTACTCAATGGAGTTTAAGTCCGTAGACTGAGATGGAAATGTTGATTTTGTGCCATTTCTTTGTGGATGTTAATGTGTCTTGCTGGAAGATCCACTTATGGCCAAGTTTCAGCCTCCTAGCAGAGAGGTAACCAGGTTTTGGACTAAAATATCCTGGTAGTGGGTACATTTTATTTATTTCATACATTTTTGCTCATCTTTATCAAGGGTATCAATAAGTAGGTGCTTCTTTTGATATCTAGTTATTTGACTGAATCCGAAACACAGATGTGGAGTAGATGTAGAGTTTGTTTTAAATTCTCATAAAAAAAAATCTAAACTAATCAAACAACACTTGTTGCTCTTTGTACGTGTTGATATAATATTCATATTTAATTGAGAGAATAAAACGTTTCCCTAAACTGCTTTATAATATTATAATTCAATGAAGAAATAAAGTCGTTTTCCCTCCTCGGCTGCGATATGTGTCTTTCAGGCGATGTTTCTAGTGTGGCGGATAATCTAGTGGACGGAACGCGTCTTTAACAACTGCAGCCTCCTCGGTAGCTCGCTAGACAACAAAGTCGGAACATTACAGCTCTTTAGACAATTTCGTGGTTTATTTGCCACTGTGATTTAAACATACTTATGTGGAAACAACAAGCTACCCCATTTAATGTAATATTTACGTTGTAAGTCAACTAGCTGGCTGGTTAAGTTAGAACTAGTCTAGTCGCTAATGCTAACTAGCTACCATCTCCGACCATGAGGTCACTAAGCTACTCTCCTCCTGCTAAAGAAGAGGAGGTCTGCTGGACGGAGAAAGAAGATCTGGTCAAAGAGGAGGAGGAAGAGGAGGCTGTTACAATACAAAAACAACTAGAAGGTGAGGCTGTTACAGTGAAAGAAGAAGAGAAAGACGTTTCAGTGAAAGAAGAGGAAGACGCGTTCAGAGTGAAAGAGGAGGAGGATGTTACAGTAAAAGAAGAGGAGGAAGATGCAGTTTTTGGAATGATGGATGAAGAGGGTGAGATTACTGTCACATTAGAGGAGGACGAAGAAGAGAAGACTGGAGAACTGATTAACACCAGTAAATACAGTGAGTACTATCTTATAGAACAGGGACATTGATCTGATTAACACCAGTAAATACAGTGAGTACTATCTAATAGAACAGGGACATGGATCTGATTAACACCAGTAAATACAGTGAGTACTATCTTATAAAACAGGGACATTGATCTAATTAACACCAGTAAATACAGTGAGTACTATCTTATAAAACAGGGACACAAACTCTGCAGTTGCTGAACTAATGTATGATTTTTAAAGGGCATTCTACACTTGAATATGATTTTGTACTGTCTGGAATTGTTCATGACGTCCTCCTGTTATTTTTGAACTTTTCCTGTTGAAAAGTGATATATAAATACAGTAAAGTATAAACACACTAAAGGGAAACAAATATTTGTTTTGAGCAAAAAGTGTTTTGTTTTTTTGACAACTGCAAACTTGAAGGAGTGAGTGATGTCATAGTAAGGCCTTCAAGGAGTTGGCTTGATGGGAAGTCATGATGTCATCCAATAAGCGACTGATCTTCATGTGAATATTCATTATTCTTTTTAAAATCCTTCATGTTCTGTTAAGTTGGTTGTTGATCATTGCTCGAAAGGCATTTTCTAGTCTTGCCATAGACTTTCAAGACGATTTAAGTTCAAACGGTAACTAGGCCAGTCAGGAACATTCAATGTCATTTTGTTAAGCTCCTCCAGTGTAGATTTGGCCTTGTGGTTTAGGTTATTGTCCTGTTAGTACAGTTTTTTTGTATTCATATCTCTGAAATGCACTCTACCTACGGGACATTTAGTGTTTCCTTATATTACGCAGGGAAAATAGTTTTCATGGGCATGGGATGTTCATGGGATGTTTATAATGTGTTATTGTCTGCTTGATTTACAGTAGGGTCTTGTTAGTCTGTTTGGACACAGAGATAATTAGCACATATTGTGTAGAGAACTGTTCCTTGATGGATAGGCTATTGTACAACACACACAGCTATTTTCCGTTTATTCAGGACATTTAGAATGAAAACACATAAAGAGTAGCCTAGTGGGATTATTGACAAAATTATCTGGTGATCAGGTTATGAAATGTCATGACAAAGAAATGTCATGTTTCACCTGAAATATTAAATTATTTATAGTCTTTTTATTAAATTTTTTAATTTAACCTTTATTTAACCATGAAGGGCTCATTGAGATTTCAAATCTCTTTTTCAAGAGCGTCCTGGCCAGGCAGCACCAAGTCATTACAAAATTACAGACAAACAACATGAAAAGTAATCTAGTTTATAGTCCTAGGTCTATGTTGTTGTTAGGTGAAGTTATGGGTCGTACAGTAGGTCTGTTATTGTTAGGTGAAGTTATGGGTCCTACAGTAGGTCTATGTTATTGTTAGGTGAAGTTATGGGTCCTACAGTAGGTCTATGTTATTGTTAGGTGAAGTTATGGGCCAATTTAGCAAATACTTAGTGTACAAACCCTCATTGTCAGGCTGATGGAAAAGTTAGCCAAAGAACATTTTACTGGTGGAAGTGTTTTATAAGTATAAAGCAGTTGATTTGCGACAATAACACAAACATTATATTAAGCAGGAGATTCAAACGAGCATTACAATTATAATCCAAAAGTAATGTGAAATACACTCATAAACAACCTGTAAATGGAGGCTATTTTGCTGTCAGCCAATGAGAACTCCCCTGAGTTTTCCCCACGGTGGTGAATTAGTATATAGCAACACAGAGCTTAACGTGAGTTTCCTTGAGTAGCACTCCTGATCTTACGCTGATAGTGAGCTGTAACATTCAGAATACATTGTGAAATCTTTGCTCACCATTTTTGCTCCAGGCAGATATACTACATCCATAACTAGTGGTTTCCTCATTAGCATGGAGGTGTATCTGCAATCAAATTGTGTGTGCATTGCCCTCGTGCTTCAATTTTAACAAACACATAAAGGGGCCTATATTGGTGACCAAAAGTCGTCTGGCACACTGCTTAGGATTTCAGCAACTTTAACTTATTTCTAGTTACTACTAATGTGAAAATAAGACAACATCTGACTATTGTTGCTAACTTGACTGTCTTAATTGTCAAATTTAACAGACATCGATTGTTGTACAACTTCATGACTATGCTCTGGGCATCACCTTTTACCTCAAATAAACAGTGGATTTCTTCTGTTGTGGGCCTTTAACCATCTGTCTGACTTTGTTGTTCACACAGGAGAGAGACGTGACTGTCGTGGATCCTCTGGGGAGCCTCAACAACATCATGATGCTGACGAGGCAGAGAAGAGTCTCTCCACATCAGAACACCTCACGAAACTCCAGCAGAGACCCACAGGGAAGAAACCTCACTGCTGCTCTGACTGTGGGAAACATTTCACATATTCATCAAAACTTAAAATACACCAGCGAGTACATACAGGAGAGAAGCCTTATAGCTGTAATCAATGTGGGAAGAGTTTTACTAAATCAAGTAATCTGAAAATACACCAGAGAACACACACAGGAGAGCAGCCTTACAGCTGTGATCAGTGTGGCAAGAGTTTTACTCAGTCAATTAACCTGGCATCACACCAGAGAACACACACAGGAGAGAAACCTTATAGCTGTGATCAGTGTGGCAAGAGTTTTACTCAGTCAAGTAGCCTGGTATCACACCAGAGAACACACACAGGAGAGCAGCCATATAGCTGTGATCAGTGTGGCAAGGGTTTTACTAGGTCAACCAACCTGGTATCACACCAGAGAACACACACAGGAGAGAAACCTTATAGCTGTGATCAGTGTGGCAAGAGTTTTACTCAGTCAAGCAAGCTGCTATTACACCAGAGAACACACACAGGAGAGCAGCCATATAGCTGTGAGCAATGTGGGAAAAGCTTTTCTCGGATAGGACACCTTAAAGGACACCAGAGAAAACACACAGGAGAGAAGCCTTATAGCTGTGATCAATGTGGCAAGAGTTTTACTCAGTCAAGCAAGCTGCTATCACACCAGAGAACACACACAGGAGGGCAGTCATATAGCTGTGAGCAATGTGGGAAAAGCTTTTCTCGGATAGGACACCTTAAAGGACACCAGAGAACACACACAGGAGAGAAGCCTTATAGCTGTAATCAATGTGGGAAGGGTTTTACTCATTCAAGTAATCTGAAAACACACCAGAGAACACACACAGGAGAGAAGCCTTATAGCTGTGATCAGTGTGGCAAGAGTTTTACTCAGTCAAGCAACCTGGTATCACACCAGAGAACACACACAGGAGAGCAGTCATATAGCTGTGAGAAATGTGGGAAAAAGTTTTCTCAGGAGAAAGCCTTAAAGAGCACCAGAGAACACACACAGGAGAGAAGCCTTATAGCTGTGATCAGTGTGGCAAGAGATACTCTCATTCAAGTGGTCTGATTAAACATCAGAAAATACATGCAGGAGATACACAGAGTGTGGAATGACCTCCAACACCAGACCTGGGTAGTAGAACAGTGTGGAATGACCTCCAACACCAGACCTGGGTAGTAGAACACAGTGTGGAATGATCTCCAACACCAGACCTGGGTAGTAGAACACAGTGTGGAATGATCTCCAACACCAGACCTGGGTAGTAGAACACAGTGTGGAATGATCTCCAACACCAGACCTGGGTAGTAGAACACTGCATCATGAGGTTTTTATATAGTACTTGGCAGAGCGTTCTATGTTGGACATTTAGAAAAAGTGTGTTAGTGTGGGAGGGGTTGTTATTCACACTTATCTTTCCTGATTTAAGTCATCTTTGTTTTATTTTCATCTTTAGTTTTTCCTCACCACATGGAATGAATGTCAGAATCCTCTCAATTTAGACTCCCTGGTGTCTTTCGGTCACTTCAGGGATTTGGTGAGATACCTGGTCACAGAGAAATGGACGTGCTTCTCAGAACTTCTGATGACAAATATGACTGTCTTGATGAGTTGGTGAATTGGGATATTCTGGTTGATTGTGGCTGGTTTCCTATCTGTGTGTTTGTATTTATTATGCCCCCCAATCCGGTTTACATGGAAATGTCTGAATCACCAGAGTAACTAATAAGACTGAAACATTCAGAAATTCACCACTCTAAATACACGTTCTATCACAGTGACAATATTATTTTTGCCTATTTGATTTTGACAAATTCAGTTTTTGTATATTTTTAATGCTGCAAACTTTCCTATTTTCCAAACTCACTTCCCTCCAAAGAGGAAGACTTGAGGATGTGACTCGTTTGCAACACTGCTATTTGGGATCTGATAGTGTCCATTCCTTCGTCAAGCCACTGCAACAGTTGTTTGAACATGTTGACTGGCAAAAAGAGACGTACATAACCCCTCCTACCTGGAGGGAGCCTGCTCCATATTGGTCGCCACGCAACCAGATCGCCTGGAAAGGGGCGGGTAGCCCTTTAAATTCCCCCACATGCAGTCATCAGCCCTCTTTCAACCAGACCAGCATGGAACCACAGAGATGTGTTCATTGACTGTGGGGATCATATTAATGTGGCAGCCTAGTTGGCGTTATTCTTTTTGTTTTTGGAAACATAGATTAGATTTCTCGCTGCTTCACTGGATGCTCATTTGATTGAACCTGTGTTTGTTGCCTATAGAGTGTTGTATACAGGGAGCACGTGATTCCGCGGAGCTGAGCAGACGTTGACAAACCGAGCTCTTCAAAGTTATTATATTATTACCTAAATAACGACGTTGAAACAATATTCTAATGTCGGCTGACAAATTGTCAAGTACTTACCTTCCCAAAGAGCCATGGACCTCCGGCCGAGAGGCAAGAAGGACGACCAGAACGTAGTTGATTCCCAAGATAACGATAATGCTACAGCTAGCTAGATTAGCATTAGTCCTCATAACTCAGACGACAGTTCCAGACTGTTGCACTCAGCAGCCTCTTGCGAGCCTGCCGACATGCTTGCTACTCTCCTCCGGGAAATTCAAGATGGTAACAAAGGTTTTCTCTGAAAATTGACAAGAAAAATTTGGCTGAACTCCATTCTTCCATTGACGACCTGAAATCCTCCATGAATTATCTCCTTTTGAGAACGACTGAGGCTGAGTTGCGCATTAGCACAGTTGAAGATACCATCACCCGACATGACCAGCGATGATCTATCAGAGATCGACTCCTTTCTCTCATCTCTCAACCTCCCATGCCTGTCAGAGGAAGACCGAGAGTGCCTGAGTGAACAGTTCTCAGTTCCTGAATTGTTGGAGGCCATTACATCTTTACTTTGTAATACATCTCCTGGGGAGGATGGCTTCTCCAGAGTTCTATAAAGAATTTATGGAGCTGTTGGTACCCTTCCTTATGGAGGTACTTAAAAAGCCAGAGGGACAACTGCTTTCCAGAGTCTTTCTCTCAAGCAGTGATTACAGTAATTCACAAGAAAGGGAAAAAACCCGCTAAAGTGCGCCTCCTATAGACCAATCTCTCTCCTTAACACAGATTGTAAACTGGTCACCAAGATGCTATCTAAGAGACTGGAGTCATGTCTTCCCTGTTGGTCAACCCAGATCAGACTGGCTTCATAATTAATAGATCGTCCTCCAATAATCTCAGAAGGTTCTTTGATATAATTCACTTTGCTAACAAAAACAAAATACCTAGTGTCGCAGTCTCCCTCGACGCTGAAAAAGCCTTTGATAGGGTTGAATGGCCATACCTTTTTCGCGTCTTTGAAAAGTTTGGTTTAGGTACCGCGTTTGTAAACTTGATAAAATCACTTTACAAATCTCCTAAAGCTAGGATTGCTACAAATGGGATTACTTCCTCCTCTTTCCCTCTCTATAGGGGGAACAGACAAGGTTGCCCAATTAGCCCCCACCTCTTCGCCCTCGCCATCGAACCATTGGCTGAGGCTATTAGAACGTGCCCTGACATACATGGCTTTGAGGTGGGCCCCCATTCCCATAAGTTATCACTTTTTGCGGACGACCTTATCTTATTTCTAACGAACCAGAACATTCCCTCTCTCACTTACAGAACCTAGTACAGAATTATAGTTCTTTCTTCTGGATATAAGGTCAAATCTGACCGTTGTCTGTCTTTGACCATCATACCATCAAGCATAAGTTTCCTTTTAGATGAGTCGCCTATGGGCTTCACATATTTGGGAATAATGGTGGATGGTAACCTGAAGAACCTCTAAACTTCATCTGGCCAGCTTGTTGCAAAAGGTGGAGGGTGACCTGTGTAAGTGGATGGACTTGCCTTTCATTCTACTGGGTAGAATTTATGTAATCAACATGAATGTCCTACCCAGATTTCTATATTTGTTTCAATCTCTCCCTATCCCTGTGCCCGCAGCATTCTATTCCTCTCTCGACAAGCTGACCAGACGGTTTATCTGGCACGGCAAAACCCCTAGGGTTGGCCTGGATAAACTGACCCTTGATTACGGCCAAGGGGGCTTTAACCTCCCCAATTTTAGAATGTACTACTGGGCTGCGTAGTCTAGGTTTCTGGCTCAGAGGTTTGACAATGGTCCCTCTCCCTCATGGTTGAACATTGAAAAGTTTGAGATAAATGATAATACTGGGGCAGAATTGTTTTACAAATGGGACAGAAAATCTATAACTATCACAATCAACCCTTTAATCATACATTCTGTCCTGGCATGGTGCAAACTGCATGAGCTGTTCAGACGAGAGGGATTTCTTTCCCCTAAAACCCCTTTATGGAACAATAGATTGATTCCTATGTTTCTCCAAAATAGCAACTTTAGACCATGGTCTGATAAGGGTATCACTCTTCTGGAACATTGTTATGAGGAGGGAGTTCTTATGTCTTTTGATCAGCTGAAACAGAAATACCACTTGTCTAACAGGGACTTCTTTAGCTACCTACAACTACGACATGTTATTAGGGTGACTCTCAGGGGACAATGGAACCTACCTAAGATGCCACCTATTGAACAACTCTGCCATGCAGACCAACCACTGTTCAAGACCATTTCCCGTGTTTACCATGCTCTTATGTCAGGACTAACACTGCCTGAGCTAGATAAACCCCGATTTAGATGGGAAAAGATCTGGGTGTTCATCTTGATGAGGGGCTATGGAGTGACCTATGCAGGGATGGTGTTACTTCCACATTGAACTCCAGATACAGACCGATCCAGTTAAATTTCCTCCATCAGCTCTATATCACCCCATCTAGACTGCACAAGTTCAACCCTGATTTCAACCCTGAGGGTTGCATTCCCTTTAGACCTGGAGGTCTGTTTACTGGGGAACTTTACTAATTCCAATCTTAGGCAAAGCCATACTATAAAGCTAACAATTGTATTGCCTTGAAATGAAAATCGGATTCCCCCTGCCAGTTGCAATGTGGCTATCGGAAGTTAATAGTTGTATCCCACTGGAGAAAATCACTTACTGCTTGAGGAATAAGTTAAAGACATTTGACAGAATTTGCCAACCTTTTATTGTCTATATGGAGAATCTCCCCTCACATCACATTGATTGAATCTCTATATAATCCTCACATAATGTTTCACACGTAATGTATAATATGTAGCCTACGGCATATGATCCAATGTTTCATTATTTGTGTTTTTTTTTATTATGACTCATTTATTGTATTTTTGTATATATAATTATTATTATTTAAAAAGATTACTGTTACTGTCACTTTGTAAATTGTTGTTTAATATATTTTTGTTTTGAATGTTCTTAATTGGAAAATGCAAAAATAAAATATTCAAAAGAAAAGAGTGTTGTATATAGATGCTAATGTATAGCTTTGAGACTTTCAGTTTGATGCTAAGTATAAAGTATGTGTAACGCCCAGGCCTGAGATGACAGGCTGGAGCGTTTTGGTTTCGTTTTGGTGTAGGGTTTGTGTGTTCTAGGGTGTCTATTTCTATGTTGGGATAATGGTTCCCAATTAGAGGCAGCTGAGTCTCGTTACCTCTAATTGGGAACCATATATATGTTTGGGAGTTGCACTTTAGTTTCGTGGGTTATTGTTTATGTTATGATTATCGTACTACGTCAGGTTCTTGTTTTTCGTGTATAGTTTAGGTTCTGCCATTTATGTTTAGTTAGGTTTCGCCATTTATGTTTAGTTAGGTTTCGCCAGTCGTGGTTAGTTAAGTTTCGCCAGTCGTGGTTAGTTAAGTTTCGCCAGTCGTGGTTAGTTAGGTTTCGCCAGTCGTGGTTAGTTAGGTTTCGCCAGTCGTGGTTAGTTAGGTTTCGCCAGTCGTGGTTAGTTAGGTTTCGCCAGTCGTGGTTAGTTAGGTTTCGCCAGTCGTGGTTAGGTTTAGATCTTTGTGTTGAGTTTAGAATTTAGCGTTAGGGCTCACGTCTTGTTCTTCGTTTATTGTTTTGTTCTGTCCCGTCCGTCAATAAATATGTATTCCGGTTACATCGCTGCGTCTTGGTCTGTCCCCAGAGAAGATACTCATGACAGTATGTTTGTCCATAATATTAACAATGTCTTGTTCCTGTTCCTGGAACCATCTATCATATCATCTGAAACCTACAAAAGACTGAAGAACAAATGGTCAACAGGTCACCCTCTCCTTGTGTTCTAGCAGACAGACCCTTTACATCCCAGCCATCCTCCCCAGACTAAGATATTTACCAGACGTTATAGCATGCCTGTTAACTGTTCCTGGCCAGAAGAAGCTACATGACAGACCCTTTACATCCCAGCCATCCTCCGCAGACTAAGATATTTACCAGACGTTACAGCATGCCTGTTAACTGGTCCTGGTCCGCCCTTTCAACACCGAAGTAAGGTCATGGAGCGTGCCAGCCTGCCTGAACCGCCCCTTTTGAGCAAAAAGGTATAAATGATGGGTTATGAACTAACAGGTATAAATGATGGGTTATGAATTAACAGGTATAAATGATGGGTTATGAATTAACAGGTATAAATGATGGGTTATGAATTAACAGGTATAAATGATGGGTTATGAACTAACAGGTATAAATGATGGGTTATGAACTAACAGGTGTAAATGATGGGTTATGAACTAACAGGTATAAATGATGGGTTATGAATCAACAGGTATAAATGATGGGTTATGAATCAACAGGTATAAATGATGGGTTATGAATCAACAGGTATAAATGATGGGTCATTAACACATTTCAATACATTCAGGATTTCTTACGGTCCATGTGTAATGTATATGGTTACCTCTCTCTCTCCCTCTCCATCTCTTCTTTAACAAGCAGCCATGTTGTTGTCATTCCACTAGGGACCTGTTTATAGCATATTAAGTCTCCAGTCAATAACCAGTGCATTGGAATTATCCTTCTACACATGTACAGTCGTGGGCAAAAGTTTTGAGAATGACACAAATATTAATTTCCACAAAGTTTGCTGCTTCAGTGTCTTTAGATATTTTTGTCAGATGTTACTATGGAATACTGAAGTATAATTACAAGCATTTCATAAGTGAAATAAGGCTTTTATTGACAATTACATGAAGTTGATTCAGAGTCAATATTTGCAGTGTTGACCCTTCTTTTTCAAGACCTCTGCAATCCGCCCTGGCATGCTGTCAATTAACTTCTGGGCCACATCCTGACTGATGGCAGCCCATTCTTGCATAATCAATGCTTGGAGTTTGTCAGAATTTGTGGGTTTTGGTTTGTCCACCCACCTCTTGAGGATTGACCACAAGTCTGGGGAGTTTCCTGGCCATGGACCCAAAATATCGATGTTTTGTTCCCCGAGCCACTTAGTTATCACTTTTGCCTTATGCCAAGGTGCTCCATCATGCTGGAAAAGGCATTGTTCGCCACCAAACTGTTCCTGGATGGTTGGGAGAAGATGCTCTTGGAGGATGTGTTGGTACCATTCTTTATTCATGGCTGTGTCCTTAGGCAAAATTGTGAGTGAGCCCACTCCCTTGGCTGAGAAGCAACCCCACACATGAATGGTCTCAGGATGCTTTACTGTTTGCATGACACAGGACTGATGGTAGCGCTCATCTTGTCTTCTCCGGACAAGCTTTTTTCCGGATGCCCCAAACAATCAGAAAGGGGATTCATCAGAGAAAATGACTTTACCCCAGTCCTCAGCAGTCCAATCCCTGTACCCTTTGCAGAATATCAGTGTGTCCCTGATGTTTTTCCTGGAGAGAGGTTGCTTCTTTGCTGCCCTTCTTGACACCAGGCCATCCTCCAAAGGTCTTCGCCTCACTGTGCGTGCAGATGCACTCACACCTGCCTGCTGCCATTCCTGAGCAAGCTCTGTACTGGTGGTGCCCGATCCCGCAGCTGAATCAACTTTAGGAGACGGTCCTGGCGCTTGCTGGACTTTCTTGGGCGCCCTGAAGCCTTCTTCACAACAATTGAACCCCTCTCCTTGAAGTTCTTGATGATCCAATAAATGGTTGATTTAGGTGCAATCATTACTGGCAGCAATATCCTTGCCTGTGAAGCCCTTTTGTGCAAAGCAGTGATGACGGCACGTGTTTCCTTGCAGGTAACCATGTTTGACAGAGGAAGAACAATGATTCCAAGCACCACCCTCTTTTTGAAGCTTCCAGTCTGTTATTCTAACTCAATCAGCATGACAGAGTGATCTCCAGCCTTGTCCTCGTCAACACTCACACCTGTGTTAACGAGAGAATCACTGACATGATGTCAGCTGGTCCTTTTTGTGGCAGGGCTGAAATGCAGTGGAAATGGTTTTTGGGGATTCAGTTCATTTGCATGGCAAAGAGGGACTTTGCAATTCATCTGATCACTCTTCATGACATTCCGGAGTATATGTAAATTGCCATCATACAAACTGAGGCAGCAGACTTTGTGAAAATTAATATTTGTGTCATTCTCAGAACTTTTGGCCTCAACTGTACTGTACTGGAATTATCCCTCTACACATGCACTGGACTGGAATGATCACATTGGCTGGCAGGCACTTGCTGTTTTGTGTGATTGGTTACATTTCAGTCACATGTGCATAAGGGAGAGGGGGGTGTCTGTTGTCTGCAGGTCAATGCAACTAAGAAATATGATCCTTGCAATTATTCTCTGTGAATATCAGCAGTGGTAATGATTGTGAAATATTTTGTTTGTTTCATGAGAGCAACATGATAATAAATGATTTCTGAACAACCATTTTTTATTTAATGTCTATTAAGAGTATCTTATCAACTTTATTTCACTTGGTGATGTTTCATTATAGAGAACATAACATGACAATACATGACATCTAAGTAGCTGAATATGATTATGGACTAACAGTCTAACAGTTTGAAGGACACAACTCATGTTATTCTGGTTAAACAGTGAGCGACTAGTTTCATGTTGGGGGCTAAATGGCTAATGTAATGTAATGTAATGGCTAATGTAATGTAATGTAATGTAATGGCTAATGTAATGTAATGGCTAATGTAATGTAATGTAATGTAATTTAATGTAATGTAATGCTGCAGTAACAAATGTATAATACGTATACATGTTATAATGTAATATTGATATTTAATAATGGTAGAATTTCACCATAGCCGACATGTCACCCTGCATGTTTAGCTCAAGTCATTTAGATTTCTGCTGCTACAGATAAATCATTTGGTCAATTTAGTCTTGAGGGAGAGCAAGAAGGAGAGACAGTAAATCCTTTACAGACAGTGTACATTTGTGTCCGCTGATCAATGTTAGCATTTAGGAGAACTGATCCTAGATCTGTGCAAAGGCATAACATCTACAGCAGGAACAACTGTCTATGTTAGAGAGCCTTTAAAAGGCCCAACTGAATTGAACTGAGCTGTTTAAAATGATATTTGAATGTTAAATGATTTGTTCTGTTTGTCAATTCAAGACAGGGTCTGTGGAGGCTTGGCATATTAGTGGTAGATTTTGGGGAGAATTTGACATGTCAATTGGAATAGTGATAGATTTTTGTAGGGACCCTTGTCACTACAGCCAATCAGTGAGTAGCCCACTGAGCTAAAGCCTTGTCCCTACAGCTAATCAGTGAGTAGCCCACTGAACTAAAGCCTTGTCACTACAGCCAATCAGTAAGCAGCCCACTGAGCTAAAGCCTTGTCACTACAGCCAATCAGTGAGCAGCCCACTGAACTAAAGCCTTGTCACTACAGCCAATCAGTGAGCAGCCCACTGAGCTAAAGCCTTGTCACTACAGCCAATCAGTGAGCAGCCCACTGAACTAAAGCCTTGTCACTACAGCCAATCAGTGAGCAGCCCACTGAGCTAAAGCCTTGCCATTTCATATCTGGGGTATTTTAGCATTGTGAATGGTGTCTGAGGCGGTGACATACTAGACCATGGCAGTAAATCTAATACTTAGGTGTTTTTAGTCATACATGAAAGGTCTGGGGTGGTTCTGTAGTTATAAGTTAATGACCTTGGAATACATTTCTGGCCATGCTGGCAGGGTCTGAATCAAACCCAATGTCCACCTGGTACACTGACAGGGTCTGAATCAAACCCAATGATAACCTAGCACACGGACAGGGTCTGAATCAAACCCAATGTCCACCTGGTACACTGACAGGGTCTGAATCAAACCCAATGTCCACCTGGTACACTGACAGGGTCTGAATCAAACCCAATGTCCACCTGGTACACTGGCAGGGTCTGAATCAAACTCAATGTCCACCTGGTACACTCTGGGCTAAACTTTGCTGTCTCTTTCCATGAAACATGGACGCCAAATTAAAGTGCTTGGGAACCAAACAAGTGTTCAGGCAAGGTTAACCAAACCACCTCTATTAGACGTCACCTCTTTGGACCTCATCTCAGTGAGTTTAGGTTGGAGAAACCGTGGAGGAGAGGGCTTTGGACCTCATCTCAGTGAGTTTAGGTTGGAAACCGTGGAGGAGAGGGCTTTGGACCTCATCTCAGTGAGTTTAGGTTGGGGAAACCGTGGAGGAGAGGGGTTTGGACCTCATCTCAGTGAGTTTAGGTTGGATAAACCGTGGAGGAGAGGGCTTTGGACCTCATCTCAGTGAGTTTAGGTTGGGGAAACCGTGGAGGAGAGGGATTTGGACCTCATCTCAGTGAGTTTAGGTTGGATAAACCGTGGAGGAGAGGGCTTTGGACCTCATCTCAGTGAGTTTAGGTTGGGGAAACCGTGGAGGAGAGGGCTTTGGACCTCATCTCAGTGAGTTTAGGTTGGAGAAACCGTGGAGGAGAGGGCTTTGGACCTCATCTCAGTGAGTTTAGGTTGGGGAAACCGTGGAGGAGAGGCTTTGGACCTCATCTCAGTGAGTTTAGGTTGGGGAAACCGTGGAGGACAGGGCTTTGGACCTCATCTCCAGTGAGTTTAGGTTGGATAAACCGTGGAGGAGAGGGCTTTGGACCTCATCTCAGTGAGTTTAGGTTGGATAAACCGTGGAGGAGAGGGCTTTGGACCTCATCTCCAGTGAGTTTAGGTTGGGATAAACCGTGGAAGAGAGGGCCTTGGACCTCATCTCAGTGAGTTTAGGTTGGGGAAACCGTGGAGGAGAGGGCTTTGGACCTAGTTCATGGCATTGAGGAGGAGAGAGCAGCTGTAACAGTACCAGTGGTGTAAAGTACTTAAGTAAAGTACTTTCAAGTACTACTGAAGTAGTTGTTTTGGGGATCTGTACTTTATTTTTGAAAACTTTTACTTTACTACATTCCTAAAATAAAATAATGTACTTTTTAATCCATACATTTTCCCTGACACCCAAAAGTACTCATTACATTTTGAATGCTTAGCAGGACAGGAACATTTTCCAATTCAGCACTTATCAAGAGAACATCCCTGGTCGTCCCTACTGCCTCTGATCTGACAGACTCACTAAACACAGAACATCCCTGGTCGTCCCTACTGCCTCTGATCTGACAGACTCACTAAACAGAGAACATCCCTGGTCATCCCTACTGCCTCTGATCTGACGGCCTCACTAAACACAAATGCTTTGTTTGTAAATGATGTCTGAGTGTTGGAGTGTGCCCCTGGCGATCCGTAAATAAATATGTAAATGACGGCACCAAGAAAATGGTGCCGTCTGGTTTGCTTAATATAAGGAATTTTAAATTATTCATACTTTTACTTTTGATACTTAAGTATTTAAAACCAAATACTTTTATACTTTTACTCATGTAGTATTTTACTGGGTAACTTTTTATTAAGGTATCTATACTTTAACTCAGAAGTATGACCATTGGGTACTTTTTCCACCACTGATCATGAGTCTAATCTGGTCTCCTTCGACATGGTCAGCCTCATTATGAGTCTAATCTGGTCTCCTTCGACATGGTCAGCCTCATTATGAGTCTAATCTGGTCTCCTTCAACATGGTCAGCCTCATTATGAGTCTAATCTGGTCTCCTTCGACATGGTCAGCCTCATTATGAGTCTAATCTGGTCTCCTTCAACATGGTCAGCCTCATTATGAGTCTAATCTGGTCTCCTTCGACATGGTCAGCCTCATTATGAGTCTAATCTGGTCTCCTTCGACATGGTCAGCCTCATTATGAGTCTAATCTGGTCTTCTTCGACATGGTCAGCCTCATTATGAGTCTAATCTGGTCTCCTTCGACATGGTCAGCCTCATTATGAGTCTAATCTGGTCTCCTTCAACATGGTCAGCCTCATTATGAGTCTAATCTGGTCTCCTTCAACATGGTCAGCCTCATTATGAGTCTAATCTGGTCTCCTTCAACATGGTCAGCCTCATTATGATTCTAATCTGGTCTCCTTCGACATGGTGAGCCTCATTATGAGTCTAATATGGTCTCCTTCAACATGGTGAGCCTCATTGGTGTCTGACACACTGATCAGTATCAATCAGCCTTTTGTTTTCTTTCAAGTTATTAACTAATGATTACACACAGTGTGAGTGCTTTACCTATTTCTAACAGTATCATTTCAAATGGAGAAAACATCTCAGCAAAATGTAAACAATGTGGGAGGATTAGAACATCCTGTTTCAGTATCGAAATGACAAACCACATGTACAAGTGCATTGGACACGCCTATGAAGCCAATACTAATCCCATCATGTCTGCATTGGACAAGCCTATGGGCCGGCAGGTGGCCTAGTGGTTAGAGCATTGGGCCAGAAGCCAAAAGATTGGTGGAACGAATCCCGAGCTGACAAGGTAAAAATCTGTCGTTCTGCCCTGAACAAGGCAGTTAACCCACTGTTTGTTCTCAACTGTCTTGCCTAGTTAAATAAAGCTTAACTTAATAAAGTAATTTTTAAATGTAGCAGAATTAAATACCCACAACATTCATTCTGTGGGTACTAGATCGACTCAGTTCAGACTGTCAGCCAGAGACAGCGATTGTGCAATATCAGACTAAATTAGAGTAACTACCAAATAAAACAGGCAAACTGGGAATTTTAGATGACCCAAAAGACACTGTACTTCATTCAAAAGAATCACCACTTTATTTCATATCATAAAGAACACCAGTGGAAATGGGCAGTGGGTTTAGACA
This sequence comes from Brachymystax lenok tsinlingensis, assembly GCA_030435695.1. NCBI lineage: Eukaryota > Metazoa > Chordata > Actinopteri > Salmoniformes > Salmonidae > Brachymystax > Brachymystax lenok. The sequence continues at coordinate 52,435,686 of CM059812.1, read as the reverse complement.
TCCATCTGACTCCAAAACAAGACATGATTGGATAGTTGAATAGTGTCTAATCCAAATAATCAGCACAATGTCAGGTGTTAGTTAGTGCAGGGCTGGAACAGAAACCTGCACACCCAGTAGCTAGATCTCTAGCAGCAAGGTTGGACATGCATTTTCTAGGTCTATGCATCGTTGCTTTAACAGAGTCGGTACAGCCACATGGTTTCTCCATTCATCGCGCAGACAGAAACAAACATCTATCTGGTAAGAAGAAGGGCGGGGTGTGTGCCTTATGATAAACGAGTCGTGGTGTGATCATAACAATATACAGGAACTCAAGTCCTTTTGTTCACCTGACATAGAATTCCTTACAATCAAATGCCGACTGCATTATCTACCAAGAGAATTCTCCTCGATTATAATCCCAGTCACATATATCCCCCCTCAAGCTGACACATCGACAGCACTGAAAGAAATTCATTGGACTCTATGTGAACTGGAAACCACATATCCTGAGGCTGCATTTATTGTGGCGGAGGATTTTAACAAGGCTAATCTGAAAACAAGGCTCCTAAATAAAAAATAAAAAATAAAACAGAGCAAAGTACAAAGATGTTTCTACTGATGAAGCTCATATCCACATCACGCTGAAATCAATAGAACAGGGGGCAAACGATTAGCGGGCTACATTGTGACATCATTACAATACTCCTACCATGTCAAAACATTGTGACATTATTTCACTGATATCATGAAACAACTCCTTCATGTATGTATTTTCTGATGTTTGATCAGCGATCTTTTATCAGAGTAGCTCTTGTCACATTGATCACAGCTATGAGGTTTCTCTCCTGTGTGTGTTCTCTGGTGTACAATAAGACGGCTAGATGTAACAAAACCCTTCCTACATTGATCACAGCTATGAGGTTTCTCTCCTGTGTGTGTTCTCTGGTGTACAATAAGACTGCTAGATTTTGTAAAACTCTTCCCACATTGATCACAGCTATAAGGTTTCTCTCCTGTGTGTGTTCTCTGGTGTGATACCAGGTTGCTTGACTGAGTAAAACTCTTCCCACATTGATTACAGCTATACGATTTCTCTCCTGTGTGTTTTTTCTGGTGTGATAAGAGGCTGCCTAAGTGAGTAAAACTCTTCCCACATTGAGTACAGCTATAAGGTTTCTTTCCTGTGTGTATTCTCTGGTGTACAATCCGATGGCTAGATGTAGTAGTAAAACTCTTCCCACATTGATCACAGCTATAAGGTTTCTCTCCTGTGTGTGTTCTCTGGTGTGATACCAGGGTGCTTGACTGAGTAAAACTCTTCCCACACATTGATTACAGCTATAAGATTTCTCTCCTGTGTGTTTTCTCTGGTGTGATAACAAGTGGCTTGACTGAGTAAAACTCATCCCACATTGAGCACAGCTATAAGGTTTCTCTCCTGTATGTGTTCTCTGATGTATAGTCAGATAGCTAGATATGGTAAAACTCTTCCCACATTGATCACAGCTATAAGGTTTCTCTCCAGTGTGAATTCTCATGTGTACTTTTAGTGATTTTAATCTTAAGTAACTCTTCCCACAATCAAAACAGTGGTGAGATTTCTCTCCAGTGTGAATTCTCAGGTGTACTTTTAGTGAATTTGATCTTGAGAAACGTTTCCCGCAGTCAGAGCAGCAGTATAGTTTCTCTCCTGTGTGTACTCTCTGGTGTATTTCAAGTTCTGAAGAAGATTTGCAACCTTTCCCACAGTCAGAGCAGCGGTGAGGTTTCTTCCCTGTGGGTCTCTGATGGAGTTTCTTGAGGTGTTCTGATGTGGAGAGACTCTGCTCTGCCTCATCAGCATCATGATGTTGTTGAGGCTCCCCAGGGGATCCACGATAGTCACATCTCTCTCCTGTGTGAACAACAAGTCAGACAGATGGTTTAAGGCCCACAACAGCAGAAATCCACTGTAAAAGGCGATGCCAACAGCGTAGCCATGATGTTGTACAGACATTTGACGTCTGTAATGAATGTTAAAATTATTATTAAGTCAGAAACTATAGTCATATTTTGTCTTGTTTTCACATTAGTAGTAACATTGATGATTGTAGGCTAGAAATAAGTTATTAAAGTTGTTGAAATCTCTGTTTGCTAAAATTGGCACACGAGGGCGATGCACATGCAATTTGGTTGCTGAAACTCCTCCATGCTGATGCGGAAACCGCTAGTTATACCAATACCATAGACCTACTGTAGGACCCATAACTTCACCTAACAACACCATAGATCTACTGTAGACTTCACCTAACAACAATATAGACCTACTGTACCCATAACTTCACCTAACAATAACATAGACCTACTGTAGAACCCATAACTTCACCTAACAACAACATAGACCTACTGTAGAACCCATAACTTCACCTAACAACAACATAGACCTACTGTAGGACCCATAACTTCACCTAACAATAACATAGACCTACTGTAGGACCCATAACTTCACCTAACAATAACATAGACCTACTGTAGGACCCATAACTTCAACTAACAATACCATAGATCTACTGTAGGACCCATAACTTCACCTAACAATAACATAGACCTACTGTAGAACCCATAACTTCACCTAACAACAACATAGACCTACTGTAGAACCCATAACTTCACCTAACAACAACATAGACCTACTGTAGGACCCATAATTTCACCTAACAACAACATAGACCTACTGTAGAACCCATAACTTCACCTAACAACAACATAGACCTACTGTAGAACCCATAACTTCACCTAACAATACCATAGACCTACTGTAGGACCCATAACTTCACCTAACAACAACATACACCTACTGTAGAACCCATAACTTCACCTAACAATACCATAGAGCTAGGACTATAAATCATTTAATTTTTCAGGTGAAACATGGAAACTAAAAAGTCTTTGACATTTCATAACCTTATCACCAGATAATTTTGTGAATAATCCCACTTGGCTACTCTTTAATGTGTTTTCATTCTAAATGTCCTGAATAAAGGAAAATAGCTCTGTGTGTTGTACAATAGCCTATCCATCAAGGAACAATTCTGTACACATTATGAGGTAAGTATCTCAATATCTCAAACAGACTAACAAGACCCTACTGTAAATCAAGCAGACAATAACACATTATAAACATCAATTTGTTGGGGATGTTGACTCCAACATGGAGCACAGCATAACTGCCTTTACCAGTAAAGAATGAAGAGGCACTTTGGTTGTTGTTGCATGTCGTGATGTTTGTCATTTTACTGTCATTCATAAATTATTTCCTCGATCAGCTGATGATAGTTGAACATGTGACTAACTAAATTGCTACAGTATTAAGAATGATGTGTAATTATTGAAGAACCGCATAAATGACAGTATCCATTTGGGTGTTGTCAATAAAGTTAAGAGTGACTCTTGGTTAGAACTATTGGATTTTGCAAACCCTGAAATGATTTTCCCAGCGTAACATAAGGTGCCACTAAATGTTACGTAGTTCGAGTGCATTTCAGAATACAAAAAAAACTGTCCGACAGCAAGATCCAGGTTTTAAGTTGAAGTTCATCATATGACAAGCATGACGTTATCTCTATAACTACTGTTCCCTGAAGGAGGGAAACTAGGTACAACATACTATTAAATCCACGCCTCGCTGGAAGCCCCACCTTCCACAGGGGATGAGGGTGAGGCTCGAATTTATTCATTAAATGTAATACCTTCTTCACCGACCCAGGAAATGGCGGGGACAAACAGGTGTTGTAACTCGTTTCCCTCCTTCAGGGAAGAGTAATTATAATCAAAGTTACACTCCCTTTCAGTTGATCAACTTTGGTACAACATACTGTGGGAAAATCATTCCCCATGCCGACCCAAACGGATACTAAATGAAACGGCCCCTGGCAGACCACCCAGACCTGACCCCGCAAGATGCGTCAGTTTTGGCAATTTATTGTCTTTTGTTTGAAACACACCTGTCAATGTTGAGTAAGGACACACACCTGATTACGCATATAGAAGTAGGATTAGTCTACCTGGCCTGCGCGCAAATGTAGGCCTATAAATGTGCCCATTTGATGATGTCTGATAGTATTTCTGATTGTCTTAACGCACCACCACTAATGAGTAAAAAATGTCTTCACCTCAAACAGCAAGTAAACAAAGTGTAATCAAAATCAATTGTGACTGGTTACTTATTTTGATGTGATATGAAAGTATTGTGTGAAATGATTTTGATGTGATATGAAAGTATTGTGTGAAATTATTTTGATGTGATATGAAAGTATTGTGTGAAATTATTTTGATGTGATATGAATATGAATATCAATTTATGTTTCTAGAAACGTATCGCAATTGAGAATCGATTCACATTTAGATGGAATGTTTGGCTATTTTAGCTGCCAGAGCCAGTCTACCTCTGAAAATAACATACAGTCCTTGGACCTTGAGGAGTAACGGTAAACCGTCTTAAGTACCCGCCCCTTTTCTTCAATTTTTCGCCTACAATTACATTCCCAAATCTAACTGCCTGTAGCTCAGGCCCTGAAGCAAATATATGCATATTCTTGGTACCATTTGAAAGGAAACACTTTGAAGTTTGTGGAAATGTGAATGGAATGTAGGAGAATATAACACATTAGATCTGGTAAAAGATAACACAAAGAAAAAACAACCGTTCTTTAGTATTTGTACCATCATCTTTGAAATGCAAGAGAAAGGCAAGAATGCATTATTCCAGCCCAGGTGCAATTTAGATTTCGTCCACTAGATGGCAGCAGTGTAAGTGCAAAGTTTTGACGGATCCAATCAGCCATTGCGTTTCTGTTCAGAATTGTCTATCAAGACTGCCCAAATGTGCCTAATTTGTTTATAAAAAACTTTTCACTTTCAAAACTGTGCACTCTCCTCAAACAATAGCATGGTATTCTTTCACTGTAATAGTTACTGTAAATTGGACAGTGCAGTTAGATTAACAAGAATTTAAGCTTTCTACCACTATCAGATATGTCTATGTCCTGGAGAACGTTCTTGTTACTTACAACCTCATGCTAATTGCATTAGCATACGTTAGCTCAACCTTCCTGTGGACGGGACACGGATCCTGAAGAAGTTGTTTAAAGTAGCAAAAAACTGAAGAAACAATAACAAAGCGTACTCCCCGCCCGTTTCGGTAAAAAGCTGAGGGATATGGCTGGAGAAATGGAACCATCCATGATATCAACATTATAGTTTTAACCATGTTTTGAGGATATACAGTGTTTGTTTATATTTACTGACAAACATTGGAGTAAAAAAAGCTTATATTCTGGGTTCTGATGGGGTACGACCGTTGAACTAAGCTCATGAGGCATTTATAAGTGAATTCTTCAAGAAACAATGGGTACATATCATTAATGTATAAGTCCCAAAATGGATGTAACAACTGCCGATTGCCCCTTTAAGACTACATATTGGGCTAATCTATTAGGAGATATTGAGGACTACAGTATTTCAGGCATTGTCATTGGATGCATTTGATCAATATTTGTTGATGGTCCACTCTTGATGTTCTACACGTTACAGTGTAGCTTCAGCCATTCCAACAGAACAGCATTAAAGTGGAGAACCCCTTTACTGCATATTGGTTCAACGACTGCAGAGACGGTACTTACTGGTGTTAAACAGACCTCCAACCTCCTCTTCTTCCTTGGCCTCCTCTTTAATGTGACAGTCATCTCCCCCTCCTCCTCTTTCACTCCAAAAACTGCATCCTCCTCTTTCTCTTCCTCCTCTTCTTTTACTGTAACATCCTCCTCCTCTTTCACTCTGAACGAGTCTTCCTCTTCTTTCACTGAAACGTCTTTCTCTTCTTCTTTCACTGTAACAGCCTCACCCTCTACTTGTTTTTGTATTGTAACATCCTCCTCTTCCTCCTCCTCTTTGACCAGATCTTCTTTCTCCGTCCAGCAGACCTCCTCTTCTTTAGCAGGAGGAGAGTAGCTTAGTGACCTCATGGTCGGAGATGGTAGCTAGTTAGCATTAGCGACTAGCCTAGATCTAAGATAACTTAGCAAACCAGCTAGCTGACAAACGTAAATATATAAGTAAATGGGCCAACAAGTACATACAACAGAAGTGTGTTTTAATACACAGCGACTAATATACACCAAACCAGTGTAAAGAGTGTGAATGTTGTAGCTATGTTTGCTAAAAAGCTACCGAGATGTCTGACTAGCTGTTGTTGCTGAAGGAGCGTTCCGTCCACTAGATGAGACGTCACACTGGCAGCATCGCCTGAACCTAAAAGACGCACATCGCCATCTGCTGACTGGACTGGGCAACGCAGTTGAGGAACCAAAAGTTTATTTTTCATTTATTTCATTAACGTTTAATATTACATTAAGTCATTCAAAGAGAAGCATGTGTTGATTGATTCGTTTTTAATGAGTGAGAATTTAAAACAAACTTTACACCCACTACATATTTGCATTGAACCATTCTTCTGAACCATTCATTTTGACCCCAGAGGCATATCTTTTATCAAAGCCAAAATGTGGTTTATTCAATTCTTCCAATTTGTCATGACTTTGTCAATCAACTGTTTTTTAATAAATCTAAATCATGGTTTAGTGTTTCTGTATCAAAATTGACTTTTAACAAATTCAAATCCTTTGGAGTCATTTTGACCCCCAGCCAAACGCACCTTCGATAAATAGGATGTTTATATCAAATCAAAATCACATTTTATTGTTTTCATACACATGTTTAGCAGATGTTATTGCGGGTGTAGCGAAATGCTTGTGGTTCTAGCTCCGACAGTGCAGTAATATCTAACAAATAATATCTATCAATTTCACAACATATACCCAATACACACAAATCTAAGTATTTGAATCTAGGTTTCTCTGTAGACATGATCCATCCCACCAGAGGGTGGAGGGGCACCTGTATCAGTGGTTTTTACCAGATAGACACCTGCAGACACACAGTATAATGCCTCCCATGTACTCTCCTAAGATTGGACTTTTCTATACCACGTATCACATGACCGTGTACAAAACTGCCACTGATAGAAAACTCTGCCAGCAATATACAGTGCATTCGTAAAGTATTCAGACACCTTCACCTTTTCCACATTTTGTTACATAAAAATTGAATAATTCCCCCCCCCTCATCAATCTACATACAATAGCCCACAATGACATCACAATACCCCACAATGACATCACAATACCCCACAATGACATCACAATACCCCATAATGACAAACCCAAAACAGTTTTTTTGAGATTTTTGCAAATGTATTTACTTAGGTATTCAGACCCTTTGCTATGAGACTGAGGGCAATCGGGGGAAAAGGGTCTTGGTCAGGAGGTGACCACGAACCCGATGGTCACCCTGACAGAGCTCCTCTGTGGAGATGGGAGAACCTTCCATGAGGACCATCATCTCTGCAGCACTCCACCAATCAGGCTTTCATGGTAGAGAGGCCAGACGGAAGCCACTCCTCAGTAAAAGGCACATGACAGCCCGCTTGTAGTTTGCCAAAAGGCACCTAGTGACTCTCAGACCATGAGAAACAAGATTCTCTGGTCTGATTAAACCAAGATTGAACTCCGGCCTGAATGCAAAGTGTCACGTCTGGAGGAAAATTGGCACCATCCCTACGGTGAAGCATGGTGGTGGCAGCATCATGCTGTGGGGATGTTTTTCAGCAGCAGTGCAAATTGTCCACTGATATTGGTGGAATTTCTCACCCATTTTGTCTGTATGAAAGTTAATTTCCCCTCAGGCACACACACATTTGTTCTATGCTATTATGAAGGTCATTTGTGTATAATGTACTTTTCCCCACTTATTCACCCCACCTCTTTACATTGCTTATGCATATTCGGTGGCCTGACTGCGTCAAAGGCCCATCCTGGTAGATCTGAACCTAATGCAGTTTGGAGTGATTGGATGACAGAAGTCACATTTAGGTGCCAGGTGTAACTGAGGCTGTAGATGATCCATATTATAGAATATGGCTAAATGTGTTTCTGTATTGCAGGGGCATTTATCATTTTCAACAAATGTTAGTTGAAAAGTGATACTAAATTTACATATCATGCACTATTTTGACACAGTGGAAGATATACAGAATGTATACTGTTTATAATATTAAGATATGTTGATTGGTCAGTCATTGGGTTCATTTGTTTACAATATGTTCAAATCAAGCTTTATTTATACAGCACATTCAGACATGGATGCAACACAATGGCTTCACAGGAAAAAACAATGAAAAACATTTAGTACACAACACACACAAGAGGATAAAAAAACAGAAGATTTACAACTGAAAGACCAATTCCTTAATGCTCATTAGATGCAACATCCAACCCAAAATATAAGCTTGTTGCTACATTCCCCAGCAGGAAAACCAGAAACGTTGCTCAAACAGAAGAGGGAACAAACAAAGAGTCACTGACAACAACCACAACTAAACAGGTGGGGTTTTAGGAGGGGTTCTGAAAGACAATATGGGAGTGTCCACTGAAAGTTGATTAGTAACAACAACTGGGACCTAAAAAACACCGACCATGAGACCCACTAAATCTGCCCAAGAAGAGGCAAACAAAAGACAAACCCACACCAAACTTAAAGACAGGAAGTGGCGCAACTAAAGGTGTTGAATCTCCACATCAATCAAGACAACTGGAACACTGAGCCAGACACTCTTAAATAGAACCTGGACCACTGGGCCAGACACTCTTAAATAGAACCTGGACCAGCTCAGGTGAAACACCTTCCCACTAACAAGATGGACAAGCCAGCACAGGTGTAACACATACTGACTAACAAGGTGACACCAATCTGTGCACCGAAGACACACTTCAGTTGAATGCATTATTATTTTTTTTTCTCATGTTTCTTTCTATAGAATCCTAAAACTCACTAGCTTCTAGAATTCGTCTTCTTAAAACTCACTAGCTTCTAGAACTCTCGTCCCCTTGGAACGAGCCCAAACAAAACTCAAAAACATGCATTAAACTCATCTCCAATATGGAAAACGTGCAGTCAAAATAAATTGTGATCCATGGCAACGCACTGGCTAAATGCAAAACACTAATATTTTTGACTGCCCACCCTTGAGACGATCAGCAACCAAGTTGTCTTTACCACGGACATGTCTGTTTTCAAGAGGAAACTAAAGCAATATCTGTAGTAACCTACACGGAATCTGGGAATAATGTGTACATCACTGGTTAGAGGACAACTTGTAGAAAACAGCTAGCTACATTTTGAAGTGTTACATTGTGATTCCAGTGGATCACCAACGTGGTAAACAGCTAGCTACATTTTGAAGTGTTTCATTGTGATTCCAGTGGGTCAACAACGTGGTAAACAGCTAGCTACATTTTGAAGTGTTTCATTGTGATTCCAGTGGGTCAACAACGTGGTAAACAGCTAGCTACATTTTGAAGTGTTACATTGTGATTCCAGTGGGTCACCAACGTGGTAAACAGCTAGCTACATTTTGAAGTGTTACATTGTGATTCCAGTGGGTCACCAACGTGGTAAACAGCTAGCTACATTTTGAAGTGTTGCATTTTTATTCAAGTGGGTCACCAACGTGGTAAGTGTAACACAACTCTTTTTTTTGTTAGTCACTTTTTGTTAAATTCAACTCAGAGCCTGGATCTTTCCCCGAAGGCTAAAATCAATTGGTAATTGGTCTCTCTCTCACTTTCAAAGGGGGCAAACGTTTAGGGTTCTACATTGTGACATCATTAAAATACTCCTACTACAATGTTAAAACATTCTACATTGTGACATTACTTCATTGATATCATGAAACAACTCCTTCATGTATTTTCTGATGTTTGATCAGAGTATTTCTTCCCACATTGAACACAGCAAGGATTCTCTCCTGTGTGTGTTCTCTGGTGTATAGTTAGATAGCTAGATCTACTAAAACTCTTCCCACATTGATCACAGCTATAAGATTTTTCTCCTGTGTGTGTTCTCTGGTGTACCATCAGGCTTTCTGTCCGAGTAAAACTCTTCCCACATTGACTACAGCTATAAGATTCCTCTGTGTGTGTTCTCTGGGTGTACTATCAGACTGTCTGGCCAAGTAAAACTCTTCCCACATTGATTACAGCTATATGGCTTCTCACCTGTGTGTGTTCTCTGGTGTATAGCTACATAGCTAGACGTAGAAAAACTCTTCCCACATTGATTACAGCTATATGGCTTCTCACCTGTGTGTGTTCTCTGGTGTATAGATACATAGCTAGACGTAGAAAACTCTTCCCACATTGATTACAGCTATAAGGTTTCTCTCCTGTGTGTATTCTCTGGTGTGATTTCAGGGTTTGTTGCCGAATAAAACTCTTCCCACAGTAATCACAGCCAAAAGGTTTCTCTCCTGTGTGTGTTCTCTGGTGTATAGTTAGATAGCGAGATGTAGTAAAACTCTTCCCACATTGATTGCAGCTAGAAGGTTTCTCTCCTGTGTGTGTTCTCTTGTGTATTTTAAGTTTTACTGAAGAGTTGAATATTTTCCCACAGTCAGAGCAGAAATGAGATTTCTTCCTGTGGGTCTCTGCTGGTGTTTCTTGAAGTGTTCTGATCTGGAGAGACTCTTCTCTGCCTCGTCAGCATCATGATGTTGTTGAGGCTCCCAGAGGATACACTATAGTCACGTCTCTCTCCTGTGTGAACAACAAAGTCAGACAGATGGTTAAAGGCCCACAACAGCAGAAATCCATTGTTGATTTGAGGTAAAAGGTGATGCCCAGAGCATAGTCATGAAGTTGTACAACAATTGATGTCTGTTAAATTTGACAATTAAGACAGTCAAGTTAGCAACAAGTCATATTTTGTCTTGTTTTCACATTAGTAGTAACTAGAAATAAGTTATTCAAGTTGTTGAAATCCTAAGCAGTGGGCCAGACAACTATTGGTCTCCAATACAGGCCCCTTTCTGTGTTTTTCACAATATATTCTGAATGTTACAGCTCACTATCAGCGTAAGATCAGGAGTGCTACTCTAGGAAACTCACGTTAAGCTCTGTGTTGCTATATACTAATTCACCACAGTGGGGGAAAACTCAGGGGAGTTCTCATAGGCTGACAGCAAAAATAGCCCCCATTTACAGGTTGTTTATGAGTGCATTTCACATTACTTTTGGATTATAATTGTAAGGCTCATTTGAATCTCCTGCTTAATATAATGTTTGTGTTATTGTCTAAAATCAACTGATTTATAGTTAAAACACTTCAACTAGAAGAAAATGCTCTTTGGGTAGCTTTGCCATCAGCCTGACAATAACAAATTGGCCCATAACGTCACCTAACAATAACATAGACCTACTGTAGGACCCATAACTTCACCTAACATAGACCTACTGTAGGACCCATAACTTAACCTAACAACAACATAGACCTACTGTAGGACCCATAACTTCACCTAACAACAACATAGACCTACTGTAGGACCCATAACTTTACCTAACAACAACATAGACCTACTGTAGGACCCATAACTTTACCTAACAACAACATAGACCTACTGTAGGACCCATAACTTCACCTAACAACAACATAGACCTACTGTAGGACCCATAACTTCACCTAACAACATAGACCTACTGTAAGACCCATAACTTCACCTAACAACAACATAGACCTACTGTAGAACCCATAACTTCACCTAACAATAACATAGACCTACTGTAGGACCCATAACTTCACCTAACATAGACCTACTGTAGGACCCATAACTTAACCTAACAACAACATAGACCTACTGTAGGACCCATAACTTCACCTAACAACAACATAGACCTACTGTAGGACCCATAACTTCACCTAACAACATAGACCTACTGTAGGACCCATAACTTCACCTAACAACAACATAGACCTACTGTAGGACCCATAACTTCACCTAACAATAACATAGACCTACTGTAGGACCCATAAATTCACCTAACAATAACGTAGACCTACTGCATGACCCATAACTACACCTAATAACATAATAGACATACTGTAGGATCCATAAGGATGCATTAAGATGCGTTGAAACCGGGCCCAGATATCTAGTTTCCTCTTCTTCAACGTGACAGTCATCTCCCCCTCCTCCTCTTTCACTCCACATGTAAATGTGATATTTCAGTTTTTTATTTTCACTGCTGTGGTGATCAACATCCTCCTTCACATCTGACTCCAGTGATCAATCCAGAGCACTCTTCCTTTTTGGGGAATCCTGATGGACAACGTCATCGAATAGGCTGTCATCACGACCACAAGTTAATTGTCATTCAGGTTATCAATGGGAAGAGCATTAGCAATATGTCCTGTCTGGTAACTTGTCTCGTTCAATGGATTTACATTGGCAGGTGGACAGGGAGAAACCTTATTTTTTACTCAGTCGATTCTAAACTGCAGAAAAACTATTGGAAGTCTTTATCAATGTCTGTGGCTTGTGATGTTGGGACAAATGATAGTCCCTTATTATACAAGAGACAAAATTCACAAATTCTACAGCACAACCACAGTCATGTTTTAAGTGTAAAACTAACAATGGCTCAATAATCCATGGCTTCTGGGAATGTTATGATGTCATAAAGTTATGGGCGGAGTTAGACAGTTGGCTGAACCAGCCCAATACCAAACCAGCTGTAGGGCGGTTGTTCGATGAAATGAAGCTTCAGACGTCATTGATCACGTGCTGTTGATAAAGTGATACAGGCGTCGGCACAATGCTTTGAAGTATACCGCTTAGCGATTGACGCATGCCTCGTAGCTGTCGGTATCAAATGTAACATCCCTACTGAAAAGTTTTTAAAAAAAGGAGCAAGCAGGTATGATTTTCTCTTTTGTTATGAGCCCACGGCAAGAAGGCACCAGAGCCTACCGTGCTAATGGGTTCCCTCTAGATAACAGAACCACACAGTGCATGAAAAGCATGAGGTGTGGCTAACGTTTGCAAGCTTGAGCTAGATACCGAGCTAGCATACAAACTCTGTATCACAGAGTAGATCCTCCATATGACGTTGAGAAATACTGCATTATGGGTAGTTTAAAAGATATCCCGAATATCCAAAGTTAAAAACAAATTTAAGGTGGTACTTACTGGTGTTAATCAGATTTCCAACCTCCACCTCTTCATCTTTCGATGTGACAGTAATCTCCCCCTCCTCCTCTTTCACTCCAAAAACTAAATCCTCTTTCTCTTCCTCCTCTTCTTTCACAGTAACATCCTCCTCCTCTTTCACTCTGAACGCGTCTTCCTCTTCTTTCACTGTAACAGCCACAACCTCAACTTCTGTTTTAACTGTGACATCCTCCCTCTTCATTCTCCTCTTTCACAACAATGTTCAGCCCCAGAGCTTCTTTCTCCGTCCAGCAGACCTCCTCTTCTTTAGCAGGAGGAGAGAAGTTTAGAGACGTCATGGTCGGGGATGTCAGCCAGCTAGCTATCATTAGTGCTAACTTAACCAGCCAGCTACTGTAGCTGACTGATACAAATTAACGTAATATTACATTAAATAGGTTAACAAGTAGATACGACAGAAGTGTGTCTAAAACACAGTAGCTAATATAGACCGAAAGCGTCTAAAGATCTTGAATTCTCGGCTATGTTGGCTAACAAGCTACCGAGGTGGTTGACTCGCTGTTGTTGAAGAACCGTCCACTATATTATACGTCCCGCTAGCGGCATCGCCTGAAAGACGCACATCGCCGTCTGCTGACTGGAGAGGAAATGTTTTATTTTCAGACAATTTAAAAAAAAAAATAGATTTAATTAAATAATACCATTATATTGAGACATACAAAGACAGGAATATCAAATATTTTAAATGGTGTAACAATACATAATGTTTATGGATATAATGAACAGACTAGGTCTATACTGCTCCTACATGGTGTAACAATACATCATGTAGACGTATATAATGAACAGACTAGGTGTATACTGCTCCTACATGGTGTAACAATACATCATGTAGATGTATATAATTAACAGATTAGGTCTGTACTGCTACAATACCATAGGTGGAGTAATAACAATACCATGCTGATTTAACAAAGCCTTTGCAAACAGTGTGCTGGCCTTCTTGTTCTTTAACAAAGCTTTTGTAAACAGTGTGTGGGCCTTCTTGTTGCTTAACAAAGCTTTTGTAAACAGTGTGCGGGTCTTCTTGTTCTTTAACAAAGCTTTTGTAAACAGTGTGTGGGTCTTCTTGTTGCTTAACAAAGCTTTTGTAAACAGTGTGCGGGTCTTCTTGTTCTTTAACAAAGCTTTTGTGAACAGTGTGCTGGCCTTCTTGTTCTTTAACAAAGCTTTTGTAAACAGTGTGTGGGCCTTCTTGTTCTTTAACAAAGCTTTTGTAAACAGTGTGCTGGCCTTCTTGTTCTTTAACAAAGCTTTTGTAAACAGTGTGTTGGCCTTATTGTTCTTTAACAAAGCTTTTGTTAACAGTGTGCTGTCCTTGTTCTTTAACAAAGCTATTGTAAACAGTGTGTGGGGTTTCTTGTTCTTTAACAAAGCTTTTGTAAACAGTGTGTAGGCCTTCTTGTTGCTTAACAAAGCTTTTGTAAACAGTGTGCGGGTCTTCTTGTTCTTTAACAAAGCTTTTGTGAACAGTGTGCTGGCCTTCTTGTTCTTTAACAAAGCTTTTGTAAACAGTGTGTGGGCCTTCTTGTTCTTTAACAAAGCTTTGTAAACAGTGTGCTGGCCTTCTTGTTCTTTAACAAAGCTTTTGTAAACAGTGTGTTGGCCTTATTGTTCTTTAATAAAGCTTTGTTAACAGTGTGCTGGCCTTGTTCTTTAACAAAGCTATTGTAAACAGTGTGCTGGCCTGCAGCAATTCAACCACGAAGGTCCGATTCACGCAGTCTCTGGAACAGTTGATGTTGAGATGTGTCTGTTACTTGAACTCTGTGAAGAATTTATTTGGTCTGCAATCTGAGGTGCCGTTAACATTCACGCTCTTTACACTGGTTTGGTGTATATTAGTCGCTGTGTGTTAAACACACTTATGTTGTATGTACTTGTTGGCCCATTTAATTATATATTTACGTTGTTTGTCAGCTAGCTGGTTTGCTAAGTTATCTTAGAACTAGTCTAGTCGCTAATGCTAACTAGCTACCATCTCCGACCATGAGGTCACTAAGCTACTCTCCTCCTGCTAAAGCAGAGGAGGTCTGCTGGACGGAGAAAGAAGATCTGGTCAAAGAGGAGGAGGAAGAGGAGGATGTTACAATACAAAAACAATATTAGGTTGACAGAAATTATACCATAAAATGGAAACTAATAGTGTGACTCATGCAACAGTATCAAATTGTATTTGTCACATGCAGCTATAGATCTTACAGGGAAATGCTTACTTACACGCCCCTTAACCAACAATGCTTCAGAAGTTACGAAACAATAAGTGTTATGTTGAAAATAGAAAATAAATGTAACAAATAATTAAACAGCAGCAGGGAAATAACAATAGTGAGGCTATATAAAGGGAAAGGGGGATACCTAGTCAGTTGTACAACTGAATGCATTCAACTGAAATGTGTCTTCTGCATTTAACCCAACCCCTCTACCAGTCAGTATGCACTAATGCAGCCTTTCTTAAAGTATGGGTCACCTGTTAATGGTGGATCGCGACGTGTCAGTGTAAATGTATAATCATTTCATGAATTACTGGAATTGATTTGGCCAAGTGCATCTGCGCTCTCTGTTCAGTGCGCTTTCTGCTTCATTAAGCAGCGGTCTCTGCTCAGTTTGGCAGCAGCGCGAGTGTGAGAGGGAGATGTCTGTGTGCTTCGGGCTTTAGCGGATCTTTTTCTGCACTTTTCTTGAAGATCCTCCGGACACACGACGCAGCGCTGTCGTTCAGGCAGCAGATGATGCGCTGTCAGACACTGACTTGTCATTCCCACTCGCCGTCACTCACCGTTGGCATCAAATGAACTCATGCTAGACACAGGTTCTGACTGAGCTCAATTGTTATGAAACGCATATACAGCGATGAGTTTCTCTCTCTTTCATACAAACATATAACGAGGAGCGCCCACAATGTGTTTTGTGCTTAGTAATGAGTCTCTCATAACGAACAAATGAATAAAACGACACGTCCTGACCAAACATCCACAGCATGACGGTAAACCCAGGGAGTTGTTTCAGAACAGGGCAGAATGCTTCAGGAAACAGTGCTTCGACAGTGGAAAAGTCAGCCAACTAGCAAGGCATTGTTGTCATTTTATAACAGGTGATGATAAGCAGAAATACGGGAGTACTAACTAACTCTCATAGTAGTAGATGTGAGTTTCTGTTTCAAACAATCCCCTGGCCTTGTACACAGCTAATAGCTAACATTCACCAAAACTAGCTAGCTACTGAAAGTGCAACCCTAGTAACAGTACAGATGAAGATGAAACATGATCAGGCCTACTGTACATCTTACTGTATAAATGATTGTTTAAAACTAGTCTAGGTTAGAACTGTTGCTGTTAAAATACAATAATAATTGTTATTCTTAACTGGAATAAACTGATTGAAGCAAGATGCTTTTTGAGGCAAACCCACTCAGACAGTTCTGGGTTGTTCATCTACAGTAGGAAGCGGTCTCCTGCCTGACTGAGAAAGCAGTAGATGTTCTGGTCCAGTTTGGCACCACATACCTATGCGAGTCAGGGTTCTCAACTCTGACATACTTAAAAAACAAGTACAGAAACAGTTCCAAGGCTGAGCATGACCTCAGTGTTGCACTGTTAAAAATCAAAGTGTATTTGTCACGTGCGCCGAATACAACAGGTGAAATGCTTACTTACAGGCTCTAACCAACAGTGCAAAAAAAGGTATTAGGTGAACAATAGGTAAGAAAAGAAATAAAACAACAGTAAAAAGACAGTAGCGAGGCTATATACAGTAGCTAAGCTACATACAGACACCAGTTAGTCAGGCTGATTGAGGTAGTATGTACATGTAGATATGGTTAAAGTGACTATGCATATATGATGAACAGAGAGTAGCAGTAGCGTAGAAAAGGGGTTGGCGGGGTGGTGGGTGGTGGGACACAATGCAGATAGATAGCCCGGTTAGCCAATGTGCGGGAGCACTGGTTGGTCGGCCCAATTGAGGTAGTATGTACATGAATGTATAGTTAAAGTGACTATGCATATATGATAAACAGAGAGTAGCAGCAGCGTAAAATAGGGGTTGGGGGGGACACAATGCAAATAGTCTGGGTAGCCATTTGATTACCTGTTCAGGAGTCTTATGGCTTGGGGTAAAACTGTTGGGAAGCCTTTGTCCTAGACTTGGCACTCCGGTACCGCTTGCCATGCGGTAGTAGAGAGAACAGTCTATGACTGGGGTGGCTGGGGTCTTTGACAATTTTTAGGATGTAAGAGCAGACCCGGTCAATAAGGAAGTCGTGAATGATACTAGCCTCTAATTGGTGCAATCTCAGGTGAGGCGGGCACTCGGGTTTCCTTTCTGAACTGGCTCCTCTTAATAAATAGCCTACTGTTCTCTGGTACCTATCTGTTTTTATCTTTTTCTATGGGATTTTGCCAATTCCAGATGTTTTATAATAGATAAAGTATAGGCTTGTCTTAGTGACACAGAAATGACTAATATTGATAAGAGCTTTTAAATAATTGTAGCTCTGGAGTTGCTCCTGATGTGTTTAAATACGTCTTACTTTGTATTGGTGTCAGATATTATTGGGCATTTTACATTTTATATTATGTAATACCATATTGTTCAGTGTCATAATATTGCTTGTTTTATTATCAAATTATGAATTATTACCTGTTTTAGATGCATTACTTTTTGCAGTTTTCTTTACTTTGAATACTGTACAAGTATCATGTTGTCAATAAGATCTAAGTTAGACAATAAATAGACAACAAATAAATAAATTATGTTTCTTGTATTTCTGCCTATTGTACACATGATGGAGCCATTGAGCAACATAATCCATGAGGTGCTATCCTACAGGCCAGCCAGGGATACTCCATTACTGTCAGGAGATAAACTGTAATAGATCAACAATCAGCACTGTTCATCAACAACACACACACACACACACACACACACACACACACACACACACACACACACACACACACACACACACACACACACACACACACACACACACACACGTAAACCCACACCAAGTCTGGAACTTGCCAGTCTTTCCCAGTAGTTCAGACGTTGTATGGGTGTGTGTGTGGGCGTGCCTGCATCCGTGTGTGTGTGTGTGTGTTTTTGCTTGTGAGTGTGTGTGTTTATAAGTGTGTGTGCGTGTGTGTGTGTGTGGGTGTGATACTCCCTAGACTACTGCAGAAGTACTCTAATAGAAGTGGTCCAACAGATTTACTAGGTGGTAAAGATCTGGATGGTCTATTTCTACTTTGATCTAATTTCTTGTATTTCTTTGGTTCTATGGGAATGGTTCATACTGCTACTGGTATCTGGAGCTCTACCCCTCTGTCCTATCAGACGCTCAGAATTCCATCCAGCTCATCCCTGATTGGCCAAAAGGATACTTCCTCAAGGGGAGTGCACTGATGAGGTTGAAGGTCAGTGTCCATCTGACAGCACAGTAGAGATCACAATGGTGAGTTAGACGTCTCTGCATGATACACAGAGTCAAGAGCCTTCAGTGTAGAGCTTGAGTCTTGCACATAAATAGTATCACCATCGTTCAACACAGAGAGAAAAGTACAACGATTCAACTCCTTTCTGGCAGCAAAGGAAAAACAAGCTTTGTTATTGGTTCCATTGTACTTGTGGAACTATGCTATTGGTCCCATTGTTTGTCCTGCTGTTCAGGGGGTGGAGCTAGAGAGCACCAGTCTGGTGATCAGGTACCCAGACCGCTGGATGCAGAAAACCCCTCCCTCCCCTCAGAGGACCAACCCTATAGACCTCAACACCTCCTCAGCCTCCCAATACGCCTCCACAGGGTAAGGACATCCGACTGTCATTATGAGTTATTCTAAAGTGTTACCAATCAACTCATATAAACTTTTGAAATGTACAAAATGATGGAAGGAGGAAGCAGGAGCACAGGTGCAGGTGTTTGTGTTTTCATACTGTTTGTCTCTCTCTCTCCCAGGACCAGGAGGATGGCTCCCATCAATGGTGACGAGTGTTTCTTCTGGAGGACCACCGGCTGTTTCTATGGTGACAAGTGTCACTTCAAACACAAGCCTGACCAGAGAGGAAGAGACAGGAAACCATGTCAACCCTGACCACCCTGACAACCCTGAACACCACCCACCATCCGGATATGACAGAGGGAGGAAGAAGAGAAGGAAGAACAGAATAATGAATATGAAGATTGAGGAAGAGGAGGAGGGACCGTGTAGCTACCTTAAAAGGGAACAGGAAGCTTGGATAGAATGGGGGGTGTTGGGGAGTGTCACCCCTTTTGTAGTCCTCTGACACACAGCACAGACAGAACACTGGACACACAGTATGAGTAAGTGTCAATCAAAGTGAAGAGGAGTGCTCCTCTGGTGTCATCATTAGAATCTTGAGGGGGTTGTTGCCCAGGCAACTGCCTCTACGACAACCATGTTGTAAACACTAAAGGGTGTCAGTGCAGGGTCTTTGATGCAGCTGATGAGGAGTGTACATTGAATGAGTTAGTAGAATAGAATGAATGACCGACCAAATGTAAATGGAACTTTTACCTGTTCCATGTAGAACTCAGAGGGACAAGGCAACACATTCTACGATACTATAAACATTCCAAATAGAATAGTCAACATATTGTTAACATGGTTCTGTATTGATTAAAAAGTGGAAATGGGGGACATTTAGTCCATTATAGAAATGTAGGGCCCACTCTAATACAGTAACCTCCCTTCTCTGACATGCTGTTCTGGTCCTCATGCATGTTAATGTCTAAAAGAGGAAGGAAGGACAGTTCTGCATCAGCTACTTGTGTTCTAACTACTTTAAATATGTGTCAACCACAGAACTGACACTTACTAGCAGTTCCCACTCACTACCAGTCAGTTGACTCACTGTACAAGACCTCTCCCATTCACTTCACTCTGTAAGTACTCTTGACTATATCTTGAAATATAGTTTCTGGTTATTTGTTTTTAGTCATTAGTCATATACTTGAAGGTAATGGATCATTTTACTTCTTGTTATGTTTTGAGCTGTGTTTTGGTTGTTACATCAGGGCCAGTATTCATAAAGTGTCTCAGTGTAGGAGTGTTGATCTACATAGGGATGAGATGATTAACCAGGGTAAAAAAAGACATGCAAACAATCTTTGTAACACTGCAGTGTGTGTGTCACTTGCTGTTTAGCCTCACAGCTTGGGGATAGGAGCTATCATTGAACCTGGTGGTCAGTCTTCAGGCTGCTGTACAGCCTGACGGACCGTAGAGGATGGAACATTTATCCTCCTATATTTGGGGTTCTGAGAATAAAACAGCTTCACAACAATAAATGTAGAAATATGTGTTTACAGAACTACACATCTGTTCAATAAGTGATTGTTGTTGTTGTTGATGATGATGGTAATGATGACTTTATTGTATCCATTAGGAAATTATTATTGCATCATACATCATGTCATCTTAAATTGACAGACGTAGACAGACATGCAACACATCACACACATTACATACATAGTGCAATAGACTTACAGACAGTATTCACATAGACAACCATATAGCACAATACAACACAACACAATATGAGCCTGGTTCATTTTCAGTAATGAGGCCCTGTACCCCATTTACAGTTTCTACTTCAATGTATCAGGTGGAGTTATTCACCAGCTATAGTGGGTGGTTGTTTATGTTTCTAAGACTGCAGGGTGGGAGATGCAACAATGGCCTTGAGAACAGCAGGAAGTGTGTTGGTGGTATTTCTCTGGTCTGTGACAGGTATGGTCTCATTCATTACTTGATATGTTTGTCAATTTACAGGCATTTGTAAAATGTTAAAAGTACATTTGCATTTTAATATTCTGGTGTGTTCTGGTGTGTTCTGTCAACTTCACTTCAATAGTTATCTTTCAAACCTCAATGAGTGATGCTTATATGTGTTTTCCATTCGCACTCAACTCAGCAACTATGGCAACAAGGTGTGGACAAAGCCTACTGTTAGTGTGAGCCAATAGACCTTGACTTAATTTAATACCCTTGTGTTCTGTGACTGTTCAGTGGTACTGGGGCAGAATGGCTGGAGTGTGACTTACACCACTCAGAGGATCTGTGCCTTGAAGGGGTCAACAGTGGAGCTGACCTGCTCTTACACATATCCCAGAGGTCATAAAGTCACATCAACCTTCTGGTTAACTAAAATGGAGACTGGTGTAGAACCTGAAGATATAGTTCAGGACCCAGATTATGCAGGTCGTCTGGAGTATCATGGGGATAAGAAGAAAGGTCACACACTGAAAATCACAGACCTGAGAGAGAGTGACTCAGCTACGCATAAGTTCAGATTTATAACAGATCAGACCGAGGGAGATACTATGGTGATCCTGGAGTCACTCTGTCTGTCACAGGTACAGTTACATTCAATATAGTTAAACTGTTGAATTCCATTTAGTTCAGGAAAATTGTTCTGGTTTGTATTTTTGTCTGTATAACATAGGATTTCTTCCATCTTTGTATTAGAGTGATAAGTCAGTGATAAAGGGATTTACAGTGATATTGTTTTTTCTCCAGGTCTTCAGGTGAAGGTGACTGGTGGACATCAGGATAAGACACTGACCTGTAGCACCACCTGTACTCTGACTGACAACCCCACCTACATCTGGTACAAGAACGGTACCAAAGTAAAGGAGGACACTTCCAGCCTGTACTCAGACTATTTTAGTGATGCAGACAGTTACTCCTGTGCTGTAAAAGGCCATGAGAATCTCCACTCTCCTGCAGTGTGTGAGTCTGGACTGTTTTATACATATTTTTATAGAATACAGTGTTTCAGGTTGTGAGACGGATGTGGCCATTAATCCTTGACTTGGTAATCTTCAATAAGAGCGTGAATCTAAAAGTCATTGTGTGGAAAAGTACAATTGTGGAACATTTATGTAATATTTATAACTGACCTAATTTGTTGTCTTAATAAATCCACTGTCTTTTACATCAGATGGACCAAGGAACACCTCAGTGTCAGTCAGTCCCTCTGGTGAAATAGTGGAGGGCAGTTCAGTGACTCTGACCTGCAGCAGTGATGCCAACCCACCTGTCCAGAGTTACACCTGGTGGTACAAGAAGAATGGAGGTGGCTATCAGAGTAGGACAGACCACAGCATGTCTTCAATCAAATCCAGTCATCTGACAGTGGAGAGTACTACTGTGAGGCCCAGAATGAGATGAGGACAGACAGGTCTAGGACCATCAACATGGATGTGAAGTGTGAGTAAAGTACAGCTCAGTGTTGGAATGGGAAGGTAGCAAAACAATTGGAATTAAATGAAGTAGTCCTAAAGTATAGAATCTAAAATGTGTATTTGTTAACTTTTTGTGTTAGTCAGAGTTTCAGATAGTTCTCTGACTTAACATATAATTTATTTTTGACAAGACATGTCATTTGTAAATATTCTACTGTCCTATCCGTCTGGCAAATTCTCCTTTACCAGATGGCCCAAAGAGCACATCAGTGTCAGTCAGTCCCTCTGGTGAAATAGTGGAGGGCAGTTCAGTGACTCTGACCTGCAGCAGTGATGCCAACCCACCTGTGGTCAAATACACCTGGTACAAGAAGAATGGAGCTTCATTGACAGGATCTGAAAAGACCTACAATTTCAAGACCATCATCTCTGAGGACAGTGGAGAATACTACTGTGGGGCTGAGAATAAATATGGACGTCTCAACTCTTCTTCTGTGTCTGTGGACGTCCAGTGTTAGTACACCTAACCTCATCTTTTGATCAGAGGATCACATTTAAATTCATATTTCAGTCACAAGAAAACACTATTTAAAACACTGTTGTTATATATTGTCCACCAGATGACCCAAAGAACACCTCAGTGTCAGTCAGTCCCTCTGGTGAAATAGTGGAGGGCAGTTCAGTGACTCTGACCTGCAGCAGTGATGCCAACCCACCTGTCCAGAGTTACACCTGGTGGTACAAGAAGAATGGAGGTGGCTATCAGAGTAGGACAGGACCACAGCATGTATTCAATCAAATCCAGTCATCTGACAGTGGAGAGTACTACTGTGAAGCCCAGAATGAGATGGGGACAGACAGGTCTAGGACCATCAACATGGATGTGAAGTGTGAGTAAAGTACAGCTCAGTGTTGGAATGGGAAGGTAGCAAAACAATTGGAATTAAATGTAGTCCTAAAGTATAGAATCTAAAATGTGTATTTGTTAACTTTTTGTGTTAGTCAGAGTTTCAGATAGTTCTCTGACTTAACATATAATTTATTTTTGACAAGACATGTCATTTGTAAATATACTACTGTCGTAAATATTCTACTGTCCTATCCGTCTGGCAAATTCTCCTTTACCAGATGGCCCAAAGAGCACATCAGTGTCAGTCAGTCCCTCTGGTGAAATAGTGGAGGGCAGTTCAGTGACTCTGACCTGCAGCAGTGATGCCAACCCACCTGTGGTCAAATACACCTGGTACAAGAAGAATGGAGCTTCATTGACAGGATCTGAAAAGACATACAATTTCACGACCATCAGCTCTGAGGACAGTGGAGAATACTACTGTGAGGCTGAGAATAAATATGGACGTCTCAACTCTTCTTCTGTGTCTGTGGACGCCCAGTGTTAGTACACCTAACCTCATCTTTTGATCAGAGGATCACATTTAAATTCATATTTCAGTCACAAGTAAAACACTATTTAAAAACATTGTTGTTATATATTGTCCACCAGATGACCCAAAGAACACCTCAGTGTCAGTCAGTCCCTCTGGTGAAATAGTGGAGGGCAGTTCAGTGACTCTGACCTGCAGCAGTGATGCCAACCCACCTGTGGTCAAATACACCTGGTACTTTCAAAATAAGACTTTTCCAAATGGATTTGGACAGATGTACAACATAAGTAACTTCAAGTCTAAGGACAATGGACATTACCACTGTGAGGCCTGGAACGGAAGAGGATCTAGGAACTCTACAGCTCTGATGATCATTTTATCAGGTTAAGTTCCATCTTCAATACTTCAATACAGAATTATGTTTCAAACTAATATACTTTGGCTCATCATACTTTGTTAAACAATTATATATACTTTGAGATTAGATCAGTTAAAAATATTGTACTATTGTACTCATATCATCCATATTTTATTATAGGTAAACAAACAGTTATAATTGCAGCTGTAGGAATCATAGTGGTTGTTCTGGTTCTCGTCCTCTGTCTCTCTGGACTCATGTGGTTCAGGTCAGTGATCTTTTACAGATTATTTCACTCCAACTCTTTTTTATTAACATAATTTGATTAATTGATTCAAGAATAAATTAATTCATTAATGTGCAAACCAGGAAGAAGTCCTCCATATCCACCTCTGACACAAGAGACACATCAGAGAATGTACAGGTGAGTCTGTTACAATCAGATTATTTGTATTGCTTTGTGGACATTTCTACTCATTATGTTGTCTGTCCTTTCTTCCCATCAGGAGACTCTAGTCCAGTGTATGACAACATCTCAGGCATGGCCATGAACCCTACTGCAGCACAGACAGCTGACACAGTCAACCAGGATGACGTTCACTATGCCAGTGTCCACTTCTCTCGCTTCAAAATCAAGGAAGTGCCTCTGTACTCCACTGTCCAGCTGCCTCATGCCCAGAAACAGGAAGAGGATGTCCAGTACGCTGCTGTGAAATTCAACCTTCCCAGTGCTGCCACCCAGTGAGTATATTCTGCCATTACAACAACAGAGTCAATTCTAGAGCATTGTGGATACACGACATTAAAGGAGAAGTTGGCTTTTTCTATTTTTTATGCAATGTTATAGAAGGGTCTAGACACCTTTTTTGCGATTTCACTTGTTTTAGACAAACTATCCCCAACCAGCAATTCACTTCCTCATTCTCGTTGTGCAGTACGGAGGCTCTGAAAAAACATGAACAAATGCTTCAAAAACACCCAAATCCTTTTAGAAACAGAAAGCTCTCAGTATAGTGATGCAGCTCTTTAGATGTTGCAGTTGTACACATTAAATTGTGTCATTCCAAACTTTATCCACAACGTTATATTCCATTTTGTGTGACTCGTGCGGTTTCCTCTATCCAACTGTTCTATTCTCTGTGTACCCTGCTGCTAGAACGGACGAGAGGCATCGTTCGAGTCTCAACAACATGGAACATAACGTTGAGGATAAAGTTCTGCATGACACAATTTCATGTGTACAACATCTAAAGACAATGGAAATCTCAAGACAATTCCTGTCTATAATGAGAGTGTTGGTTTTGAGGTACTGTCTGTCTTCCAAATGGAACCCTATTCCCTATTTAGTGCACTACTTTTCACCAGAGCCATATAGGCCTTGGTCAAAGTAATGCACTATAAAAGAGTATATGAAGGTTTTTTGGGGGGGATGCAGATTCTGTTTCATTTCTGTTTCTCACTCTTCAGACCCACAGCAGCACAAGCAGCTGAGGACTCTTCTGAGATCTATAGTAGAGTCAACAAACCCAAAAGACATGAACACAACAAACCCAGAACCAAGAAGACCTGAACACAACAAACCCAGAAGAGCTGAACACAACAAGTTTGACAGAAACGTATATCTGGACCTGTATAGTCCAACTAAGTGTTATAATAATATATCAAAATATGCCATTTAGAAACACTTTATCCAAAGTGACTTATTATGTGTGGATCCATCTTTCATGCCGGTGGCCCCATTGGGAATTGAACCCATACACCATGCTCTACCAACTGAGCCACAGGACTACTGTATTCACACTTAGTTGGAGTACTGATCTAGGGTCAGTTTTGCCTTTTAAACTATGATGAATAATAATTTATGTGTTAAATATTTTTCCATTCATTTTTTAAGTAACATGGAACAGAATCTGAACACAATAACTTTGATTTGTATTTCTGAAATTGCCTCGATGTGCAGTTATATTTTATACGAAGGCTGAGAACATTATAAATATGTTTTCATTTCTTCTTGATGTTCGCCACAGGAACAATACTTCTATCTCTACAGTCCTGTACTATTCTGTTGCATTCTACAGTCCTGTACTATTCTATTACATTCTACAGTCCTGTACCATCTCTATTACATCTCTACAGTCCTGTACTATTCTGTTGCATCTCTACAGTCCTGTACCATTCAGTTACATCTCTACAGTCCTGTACTATTCCTATTATATCTCTACAGTCCTGTACTATTCTATTACATCTCTACAGTCCTGTACTATTCTATTACATCTCTACAGTCCTGTACCATTCTATTACATCTCTACAGTCCTGTACTATTCTATTATATTCTACAGTCCTGTACTATTCTGTTACATCTCTACAGTCCTGTACCATCTCTATTACATCTCTACAGTCCTGTACTATTCTATTATATTCTACAGTCCTGTACTATTCTTGTTACATCTCTACAGTCCTGTACCATTCTATTACATTCTACAGTCCTGTACTATTCTATTATATTCTACAGTCCTGTACTATTCTGTTACATTCTACAGTCCTGTACTATTACAGTACTGTACTATTCTATTACAGCATACAATACTGTAAGATACGCAATATAAGTTTACTTGATATTTTCATATACATTTATTATTGCTTTTATGACAAAGTTACAGTAATATTTTGCCTCAATGTTCTGATGCAACTTTCTTATCGCTTTGTAGTGTCTGTGACTGTCATTAATGTGATGACATGCTATTTTATCAAATCGATTACCTAACGCTTAATTGATTACGTGGTTGAATTAAATCATGCAACAATGAACTCACTAATAACCTGGGGCACCACGGAGAAGTTTATTTAAAGGAGTTCCGTCTTCCGAATTAACTCTTAGAGATCTAAAAATCACTTACATTTCAGTTATCAATTATTCTTTACCTCATTCAATCTCATCTGAACGACGTTACATTCATGGTTATCTGCACGAACTCTGGTTCCATAACGAATCAGCAATATACAAATTGACTTATTTATTTACTAACTAACTAAATAATCATACAGAATTACATAAACAGTAGATATTGGTTACTAACAATGATAGAAAAGTCCCTAGTGGGCAAAGCCGATATGACGGCTTGGTAGTCAAAGGAAAGGGGCGGGAAAGACAAAATGGATTCACTACACAGTCTAGAATTATATTCATTGAAATGCTGATCCTTTGCACATGAACGGCCGCTCATTTGAGAATATTTGCAATGTATATATATTTACGCCCCTCTGTTGTCTCTTCTGTTGGAATCCTCGATCGTCCTGTAGGGTTCCTCACAGTCTCATTTTGTCCAACTAGGGGAGGAATCAGACGATTTGAAGCTGGGGATGATTAGGTGACCGTGATGGTATGAGGGCAAAATTGAGAATTTAGCCAGGACACCAGGGTTAACACCCCTACTCTTACGATAAGTGCCATGGGATTTTTCAGACCGGAGAAAAGAGTGCCTCCTACTGGCCCTCCAACACCACTTCCAGCAGCATCTGGTCTCCCATCCAGGGACCAACCCTGCTCAGCTTCAGAGGCAAGCCAGCAGTGGGATGCAGGGTGGTATGCTGCTAGCAAACACATTCCCATCATACTGTATCATAAATGGAGAGCATGATGTCAGTCATCCCCTGGAACGAACACACAGACACACACAAGCTCTGGTCAAAAGTAATGCACTATATTGCACCATTTGAGACAGAGACAGTGTAACAGAATATGACATTGGCATGTTGTACCAATACAGACATCCGTTTGTAGTGGTATTGTTAGAGAGAGAGGTTGCTAGTAATCGATGAGATCAGAGGATAGGACGCCCAACTCGCCAGGAGTAGCGCGATAACAAATGCGATCAAACTTAGAAATGTTATAAACTAAGCAAGCTGAAACTAAACAAGATTTCCTCGGAGTTGAACACAGCCGCCAAAACCGCAGTGCCGATCGAGAGTTCCTAACAGAGCTGGAAGAGCGCCTTGATCTCCTCCTGATTGACTGCTGCTGCACTCTTAAAGTGGCAGTGCACGGTGAAGACTCCATGCAGGATTTCACTACAAGGGTTTGTGTGCTTATTAAATGTTACTTTGTCAAAATCAAATCTAATTTATTTATAAAGCCCTTCTTACATCAGCTGATGTCACAGAGTGCTGTACAGAAACCCAGCCTAAAGGCCCCCAAACAGCAAGCAAGCACAGTGGCTAGGAAAAACTCCCTAGAAAGGCCAAAACCTAGGAAGAAACCTAGAGAGGAACCAGGCTGTGAGGGGTGGCCAGTCCTCTTCTGGCTGAGCCGGGTGCAGATTATAACAGAACATGGACAAGATTTTAAAATGTTCATAAAACAGGCAGAACAGCTGAAACTGGAGAAGCAGCACGGCCAGGTGGACTGGGGACATCAAGGAGTCATCAGGCCAGGTAGTCCTTGAGGAATGGTCCTAATGCTCAGGTCCTCCGAGAGAGAGAGAGAGAGAGAGAGAGAGAGAGAGAGAGAGAGAGAGAAAATAAAGAAAGAGAGAGAGAGATAATTAGAGAGAGCATACTTAAATTCACACAGGACACCGGATAAGAGAGGAGAAATACTCCAGATATAACAGATGGACCCTAGCCCCCCGACACATAAACTACTGCAGCATAAATACTGGGGGCTGAGACAGGAGGGGTCGGGAGACACTGTAGCCCCGTCCGACGATACCCCCGGACAGGGCCAAACAGGCAGGATATAACCAAGTAGCCAGTGTTGTTTTACACCATTCTATCTGATTAATTTACAGTTTGTAATGTTGTTATTAGTCCAACATTATTGAGGACATTAATATTTGACGGCTGCAGTAATGTTGAGATGCCACTAGGCTCTAGTCTAGAACACTGGAACCTTCAGTAGCACTTTGATGCAGCTGGTGAGGAGTGGAAATTGATTGGGTTGTAGAATAGGATGAATGACATCATGGAACTGACCAAATATAAATGGAACTTTGACCTGTTCCATGTAGAACTCAGAGGGGCAAGTCAACACATTCTAAGATATTATAAACATTCCTAATAGTAGGCTATAGTAAACACATTCTAATATATTATAAACATTCCTAATAGTAGGCTATAGTAAACACATTCTAATATATTATAAACATTCCTAATAGTAGGCTATAGTAAACACATTCTAATATATTATAAACATTCCTAATAGTAGGCTATAGTAAACACATTCTAAGATATTATAAACATTCTAAATAGTAGGCTATAGTAAACACATTCTAATATATTATAAACATTCCATATAGTAGGCTATAGTAAACACATTCTAATATATTATAAACATTCTAAATAGTAGGCTATAGTAAACACATTCTAAGATATTATAAACATTCCAAATAGTAGGCTATAGTAAACACATTCTAAGATATTATAAACATTCCAAATAGTAGGCTATAGTAAACACATTCTAAGATATTATAAACATTCTAAATAGTAGGCTATAGTAAACACATTCTAATATATTATAAACATTCCATATAGTAGGCTTTAGTAAACACATTCTAAAGATATTATAAACATTCTAAATAGTAGGCTATAGTAACATTATTCTGTATTTAGTCAATAGAATACATTGGAAATGGGCCACATTTAAAAAATGTAAGCCCACTCCTCAAATGAAGAAATACAACTAGATATGCAGTCTGTTGTATATTTTCTATTGAAATAAAACCTCCCCTTTATGATGTGATGGTCTGGTCCTCACGCATATTAATGACTTAAAGAGGAAGGAAAGGAAGTTCTGTATCAGCTACTTGTGTTCTGACTACTTTCAAAATGTTTCAACCACAGAACTGAAACTTACCAGCAGTTTCCACCACCAGTAAGTCGACTCACACACAAGACCTCTGCCCTTCACTTCACTCTGTAAGTACACTTGACGATATCTTGAAATATAGTTTTTGGTTATTTCTTTTAATCATTAGTCATATACTTGAGGGTAATGTATCATTTTACTTCTTGTTATGTTTTGAGCTGTGTTTTGCTGTTACATCAGGGCCAGTATTCATAAAGTGTCTCAGTGTAGGAGTGTTGATCTACATAGGGATGAGATGATTAACCAGGGTTAAAAAGACATGCAAACAAACATTGTAACACTGCAGTGTGTGTACGTGTTCAAGGCCCATGTGTGTGAATGACACAGTGGATTTAGCTGAGAGCCCTTCAGGACCAGACTGATAGGGAGTAGGGTTGAAATCTATACTGTGTAGGATGTGTGTTTTAACTTTTCTACATCCATAACAACCAGCTCTCTAGACTTTGATACAGACTCTATGGGCATTATGGGCCTTCCCTACAGATGCAGGGTACCTACACTACATGACCAAAAGTATGTGGACACCTGCTTGTCGAACATCTCATAAAAAATCATGGGCATTAATATGGAGTTGGTCCCTGCTATAACAGCCTACACTCTTTGGGAAGACTTTCCAGTAGATTTTGGAACATTGTTGCAGAGACTTGCTTCCATTCAGCCACAAGAGCATTAGTGAGGTTGGGGATTGATGTTAGGCGATTAGGCCTGGCTTGCAGTGTTTGACGTGGTTGAAGTCAGGGCTCTGTGCAGGCCAGTACAGTTCATCCACACCGATCTCGACAAACCATTTCTGTTTGGATCTCGCTTGTGTACGGCATTGTCATGCTGAAACCAGAAAGGGCCTTCCCCAAACTGTTGCCACAAAGTTGGAAGAACAGAATTGTCTAGAATGCCATTGTCTGCTGTAGCGTTATGATTTCCCTTCACTGGAACTAAGGGGCCTATCCAAAACCAGGAAAACAGCCAAAGACCAATATTCCTTCTCCACCAAACTTTACAGTTGGCACTATGCATTGGGGCAGGTAGAGTTCTCCTGTCATCCGCCAAACCCAGAATCGCCCTGCCAGATGGTGAATCGTGATTCATCACTCCAGAGATAGCATTTCCACTGCTCCAGAGTCCAATGTCTGCAAGCTTTACACCACTCCAGTCGACGCTTGGTATTGCGCATGGTGATCTTAGGCTTGAGTGTGGCTGCTCGGTTATGTAAACCCTGCTCTAGCAGGGCAGAAATCTATTTCCTGAAGCTCTGGACTAACAGTTATTATGCTGAACGTTGCTTCCAGAGGCAGTTTGGAACTTGGTAGTGAGTGTTGCAAACGAGGACAGAAATTTGTCAAACTGAGCTGTTGGAATGGTGGCATCCTATGACGGTGCCACGTTGAAAATCAAGTCATCAGTAAGGCCATTCTACTGCCAATGTTTGTCTATGGAGATGGCATGGCTGTGTGCTCTATGTTATACACCTGTCAGCAACAATGGTGGTTTTAAATAGCTGAATCCACTCATTTGAAGAGGCGTCCACATTATTGTGTGTGTGTGTGTGTGTGTGTCTGTGTGGACGTTTTAACTATACTTGTCACGACCAGAAGGGTTTACTGTTAAGTTTAGGTTAGGAGCTAGGGTTAAGGTTAGCGTTAGGGTAAGGGAAAATAGGATTTTGAATGGGAATGAAATCTGTGTCCCCACAAGGTTAGTTGTACAAGACTGTGTTTGTGCGTGTGTGTGCATGTGTATGTGTGTGTGAGTCACTTGCTGTTTATCCTCACAGCTTGGGGATAGGAGCTATCATTGAACCTGGTGGTCAGTCTTTAGGCTGCTGTACAGCTTGACGGACCATAGAGGAATTGAACATTTATCCTCCTATATTTGGGGTTCTGAGAATAAAACAGCTTCAAAACAATCAATGTAGAAATATGTGTTTACAGTACTACACATCTGTTCAATAAGTGATTGTTGTTGTTTTTGCATCATACAGCATGTCATCTTAAATAGACGTACAGACAGACAGTATTCACATAGGCAACCATATAGCACAATACAACACAACACAATATGAGCCTGGTTCATTTTCAGTAATGAGTCCCTGTACCCCATTTACAGTTTCTACTTCAATGTATCAGGTGGAGTTATTCACCAGCTATAGAGTGAGTTTTTTGTTTATGTTTCTAAGACTGCAGGGTGGGAGATGCAACAATGGCCTTGAGAACAGCAGGAAGTGTGTTGGTGGTCTTTCTCTGCTCTGTGGCAGGTATGGTCTCATTCTTATCTTATAGTTGCCCGATTTGTCAAACTAGATATTTCTAAAAGGATAACCATTTTTATGTTCTACTGGCGACACATTTGGTGTCTCCACTTCACTTTAAACAGTTGTCTTTCACACCTCACTGAGTGAAGCTTATCTGTGGTTTCCATTCACGCTCAACCAAAGAGTATCAATGTCTCAACTCAGCAACTATGGGAACAGTGTTAGTGTGAGTCAAAAGACCTTGAACTTAATGTAACGTCCTTGTGATGTCTAACTGTGTTTCAGTGGTGGGTGTAGATGGCTGGAGTGTAACATACACCACTCAGAGTATCTGTGCCTTGAAGGGGTCAACAGTGGAGCTGTCCTGCTCTATCAGATATCCTAGAGGTCATAAAGTCACATCAACCATCTGGTTCACCAAAATGTCTGCTGTGGAGAATTATGTGAGTCTGTTAGATGACCCAGACTACAAAGGTCGTGTGACGTACCGTAAGCGTACGACGGAAGGCCGAACTCTGAAAATCACAGACCTGACAGAGAGTGACTCCGCTACGTACAAGTTCAGATTCATAACGAATCAGACCGGAAGGGAATATACTGGTAGCCCTGGAGTCACTTTGTATGTTACAGGTACAGTGATATTATATATAGTGTTGATCTGTTTAATCACTCTGTCTGTTACAGGTACAGTGATATTATATATAGTGTTGATCTGTTTAATCACTCTGTCTGTTACAGGTACAGTGATATTATATATAGTGTTAATCTGTTTAATCACTCTGTCTGTTACAGTTACAGTGATATTATATGTAGTGTTGATCTGTTTAATTGGTTCAGGAAAATTGTCTTGATTTGTATTTAAATATTATAAATATGAAAGTATGCGCATAATATGAGTGTCTGAATTGATGATTTGAGAACGTCCACTCCTGCCTCATTAGAACTAGACAACAGGTCACTGAGGGTTTAATGTTGTTATCTACTCCAGACCTGCAGGTGAAGGTGACCACTACATGGTGGTCAACGACACTGACCTGTAGCACCACCTGTACTCTGACTGGTAACCCCACCTACATCTGGTACAGGAACAGTAAGATTGTACAAGAGGACTCCTCCCCCTCATACTCAGTCTACTTCAAAACTGAAGACAGCTTCTACTGTGCTGTAAAAGGCATCAATTCTCCTGCAGTGTGTGAGTGGGACTAATACATGTTTAAAGTCTTACAAAATCATCCAACACATCATTGGTCAGTGTTGATGTGCAGTGAAACAGACATGAAATAGGACTACTATTTCATTTAGATGAATGGTTGTTGATTTTACAGTTCAAAATACTTAACAATACACAATTTCATAATGACAAGCCAAACTTTTACTTTGTCTGTTATCCAGATAGCCCAAAGAACACCTCAGTGTCAGTCAGCCCTCTGGTGAAATAGTGGAGGGCAGTTCAGTGAATCTGACCTGCAGCAGTGATGCCAACCCACCTGTGGACAAATACACTTGGTACAAGGTAACATACAAGAAAATGTCAATCAGACATTCTGGACAGAGATACACCATCCATAACATCAGCTCTGATGACAGAGAGGGATACTACTGTGAGGCTCTGAACATTATAGGGAGAGAGACTATCCCTGTCCATATTAATGTTACATGTAAGTATGACACATTCTGTCTATTTTGTGCTCTGTAACTTTACAGACTTCATTCTGACATCATGCATTTATAAACCCATGATCCTGCAGCAGTGTTTCCCTGGATTCCTGTGGTGGGGTGGGGCTGTGCTGATTGCTGGAGCTCTTCTACTCACCATCTACTGCACTCTGAAGAGGTGAGTCTTTCATTTCCATATACTGAATTAGTAACACATCAACTTCTACTAGAGGTCAGTAGAGAGCAGAACTCACTCTGTCCCTCATTACAGGAGATCCACAGGAGGAAGTGATGCCACAGCAGACACACAGGTAATTATGTCAACAACCAAAGTTATTTCAATCCTAATACCATAGACAGTAAGCTAATTAATTTACACAACATTTTTTCCAAAGAGTGGTTCGTAAAGTGCTCATTCAGTGTGTCTTCTTTCAGATAAAGGGACTCCCTGTGACACAGCCCTCAGATAGATGCTGAGTCCTCCGATTATGAGAACTGGAGAGAATCACCACAGAACCTGAAGAGTGACACAGCCCCTCAGATAGATGCTGAGCCTTCCGATTATGAGAACTGGAGCGAACCGCCACAGAACCTGGACTGAAGAGAACCACCACAGAACCTGGATTTAAGAGAACCACCACAGAACCTGACTGAAGAGAACCCCACAGAACCTGGATTTAAGAGAACCCCCACAGAACCTGGACTGAAGAGAACCCCCACAGAACCTGGACTGAAGAGAACCCCCACAGAACCTGGACTGAAGAGAACCCCCACAGAACCTGGACTGAAGAGAACCCCCACAGAACCTGGACTGAAGAGAACCCCCACAGAACCTGGACTGAAGAGAACGACCACAGAACCTGACTGAAGAGAACCACCACAGAACCTGGACTGAAGAGAACTACCACAGAACCTGGACTGAAGAGAACCACCACAGAACCTGGACTGAAGAGAACCACCACAGAACCTGGACTGAAGAGAACCACCACAGAACCTGGACTGAAAAGAACCCCCACAGAACCTGGACTGAAGAGAACCACCACGGAACCTGGACTGAAGAGAACCACCATGGAACCTGGACTGAAGAGAACCACCACAGAACCTGGACTGAAGAGAACCACCACAGAACCTGGACTGAAGAGAACCCCCACAGAACCTGGACTGAAGAGAACCCCACAGAACCTGGACTGAAGAGAACCACCACAGAACCTGGACTGGAGAGCTACGGCACCAAACCAAAGCTAGGTCTCACAATGCTATTCTCTTACTATCATAATGCTTTCTAATCTATTAGGTTTTCCAGACAATGAGCTTTAACTTTTGAATAAATGCTGGAATTTAGATTGTTCTCCTAATGATAAATACAGTATGTTTATGGATGATAAATACAGTATGTATATAGATGATAAATGGGATAGATTATGCTTCTGCTATTTTCTAATAGAGTTTGCCATTTCCAGTGTAGCAAAAAGCCCAAAGATTGACATGGAAAGTTCTCAGGGAACGGATGTAGGCCTTTTTCTGGACACAGAACCGCCAGAGGCCTGGTTGAGTTTAATGAAGGAGATGAACTTAGAATAGCATATGCAGGGCCAAGCTTAAAAGGCACACAGCCTACAGGAAGCTGACAGGAAGCTGAGTGCTAGAAGCATAGAATATACTCAGAAGAGTAGTCTTAAAAATACAATCCAAAAGAGTATAAAGTATGTGAACAACCACCATATGACATACATTATACTACTATGAGGATGAATGGAAGTTTGAATTTAAAATGTGTAGCCATACTCCCTATGATACTGACTATTATAGTTTGATCAGGCATGGACATTTTAATTGGAGATGAATTAATATGTCTGGACACCTTGTTAGTCATTGTACTGAGAAAAAGAAAAATGAAGCTTGCTTAAAGAATGGTACAGGATTGGTCCTGGGTATTGCATACCCAGGACAACCACCATTACCTACAAAAAGGAAACTAAGTACGGACCTTCCATACCATGGAGAGGGTGTAGCAAAAGGCGCCCCAGAACTTCTGAGCGCCCCAGAACTGTATACACCCCCACCTCTAGATGCAGAATAAGCTTGGCTGTAGCTAGATGGAGCTGAACTTAGACCTGTAAATGATTAAGAAAACCTCATGTGAGTACAACCCCAGAGGAGTACAAACATCAAAGGAGTATAGAAGCAAAAGCTTGGCTTTAGCTTAATGAAGGAGCTGAAATTAGACATGTGAATGATTAAAAAAGCCTCAAGTGAGTACAAACCTCTGGGGAGTACAACCACAGAGGAGTACACAGGCAGATATATTTAAACATAGAAATCTGAAAGGGTATATAAGATGGACGGACCCAAGGGTAGGGGTCACAAAAATTGTTCTCTCAGACTCTTACATGACTCACGTCACACTAAGATTTCCTGACTAGAACATTGTTACCAATTTGATAAAACTAAATTTACAAGCGTAACACCTTTACTCGGGCTTAGCGATCTAATTTGCTCTATTGAGTCCATATCCCATAAATACCTCTAGTCCAGACTCACACGAGCGGCGGGCATGTTGGTTGGGTGGTCGACTCTTAAGAGTATGGATCTGCACAAAGTTTGAATAAAGGATTAGTGTTCAGTCGTTGTTCTTTTGAGTTTATATCACATAAACACCTCCAGTCCAGGAGCCAAGTGAGCGACTTCACACAAATACCTCTAGTCCAGACTCACATGAGCGGCGGGCATGTTGGTTGGGTGATCGACTCTGAGAGGATAGATTGGCAAAATCCAGTATAGGCGATAGAAACTCAACACTGAGTTTAGACTTACAAATTGATAGGCCCTGTGGACCAGAGGAAACCCATCTCTTATACGCCTCAAGGACTTATCACACACCGAGAACTGGTAAATATGATATGCATCTTAGACACGCTGTAAACTGATGTAGGAAATAGAGGTGAGAATACATAGAAAATAACTGTATGCATTGGCTGTCGGTATTGGATAAAACGCTGTTGTATTGAACTTGTGCTGAATATTCAAATAAAAAGAGGGACAGTGATAAAGCGAATTGGTCGTTTAACCCATTGAACCCTCACCAAAGGCACTTGCTGAGTTGAACTGAGTTAATCACTTAGGACAGACACGGCAACGTAGGATCTCGCACAGAGTT
The DNA here is from genome assembly GCA_030435695.1 of Brachymystax lenok tsinlingensis. Taxonomy (NCBI): domain Eukaryota; kingdom Metazoa; phylum Chordata; class Actinopteri; order Salmoniformes; family Salmonidae; genus Brachymystax; species Brachymystax lenok. Next base: position 52,398,670 of record CM059812.1, on the reverse strand, counting down.
TAACTACACTCTAAGGAGGGTAAAGGACGCTACTGATGAGCAGTAGCAGGGTAAAACTCACCGGGCCGAGTAGTGGCTCAGAGATGGAGAAGAAATCCTGATGAGCAGTATCGGGGTTAATTCTGACTGGACCGAGTAGGGGTTCAGAAATAGAGGAGGAACACGTAGTATATGTCGACCGTCTGCAGAGTTGCACCAGGTTCAGTAAATCTAGTTAAAAACTCAAAAGCCCCACATCTCTAACAGAAGGAATCGAAACTGAGAGTGACAACGGACAAGGCAGGAAACACATCGAGCTAGTTATAGCAACAGGAGTTCTGTCCGGGGGACTTCAAGTTCAGTGACAACCCAGTGGACTGAAATCTAAGGCCTAGTGGAGATAATACCTCACCTAGGTTGACCGAACCGCGACAGCTCGAGAGCATCTAGCCGCGATACATCTAGGATGTGATACAGCCTGGATGAATGAGCACTTTACTAACCACTCCCTCGAACCACTCACTCTAACATTTTTATGGACAGAAACAAACAAACTGCATTATAAGAGACTTACTGCCAGGGTGTCATTCTCTGGTGACCTGGTCTTCATGTTCAGAGCTGTGTATGTGCCACTGTTAAGATCAGGATGGACACTCTGTAGAGAGAGAGAAACACAAACACTCAAAACTGTATAAAATACATATATTAATTTGCTTGCTGTCTGTGGTATTGGAATTGAAAGAACTTTGGGTTTTGACATTACCTGTGCATCTGCTGTGACATCACTTCCTCCTGTGGATCTCCTGTAATGAGGGACAGAGTGAGTTCTGCTCTCTACTGACCTCTAGTGGAAGTTGATGTGTTACTAATACAGTATATGTAAATGTAATACTCACCTCTTCAGAATGCAGTAGATGGTGAGTAGAAGAGCTCCAGCAGTCAGGACAGCCCCCACCACAGGAACCCAGGGAAACACTGCTGCAGGATCATGAGTTTATAAATGCATGATGTCAGAATTAAATCTGTAAAATGACAGAGTACCAGAAATTGACAGAATGTGTCATACTTACATATAACATAAATATGGACAGGGATAGTCTCTCTCCCCATAATGTTCAGAGCCTCACAGTAGTATCCCTCTCTGTCCTCAGAGCTGATGTTAGTGATGCTGTAACTCTGTCCTGATGCTTTTGGTGAGGTTACATTCTTCTTGTACCAGGTGTATTTGTCCACAGGTGGGTTGGCATCACTGCTGCAGGTCAGAGTCACTGAACTGCCTTCCACTATTTCACCAGAGGGACTGACTGACACTGAGGTGTTCTTTGGGCCATCTGGTGGACAATATGTAGCAATACGGTGTTTTTACATGAAGAACATCATGAAAATTGGACTTATGATTGTACATAAAATATACATTTGTGAATCTCAGATCAAAAGAGAAGGATAGGTGTACTTACAATGAACGTCCACAGGCACAGAAGAAGATTTGAGACGCCCATATCTATTCTCAGCCTCACAGTAGTATTCTCCTCTGTCCTCAGAGCTGATGTTAGTGATGCTGTAACTCTGTCCTGATGCTTTTGGTGAGGTTACATACTTCTTGTACCAGGTGTATTTGTCCACAGGTGGGTTGGCATCACTGCTGCAGGTCAGAGTCACTGAACTGCCCTCCACTATTTTACCAGAGGGACTGACTGACACTGAGGTGTTCTTTGGAGCGTCTGGTTAAGGACCATTTGAAAGACATTATAATGTGTTTTATGCTCTGCTTTAGGACCAATGCAGGTCAAATGGTTGATATATTTAAGATGTTACTTCCTCCAATATTCCAACACTGATCTGTTCTTTACTCACATTTCACATCAATGTTGATTGACTCCAGACCTCCCTGTTTTAATCCCATTCCAGGCCTCACAGTAGTACATTCCAGTGTCAGATGACTTGATATGAATGAAGTTATGCTGTGGTTCTGTGTTTCCATTGACATTATCTGATAGTGACCTTCATTCTTCTTGTACGACCAGGTATAACGCTGCACAGGTGGGTTGGCATCACTGCTGCAGGTCAGAGTCACTGAACTGCTCTCCAGTATTTCACCAGAGGGGCTGACTGATGCCAAGGTGTTCTTTGGGCCATCTAAAGACATTAGATTTAGCAAATAAAGTCAATAAATACATTTTACAAGATATATTGAGATAATTAAATTGAGAAAATTAAAAGCACATGCTCTGAGGTTCCAAGATGATGCTACCTAATAAATAATACAACTGTAAATTAAAAAAATACTTACAATATTAATATACCAAACTAAAGATTTAAACCCCATGTACTTGCATGTGACAGTGAGAGTCTCTTCAGCAGAGGGGAGATCCTCATGGCCTTCTACAGCACATGAGTATCTGCCTGTATCCTCACTGCTGACTGAGAATAGGATATAGACAGGAGAGGAGGTGTTGCTGTTTGGTATAGGCTGTCCATTCTTATACCAACTGTAGACTGTGATGGGGTCCAGTGTACATTTGGTTCTACATGTCAGTGTGACATTCTCCCTCTCTGACACAGATGTAGGATCCATCTCCAATACAACATCTAGAGTAAAAGGAAACAAATCATTAATATCCTCCTAAATACACAATATATACAAAAGTATGTGGACATCGCTTCAAATGAGTGGATCCAGCTATTCAGCCACACTCCTTTCTGGCAGTTGTTTAAAATTGAGCACACAGCCATGCAATTCCCATAGAGAAACATTGGCAGTAGAATTGCCTTACTGAATAGCTCAGTGATTTTCAACGTGGCACCTTCATAGGATGCCACCTTTCCAACAAGTTTGTTTGTCAAATGTCTGCCCTGCTAGAGCAGCCCTGGTCAACTGTAAGTGCTGTTAATGTGAAGTGGAAAAGTCTAGGAGCAACAGCGGCTCAGCCACAAAGTGGTAGGCCACACAAGTCAAGATCACAGAACAGGACCGCCGAAAGTGCTGAAGTGCATAGCACGTTGAAATCGCCTGTCCTGGGTTGCAACCTCACTACAGAGTTCCAAACTGCCTCTGGAAGTAACTTCAGTACAATAACTGTTCGTTGGGAGCTTCATGAAATGGGATCCCATGGCAGAGCAGCCGCACACAAGCCTCAAGATCGCCATGCGCGCAATGCCAAGCGCTGGCTGGAGTGGTGTAAAGCTCGCCGCCATTGGACTATGGAGCAATGGAAATGCGGTCTCTGAAGTGAGGAATCACGCGTCACCATCTGGCAGCCCGAAGGATGAATTTGGGTTTGGCGGATGCCAGGTGAACGCTACCTGCCCGAATGCACTGTGCCAACTGTAAAATTTGGTGGAGGAGGAATGATGGTCTTGGACTATTTTTCATGGTTCGGGTGAAGGGAAATCTTAACGCTTCAGCCCACATTTACATTCTAGATGATTATATGCTTCCAACTTTGGCAACAGTTTGGGAAGGCCCTTTCCTGTTTCAGCCTGACAATGCCCTCAGCACAAAGCAAGGTACATACAGAAATGGTTTGTCGAGATCGGTGTGGAAGAAATTGACTGGCTTGCACAGAGCCTTGACCTCAACCCCATCGAACAACTTTGGGATGAATTGAATGCCATCTGCGAGCCAGGCCTAATCGCCCACTAACAGTGCCCGACCTCACTAATGCTGTTGTGGCTGAATGGAAGCAATGCTCCAACATCTAGTGGAAAGCCTTCCCAGAAGAGTGGAGGCTGTTATAGCAGCAAAGGGGGACAACTCCATCTCCATATTAATGGCCATGATTTTGGAATGAGATATTTGACGAATAGGTGTCCACATAATTCTCGCCATGTTGTGTATGAACCCTGATGTGAAATACAAGATTGGGTATTTTTCTGTTACATACCACTACTGTGTCTGTATGACTGCCCTTAATAAGGTAATTAAAGTTATATATGTGAAATATGTAACAGATTACCTGTGACAGTCAGTGAGACAGGTGAGCCAGCAAACTTGTCTCCGGATGTTATGAATCTGCACCTGTACCCAGCAGAGTCACTCAATCTCAGGTCTGCGATTCTCAGGGTACTGTCACTCTCCTTATCACCAAGGTACTCTATATGACCCTCATACCCTGGCACTGAGCTCAGATCTTCAGGACCAATACCAGACTCCCATTTGGTAAACCAGAAAGCTTGTTTGATCTCATGATTCCTGGGATATGTGTAAGAGCAGGATATGTCCACTGTTGACCCCTTCAGGGCACAGATACTCTGATGGGTGTAAGTCACACTCCAACAGTTCTGATCTGAAATGCAAGAAGATAATAGAACACCTTATATAAATCTATACATCTTTAATTCCAATATCTACCAGTATACACTGATGTTGTTTATAAAGTATAAGAAAACTACAGTTTAAAGTAGTGAAAACCATAATTATTAAAGAATGATCAATGTTTACTGATTTATTGACATAAGTCTCACAACCTGAACAAAACTGTATTTATATGAAATGTGTATTAAAAAATTTACACACACACTACTGGAGCAGGGAGGTCCTCATGGCCTTTTACAGCACAGGAGTAACTGTCTGCATCACTAAAGTAGTCTGAGTACAGGCTGGAAGAGTCCTCCTTTACTTTGTGTCCGTTCTGTACCAGATGTAGGTGGGGTTGTCAGTCAGAGTACAGGTGGTGATACAGGTCAGTGTCCTCTTCCATGCCTCTGTGGCAGGAGTCACCTTCACCTGCAGGTCTGAATAAAGGGTAAATGATAATAACCCTGAATACAGGGTAAATGATCACCAACCAAGTATTATGGATAAAATTAAAAGAAACCAACAGTGAATATGGATCTATGAGTAAGATCATTTGTTCAGTGTTACCTGTGACAGAGTTGTTCCAGGGAAGCTGTATCCCCATCTTGATGTCTGTGTGTTGAATATGAACCTGTACTCAGCAGAGTCCTCCTCTCTCAGATCTGTGATTCTCAGGGTAGAGTGACCTCTCTCCTTCTCTCCAGCATACTCCACACGATCTGCATACCCTGGGTCTCTGGTTAGGTCCTCAGGATCGACTTATCGCTTCCAGCTGTCACTCCGCTGAGGACTAAACCAGAGTGATGATGTGACGGTATCATAACCACTGCCATAAGTACAGGATATGTCCACTGTTGACCCCTTCAATGCACAGATTCTCCTCTTGGTGTAAGTCACTCTCCAGCCATTCTGACCCAGTACAACTGGAAACATTCACACAACACAAGGGTATTACCTATTGGCTTACACTAACATTAGGGGTTGTCCACACTTTGTGTCTGTAGTTGCTGAGTTGAGTGTGAATGGAAACCACGCCTACGCATATTGAGGTGTGAAATGCAGCTATAAAAGTGAAGTGGAGATTCCTAACAGACGACACCACTGAACACACCAGAGTAACATTAAGATCTGTATGCTTTTAGAAATGTCTAAGGATTCTAGAATACAACTATGAATGAGACCATACCTGTCACAGACCAGAGAAAGACCACCAACACACTTCCTGCTGTTCTCAAGACCATTGTTGCATCTCCCACCCTGCAGTCTCAGAAACATAAACAACAACTCACTCTATAGCTGGTGAATAACTCCACCTGATACATTGATGTAGAAACTGTAAATGGGGTGCAGGGCCTCATTACTGAAAATGAACCAGGCTCATACTGTTTTGTGCTGTTTTGTTGTTAATCTTGGTTACCCAGAAGCAGAATCACCTCCGGAATGTTTGTAATTTCCAGTTTTATCTCTAGGGGGAATGGCGTTAACAATGGTATTTACCTTTATGCAAAGGAAGGAAGCGAGGTCGCTCATCATCATCAACAACAACCACCTATTGAACAGATCTGTTGTACTGTAAACACATATTTCTACATTGATTGTTCTGAAGCTGTTTAATAGGATAAATGTTCAATCCTCTACAGTCCCTCAAGCTGTACAACAGCCTAAAGACTGACCACCAGGTTCAATGATAGCCCCTATCCCCAAGCTGTGAGGCTAAACAGCAAGTGACTCTCTCACACACACACACACACACACACACACACACACACACACACACACACACACACACACACACACACACACACACACACACACACACACACACACACACACACACACACACACACACACACACACACACACACAGAGGAAAAGACTGAAGTCCTAAGTGTATTGTAGTAAGCCTTGCTGGCCTACAGCCTATCCACTCAGGGTTCAACAGAGCCATCATGTGTCCAATAGGCAGGAATACAAGAAACAAGAGCAGAGTTGATTTGAACGGCCATGTTGTTGTTCAAATCAAATCAAGTTGTATTTGTCACATGCTCCGAATACAACAGGTGTAGACCTTACTGTGAAATGCTTACTTACAAGCCCTTAACCAACAATGCAGTTCAAGAAATAGATATTAAGAAAAGGTTCACTAAATAAACAAAAGTAAAAAAAACAAAGAACATAACAATAACGAGGCAATATACATGGGGTACCGTACCAAGTCAATGTGCGGGGTACAGGTTAGTTGAGGTCATTTGTAAAGTGACTATGCATAGATAATAAACAGTGAGTAGCAGCAGGTCTGGGTGGCCATTTGATTAATTATACAGCAGTCTTATGGCTTGGGGGTAGAAGCTGTTAAGGAGCCTTTTGGTCCTAGACTTGGTGCTCCGCACGCTTGCTGTCCGGTAGCAGAGAGAACAGTCTATGACTTGGGTGACTGCAGTCTTTAAAAATTTGGGGCCTTCCTCTGACACAGCCTAGTATATAGATCCTTGAGTGTCAGGAAGCGTGGCCCCAGGGATGTACTGGGCCGTACGCATTACCCTCAGATGTAGAGCAGTTGCCATACCAGGCGGTGATGCAACAGGTCAGGATGCTCTCGATGGTGCAGCTGTAGAACCTTTTGAGGATCTGGGGACCCATGCCAAATCCTTTCAGTCTCCTGATGGGGAAAAGGTTTTGTTGTGCCCTCTTCACAACTGTCTTGGTGTGTTTGGACCATGATAGTTTGTTGGTGATGTGGACACCAAGGATCTTGATTCTCTCGGCCTGCTCCACTACAGCCCCTTCGATGTCAATGGGGGCTGTTTGGTCCGCGCCTTTCCTGTAGTCCAGCTCCTTTGTCTTGCTCACATTGAGGGAGAGGTTGTTGTCCTGGCTCCACACTGCCAGTTCTCTGACCTCCTCCCTATAGGCTGTCTCATCGCTGTCGGTGATCAGGCCTATTGAGATTGGCGCCATCTGTGGATCTGTTGGGGCGGGATGCGAAATAGAGTGGGTCTGGACTATGATCAATTAAGTCATATCATTGCAGTTAAACAGGTTCATGTAAAATAATGAATTACAAAGGCTGACACTTATGGCACTTCCAAGGCCGCTTCATGATGATTATTATGATTGTGTCAAACATATAATATACTTGTTAATTGTCACAATGTAGACCTACTGCCTCTGCCCAGGGCCCTACTAGGCATTCATGGCAATAGCCGCTAGAGCTCACTGTGCCAACGATGAGCCCTGGTTAGAGTCCCTGTTGCAGCTTTCACTTTCACTTCTGCTACATTGGTGGCGGAGTTGAGATCAGGTCCAGCTCACGCCTAGTTATGTGATCTAGTGGTGGGAAACATTCTGTACTTCAACATTGTGTTGGGTGTAATTACATTGATATATCTAGTGAACAATGCATCAGCAACAATGCGCATGACGGATAGAAGTATTCACTACCGTGGATCAAGCCTTACATCAAAGTTACCTGAAGTTGAATGGAAATTGGTATGCCCTGACCAGGTATTCAGAAGAAAATCCTCTGTGACTGTCTAATTAACTTACCAGTGTGGACCCAAAACAAACACATTCTACACATTTACAAACTACCTGTTTAAAGTGTTTTCATAACCATGGTGTTATTTTGTTACTAAAGCTTATATATCTAATAACCTGACAATGATCCACATCATCTGGGCAGACAAATAATGTGTGTTATGCAGCAAAACACAACTATCATTTTTTAGGATGCAAACCAGTAATATGAGTCACTGTTGATCCATCCTGTTCTGATCTAATGACATGGATGTAGGATTTTCTACGGCCTAGAATCAAGGCCTTTCCCAGTCATGAAGGATGAAGCTCCTCTTGGTTCTCATTGGTGAAGACTGAACTGAAGTTAGAGGTTATATGTCAGACTCTCCAGTGCCACTATTCCTAAAACCATAAACCCCAGAGGTTGTAAATCATCCTTTATACGGTGGCTTGTAGCATCATTATAGGGCTGTGAAACACACAGCCAAATGGCTTCAGAATGAGCATTTCTCACCATTTATTTACAGTAGTGTGAGAGATTCATTAATGATTTCTTTATTGGAAATACAGAACATGTATAAAAATACAACAAAAATATGACTATTTATTAATGAAACATGCAAACTACAAACATTTGGGTTAAATGCAGAAGACACATTTCAGTTAAATACATTCAGTTGGACAACTGACTAGGTAATGAATACATGACAACTAGGTAAACATATTTTATTCAAAATAAATCATAGAAAAGCCAAGAGTTGGCTATAACATGAGTATAAAGTGTGTGTGTATATTTGTGTGTCTGTGTCTGTGTGTGTGTGTGTGTGTGTGTGTGTGTGTATTATGGTGTGTATTCTAATTTCCCATCATTAAAATGTATCCCCAAAATTATAAATCATCTGGCAACCATCATAGAGTTAAACAGAGCCTTGTACAACATGCATTATGAAAGAAATGGTGTAATGTACACAGAAGTGGAGCGTTGTATTAAATGCATTATGAAGAAAATTGTGTGATGTAGGCAGAACGAAATGTGAAATGCTCTATGAAGAAAATCGTGTAGGCTTACTGTTGCCTACAAGAAGAAGGGCATTTCTGACCACAAATGCACCAATATCCAAAAGTATTAAAGTGAAAACAAGCACAGAAAAGTGTATTGGCATGAATAAAAAAAAAACAATTGCCACGATCTTCTGGAGAAATGGACCAAGGCGCAGGTATAGAGTTCCACATATTTTAATATATATACTGGAACATACAAAACAATAAAGCGACTCCTGGAGCGTGGAGCCGAACAGGTTTCACCGACTGAGAAGGCGCACCTCAGGGCGAGTACGGAGCCGGCACCAGACGCACCGACTGGGGAGGCGCACTGGCATCCTGGTGCGTGGAGTCACGCCCTGACCTAACACACCATATAGAACCCAGAGGGCTCTCTATGGCCAGGGCGTGACAACAATGTATGGCTGCTATTATATCATCATTATTTAACCTGGTTGATTAACAACATTGGGTTGTTAACAAAAACAAATTATATAAATAAATGTGGGACACAAAATGAATGAAGTCGCACAAAAAATGTGTGTATTGTCTTACGAATTAAATTGCACAGAAATGTGTGTATTTTCACACAAATAAATGCACACAGAAACGCACAAAACACGAAATCTGCTGAAATACTTTTCGTACATATTTGCACGAATTGAGTGTGAGATTGTGTTGGTATATCAGACAATATACCACAGGTATGACGCAAAAATACTTGTTAACTGTTCTATTTATGTTGGTAACCAGTTTATAATAACAATAAGGCACCTCAGGGGTTTGTAGTATATGGTCAATATACAATATATCACTGCTAGGGCTGTATCCAGGAACTCTGTGTTATGTCATATAAGAACAGCTCCTAAGCTGTGGTATAGTATATTGGCCAATATACCACACCCCCTTAGACCTTATTGCTTAATTATACCTCTTAGTTTTAATATACGAGTCCAGATATACAAGGTTTTTGACAAACGTGTTGTGTTCAGGTCTTCTTGGTTCAGGGTTTGTTGACTGTACTGTAGAGAACAGAGGGGTCCTCCTCAGCTGCTTGTGTTGCTGCTGGTCTGAAGAGAGAGAAACAGAAATGAAACAAAGGGTGCGTCTCTAATGATGGCACCCTATACTTTATAGTGCACTACCTTGACCAGGGCCTATAGGGCTCAGGTCAAAAGTAGTGCACTACTTTAGGAAATAGGGTGCCATTTGGAACTCAGAAGAACAGTTCCTCAAAACCATCATCAAATCACTCCTCATTATAGACATGTCATAGTAATTGTCTTGAGTTGATAGTTTGAGGAAATGACATCGCTTAGTGGGTGGCAGGTAGCCTAGTGGTTAAGAGAGTAGGGCCAGTATCAGAAAAGTAGCTGGTTCAAATCCCTGAGTTGACTAGGTGAAACATCAGTCGATGTTCCATTGAGCAAGGCACTTAACCCTAAATGTTCCTGTACGTCTCTCTGGTTAAGACAGCAGGTAGCCTAGTGGTTAGAGCATTGGACTAGTAACTGAAAGGTTGGAAGATCAAATCCCTGAGCTGACAAGGTATAAATCTGTCGTCCTGCCCCTTAACAAGCCAGTTAGCCCACTGTTCCTAGCCGCCATTGAAAATAAGAATTTGTTCTGAACTGACTTTCATAGTTAAATAAAGGTAATAAATGTAGGGGTCAACTGTTTTGCATATTGATGACATCTCCTTCGACAAGCAGCAGCAAATGAATGACCTTAATACAGAATATGCTCACCAGGTGGCAGCACTGGGGCGGTTGAATTGTACAGCAGCGTAATGGACATCCTCGTCCTGTTTCTGGGTTTGAGGCAGCTGGACAGTGGAGTACAGAAGCACTTCCTGGTTTTTGGAGTGAGAGACGTGGACGCTGGCGAGTGAACTTCATCCTGGTCGACTGTGTCTGCTGTCTGTGCTGCAGTATGAGTCATGGCCATGCTTGAGCTGTTGTCATACACTGGACTAGAGTCTCCTGATGGAGAGAGAGGACAGACAACATGAGGAGTGGAAATGTTCCACAAAGAATACACAGTAATCACAGTCATATTCTGATTTCAACAGACTCACCTGTCCATGGTCTGCTGTGTCTCTTGTGTCTCTTGTGTCAGAGGTGTATTTGGAGGCTTTCCTGTTTTACATATGAATCAATCAATCAATTAATGTTACTAAAGTTAAATAATGAAACAAAATATATATTTTTATCATAGAAATATGCATTTTATCTCACCTGAACCACATGAAGCCAAAGAGACAGAGGATGAGAACCAGAACAACCACTATGATTCCTACAGCTGCAGTCAGAACTGAGGTCTGTTTCCTATAATAAAATATGGATGATATGAGTACATGGCATGATATAATAAACTAGAAATAAACTTAAATACAGGACATTAATGCAATACATGTTAAGGGATCTTATAACCCAAATGTATAGTTATAAACTAAGGTGTAATAAGACAAAGTATAATGATTAAGATTAGATTGAAACATGTAGTTTTGTATTGAAGTATTGAAGATGGAACTTTACCTGCTACAAAGATCATCAGAGCTGTAGAGTTCATAGATCCTCTTCCATTCTGGGCCTCACAGTAGTATTCTCCTCTGTCCTCAGAGCTGATGTTAGTGATGCTGTAACTCTGTCCTGATGCTTTTGGTGAGGTTACATTCTTCTTGTACCAGGTATATTTGTCCACAGGTGGGTTGGCATCACTGCTGCAGGTCAGAGTCACTGAACTGCCCTCCACTATTTCACCAGAGGGACTGACTGACACTGAGGTGTTCTTTGGTCCATCTGGTGGACAATATGTAACAAACACATTGTTCATACATAGAGCTTTACATGAGGAGCATCATGGAACTTACACTTATGATTGAAATAAATTAAATATGAATATAAATGTGTAACTTAGACAATAATGTAACAATACAGTGTTGGTGAAGTACGTGTAGTTCACTACAGTAGTGAGATGAGTACAATCATGGAACTTGGACATAGATTGAAATAACAGATGGATAGAATAGATAAGAGAATATGTTACTAAAAGAATACAACTGGAGATGGATCCCACATACTCACATCTGACAGTGAGAGTCTCTTCAGGAGAGGGGAGATCCTCATGACCTTCTACAGCACAGGAGTATCTGCCTGCATCCTCACTGCTGACTGGGTTTAGGAACAGACTGTTAGATTGGTTGGTTACATGTCCATTCTTGTACCAGATGTAGGTGGGGTTGTCACCAGAGTACAGGTGGTGCTACAAGACAGTGTCACCTTCTGTCCCTCTGTCACAGTGGCAGGAGTCACCTTCACCTGCAGACCTAAATGAAAGAGGATTAATACACTGAGTATATCATTAAGTAATTGTTTTCAGTATTGATAAGATGTGGCGGTAGTGTGTACCTGTGACAGTCAGAGTTGTTCCAGGGAAGGTGGGCTCCCAGTTTGTCTGATCTGTTCTGAATCTAAACGTATACTCAGCTGAATCCTCCTCTTTCAGGTCTGTGATTCTCAGGTGGAGTCACTCTGCATATTTCCAAGGTACTCCATACGCCCTGCATACCCCGGGCTCAGGATTTGAGGCGCGCTCATCAAGTTTTCCTTTGTATACCAGTTTGTTTCAGAGACTGTATGACCACTGGGATATGTATAAGAGCAGGATATGTCCACTGTTGACCCCTTCAAGGTACAGATACTCTGATGGGTGTAAGTCACGTGGAAATAACTGTGACCAGCAACAGCTGAAACACAAATGCATTTTTTCAAATGGTGTACGTATTTTGAACTGTAAAGTCAACAATCAAAATGAAAAAGTAGCCCTATTTCATGTCTGTTTCACTGCACATCAACACTGACCAATGATGTATTGGATGATTTTGGAAGACTTTAAAAAGTGTATTAGTCACACTCACGCACTGCAGGAGAATTGATGCCTTTACAGCACAGTAGAAGCTGTCTTCAGTTTTGAAGTAGAATGAGTATGAGGGGGAGGAGTCCTTTTGTACAATCTTACTGTTCCTGTACCAGATGTAGGTGGGGTTACCAGTCAGAGTACAGGTGGTGCTACAGGTCAGTGTCGTTGACCACCGTGTAGGGGTCACCTTCACCTGCAGGTCTGGAGTAGATAACAACATTAAACCCTCAGTGACCTGTTGTCTAGTTCTAATGAGGCAGGAGTGGACGTTCTCAAATCTTAAATTCAGATATTCCTATTATAACCCTACTTTCATATTTATAATATTTATACAAATCAAGACAATATTCCTGAACCAATTAAACAGATTAACACAATATATAATATCACTGTACCTGTAACAGACAGAGTGATTAAACAGATCAACACTATATATAATATCACTGTACCTGTAACAGACAGAGTGATTAAACAGATCAACACTATATATAATATCACTGTACCTGTAACAGACAGAGTGATTAAACAGATCAACACTATATATAATATCACTGGACCTGTAACAGACAGAGTGATTAAACAGATCAACACTATATATAATATCACTGTACCTGTAACAGACAGAGTGATTAAACAGATCAACACTATATATAATATCACTGTACCTGTAACAGACAGAGTGATTAAACAGATCAACACTATATATAATATCACTGGACCTGTAACAGACAGAGTGATTAAACAGATCAACACTATATATAATATCACTGTACCTGTAACAGACAGAGTGATTAAACAGATCAACACTATATATAATATCACTGTACCTGTAACAGACAGAGTGATTAAACAGATCAACACTATATATAATATCACTGTACCTGTAACAGACAGAGTGATTAAACAGATCAACACTATATATATAATATCACTGTACCTGTAACAGATATAGTGACTCCAGGGCTACCAGTAAATCTTCCTCTGGTTTTATCTGAGGTTAATCTGACCTTGTACGTAGCTGAGTCACTCTCTCTCAGGTCTGTGATTGTCAGGGTGTGTCCATTCTTCCAATCGCTATGGTACGTCACACACGACCTTTGTAGTCTGGTTCATCTCTCAGACTCACATAATTATTCACAGCATACATTTTAGTGAACCAAAAGATTGTTGTGACTTCAAGACCTTTGGGATATGTGTAAGAGCAGGACATCTCCACTGTTGACCCCTTCAAGGTACAGATACTCTGAGTGGTGTATGTAACACTCCAGACATTCTGCCCCAGTACCACTGAAACACAGTTAGACATCACAAGGACGTTACAGTAAGTTCAAGGTCTTTTGACTCACACTAACACTTTGTTCCCATAGTTGCTGAGTTGAGACATTGATACTCTTTGGTTGAGTGTGAATGGAAACCACATATAAGCTTCACTCAGTGAGGTGTGAAAGACAACTGTTTAAAGTGAAGTGGAGACGCCAAATGTGTTGCCAGTAGAACGCCAGTTATGCTAGGAAATATCTGTAGATTGATAAACAGAGCAACTAAAAGATAAGAATGAGACCCTACCTGCTACAGACCAGAGAAAGACCACCAACACACTTCCTGCTGTTCTCAAGGCCATTGTTGCATCTCCCACCCTGCAGTCTTAGAAACATAAACAACAACTCACTCTATAGCTGGTGAATAACTCCACCTGATACATTGAAGTAGAAACTGTAAATGGGGTACAGGGCCTCATTACAGAAAATGAACCAAGCTCATATTGTGCTGTGTTGTATTGTGCTATATGGTTGTCTATGTGAATACTGTCTGTCTGTAAGTCTATTGCACTATGTATGTAATGTGTGTGACGTGGTTGCATGTCTGTCTACGCCTGTCTATTTAAGCTGATGCAAAAATAATGTCCTAATATATACAGTAGTCATCATCATCATCATCATCATCATCAACATCATCATCAACAACAATCACTTATTGAACAGATCTGTAGTACTGTAAACACATTTCTACATTGATTGTTCTGAAGCTGTTTTATTCTCAGAACCCCAAATATAGGAGGATAAATGTTCAATCCTCTACGGTCCGTCAAGCTGTACAGCAGCCTAAAGACTGACCACCAGGTTCAATGATAGCTCCTATCCCCAAGCTGTGAGGATAAACAGCAAATGACTCCACAAACACGAACACACGCACTCACACAAACACGCACACAGGCCATCAATCTGGAGGCCACGCACTGCAAGCCTGTGTGAGTGGCCGAGACTGCCAAATATCAGTGCCACCAACTTGCACCTCCACCCAGGGTGTCCAAGCACCAGGAGGGGCTGGTATTTAAACAGATACTCTGTAAAGGCCTGCTCCATGTAGCCATCAAATCAGCAGCCCACTTCCACAATAAGCACCTCCCCCTGCCCCCCCAACAACAACAGTATCTGGTGTATTTGGCACACAGGAAAACACATCATCAACAACATCAAACCAGCTTCCCCTTACACAAGAATGTTTATGCATGTGTGCTGTTGGTGAGACTCGCTGGCTATCAGGTCAACAAGGTGGTCATGTCTAGCAAATGTACAGATCCCTGCACACACACGCCAAGATGCACACACACACACTTCTGTGTTACAATGTTTGTTTGCATGTCTTTTACCCTGGTTAATCATATCATCTCTATGTAGATCAAC
Source organism: Brachymystax lenok tsinlingensis (assembly GCA_030435695.1). NCBI lineage: Eukaryota > Metazoa > Chordata > Actinopteri > Salmoniformes > Salmonidae > Brachymystax > Brachymystax lenok. The sequence continues at coordinate 52,383,232 of CM059812.1, read as the reverse complement.
ACTCCTACACTGAGACACTTTATGAATACTGGCCCTGATGTAACAACCAAAACACATCTCAAAACATAACAAGAAGTAAAATGATACATTACCCTCAAGTATATGACTTATGACTAAAAACAAATAACCAAAAACTATATTTCAAGATAATATTTGTCAAACAAACTTACAGAGTGAAGTGTAGGGGAGAGGTCTTGTACAGTGAGTGAACTGACTGGCAGTGTGTGGAACTGCTACTAAGTGTCAGTTCTGTGGTTGACACATATTTAAAGTAGTCAGAACACAAGTAGCTGATACAGAACTGTCCTTTCCTTCCTCTTTAAGTCATTAACATGCATGAGGACCAGACCAGCATGTCAGAAAAGGGAGGTTACTGTATTAGAGTGGGCCCTACATTTCTAAAATGGAGAAAATAAAATAACATTTTGTTTGTCACATGCGCTAATACAACAGGTGTAGACTTTACAGTGAAATGCTTACTTACAAGCCCTCAACCAACAAAGCAGTTTAACAACTAAATAAACTGCAGTAACAAAGATGTAACACAAGAATATTACATAACCATAACGAGGCTACATACAGGGGGCACCGTGCTGACTCAATGTGGGGGTAAAGGTTAGTCAATGTGAATAGTCCGGTGACGATACCACTGAGGTGGTATACTCTCAATGCCATTGGATGAATCCCTGAACATATTCCAGTCTGTGCTGGGAAAACAGTCTGGTAGCATAGCATCCGTGTCATCTGACCACATCCGTAGTGAGCGAAGTCACTTGCACTTCCTGCTTTAGTTTTAGCTTGTAAGCAGGAATCAGGAGTGGACTATAGGAAAAGGAGGGCTGAACAGGCCCCCATTAACATTGGGCTGAAGTGGAGCGGGCCGAAAGTTTCAAGTTCCTTGGTGTCCACATCACCAAACTTGGTCATGGCCCAAACACACCAAGACAGTGGTGAAGAGGGTACGACAACACCTTTTCCCTCAGGAGACTGGAAAAGATGGGTCCCCAGATCCTCAGAAAGTTCTACAGCAGCACCATCGAGAGCATCCTGACCGGTTGCATCACCACCTGGTTTGGCAACTGGTCGTTATCTGACTGTAAGGCACTACAGAGGGTAATGCGCACGCCCAGTACATCACTGGGGCAAAGCTTCCTGACATCCAGGACCTATATAATAGGCGTGTGTCAGAGGAAGGCCCAAAATTGTCAAAGACTCCAGTCACCCAAGTCATAGACTGTTCTTCTGCTACCGCCGACGGCAAGCAGTACTGAGCGCCAAGTCTAGGACCAATAGGCTCCTTAACAGCTTCTACCCCAAGCCATAAGACTGCTGAACAATTCATCAAATGGCCACCTGGACTATTTACATTGACTCCACCCCCTTTGTTTTTACACTGCTGCTACTCACTGTCTATTATTTACAAATGACCTCGACTAACCTGTACCCTCAAGACATTGACCCGGTACCGTACTCCTGTACGTAGCCTTGTTTGTCATTTGTACAGTTCAAAAGCTGATATGAGTTGATTGGTAACACTTTAGAATAACTCATAATTAACCCATTATAAATGCTTATATATGTTTATAAATGATAGCTGATGTTTTGACAAAGACATATGTCCTTACCCTGTGGAGGTGTACTGGGAGGCTGAGGAGGTGTTGAGGCCTATAGAGTTGGTCCTCTGAGGAGAGGGAGGGATTCTCTGCGCCTAGTGGTCTGGATACCTGATCACCAGCCTGGTGTTTCCAGCTCCACCCACTGGACAGGCCCCAATGTGTCGGAGGAAACACTGTCGAACTGACGATCGAAGGTTAGCTTGCAGGACGCCCGGCCTGCCACAAGGAGTCGCTAGACCACGATGAGACAAGGACATCCCGGCCGACCAAACCCTCCCCCAACCTGGACGACCCTGGGCCAATCGTACGCTGCCTCATGGGTCTCCCAGTCACAGCCGGCTGTAACACATCCTGGGATCGAACACGGTGCTGAAGTGGCACTTTAGCACTCATTGTTGAATTTGCGATTTCCAACTTGTCGATAATGTTTATGTCCAATGGCCGATGAGCACCGATACGTTTAATCTATAATTTCTCTTCATATGACAGGGATTGAAAAGGATTTGCCAGTAGATTGTCGACTTGATGCATGATGATGACTGCTTGTCTAGCTTGCTAGCTAAGATACTGAAAGTATGATGTTGACATGATCAGTCCAATCAAAGTTACGGTAGATGTAACGTGATTTGACGACATTTTGTCTGTGGCCAATGACCTTGAGCCTTCTTGGATGGGCACTTCTATTGTAACTCTAGGGCAGCACCCAAGGGGCTTGAATTTTTTAGCTCTACCTGTAGATTTCAAGGTGACGAGTGTCCCCATGAGTGACAGAACACTGAAGCAATCGTGACGCAACTAGAGAATATTACCAACCCCTATGCTCTGTATTTTCCTCTGGCTGCCCCACCACCACTGAGCTAGGCTGCAACACTATAATGCGCCTGTGTGTAGCTGGTGTAGAGGAGTCAGGCACCGACAGCAGATATGAGTAATATAGCAATTTTACTCAAATATAATCAAAATACACATCAAAATAATGCCAAGCCCAACATAACGGACTTATAAATTATACAATAAACAAATCACTCACAAACAAACATGGGGGAACAGAGGGTTAAATAATGAACAGGTAATTGTGGGATTGAAACCAGGTGTGTAAAACAAAGAATAACCAATGGAAAATGAAAAGTGGATCGGTGATGGCTAGAAAACCGTGACGCCGATCGCCGCCCAAACAAGGTGAGGGACCGACTATGAAGTAGTGACCAACACCTGCATTTTGGAGGTGCCTTAATCAAGAAAGCAAAAAGAGACCATGTTTGTATGAGACTTTATTAACCCAATGCTTTATTTATGTTTTACATTGTTTGCAAACTGATATGTGACACGATAATGCCAAAATAACATGCAAAAACTAAACAGGTGGGGCTCAAAACATGTGGAGCTCTGCCACACCTGCCCTGAATGACGTGTCGCCACTGCATGTATCTAGACATTATAGACAAGTTGACTAACAAATAGCCAACAAAAATGTCAGAAATTCAAAATCGCTCTGCCGCCTTTGACTGTAGCCTGTAGTGCATTTTCTATATTTGTGGGTTAGTGTTGGGAGCGGACCTCAGATTTTCACTTGATCACATATAGTGGGGTGGTTGCAGATGGGTTATTAACAACTGCGGGTTAACAAACAGCTAATTGGTGAGGAACAGTGCTGGGTGTTGATCTCTTCACTGGCGCTATCATGTTGTGGCGAAATCCTGCACGGAGCCTTCACCGTGCGCTGCCACTTTAAGAGCGCATCAGCAGTAAGGAAGGAGGAGATAAAGACAGCTCTTTCAGCTCTCTGGGAGGCAGCTCTTGGTTGGCGCGACAGTCTGATTGTGTGTGTTATGCTGCAGAAGTCTTGTTTATTTGCAGCGTGTTTAGTTTATAAAGTGTTTAACTCAATCATCGGTTTGACCGCTCTAGGTCGTGGTTGTTATCGTTTGGGAACGCACCGGTTATGGATCGCATGGTTTAGTAGCAACATTGTTGCGAAGCTTTGACTACAAACCAACAAACCGTCAGACAGTACAACTGCAAGCCTGAAGTCAACAGCTAAGATCTCTCTCTCTCTCCCTCTATCGTTCCAGTGCTTTACACTGCAGCAGACTTTCTATTTATCAAATGCACTTCCTGCTGGTCATTATCGCTGGACTATTTCTGGCCCCGCCAGACGTATTTGGGTTGACATTTTAGTTAAAAGGGAGGTTGCTTGCAAGTTGTGTATTGTTATTTGAACTGTATTGAGGTGGTGTGGTACTAATGACATGTGGCCGAGAAGATTCTGGACATTAAGGCCTTTGTTTTGTCTATGAACACCCCCACATTCATACCCTCTGCACTCCTCCACTGGAAGGTAATACAGATTATTGCAGTTCCTCTAATGTGGATGACTGGGTTCTTTCTTGTAAATTGTTTCTATGAAGTTGTCTTTCAATTGCTCTGACATTATTATTGTATGAGGTATTATTGGTGGGTTTACCCCTGTGCTGTGACGTGGGTTTTATGGTGTCTTCTCTTCACTGGCAACAGGCTACACTCTAGGCAGTCTCTTCTGATGTGTGTGGGTCTGGTAGTGGTACTCTCTCTATTCCTTTCGGCATGGTTAATACCTGCCAGGTGCCCGTACGAAATCTTTGTTTACCCCTCTCAAATAAATACCGCTACAATGTGTCCAGTAGGCAGAAATACAAGAAACAGCAGAGTGGAAATAGTTATGAATCAATGTATTAATAGTTGAACTAATTCATGTATTGGTCTTAAGCTTCATGTTGTAAAAAAGCTCAGTTTGTTTGTCCTGTATTGACACTGACCCACTAAATACTGCAAAAGTAAACATGTACTTAATGTATCTAAAATTGGTAATAATTTTATGATAAAATAAGTGATATCATGACACTGAACAATATGGTATTACCTAATATAAAATGTGCCATGTCTGGACAGCAATACAAAGTATGACACTGAACCACACTGTAAAACAATGTCTAATGTACTGTATAATTATAGGAGACAGGCACTGAATAGGTGAGAGGTTTTATTAATCCACCCAAAACAAGACGCAAGGCAGTGTGTGTGTCAGGATGAATCCCAACAAAAAGCGAGGTCTAAACCTCAAAATATTACACGGACGAGACCCAGAAACAAGGGCACAAATACACGTAGCATGGAAGTCGATACAACAGCACAGGACCAACAGACAAGATAACAATAACCGACAACGGGAACAGAGGGCACATGTATAACATCCTAATCAGGGGGAATGGGAACCAGGAGTGCGAATGAGACAAGACAGTCCGGGGTTGGTGGTAATGAATCCAGTTCAGTGACGCCTGGAAGGCCGTGACGTAGACCTCCGGAGCTGGTGGACGGAATGAGCAGCAGTTCCGGGGATCCGTGACTACTGATTACATTTATTTTTATAAAAACAAGCAATATCCTCACACTGAACAATATAGTATCACGTTAAATTAAATGTAAAATGCAGAAGAATGTCTGACCGCAATACAAAATAAATCATCATTAACTACAGAAGTAGAGAAGGAGAATCTAAATATATTAAGAAACTTATCAAAATTATCCAAATTAGTTGCTGAGGAAAGTAGACTATTGATGTTATAATACATCTGTATCTGGCAAAATCCCATAGAAAAAGATCAGAAATACAATCAAACTATAGATAGTATACAGATTGGTACTCAAGACAAGTGGGCCATTTATATAATCAAAAACATAGAAATGGAAAATATAACCCATCATTATCATCAATATACATAATTATCATTATAAGAAAATAACTTTGAGTAAATTATGGAATATATTTAAGTTCATGGTCTGGAAATAGTGGTGTTAGGGCCTAGCTTTAGATAGGAACCTTAGCTCTCCAGTCCAGATTCTGTGGGGGTTCTCTTCAGTCCAGGTTCTGTGGTGTTTCTCTTCAGTGGAGATTCCCTCGCATTCTGGAAAGAAGACAAACTGAATTAGCACTCCTTCTAAAATGTTTATGGACACACACACACACACACACACACACACACACTTACTGCCAGGGTGTCATACTCTGGTGACCTGGTCTTCATGTTCAGAGGTGTGTACGTGTCACTGTTAGGGTCAGGATGGACACTCTGTAGAAAGAGAGAGCGAGGGAGAGAGGAAATTCATGTTCTTTGAGACAGCAGTCTTTCCATACATTTCTCTAAACACATTCAAGTACTGTATCAAACCCAAATCAATTTTAAGAGACTTACTGCCAGAGTGTCGTAGTCAGAGGACATGGTCCTCATGTTCAGAGCTGTGTACGTGTCACTGTTACAGTCAGGACGGACACTCTGCAGAGGGAGAGGTAACTATGAAAGTGTCAAGAAACAGTAAATGGAGGTGTAACTCAGGGTTTCCCAAACTGGGAGCTGGTGCACGTTTAGTTTTTTGCACTACACATGATGATGGGTTGGTTATTTGAATAAGATGTGTAGTGCTAGTGCACAAAACTAAATGTACACCTAGGGGGACCGAGTATGGGAAACCCTGGTTTAACTGATGGGATAACCTGTGTGTCTGCTGTGGCATCACTTCCTCCTGTGGATCTCCTGTAATGAGGGACAGAGTGAGTTCTGCTCTCTACTGACCTCTAGTGGAAGTTGATATGTTACTAATACAGTTTAGCAGTTAAGGGCTTTGGGCCAATAAATACATGAATGAATGAATTTAATAACAAATCAGAGTGTTAAGGTGAAAGAATAATACAAATATACATTTTCCTTCTTCACTCACCTGAACCACATGAGTCCAGAGAGACAGAGGATGAGAACCAGAACAACCACTATGATTCCTACAGCTGCAGTCACAACTGAGGTCTGTTTCCTATAATAAAGTATAGAATATGATTACACAGCATTTTCTAATGAACTGATATATATATAAAAATATATAATACTTGTTAATATGTGGGATTTTATAAGCCAATCTGTAGTTATACAAGTTAAGGGCTGGCCAATATATACATGAATGAATGTATATATGAACAAATCAGAGTGCTAAGGTGAAAGAATAATACAAATATCAGTTTTCCCTTCTTCACTCACCTGAACCACATGAAGCCAGAGAGACAGAGGATGAGAACCAGAACAACCACTATGATTCCTACAACTGCAGTCAGAACTGAGGTCTGTTTCCTATAATAAAATATGGATGATATGAGTACATGTTATTATGAAGTGAAAATGAGTATACAGCAATACAGGACATTAATACAATTCTTGTGTGTATATATAAGCCTATGTATAGTTATAAACCAAAGTGTAGTAAGGCAAACTAGAAGATTACCTTAAAACAGAATTATTGTTTTAAGGTACATCATTTTGAGGAACATCATTTTGTATTGAAGATGGAACTTTACCTGCTACAATGATCATCAGAGCTGTAGAGTTCATAGAACCTCTTCCATTCTGGGCCTCACAGTAATATTCTCCTCTGTCCTCAGAGATGATGTTAGTGATGCTGTAACTCTGTCCTGATGCTTTTGGTGAGGCTACGCTCTTCTTGTACCAGGTGTATTTGTCCACAGGTGGGTTGGCATCACTGCTGCAGGTCAGAGTCACTGAACTGCCCTCCACTATTTCACCAGAGGGACTGACTGACACTGAGGTGTTCCTTGGACCATCTGGTGTTGAAGATGACAGAACCAAATAAGAACTCATATAACATGTAAGACACCAAGAGATGATGTAAATTAGTATAGATTAGTATATTACACTGACATGTAGAACCATGTATTAGAGAGATGATATCAATGACTTTCACTGTAGATATATCAACACCCCATGTACTCACATCTGACAGTGAGAGTCTCTTCTGGAGAGAGGATTCTCTCAAAGCCTTCTACAGCACAGGAGTAGTTCCCTGCATCCTCACTGCTGACTGGGTCTAGGATCAGGCTGTTATAACTGGTGATTGGGTTGTTCAGACGTTGTCCTGCTCTTGTACCAGATGTAGGTGGGGTTGAGACCAACTGTACATTTGGTTCTACATCTCAGTGTGACTCTCTCCCCTCTGACACAGACGTAGGATCCATCTCCAACAGGATATCTAAGAGGAAACATCAGTCATATTTGACTCCAGACAGGCTTGTCATGTGATTAGACTTGTCCTATTACAGTACTAACTGTAGGTGGAGTATTACCTGTGACAGTCAACATCACACCAGGAAGGTCAGAAAATCTCCTCTGTTGTTACTAATCTGAATATGTATTCAGCTGAGTCCTTCTCTGTCAGGTCTGTTATTGTCATGGTGTGGTGGTTCTCTGTGTTCCTATTGTACTCCACACGACCTGCATACTCTGGATATGAACTGAGATCTACAGGGTGTTTCTGTGTAAACCAGAATGAACCTTGTTCTATATAACTAGTGGGATGAGTGTAAGAGCAGGATATGTCCACTGTGGAGCCCTTCAAGACACAGATTCTCCTCTTGGTGTAAGTCACACTCCAGCAGTTTGAATTATGAACACCTGAAACATTATAAAGATATCTGTTAGTTTAACTTTGTATTTATGTTCACCTTAGTGGTAGGTAAACTACTTGACCATTTTCAGTATTTTGTAAATCAATAACAATTTTAGCTGTTATTTGATATTGTGAAATTATAACTAAATCATCTAGACTCACAGACTGCAGGAGAGTGGAGATCCTCGTGGCTTTTTACAGCACAGGAGTAGCTGTCTGCATTCTCCACATAGTTATAGTGTATAGAGGAAGTCCTCTGCTCTAGATGTTGTCCGTTCTTGTACCAGATGTAGGTGGGGTTACCAGTCAGAGTACAGGTGGTGCTACAGGTCAGTTTGTTGTAATATATCCTCTCCACCTTTAGATCTGAAGGGAGAGGTTATGAAACAATAATGGAGGAAGTCTGTCAGTCACCACCATTTCACTGTTCTCATAGAACATGTAATAAATAACTGGAGTTGTACTATTTATACAGTACCTGTGAGACTGAGAGTGAATCCATATGAATATTTCCATTCTGAATTCTGGTTTGTTTTATGTCCGAAGTAATATGTTGCTATGTCATTCTGTCTCAGGTCTGTGATTCTCAGGATGCAGTCCTTCTCTGTAGTTCCACGGTACTCCACACGACCATCATACATAGGGTCCCATCTCAGATCATACGGCTCACCATTCAACTGTTCGTTATACCAGACTATCTCTGTGACTTGGGTCACTCTGGGAATAGGACAGCGCATGTCCACTGATGACCCCTTTAAGGCACAGACACTCCACACAGTATTTTGTCCCAGAACACCTGAAACACAGTGTCACAGGACTCAACCATGAGAGAACTTCACTTGTGACGTCCAGACTATAAAACAGACATTACAATATTACATCCAAATGCATGTAAACATGTGCAGGATACTGTAGGACCCATCTCAAATTCAAGCTGCTTTATTGGCATGAAAAACATTGTGTCAATATTGCCAATGTACTCCAATGTACATTCCCTTATATCATTCTAGGATTCATTTCAATATACATCATGGAAGTAAAAAGCACTGGTCAATTCAGAAAGTAAACCAAATTCAAATTCCACATTTTCTAAATGTTCCTAATTGAAAAACATAGAAAATAATTGGAATTAGAATTTCAGTCTACTTCCTGAATTGAGTGGAATTTAAATGGAATTGACCCCAACCCTGCTGGTGGTTGACAACATTCTTATTCTGCTACTGCTGCTGATGTGCAGAAGTGAATGGTAACCAGAGATAAGCATCACTCAGTGAGGTGTGAAATATAACTATTTAAAGTGAAGTGGAGACAGAACACACCAGACTAACATTACAATTGTTCTGCTTTTAGAAATGTCTTTAGATTGATATACAGGGCAACTAAAACATTATGAATGAGACCATACCTGTCACAGACCAGAGAAATACCACCAACACACTTCCTGCTGTTCTCAAGGCCATTGTTGCATCTCCCACCCTGCAGTCTTAGAAACATAAACAACAACTCACTCTATAGCTGGTGAATAACTCCACCTGATACATTGAAGTAGAAACTGTAAATGGGGTACAGGGCCTCATTATTGAAAATAAACCAGGCTCATATTGTGTTGTATTGTGCTATATGGTTGTCTATATGAATACTGTCTGTCTGTAAGTCTATTGCACTATGTATGTAATGTGTGTGACGTGTTGCATGTCTGTCTACATCTGTCTATTTAAGATGACATGCTGTCTGATGCAATTATAAATTCATAGTCGATACAATAAAGTCATCATCATCAACAAGAATAACTTATTGAACAGATCTGTAGTACTGTAAACACATATTTCTACATTGATTGTTGTGAAGCTGTTTTATTTTCAGAACCCCAAATATAGGAGGATAAATGTTCAATTCTTCTATGGTCCGTCAAGCTGTACAGCAGCCTAAAGACTGACCACCAGGTTCAATGACAGCTCCTATCCCCAAGCTGTGACATTAAACAGCAATTGACTCACATACACACACACACACACACACACACACACACACACACACACACACTCCCACACACAAATACACACACACACACACACACAGAGCATCATGGAGTAAGTATCAAAGTCTAGAGAGCTGGTTGTTATTGAAAAGTTCAAACACACATCCTACACAGTATAGATGTCAACCCTACTCCCTATCAGTCTGGTCCTGAAGGGCCCTCAGCTAATTCAACTGTGTCACTCTCACCCACACACGGGCCCATACACTGAGCAGGGATTCAAATGTTTGTTTGCATGTCTTTTTTACCCTGGTTAATCAACTCATCCCTATGTAGATCAACACTCCTACACTGGAGACACTTTATGATTACTGGCCCTGATGTAACAACCAAAACACAGTTCAAAACACAACAAGAAGTAAAATGATACATTACCTTCAAGTATATGACTTATGACTAAAAACAAATAACAAACTGTATTTCAAGATATTGTCAAACAAACTTACAGAGTGAAGTGAAGGGGAGAGGTCTTGTACAGTGAGTCAACTTACTGGCAATGCAGAGAAACAGTGTGATATCTGGGATTGACCCGTTTTAAAAGTTACCTAGTCAAGACGTTAAGACATTAAAATGGATAAACAGCATGTCAGAAAAGGGTTGAATTTCTTCCTTTGATGTGTGCACCTACATTTTTAAAAGAGCCAACATCTGACCCATTCCCATCACTCCTCATCAGCTGCATCAAAGTGCTACTAGACTAGAGCTCTCCCTACTGGCATCTCAACGTCCCTGCAGCCTCCAGTCCTGATGTCTTCATTCACTTGTGCAGTAATATTAATAGATACTGTTCCATTCATTCCAGTTATTCCTCCTATATCTGTGCCCACCACCATCCTCTGTTGTACAGTACTGGTAGTAGCTTTATCTATCAGAGACATCTCCATAGCCTGCTGTATTGACTGTGTAGTCTATTATAGTCTGCTGTCCATAAATAATACCATTTAGCAGACTCAACTATCCATAGCAATTTACAGTTCATATTTTACATATGGGTGGACATGGGAACCAAAATCATTACATTGCAGGTGCCATGATCTACCAACTACTCTAACTAGCTCACAACCCACCATCACTGTGTCTCATGTTAAGTAGCCTCCATTCAATCACTCTTACTGCAGTCCATTTTCAAAATGTCTCCACAACAATCTGTTGCTCTCAGAGCTATTAAAATAGCATGAACAAGTCTTTATGTGAAACCACATGTACAATGAATATCTTTTGTAGCACTCATAATAGCTCAGTATTTGTCAAGGGTGCCAATAATTTTGGTTGTGACTGTATATCCAACAATCAGATTAATATGTAATAATATATATTTAATCTCTCACACACACATCACACACACACAGTTATACTTGACCCTGTTATACTGACTGTGAACATGACCCTATTGAATGGAGATCTGGGTATTACTGGCATACTCTACTGATCATGTTTTAAACATGCAATTGAATAAACTGAACTGAACTAAACACATGAAACCACAGTCCAGGATCAGTATTCACAAAGTGTATCAGAGTAGCAGAGCTGATCTGGGATCAGTTTAGCCTTTAGATCATAATTATATGGACCGTCTGAGACACTTTATGAATACAGGCCCTGATGTAACAACCAAAACACAGTTCAAAATAAATCAACAAGTACAAAGATACAGTATGTCATGCGATGTATGGCTAAAAACATCAGAACAAAAACTATATTCCAAGATATCGCCAAGTGTACTTACAGAGTGAAGTGAAGGGGAGAGGTCTCGTACAGAGAGTCAACTTACTGTCAGTGAGTGGAAACGAGAAGTAGTTTACTGTAAGTATTAGTAGAAGTAGGCATAACCTAAGTGTGAGTTCTGTGGTTGACACATTTTAAAAGTAGCCTAGTCAGGGCATTAACATGCAGAAACAGCATGTCACATAAGGGATGTTACTGTATCTAAATAGAAAATGGTCTAAAGTCAGCATTCTGTAGTTGCATTTCTTTATTTGAGGAGTGGACCTACATGTTTTACAAGAGACAAAATGTGACCCATTCCCATCACTCTTCATCAGCTGCATCAAAGTGGTACTGAAGGTTCCAGAACAGATGAAAGGGGAGTATGTTTGGTACCAGTGTTCTAGACTAGAGCTCTCCCTACTGACATCTCAACATTACTGCAGCCTCCAGGCTTCATATGTCCCTACTAGTCCGATGAAAATATACAAAATAGAAGGTAAAATAACATGTGAAAATGTGAAAATGTATATAGAATTAACCAGGCACGCACGTAAAAGTACTGTTATTGTGACTTATGTTGAACTGGCGTTTGAATTGAGCGAATCTCAGCTAGCTAGTTAGCTACATGAAGCGGCTGTTATTCAGCGATGTTGTTTCTAGCTAGCTAGAGACAACAGTGAGCTGTCATTATGCCAAGGCCAAGGCAAGCTGCTCTGAATTTCCAGTGTGTGCTTGTGTGAAAGAGATGTCTTCAGCTCACTGATCTTCAGAGCAAAGGACCCAAAGTGAACCCTGACATGCATATAGCTAAGTCTGTCTGTCTGTCTAGGATTGTTGTGTCCTATTGTGTCTGAATGATGTGTGTTTTTTGAAAATGACAGTGATTAATCTTTCATGTAATTCTTTATTGCTGCTTCGTTACTGTTGTTTTATTATGTGATTTTTTTTTGTTTATTTTAGCATTTTTATAATAAAAAATTGAATATTTCTTACATATAAACAACTGCATTGTTGCTTAAGGGCTTGTCAGTAACCATTTCACAGTAAGATCTACACCTTTTGTATTTGGCACATGTGACTAATACAATTTGATTTGATTTGTGTGTTTAGGTACTGGACATTGCACCCTCTGACACTGGGATTCTGAACCTCTAAAAGTCTAAGCCGTTTGGGGGGGTTCTACTAGCTGACATATGGAATTGTTTTAAGGTGGTCATACCATGGATCATTTAGCTATTTGATTTTGAATTATAGTACCTCTTTAGGTAAAAAGGCGGTTCACAGGGTAAAGATCCCTTCAAGGTTCTAATGATGATGTAATTGTGCTCTCCAGCTCCACCCCCTGGACAGGAGGACAAACAGCAGGCGCAGTCCAAATACATACAATTGAACCAATAGCATCGTCCCAAAAGTACAATAGAACTAATAGCATTGTCCCAAAAGTACAATGAAACCAGTAACATTGCATTGGATTTTATTACCGGCTTGTTTTTCATTTGCCGACAGGAAGGAGTTGAATCGTTGTACTTTTCTCTCTGTGTTGAACGATGGTGATACTATTTATGTGCAAGACTCAAGCTCTACACTGAAGGCTCTTGACTCTGTGTATCATGCAGGGACGTCTAACTCACCATTGTGTTCTCTACAGTGCTGTCAGGTGGACATTAGTAGCAACACGCAGCCTTAAACCCTGGTCCATTCTTATTCAGAAGACCATTTAAGGAAAACTGAGGGGAGGGGAGGTAGAGGAGATGAAGGGGGGGAAAGGATGGGGAGATAGAAGGAGTGGAGAGAGGGAGAAGACAGACACAAACACACACAATCAGCAATTTCCACGTTCACAGTAGAAAGCTCAGACACTGACCTTCAACCCCATCAGTGCACTCACCTTGAGGAAGTATCCCTTTGGCCAATCAGGGTTGAGCTGGATGGACTTCTGAGCGTCTGATAGGGCAGAGGGGTAGAGCTCCAGACACCAGTAGCAGTATGAACCATTCCCAAAGAACCAAAGAAATACAAGGAATTAGATCAAAGTAGACAGGTCCATCCAAACCTTTACCACCTAGTAAATCTGTTGGACCACTTACAATAGAGTACTTCTGCAATAGTCTAGGGAGTGACACACCCATACCACACACACACACACGCAAAAACACACACGCACACACACACACACATGGACGCAGGCGCACACACACGCACACACACATACAGTGGGGCAAAAAAGTATTTAGTCAGCCACCAATTGTGCAAGTTCTCTCACTTAAAAAGATGAGAGAGGCCTGTAATTTTCATCATAGGTACACTTCAACTATGACAGACAAAATGAGGGAAAAAAAATCCAGAAAAACACTTTGTAGGATTTTTTATGAATTTATTTGCAAATTATGGTGGAAAATAAGTATTTGGTCAATAACAAAAGTTCATCTCGATACTTTGTTATATACCCTTTGTTGGCAGTGACAGAGGTCAAACGTTTTCTGTAAGTCTTCACAAGGTTTTCACACACTGTTGCTGGTATTTTGGCCCATTCCTCCATGCAGATCTCCTCTAGAGCAGTGATGTTTTGGGGCTGTCGCTGGGCAACACAGACTTTCAACTCCCTCCAAAGATTTTCTATGGGGTTGAGATCTGGAGACTGGCTAGGCCACTCCAGGACCTTGAAATGCTTCTTACGAAGCCACTCCTTCGTTGCCCGGCGGTGTGTTTGGGATCATTGTCATGCTGAAAGACCCAGCCACGTTTCATCTTCAATGCCCTTGCTGATGGAAGGAGGTTTTCACTCAAAATCTCACGATACATGGCCCCATTCATTCTTTCCTTTACACGGATCAGTCGTCCTGGTCCCTTTGCAGAAAAACAGCCCCAAAGCATGATGTTTCCACCCCCATGCTTCACAGTAGGTATGGTGTTCTTTGGATGCAACTCAGCATTCTTTGTCCTCCAAACACGACGAGTTGAGTTTTTACCAAAAAGTTCTATTTTGGTTTCATCTGACCATATGACATTCTCCCAATCCTCATCTGGATCATCCAAATGCTCTCTAGCAAACTTCAGATGGGCCTGAACATGTACTGGCTTAAGCAGGGGGACACGCCTGGCACTGCAGGATTTGAGTCCCTGGCGGCGTAGTGTGTTACTGATGGTAGGCTTTGTTACTTTGGTCCCAGCTCTCTGCAGGTCATTCACTAGGTCCCCCTGTGGTTCTGGGATTTTTGCTCACCGTTCTTGTGATCATTTTGACCCCACGGGTGAGATCTTGCGTGGAGCCCCAGATCGAGGAAGATTATCAGTGGTCTTGTATGTCTTCCATTTCCTAATAATTGCTCCCACAGTTGATTTCTTCAAACCAAGCTGCTTACCTATTGCAGATTCAGTCTTCCCAACCTGGTGCAGGTCTACAATTTTGTTTCTGGTGTCCTTTGACAGCTCGTTGGTCTTGGCCATAGTGGAGTTTGGAGTGTGACTGTTTGAGGTTGTGGACAGGTGTCTTTTATACTGATAACAAGTTCAAACAGGTGCCATTAATACAGGTAACGAGTGGAGGACAGAGGAGCCTCTTAAAGAAGAAGTTACAGGTCTGTGAGAGCCAGAAATCTTGCTTGTTTGTATGTGACCAAATACTTATTTTCCACCATAATTTGCAAATAAATTCATTAAAAATCCTACAATGTTATTTTCTGGATTTTTTTCCTCATTTTGTCTGTCATAGTTGAAGTGTACCTATGATGAAAATTAAAGGCCTCTCTCATCTTTTTAAGTGAGAGAACTTGCACAATTGGTGGCTGACTAAATACTTTTTTGCCCCACTGTACATCTGAACTACTGGGAAAGACTCTGGCAAGTTCCAGACTTGGTGTGTGTTTACGTGTGTGTGCGTGTGTGCATGCATGTTTGTGTGTGTGTTTGTTGATGAACAGTGCTGATTGTTGATCTATTACAGTTTATCTCCTGAAAGTAATGGAGTATCCCTGGCTGGCCTATAGGCTAGCCACTCATGGATCATGTGTACAATAGGCAGAAGTACAAGATAATTTATTTATTTATTTGTTGTCTATTTATTGTCTAACTTTGAGCTTATTTACAACATTATACTTGTACTGTATTCAATGTAAAAATCTAATGTATCTAAAATAGGAAATAATTCAAAATTTGATAATAAAACAAGCAATATTATGACAATGAACAATATGGCAGGTAGCCTAGTGGTTCGAGCGTTGGACTTGTAACTGTTGTAACCGGAATGTTGCAAGGTCGAATCCCTGAGCTGACAAGGTAAAAATATGTTTTTCTACCCCTGAACAAGGCACTGTTCTGCCGTGGATGTCGATTAAGACCTCTCTGACTCAGAGGGGTTGGGTTAAATGCAGAAGACACATTTCAGTTGAAGGCATTCAGTTGTACAACTGACTAGGTACTCCCTTTCCCCAATGATAAAATGCCGAATCATGTCTGACACCAATACAAAGTAACATGTATTTAAACAAATAAGGAGCAACTACAATTATTTAAAAGCTCTTATCAATATTATTCATTTTGTGTCACTAAGAAAAGCCTATACTTTATCTATTATAAAACATCTGGAACAGATAGGTACCAGAGAACAGTAGGCTATTTATTAAGAAGAGCCAGTTCAGAAAGGAAACCCGAGTGCCCGCCTCAACTGAGATTGCACCAATTAGAGGCTAGTGTCATTCACAACTTCCTGATTGACAGGGTCTGCCCTCACATCCTTCTGCCGCTTTCTGTTTCTGTTACTCTGCGCTGGCTTCTTTTTCTCCATTGACTCTGCTGCTGTGACTAGCTGTTTCTGTTACTATGCGCTGGCTTCTTTTTCTCCATTGACTCTGCTGCTGTGACTAGCTGTTTCTGTTACTATGCGCTGGCTTCTTTTTCTCCATTGACTCTGCTGCTGTGACTAGCTGTTTCTCGCTATGCTGCTGATTTCTGATATAATGTTTTCTTTGTAAGTGCTCGCTAGCTGTGTTTGAACCTCGCCCGCATCGTTCAATATGCTCATGTTGCAATGTTTGGCTGCTGCGGGATGTGATTGATTGTGAGGATCAACCATGTTGCTGCTCTGTTATCAGTTAATAGCCGGCGACATGTAGAATTAGCTAAGTAGAATTATCCTCAGGAGTAGCCTATTATATAGCCTACTTGTTTGTTCCCAATAGCAGCTTTGGAGCTGAGTCAGTGTGCTCCGTGAACCATCATGGAGAATACTCCTTCATCCATACAAGGAGGAAGCGGCCTATGCTAGACTAGCATACAGGCTATGTGTTGCTATACAGTGAGTGAGAAGCAATGTTTTCTGATCATGAGCAGGAGATGGTGTTTATCACAGTGATTCGGTACTATTTCAGTCTGTCAATGTTAACTAGTTGAGTGTAGCATGTCGCCAGCTACAGAAACCGCTGCAATCAATGCACCCTATCAGCCATAGCTTCCATTTTCCAGGTCATCCCAGTCACATTAGTCGGTGGGACTTTCGCCGACAGTCACAATTCAAATGTTGTGGAACAAAGTGAAAATGTCGAGTTTCCATCAACCTCGCGCGCAATGTCGATATCAAAGAACGCCGCAGTTCGCGGTAGAGTAGTGGCTGAAACCATTCACTTCAGGAAAGGGGTGATATAAATAATGTTTCCTTTCGTTTTGTATTACTGAATTCATAATAAGTCTTTGCTGCCGTTGTAGTAAGGTTGGTAATACGAGAGGTCTTCAGACTTACCATGTTTGTATTATTTTCTTTGAAAGAACAACTAGTGTGTTTTGAGTGCTTCTCCCCTATTTGGGAAGTTGGTCTGCCTGCTCCTCAGTCTGAGAGAGATAATCTGAGAGCAGGTTCGTGTCTCTTTCCTCTGTATATAAAAACGCTTTAAAACTGTACAACATTATAGTGTTTTGGAAAACTGGTTCATATATCCTAAAGTCAATAGTGAATGTGGCTATGTATATATTTATTTCACCGTTAATGTATTGAAGACCTATTTCAGCAAGTTAACCAGGTTTTTGCTGTCTTAGCTAGCCATGTTAATGACGAGCTAACTAGCACCGTTGGTCACTGCACTACAATGTCACGCTAGCTATTGCCAGCAGGTGGTTTGCTAGCGTTTGAAATATTAAGTGAATGTTTATTGTCTTACTACCTTAAAAGGTTTATATCAAAGGGTTGTACTTGTGCTCTGTATTTCTGGATGAATACCACTTGACATTGAGGGTATGTATTACTACTGTTGCTCCTATCTAAAAGATATCTTATGTCCTACCTAACCAGTGGAAGTGTGGCTGTGACCGTCCTGTCAATGCCTGTCATCACTGTTTGATATCTTTACTGCAGATAAAAACCGAGTCAACCTGAAGTCTGGGTGTCCGTGTGCCTTTCTTCTGGGGGGCTATGTCAAGTTGGTTACAGTTGTACAACATATTTCTGGTTATTATTCTTGGAACCCTATTCCCTTCCACAGTTTAAAGTAGAAACCTTGAAATTGTAATAATGTAGAAATGACCAGCAGGAGACGGGAGGACAGTTAGTCTCGTTTAGTCCAAAACCTCTCGTGCTCCACAGCCCCCGGCACAGTAGTGCGCATGTGCATGTCCTATTAGGTGTAGTAACGTAATACTGCCGTAAAACATTACTGCCTAGTAACAGCATAGTAACTCATATAAACACATGTAGATCCCAGATACTACACTCCTCCCCCATAGTGTTGAACTCCCAGAGAACAAGGTCAATAATGTCAGGGAACTACTAATGCAATATCTGAAACTCTAAATAATTATGTAAATCGTCAGTTATTTTTATTTTCTTCGCCAGTAGAAAAGGCGCTGCTATCACTGCTAGTAGGTACCGTATTCAGGAGCTGCCAAGTAGCAAGACTATTGGAGTCCAGAATAGCGACGCTGCCCTCTGGTGGTTAAATAACTAAACTGTCATTGAACCCATTGAAATTAGGCGACCTCAGTGGAGAAATATTGAGGGAAAAGGAAGAAGAAACGTAACACAGTGTGGACATTATTACAAATGAGTGCAGTGAATGAAGTGCAGAAACTTCTGAAATGAAGAAAGTGAAGAATTAGATGAAAATTCAGAAAATGAAGGAATACAAGGCATAAGGAAACTGAACAGTTAACTGTGAAGATGGCAACCATTGGTTGAGGACCAGAGTTTGAGGCTACAAAGAGGATTTTGATTCCTATTTAGAGCGTTTTGAGCGTTGGCTGGCTGCAAATGAAATCAAAGATGAAGTGAAAGCAGACGTATTTCTCAGTGTTTTGGGTCCAACTGAGTATGGATTGCTGAAAGGTCTCATTGAACCAATGAAAGCAGTGGAGTTGACCTATGCAGACTGACTGAGACTCTTTCAAGGCATTTCAAGCCTAAGCCAATTCTCATTGCAGAACGTTTCAGATTTTGCATTAGTAGTTCCCTAGCATTATTTACCTTGTTCTCTGGGAGTTCAACACTATGGGGAGGAGTGTCGATCTGGGATCTACATCTGTGAGACAGCCCCCGGCACAATAGTGCGCATGTGCATCAACAGCATGTCAGAAAGGGATGGACTGGATGTACTGCTAAAGACCTCATAGCTATTTACATTTCTTCATTTGAGGAGTGGGTCTCCATTTTTTTAAAGGGGCTAAATGCAGCCCATTTTCAATGTAGCCTTTTCTTTAAATACAGATCCACAACAAAGTGTTGACTGTTCTATATGGTTTCTTAATGTGTTGCCTCGCATAATGTGACCCATCCCTCATCATCATCTCCATCAAAGTGCTACTGAAGGTTCCAGTGTTCTAGACTAGAGCTCCTCCTACTGGCATCTCAACATTACTGCAGCCTCCTGTCTCTCTCACATGTCCCAATCATGTCCTCATCCACTTGGATCAATAACAAAATAACCAACTGGTAATAAGGTGCCTGAGACTGAGGTCCCGATTCCCAACCCTTTCCCAAGTGTGCAAGTTCACACTTCCTGTCATGGATTTAAAAGTATGAGACTGGTGTGAACATTGTAGTTTCCATATCTTTGCCCTATACACAGTCTATGTCTTTACCAGGGGTCAGGAAACAGACGAGGATTCATATTTTCTCAAAATGTATTTTCATTAATGTTTTTTGTCTGATTGACACGCGACTAGTGAATTCAGACAATCCAATCAGAGATCGAACATGCAGATCTCCGATGCTCACCAGGTCTACTCCGGGAAGAAGTGGACGCAGTCAGGGGATACCAGCGGAGGATTCAAACAGAACACGGCAGCGGATAAAGAAACCAATGAAAATACACCAAATAAAGGTAAAATAACATTTGAAAATGTTAGAAACTATACAGAATTAACCACGCATGTAAAGATACTGTGTTATTAAGAGTTGACGTGGGACTGGCATATGAATTCAGTGAACTAGCTATCTCAGCTGGCTTGTTAGCTACATGAAACAGACGTTGTTCAGTGAAACCTCTAATGTAAACTAACCTCATTCCGTACAAATGTGCGCAACCGTGACATTCAAACGAGGCTGCAAAGAAAACTTATGGGACTGTAGCGACTGTGTTGACTTCAATGGTAATGATCAACATGGTAATGGCTCTATAGTATTGGAGAAAAGTTTAAAAAAAAACTGACCCTCCGTTACATCATGGCGTGTCATGTCGTAACGTACAGCACACATAAAGCAACTATTTCTGTCTTACAATCTCTCTCCACCAGGTGTAGCACTTCTCTCCTCGTTTAAAAACAAGGAAGGGACAGGGACTGGGGTAAGGGGGACACCTAGTCTTTTTGCGTCGTCACTGCAAGCGATCATGACTCTCAAAAGCCACTGGTTACTTCTGAAGATCACTTTAGCACCGCCCTAAAAACCCCATTCAAATTCGACACAAACCTTAAAATAGGTATGTAATGACACATTATATAAACTCTTTATAGTGTTTTATTTATATTTTAGAGGCGATAAGGTGATAAGTTGGACAGATCGAGTGAAATAAAGCCATTACCCCACATCTCTCCTTCTCACTATCACGCATAGGTTTCGCTTCCCCACCCGCCATTCTTAAAAAGACCCGACGGAGCTCATTGCCTTCTTGAATCATACAGAGATCGGCATCATGAGAGTCTCATCATTGATTTTGTTGGAAAGGGGAGAAATTGTGCTTTACAATGGTATTGACATTACAGTTGATATGGAAGTATTACGTTTTTTGTTGCTAAAATAAGGTCAATTGTACGGACCAAGGCGATGTACGAAAGTGAGTGAGTTTACGTTAGCTAGCCAGCTAGAAGTTAACTCTGGTTCCTCTGACAACCAAGTGATGTGACTTCCATAAACTGGCATTTTTGTGCATTACACAGCTGCTCTAAACAAAGTGGATTGTGAACTATACGGTGTGTTGCTGCTGAATTACAGCTAGACCCCATAGTTGGCTAGTGAGTATTGGACTGAAGAAAAAAGAACCCTGCCATCCATACAAGTCTGTCTGTTTGGGATTGTTGAGTCATGTGATGTGTGTTTTAAAAATGTAACTGGTTGTGTGTCTAGGTGCTGGACATTGCTCCTTCTGAAAGTGTCTGTGTATATTTTGTACTGATATGATGATGATAAAGGTGAATAAACCACTATTGCTCTACAAACCAATGTAAATGCCTAATTTGTAGTTACTGTATTTACTGTACAGTACAAGATGATGTCATTTTGAAAGCTTTTCATTTTCTCTCCACTGAAGATACTGTTATAACAAGGTAAAGACAGTGACAATGAAGTTTATTGTTAAAAGTTTATGATTTGTTTACACTTCACACATTAGTAATGTTTTGATAAAAGTTATAAGAAACATTGCATCAAGCAGAACTATTTCCTGAATTTTTAGGTAAATTTGTGCTACAACTTTGTCATAAAAACAATTAAACAAATATTTTTTACAAATCTAGCAAACTTAAGTTTATAGAAACGAATTTAAACTATTTGGGTAACAGTAATATACAACAAAATGTATAAGCTTGTAGCATGATACCCAAGAAAGTCTCTGCCAAAGGCGCTTTAACAAAGTACTGAGTAAAGGGTCTGAATACTTATGTAATGTGATACTTCAGTTTTGTATTTTAATCAATTTGCAAACCTTTCTAGAAACCTGTTTCTGCCTTGTCATTATGGGGTATTGTGATGTCATTATGGGGTATTGTGTGTAGATTGATGAGGAAAAACAATGTAATCCATTTTTGAATAATGCTGTAACGTAACAAAATGTGGAAAAAGTTAAGGGTCTGAATACTTTCCGAATGCACTGTACATTATTAGATACTATTATAAAGCAGGTAGTTTGGGTCCTGGATGCTGATTGGCTGAATAAGCATTTCAGCCATATGTACTGTATATCAGACAATATACCACTGGTATGACGCAAAAATGCTTGTTTACTTTTCTATTTATGTTGGTAACCAGTTTATAATAGCAATAAGGCACATCAGGGGTTTGTAGTATATGGTCAATATTCCACGGTTAAGGTCTGTATCCAGGCACTCTGCGTCGTGCAGAAGAACAGTCATTAGCTGTGGTATAGTATATTGGAAAATATACCACACCTCCTCTGACCTTATGGCTTGAATATACGGGTCCAGATAAACAAGGTCTTCTTGGTTCTGGGTTTGTTGTTTTCAGTTCTTGTGTTTCTGGGTTTGTTGTGTTGAGGCGTTCTTCTTGTGTTACTGGGTTTGTTGTGTTCAGGCGTTCTTCTTGTGTTTCTGGGTTCTGTTGTGTTCAGGTCTTCTTGGTTCTGGGTTTGTTGACTGTACTGTAGAGAACAGAGGGTCCTCCTCAGCTGCTTGTTCCACTGTGGGCCTGCAGAAAGAAACAGACATTAAACTGAAAGTGTGCCCCAATGGCACCCTCCTCCCTTATAGGGCACTACTTTAGACCAGTAGTGAACTAAATAGGGAATAGGGTGCCATTTGGAACACAGTCAGAACAGTTCCTTAAAACCCTCATCACATCACTCCTTCATTATAGACATGTCATAGTAATTGTCTTGAGATGTAGTTTGTAGTTTCAGGAAATGCCATTTGGTCTGAATAATACCCCTGGAACCTTTTAGACATTAAAACTGGGACTTTTCAAAATGTCCACTGTTACACCATAGTATGAGTTTAATGACATGTCATTTGACCTGAAGAATGTTCCTTCAACCCTTCAGATAGTGATGGAGGAGGTTCTCAGGGAACAATGAGGGTCACTAGGGGTCAACTGTTTTGCTTATTTTAATGATGTCATTGTCTACTCCTCCAATAAGCAGCAACATATGAATGACCTTGATGCTGTCTGTGTGTTCACAATGTTCTAGTATTGACTCTATGTTGTTGTAATGGCAGAATATGCTCACAGGGTGGCAGCACTGGAGAGGTTGAATTTCACAGCAGCGTACTGGACATCTTCGTCCTGTTTCTGGGGTTGAAGCAGTTGGACGCTGGAGTTCAGAGACATTTCCTGTTTTTTGGAGTGAGAGACGTGGATGCTGGCGTAGTGAACGTCATCCTGGTCGACGGTGGCCACTGTCTGTGCTGCAGTAGGGTCATGACCATGCCTGAGATGTTGTCATACACTGGACTAGAGTCTCCTGATGGAGAGAGAGAACAGACAATATAAATAGACCTGGGGACAGACAGCATGAAGAGTAGAAATGTCCCACAAAGCAATAATAACAATCTTACATCTGTTTGAACAGACTCACCTGTCCATTGTCTGCTGTGTGTCTTGTGTCAGACGTGTTTTTGGAGGCCTTCTTCCTGTTTTGTAAATGAATTAATAAATATATTAATGAAGTTAACAAGTTAAATATTTTTTTTAATATGCATTTTCACTCACCTGAACCAAATGATGCCAGAGAGACTTGAAGCCAGTATGACACCCAGAACAACCACTATGATTACTACAGCTGCAGTTATAACTGAGGTTTGTTTCTGAAATATAATATAGATGATATGAGTACCTGTTATTATGAACTGAAAATGAATATACGGCAATACAGGACAATAATGCAATACTATATGAAAGCCTATGTATAGTTGTAAACCAAAGTGTAATAAGGAAAACTAGAAGAAGATTACCTTAAAACATAATTTATTATTGAACATCATCTTGTTTTGATTTTTTTGTTATGGAACTTTACCTGCTACAATGATCATCAGAGCTGTAGAGTTCATAGATCCTCTTCCATTCTGGGCCTCACAGTAGTATTCTCCTCTGTCCTCAGAGCTGATGTTAGTGATGCTGTAACTCTGTCCTGATGCTTTTGGTGAGGTTACGTTCTTCTTGTACCAGGTGTATTTGTCCACAGGTGGGTTGGCTTCACTGCTGCAGGTCAGAGTCACTGAACTGCCCTCCATTATTACACCAGAATGACTGACTGACACTAAGGTGTTCTTTGGGCCATCTGGTGTAAAATACATTGTATTTATTTATAGCAACATTTGTGTTTATATGTTATGGGTGAGTCTGAAATAATTTAATTCTGGTTTAAAAGACAATTTTAAACACATTCATTAAGAAGAATGATGACATTGTGGTAATACAAATTCAGGGAAATAGATGTTACACACTAAAATGTTTATTGATATATATTAATATGGAAAAAATATTTTCTCAATTCAATGATCAACATGATCAGTCTATCAAACTGGACATTTAAACTGTTATATTCTGGGTTCTGACTTCTTAAACTGATGTACTAGAGACATGATAAATCAGAAGTAATACTGTAGTATCTGAGGAGAGATAGAGACTGGTTTTTACATCAGAAGTAATACTGTAGTAGCTGAGGAGAGATAGAGACTGGTTTCTACATCAGAAGTAATACTATAGTATCTGAGGAGTGATAGAGACTGGTTTTTACATCAGAAGTAATACTATAGTATCTGAGGAGTGATAGACTGGTTTTTACATCAGAAGTAATACTGTAGTATCTGAGGAGTGATAGAGACTGGTTTTGACATCAGAAGTAATACTATAGTATCTGAGGAGTGATAGAGACTGGTTTTACATCAGAAGTAATACTGTAGTATCTGAGGAGTGATAGAGACTGGTTTTGACATCAGAAGTAATACTATAGTATCTGAGGAGTGATAGAGACTGGTTTCTACATCAGAAGTAATACTATAGTATCTGAGGAGTGATAGAGACTGGTTTTTACATCAGAAGTAATACTATAGTATCTGAGGAGTGATAGAGACTGGTTTTACATCAGAAGTTAATGATTATCTGAAGGAGTCAGATGGCTTTGGAATGTGCTGAGTAGAGGGGAGGCCATCACATGACTGCTATAGGTGATACGGGTGGAGAGATTTGGAGTGGGAATCAAGGTGGTTGAGGTCAGGTCGGGTCACCTTGGGGGAGAAGGAACGCTTTATTACCCATTACTTGGTCTTCCTGTTGAACCATAAAGGATGTGAGGGTTGGAGAGAAGGAGGAGTGCATCTAAACTGGACTATATATACTTGTGTTGGTGGAACATGTCTTGTCTAATGCTGCTGTATTGACCCTCTGGGAGAATACATCTGGTTTGAGATTTCATAGTGTCCGCTGAATTTTACTTAGAAAAATTAGAACCTACCAAACCCCCCAATGTACTTACATGTGACAGTGAGAGTCTCTTCAGCAGAGGGGAGATCCTCATGGCCTTCTACAGCACAGGAGTATCTGCCTGTATCCTCACTGCTGACTGAGAATAGGATATAGACAGGAGAGGAGGTGTTGCTGTTTGGTATAGGCTGTCCATTCTTATACCAACTGTAGGCTGTGATGGGGTCCAGTGTACATTTGGTTCTACATGTCAGTGTGACATTCTCCCTCTCTGATACAGATGTAGGATCCATCTCCAACACAACATCTAAAGTAAAAGGAAACAAATCATTATTCTCCTCCTATACATGTCCTCTTATGTGAAATACTAGATTTGGTATTTTTCCATCACTACTGTGTCTGTATGGCTGCTCTTAATAAGGTCATTACAGTAATAGATGTGTGACAGATTACCTGTGACAGTCAGGGAGACAGGTGAGCCAGAAAACTTTCCTCCAGATGTTATGAATCTGAACCTGTACCCAGCAGAGTCACTCAATCTCAGGTCTGTGATTCTCAGGGTACAGTCACTCTTCTTATCCCCAAGGTACTCTATATGACCCTCATACCCTGGCACTGAGCTCAGATCTTCAGCATCCATACCAGACCATTTAGTAAACCAGAAAGCTTTTTTGATCTCATGATAACTGGGATATGTGTAAGAGCAGGATATGTCCACTGTTGACCCCTTCAAGGCACAGATACTCTGATCAGTGTAAGTTACACTCCAACACTTCTTACCTGAAATACCATAAGACAATAGAAAACCTTATATAAATCTTAAATTACAATATCTACCGATATAGACTGATGTCGTTAATAAGGTAGAAGAAAAAACGAGTTCAACAGTTTACAGTAGGGAAAACCATCATTATTGAATAATGACATAAGTCTCACAAACTGGAACAATATTGTATTTGTATAAAAATATGTACACAAAAACCCACACTCACACACTGCAGGAGAGGGTAGATTCTCTTGGCCTTTTACAGCACAGGAGTAACTGTCTGCATCACTAAAGGAGTCTGAGTACAGTCTGGAAGTGTTCTCCTTTACTATGGTACCGTTCTTGTACCAGATGTAGGTGGGGTTGTCAGTCAGAGTACAGGTGGTGCTACAGGTCAGTGTCTTATCCTGATGTCCACCAGTCACCTTCACCTGAAGACCTGGAGAAAAACAATCTCACTGTAAATCCCTTTATCACTGACTTATCACTCTAATACAAAGATGGAAGAAATCCTCTGTTATACAGACATCAATACAAACCAATACTATGTTCCTGAACTAAATGGAATTCAACAGTTTAACTATATTGAATGTAACTGTACCTGTGACAGACAGAGTGACTCCAGGATCACCAGTATATTTCCCTCCTGTCTGATCTGTTATAAATCTGAACTTGTACGTAGCTGAGTCACTCTCTCTCAGGTCTGTGATCCTCAGGGTGCAGTCTTTCTTCTTATCCCCATGATACTCCAGACGACCTGCATACTCTGGGTCCTGACCTAGATCTTCAGGTTCTACACCAGTCTCCATTTTAGTGAACCATAAGGCTGATGTGACTGTACCACTGGGATACGTGTAAGAGCAGGTCAGCTTCACTGTTGACCCCTTCAAGGTACAGATACTCTGAGTGGTGTAAGTCACACTCCAGCCATTCTGCCCCAGTACCACTGAACAGTCACAGAACACAAGGGTTTTACAATACGTCAAGGTCTATTGTCTGACACTAACAGTAGGCTGTGTCCACACTTTGTTGCCATAGTTGCTGAGTTGAGTGAATGGGAACCACATATAAGCATCATTCAGTAAGGTAAGTGTCACGATCTCCATGCGGGACAGACCAAGACGCAGTGATGCTTCCAGTATACATGTTTATTTAGAACGTAACTGGGACAAAAGTAACAAAACGAACGTAACGAAGATCGTGAAGCTGAACATAACATGTAAACTAAACAAGCTATGTACAAACAATAACCCACAAAAACCTATACGAAAACCCCAAACATATATATGGTTCCCAATTAGAGACAACGACACACAGCTGCCTCTAATTGGGAACCATTACCCCAACATAGAAATAGAATACCTAGAACTCAAAATAACCCTACACCAAAATGAAACAAACACACGCCAGCCTAAACTCTGGCCTGGACGTGACAGTAAGAGAGGTATGAAAGATAACTACTGAAGTGAAGTGGAGACGCCTAACAGAACACACCAGAATAATTAAACACAAATGTAATTTAAATATTTTACAAATAACTGTAGATTGACAAACATATCAAGTTATGAATGAGACCATACCTGTCACAGACCAGAGAAATACCACCAACACACTTCCTGCTGTTCTCAAGGCCATTGTTGCATCTCCCACCCTGCAGTCTTAGAAACATAAACAACAACTCACTCTATAGCTGGTGAATAACTCCACCTGATACATTGAAGTAGAAACTGCAAATGGGGTACAGGGCCTCATTACTGAAAATGAACCAGGCTCATATTGTGTTGTGTTGTATTGTGCTATATGGTTGTCTATGTGAATACTGTCTGTCTGTAAGTCTATTGCACTATGTATGTAATGTGTGTGACGTGTTGCATGTCTGTCTACATCTGTCTATTTAAGATGACATGATGTATGATGCAACAATAATTTCCTAATGTATACAATAGTCATCATCATTATAAACAACAACAACAACAACAACAATCACTTATTGAACAGATCTGTAGTACTGTAAACACATATTTCTACATTGATTGTTCTGAGGCTGTCTACGGTCCGTCAAGCTGTACAGCAGCCTAAAGACTGACCACCAGGTTCAATGATAGCTCCTATCCCCAAGCTGTGAGGCTAAACAGCAAGTGACTCTCTCTCACACACACACACACACACACACACACACACACACACACACACACACACACACACACACACACACACACACACACACACACACACACACACACACACACACACACACACACACACACACACAGAGCAGTGATACAATGTTTGTTTGCATGTCTTGTTTACCCTGGTTAATCATCTCATCCCTATGTAGATCAACACTCCTACACTGATACACTTTTTATGAATCCTGACCCTGATGTAACAACCAAAACACAGCTCAAAAACATAACAAGAAGTAAAATGATACATTACCTTCAAGTATATGACTTATGACAAAAAAATAACCAGAAACTATATTTCCAGATATTGTCAAGAGTACTTACAGAGTGAAGTGAAGGGGAGAGGTCTGTACAGTGAGTCAATTGACTGGTGGTGAATGGGAACTGACAGTAAGTGTCAGTTCTGTGGTTGATACATATTTAAAGTAGTCAGGACACAAGTAGATGATACAGAACTGTCCTTTCCTTCCTCTTTAAGACATTAACATGCATGAGGACCAGAACAGCATGTCAGAGAAGGGAGGTTACTGTATTAGAGTGGGTCCTACATTTCTAAGATGGACAAAATGTCCCCCAATTTAACTTTTTATTCAATACAGAACCATGTTAACAATATGTTGACTATTCTATATGGAATGTTTATAATATCTTAGAATGTGTTGCCTTGTCCCTTTGAGTTCTACATAGAACAGGTCAAAGTTCCATTTACATTTGGTCAGTTCAATGATGTTATTCATTCTATTCTACTAATCCATTCAGTTACACATCTCATCAGCTGCATCAACGTGGTACTGAAGGTTCCAGTGTTCTTGACTAGAGCTCTCCCTACTGGCATCTCAACATTACTGCAGCATCCTAATAATAATGTCCTCAATAATGTTGGGCTAATAACAACATAACAAACTGACAATACATCAGATAGAATGGTGAAACACAACACTGTCTATTTGACAAAGTCACATTTAAACACACAAACACTGATGTCTGTAGTATTACAACATACCACTATCATATTATGTTACACTGTTGACCCTTGTGTACAGTACTGGTAGTAGCATTAGTTAGCAGAGGAATCAGTATCATCATCACCACCAAAGCCTGCTGTATTGACTGCTGCTGTCCATATACTGTATAGTCTAATGTAGCCTGTTATCCATATATAGTCTAATGTAGCCTGTTATCCATATATAGTCTAATGTAGCCTGTTATCCATGTATAGTCTAATGTAGCCTGTTATCCATATATAGTCTAATGTAGTCTGTTATCCATATATAGTTTAATGTAGCCTGTTATCCATATATATAGTCTAATGTAGCATGTTATCCATATATATTCAAATGTAGCATGTTATCCATATATAGTCTAATGTAGTCTGTTATCCATATATTGTCTAATGTAGCCTGTTATCCATATATCGTCTAATGTAGCATGTTATCTATATATAGTCTAATGTAGTCTGTTATCCATATATAATCTAATGTAGCCTGTTATCCATATAGAGTCTAATGTAGTCTGTTATCCATATATAGTCTAATGTAGTCTGTTATCCATATAGAGTATAATGTAGCCTGTTATCCATATAGAGTCTAATGTAGCATGTTATCTATATATAGTCTAATGTAGCCTGTTATCCATATATAGTCTAATGTAGTCTGTTATCCAAATAGAGTCTAATGTAGTCTATCCATATATAGTCTAATGTAGCCTGTTATCCATATATAGTCTAATGTAGTCTGTTATCCATATATAGTCTAATGTAGCCTGTTATCCATATATAGTCTAATGTAGCCTGTTATCCTAATATAGTCTAATGTAGCCTGTTATCCATATATAGTCTAATGGAGCCTGTTATTCATATATAGTCTAATGTAGCCTGTTATCCATATATAGTTTAATGTAGCCTGTTATCCATATATAGTCTAATGGAGCCTGTTATTCATATATAGTCTAATGTAGCCTGTTATCCAAAAATAGTCTAATATAGCCTGTTATCCATTTATAGTCTAATGTAGCCTGTTATCCATTTTAGCATCTTGGCCATGGTCTGTTATAATCTCCACCCGGCAAAGCCAGAAGAAGACTGGCCACCCCTCGTAGCCTGTTCCTCTCTAGGTTTCTTCCTAGGTTCCGGCCTTTCTAGGGAGTTTTTCCTAACCACCTTGCTTCTACACCTGCATTGCTTGCTGTTTTGGTTTTAGGCTGGGTATCTGTACAGCACTTTGTGACATCAGCTGATGTAAGAAGGGCTTTATAAATATATTTGATTGATGTTGACACTACTCCTAATCACAACCCACCATCACTTTGTGTCATTTTAAAACTACTCCTAAACACAACCCACCATCACTGTGTCTCATGTTAATACTACTCCTAAACACAACCCACCATCACTGTGTCTCTTGTTAATACTACTCCTCAACACAACCCACCATCACTGTGTCTCATGTTAAAACTACCCCTGAACACAACCCACCACCACTGTGTCTCATGTTAAAACTACCCCTAAACACAATCCACCATCACTGTGTCTCATGTTAATACTACTCCTATGTACGGCTAAAAACATCAAAACAAAAACTATATTCTAAGATATTGTCAAGTGTACTTACAGAGTGAAGTGAAGGGGAGAGGTCTTGTAAAGAGAGTCAACTTACTGTCAATGCGTGGAAACAAGAAGTAGTCTACTGTAAGTATTAGTAGAAGCAGGCATAGCCTAAGTGTGAGTTCTGTGGTTAACACATTTTAAAAGTAGCCTAGTCAGGGCATTAACATGCAGGAACAGCATGTCACGTAAGGGATGTTACTGTATCTAAATAGAAAATGGTCTAAAGTCAGCATACTGTAGTGGCATTTCTTTATTTGAGGAGTGGGCCTTCATGTTTTACAAGAGGCAAAATGTGACCCATTCCCATCACTCTTCATCAGCTGCATCAAAGTGGTACTGAAGGTTCCAGAACAGATTAAAGGGAGTATCTTTGGTACCAGTGTTCTAGACTAGAGCTCTCCCTACTGACATCTCAACATTACTGCAGCCTCCAGGCTTCATATGTCCCTACTAGTCCGATGTAAATATACAAAATAGAAGGTAAAATAAAATTTGAAAATGTTAAAAATATAGAATAAACCAGGCTCGCACGTTGAACCTGCGTTTGAATTGAGTGAACTAGTGATCTCAGCTAGCTAATGTTGATAGCTAAAAGTTAGCTAGCTGGCTAGAAACAACAGACAACAGTGAGCTGTCATTATGCCAAGGCCAAGGCAAGCTGCTCTGAATTTCCAGTGTGTGCTTGTGTGAAAGAGATGTGTTCAGCTCACTGATCTTCAGAACAACGGACCCTATGTGAACCCTGACATGCATATAACTAAGTCTGTCTGGGATTATTGTGTCCTATTGTGTCTGAGTGATGTGTGTTTTTTTGAAAATGACAATGATTAATCTTTCATGTAATTGTTTATTGCTGCTTCGTTATAGTTTTTTTATTGTGTGATTTATTTTAGATTTTTTAGCATTTTTTTTATAAAAAAGATCTAATCCTTTCTTACATATAAACAACTGCATTGTTGCTTAAGGGCTTGTCAGTAACTATTTCACATTAAGGTCTACACCTGCTGTACTCGGCGCATGTGACTAACACAATTTGATTTGATTTGTGTGTTTAGGTACTGGACATTGCTCCCTCTGACACTGGGATTCTGAACCTCTAAAAGTCTAAGCCGTTTGGGGGGTTCTACTAGCTAACATATGGAATTGTTTTAAGGTGGTCATACCATGGATCATTTAGCTATTTGATTTTGAATTATAGTATCCCTTTAGGTAAAAAAAGGAGAAGGACTAATGTTTGTGAGGGCTGGCAGGTGACTGCAATATAGTCTGCCTGGAACATGCCCCATATTCAATTGTAATTCAATTCAAAAATAACATTTATGTATCCCTTGTAGGGGCAATTACTAGGCACCCGATGGCATCAAGCTGGCAGTGAGTCTCACAGTGACATCACAAGGGGTAACACATTCAGGTCACATGTCCAGTCACATGACCATACATACATTCACAGTAAAACACATGATAACAACAGATGTCATCAACCCCGGACTTGTCTTGTCTTCATTACACACACCTGGTTCCAATCCCCACTCAATCTCTGTATATATACTCCATCTGTCATTTGTCTTTGTCAGTCATTGTAAATGTTGCTTATTTTCCTTAGAGGAATCTTAGAGGAGTACTTTATTATTTTGCACTTTGGGTTTCGTCCCGCTTTTAATTATATAGTGCTTTAATATATTTCAGTGGTTCTCAACCTGCGACTTCTTCCTGCATATGCTCTCTACACTTGTGACACACACACATAGAGCATTTGTAGCGAAGGCCCATAAGTACTTTATTTGAATCAACCAATCAAATTATAATGTCAAAGGTCCCTGAATGCATGCCACTTAGGGACAGAACACACCTCCTTCTCCAAACAGCTAGGCTGCCCATGACAGCTGAAACTGAGCAGTACCTAGCACTGCAAGCCTGTGTGAGTGGCCGAGACTGACAAATATCAGAGCCACCAACTTGCACCTCCACCCAGGCTGTCCAAGCACCAAGAGGGGCTGGTATTTAAGCAGATTCTCTGTAAAGGCCTGCTCCATGTAGCCGTCCCACAATAACAGTATTCTGGCGTATTTGGCACACAGCAAAACACATAATCGTCAACATTAAGCCAGCTTCAAATGAAATCTAATTGTATTTAACACATGCGCTAATACAACAGCTGTAGACCTTACAGTAATATGCCTACTTACAAGCCCTTAACCAACAATGCAGTTTTAAGGAGAAAAAAGAAGAAATAAAAGTAACTAATAATTAAGAGCAGCAGTAAAACAACAATCAGCAATAGTGAGGCTATATACAGGGGTAAAGTTACAGAGTCAATGTGCGTGGCACTGGTTAGTCGAGGTAATTGAGGTAATATATACATGTAGGTAGAGTTATTAAAGTGACTTATGCATAGATAATAACAGAGAGCACTGTAGCAGCAGAGTAAAAAGAGTGGGGCGGGGCAATGCAAATAGTCTGGGTAGCCATTTGATTAGATGTTCAGTAGTGTTTTGGCTTGGGAGAAGAAGCTGTTTAGAAGCCACTTGGACCTAGACTTTGCGCTCTGGTACCGCTTGCCATGCGGCAGCAGAGAGAACAGTCTATGACTAGGGAGTCTGGAGTCTTTGACCATTTTTAGGGTCTTCCTCTGACACCGCCGGGTATAGAGGTCGTTAATGGAAGGAAGCTTGGCCCCAGGGATGTACTGGGCCGTGCACACTACCCTGTGTAGTGCCTTGCGCTCTGAGGCTGAGCAGTTGCCATACCAGGCAGTGACGCAACCAGTCAGGATGCTGTCAATGGTGCAGCTGTAGAACTATTTGAGGATCTGAGGACCCATGCCAAATATTTTCCCTCCTGAGGGGGAATGGGTTTTGTCGTGCCCTCTTCACGACTATATTGGTGTGCTTGGACCATGTTAGTTTGTTGGTGATGTGGACACCAAGGAACTTGAAGCTCTCAACCTGCTCCACTACAACCCTGTCGATGAGAATGGTGCGTGCCCGGTCCTCATTTTCCTGTAGTCCACAATCATCTCCTTTGTCTTGATCATGTTGAGGGAGAGGTTGTTGTCCTGGTACCACACGGACAGGTCTCTGACCTCCTCCCTATATGCTGTCTCGTCGTTGTTGGTGATCAGGCCTACCGCTGTTGTGTCATCGGAAAACTTAATGATGGTGTTGGACTCATGCCTGGCCATTCAGCCATGAACAGGGAGTACAGGAGGGGACTGAGCACGCACTCCTGAGGGGCCCTCGTGTTGAGGATCAGCGTGGCGGATGTGTTGTTACCTACCCTTACCACCAGAGGACGGCCCGTCAGGAAGTCCAGGATCCAGATGCAGAAGGAGGTGTTTAGTCCCAGGGTCCTTAGCTTAGTGATGAGCTTTGAGGGTGTTGAACACTGAGCTGTAGTCAACGAACAGCATTCTCACATAGGTGTTCCTTTTGTCCAGGTCTGAAAGGGCAGTGTGGAGTGCAATAGAGATTGCATAATCTATGGATCTGTTGGGGCGGTTTGCAAATTGGAGTCGGTCTAGGTTTTCTGGCATAATGGTTTTGATGTGAGCCATTACCAGCCATTCAAGCACTTCATGGCTACAGATGTGAGTGCTACGGGTTGGTAGTCATTTAGAAAGGTTACCTTAGTGTCATGGGCACAGGGACTATGGTGGTCTGCTTAAAACATGTTTGTATTACAGACTCAAACAGGGAGAGGTTGAAAATGTAAGTGAAGACACTTGCCAGTTGGTCAGCGCATGCTCGGAGTACACGCCTTGGTAATCCATCTGGCCCTGACGCCTTGTGAATGTTGACCTGTTAAAGGTCTTACTCAAATTGGCTGTGGAGAGAGTGATCACACAGTCGTCCGGAACAGCTGATGCTCTCATGCATGTTTCAGTGTTACTAGCCTCGAAGCAAGCATAGAAATAATTTAGCTCGTCTGGTAGGCTCGTGTCACTGGGCAGCTCTCGGCTGTGCTTCACTTTGTAGTCTGTAATAGTTTGCAACCCCTGCCGTTGTAGTACGATTTGATCTTAGTCCTGTATTGATGCTTTGCCTGTTTGATGGTTCGTCGGAAGGCATAGCAGGATTTCTTATAAGTTCCGCTCCTTGAAAGCAACAGCTCTACCCTTTAGCTCAGTGCGGATCTTGCCTGTACTCCATGGGTGCTGGTTGGGGTATGTACGCATTGTCACCGTGGGGACGACGTCATCGATGCACTTATTGATGAAGCCAGTGACGACTGTGATGTACTCCTCAATGCCATTGGAAGAATCGCGGAACATATTCCAGCCTGTGCTAGCAAAACAGTCCTGTAGCTTAGCATCTGCTTCATCTGACCACGTTTTTATTGACCGAGTCACTGGTGCTTCCTATGCTCATTTTTGCTTGTAAACAGGAATCTAGAGGATAGAATTTGGTCAGATTTGCCAAATAGAGGGCGAGGGAGAGCTTTGTACGCGTCTCTGTGTGTGGATTAACCTCTCAGGGATTGCTGGGCGCTAGCGCCCAATCCTGACACTACCAGGTGAAATGTAAGGCGCCAAATTCAAAATCAAAAAGTTGAATTATTAAACATCCACCAATATACAAGTGTTCCATACTCATCAATAGCTCTGTTTCTTGGTAATATCACAGCGTTGTCAGATTTCAAAAGGCTTTACGGCGAAAGCAGCACATTTGATTGTTTGAGGGTAGCACCTCACATATTTTTCCCATAGCCATGAATCAATTAGCCATCATGGCACACACATAACACATTTCACAGCGAAAACAAATCAATTACCTGTTGAAGAACTTCTGCTGAGGTCATCCTAAGTGTCCAACAAAGACAATCCATGGTTCTTTTGTTAGAAAAAGTAATGTATTTTATCCATAAATCTCTATTTGGTTCGCGCGTTATAATCAGAAACGACAGCTTCCACTCCTCCATTGAAACGTGACGCAAACTCGTTCATCTTATACCTATAAACTTGTCCAAGAACAATCAAACATAGTTTTAAATGTATCCTTAGGAACACTTTTACGTATATTTACTATTATAAATCAACCGGAATATAAACTGATCGATAAAGATGGTAAAACAGACACTGACACATTTTCCTGTTTTCTTATGGCAGTATACAGCTCATTGAGTGCAGTCTTAGTGCCAGCATCAGTCTGTGATGGTATGTGGACAGATATAAAAATACAGACGAAAACTCTTTAGGTAGACAGTGTGGTCTACAGCTCATCATGAGATACTCTACCTCAGGCAGGAAAAACCTTGAGACTTCCTTAGATATCGTGCACCAGCTGTTGTTTACAAACATACATAGACCGCCACCCCTTGTCTATCCAGAGGCTGCTGTTCGATCCTGCCGATACAGTGTATAACCTGCCAGCTGTATGTTATTCATGTCGTTTGAGCCACGACTCGGTCGTCGGTGGATCCTCACAAGGCACCCCAATCTCCTTCCGCAAAATATTTTCTGTCTCTTTCTCCTGCGAATGACGTGGATGTTCTGATTTCCAGAAGCTCTTTTCGGTCAAAGAGACGTAAGCAACAACATTATGTTCAAAATAAGTTACAAACGACGCAAAAAAAAGAAACAGAATAGCACGGTTGGTTAAGAGCCCATAAAACAGCAGCCAACTTCTCCGGTGCCAACAAGGTGTCCCCTTACACAATGTTTATGCATGTGTGCTGTTGGTGAGTACTTGTCTCACATTGCTGGCTATCAGGTCAAGAGGCAGTCATGCCTAGCAATTTACAATCCCCCGCACACACACACATTGCAGTGTTGCAAACAAACATTGTATGTATTTTTTACCCTTGTTAATCCTTATTTCACCTTTATTTAACCAGGTAGGCAAGGTGAGAACAAGTTCTCATTTACAACTGTGACCTGGCCAAGATCAAGCAAAGCAGTTCAACACATAGTTACACATTGGAGTAAATAAACACACAGTCAATAATACAGTAGGAAAAGAAAAAACTAATCTATATACAATGTGTGCAAATGAGGTAAGATACATAAGGCAACATAAGGCAATAAATAGGCCATGGTGGCGAAGTAATTACAGTATAGCAATTTAACACTGGAATGGTACATGTGCAGTAGATGAATGTGCAAAGTAAAAATACTGGGGTGCAAAGGAGCAAGATAAATAAATGACTATGGTAGGGGATGAGGTAGTTGGTTGGGCTATGTACAGGTGCAGTGATCTGTGAGCTGCTCTGACAGCTGGTGCTTAAAACTAGTGAGGGAGATAAGTGTCTCCAGTTTCAATGATTTTTGTAGTTCGTTCCAGTCATTGGCAGTAGAGAACTGGAAGGGAAGGCGGCCAAAAGAGGAATTGGCTTTGGGGGTGACCAGTGAGATATACCTGCTGGAGCGAGTGCTACGGGTGGGTGCTGCTATGGTTACCAGCGAGCTGAGGTAAGGCGGGGCTTTACCTAGCATGGACTTGTAGATGACCTGGAGCCAGTGGGTCTGGCGACGAGTATGTAGCGAGGGCCAGCCGACTAGAGCATACAGGTCACAGTGGTGGGTGGTATAAGGGGCTTTGGTGACAAAGCGGATGGCACTGTGATAGACTGCATCCAGTTTGCTGAGTAGAGTATTGGAAGCTGTTTTGTAGATGACATCGCCAAAGTCGAGGATCGGTAGGATAGTCAGTTTTACTAGTGCAAGTTTGGCAGCATGAGTGAAGGAGGCTTTGTTGCGAAATAGAAAGCTGATTCTAGATTTAATTTTGTATTGGAGATGTTTAATGTGAGTCTGGAAGGAGAGTTTACAGTCTAGCCAGACACCTAGGTATTTGTAGTTGTCCACATATTCTAGGTCAGAGCCGTCCAGGGTAGTGATGCTAGTCGGGCGGGCGGGTGCAGGCAGCGAACGATTGAAAAGCATGCATTTGGTTTTACTAGCGTTTAAGAGCAGTTGGAGACCACGGAAGGAGTGTTGTATGGCATTGAAGCTTGTTTGTAGGTTAGTTAACACAGTGTCCAAAGAAGGGCCAGAAGTATACAGAATGGTGTCGTCTGCATAGAGGTGGATCAGAGAATCACCAGCAGCAAGAGCAACATCATTGATGTATACAGAGAAGAGAGTCGGCCCAAGAATTGAACCCTGTGGCACCCCCATAGAGACTGCCAGAGGCTCGACAACAGGCCCTCCGATTTAACACACTGAACTCTGTCGGCAAAGTAGTTGGTGAACCAGGCGAGGCAATCATTAGAGAAACCAAGGCTGTTGAGTCTGCCGATAAGGATGTGGTGATTGACAGAGTCGAAAGCCTTGGCCAGATCAATGAATACGGCTGCACAGTAATGTCACTTATCGATGGCGGTTATGATATCGTTTAGTACCTTGAGCGTGGCTGAGGTGCACCCGTGACCAGCTTGGAAACCGGATTGCACAGCGGAGAAAGTACGGTGGGATTCGAAAGTGGTCAATGATCTGTTTGATAGCTAGGCTTTCGAAGACTTTAGAGAGGCAGGGCAGGATGGATATAGGTCTATAGCAATTTGGGTCTAGGGTGTCACCCCCTTTGAAGAGAGGGATGACCGCGGCAGCTTTCCAATCTTTTGGGATCTCGGACGACACCAATGAGAGGTTGAGCAGACTGGTAATAGGAGTTGCAACAATGGCAGCAGATAGTTTTAAAAAGAGAGGGTCCAGATTATCTAGTCCAGCTGATTTGTACGGGTCCAGATTTTGCAGCTCTTTCAGAACATCTGCTATCTGGATTTGGGTGAAGGAGAAGCTGGGAAGGCTTGGACAAGTAGCTGCGCTGGGGCATAGCTGTTGGCCGGGTTGGGGTAGCCAGGAGGAAAGCATGGCCAGCCATAGAGAAATGCTTGTTGAAAGGATTTATCGGTGGTGACCGTGTTACCTAGCCTCAGTGCAGTGGGCAGCTGGGAGGAGGTGCAATTGTTCTCCATGGACTTGACAGTATCCCAGAACTTTTTGGAGTTAGAGCTACAGGATGCAAATTTCTGTTTGAAAAAGCTAGCCTTTGCTTTCCTGACTGATTGCGTGTATTGGTTCCTGACTTCCCGGAAGAGTTGCATATCGCAGGGACTATTCGATGCAATAGCAGTCCGCCACAGGATGTTCTTGTGCTGGTCAAGGGCAGTCAGGTCTGGAGTGAACCAAGGGCTGTATCTGTTCTTAGTTCTACATCTTTTGAAAGGGGCATGCTTGTTTAAGATGGTGAGGAAGTTGCTTTTAAAGAGCGACCAGGCATCCTCGACTAACAGAATGAGGTCAATATCCTGCCAGGATACCCGGCCAGGTCGATTAGAAAGGCCTGTTCGCAGAAGTGTTTTAGGGAGCGTTTGATAGTGATAAGGGGTGGTCGTTTGACCGAGGGCCCATAGCGGATGCAGGCAATGAGGAAGTGGTCACTGAGATCCTGGTTGAAAACAGCAGAGGTGTATTTAGAGGGCAAGTTGGTCAGGATAATATCTATGAGGGTGCCCATGTTTACAGATTTAGGATTGTACCTGGTGGGTTCCTTGATGATTGGTGTGAGATTGAGGGCATCTAGCTTAGATTGTAGGACTGCCGGGGTGTTAAGCATATCCCAGTTTAGGTCACCTAACAGAACGAACTCTGAAGATAGATGGGGGGCAATCAATTTACATATGGTGTCCAGGGCACAGCTGGGAGCTAAGGAGGGTCTATAGCAGGCGGCAACAGTGAGAGACTTATTTCTGGAGAGATTCATTTTTATAATTAGAAGTTCGAACTTTTTGGGCATAGACCTGGAAAGTATGAAATAACTTTGCAGGCTATCTCTGCAATAGATTGCAACTCCTCCCCCTTTGGCAGTTCTATCTTGGCGGAAAATGTTGTAGTTGGGTATGGAAATCTCAGAATTTTTGGTGGCCTTCCTAAGCCAGGATTCAGACATGGCCAGGACA
Organism: Brachymystax lenok tsinlingensis; assembly: GCA_030435695.1. Taxonomy (NCBI): domain Eukaryota; kingdom Metazoa; phylum Chordata; class Actinopteri; order Salmoniformes; family Salmonidae; genus Brachymystax; species Brachymystax lenok. The sequence goes on along the minus strand of CM059812.1, from coordinate 52,343,360 downwards.
TCAGGGTTGGCGGAGTGTGCTAAAGCAGTGAGTAAAACAAACTTAGGGAGGAGGCTTCTGATGTTAACATGCATGAAACCAAGGATTTTAAGGTTACAGAAGTCAACAAAAGAGAGTGCCTGGGAATAGGTGTGGTGCTGGGGGCTACAGGGCCTGGATTAACCTCCACATCACCCGAGGAACAGAGGAGGAGCAGGATGAGGGTACGGCTAAAGGCTATCAGAACAGGTCGTGTAGTGCGTTGGGAACAGAGAATAAAAGGAGCAGATTTCTGGGTGTGGTAGAATAGATTCAGGGTATAATGTGCAGACAGGGGTATGGCGGAGTGAGAGTACAGTGGAGGTAGGCCCAGGCACCGAGTGATAAGAGTGTTTGCATCTCTGGACGTGCTGGTAATACTGGGTGAGGTCACCGCATGTGTGGGAGGTGGGACAAAGGAGGAATCTGAGGCATGTACAGTGGGCCTAGGGGCTCCACTGTAAACTAAAACAATGATAACTATCCTAAACAACAGTAAACAGGGCATATTGACACTTGAGAGAGACATAAAGCAAGGCATGAAGCAAACACACTAGTGTAGGTTTGGAGAGCTAGCTAGGACAACAACGGGTAAGACCGCAACGGCTAGTCAGCTAAGACAACAACAACAGGTAAACTGGCGATGAATGGGCAAAGAGGGTTGGTTAGCTACACACAGGGCCTGGAGTACGCCGGCTGGGGCTGACAGATAAACAAAAACAAAATAAACAGAATGGAGTACCGTGATTAATGAATAGTCCTGCAGGCATCAGCTATGCAGCCGAGTGATCATACGGTCCAGTGAACAGCAATAGATGAGACAGGGAAGCCGCGAGGTAGTCGTTACTATGCCGGCACGCAGGAAACACGGCGTTTAAAGTTAAGAGTTAGCAGGCCGGGGTTGGTAGAACCGTCTGCTCCGACGTCCGACGGAGGCCGGTTGCAGGCACAGCGGATGGAGTAATCGTCGGCAGACCTGTCGAGGTGGTACGACGGGCGCCGTGGTCGAGAGGGATCCAAGCCAGATGGCGAGAGAGGTATTGTTGTTGCTAGCCGAGATGCACCTGGCTCGCGGCTAAATGGAGCTAGCTCCGGGCAGGGGCGTTAGCCACTATAGTCACTCGGTCACTCAGTGGCAGCTAGGTAGCTGTGGAGATCAGGTGTAGTGGTCCAGGGTTTATGGCAGGGATCCGGAGTTGTAGTGGAGAAACAGTCCGGTGGTGGTAAGCTGGGACGAACAAAAACACGTCTGCACTGCTACGCCATCCATCATGGCGTAGCAGTGCAGACGTGTTTTTGTTCGTTGGCGTAGCAGTGCAGACGTGTTTTTGTTCGTCCCCTCGTGTACTTTTGTATTTTTCATCTTTTTTTGTATATATTTCAAATGCATTTTCAATCTCTTTTCCATTTTTTATATTAAATATACCTTCCGGTAACCTGCCTTACGGAACCGCAATTTTTTGTTGTTGACCTTTTTAGACCGAATTCCATCGGAAGCTAACCAGTCACTGTTAGCCACTGCTAGCGGCCTTTACCTACTGCACAGACACCAGCCTTTTTTTTTAGCCCGGATAATACTCGCCAGCCTATGTAGATCAACACTCCTACACTGAGACACTTTATGAATACTGGCCCTGATGTAACAACCAAAACTCAGCTCAAAACATAAGAAGTACAATGATACATTACCCTCAAGTATATGACTAATGACTAAAAACAAATAACCCAAAACTATAGTTCAAGATATTGTCAAGAGTACTTACAGAGTGAAGTGAAGGGGAGAGGTCTGTACAGTGAGTCAACTGACTGATAGTGAGTGGGGACTGCTAGTAAGTGTCAGTTCTGTGGTTGATAGATATTTAAAGTAGTCAGGACACAAGTAGCTGATAGAGAACTGTTTTCTTCCTCTTTAAGACATGAACATGCATGACGACCAGAACAGCACGTCAGAAAAGGAAGATTACTGTATTAGAGAAGGCGCCAAACATTTCTAAAATGGTCAAAATGTCCCCCATTTCCACTTTTATTTAAATACAGAACCATGTTAACAATATGTTGACTATTCTATATGGAATGTTTATAATATCTTAGAATGTGTTGCCTTGTCCCTCTGAGTTCTACATGGAAAAGGTCATAGTTCCATTTACATTTGGCCAGTTCCATTCATTCTATTCTACAAACCCATTCAATGTACACTCCTCATTAGTTGCATCAACGTGGTACTGAAGGTTCCAGTGTTCTAGACTAGAGCTCTCCCTGCTGGCATCTCAACATTACTGCACCATCCTAATAATAATGTCCTCAATAATGTTGGGCTAATAACAACATTACAAACTGACAATACATCAGATAGAATGGTGAAAGACAACACTGTCTATTTGATAAAGTCACATTAAACACACAAACACTGATGTCTGTAGTACAACATACCACTATCATATTATGTTACACTGTTGACCCTTGTGTACAGTACTGGTAGTAGCATTAGTTAGCAGAGGTTTCAGTATCATCATCACCATAGCCTGCTGTATTGACTGCTGCTGTCCATATACTGTATAGTCTAATGTAGCCTGTTATCCATATATAGTCTAATATAGCCTGTTATCCATATATATAGTCTAATGTAGCCTGTTATCCATATATAGTCTAATGTAGCCTGTTATCCATATATAGTATAATGTAGCCTGTTATCCATGTATAGTCTAATGTAGCCTGTTATCCATATATAGTCTAATGTAGCCTGTTATCCATATATAGTCTAATGTAGCCTGTTATCCATATATAGTCTAATGTAGCCTGTTATCCATGTAATAGTCTAATGTAGCCTGTTATCCATATATAGTCTAATGTAGCCTGTTATCCATATATAGTCTAATGTAGCCTGTTATCCATATATAGTCTAATGTAGCCTGTTATCCATATATAGTCTAATGTAGCCTGTTATCCATATATAGTTTAATGTTGTGGTGAAATCCTGCACAGAGCCTTCACCATGCTCTGCCACTTTAAGAGCGCATCAGCAGTCAGGAAGGAGGAAATAAAGCTCTTACTGTCGGTTGGTGCACAGTGTGTGCAACTCTGCAGAAGTCTTGTTTATTTTCAGCGTGCTTAGTTGTAAAGTGTTAAGTCGATCGCCGGTGTTACCTCTCTAGGTCGTGGTTTTATAATACTTGTTTTTCCAGACGTTGAAGTTAGGTTCAACGTTCTGAATAAAAGATGAAAAGACATGATTTATAGACATATGTTTGGGCCAAATGAAAGCTGGTCCAGACTGGGCAAAATCTTTTACCATGTCGGCCCACAATGGAATTTTTTGAATGCCCATCGATTTGGTAGGTCCACCGCACTGCATAATTCTTTACTGAATGTTGGTGGAGCTCTGCTGTGATGCCTCCCCAACAGCACCCTGGAGAGGCCCGCTGGGAATGGACAAGATACATATTCTGCATCCCTGCCTTTGACAAAGTGGTTACTGCTTATCACAGGGTGGCGTCAGCGCTCACCTAAAAACCCCATATGCCCCTTGTTGAGAGAAATTGTTATTGTTTTTAAGCAGAATTATGTGACGTTTTCTGTGTTGTTGGAGGTGGGTCTTGGTAAGTTTAGCTCAGAATTCTACTCCTAAAGCTCTTATGAAACATCCACTCAATCACTCTTACTCTTACTTTAGGCCATTTTCTAAATGTCTCCACAACAATCTATTGCTCTCAGAGCTCTTAAAATAGCATGCACAAGTCTTTATGTGAAACCACATGTACAATGTACATCCCAACTTTTGTAGCATACAATATAGCTCAGTATTTGTCAAGGGTGCCAATAATTTTGGTAGTGACTATATATCCAACAATCAGATTAATATGTAAAAATACATTTACACTCACACACAGACAAACATACACATCACACACACAGTTATACTTGACCCTGTTATACTTTGACAGTGAACATGACCCTATTGAATGGAGATCTGGGTATTACTGGCATACTCTACTGATCATGTTTTAAACATGCAATTTAATAAACTGAACTAAACTAAACACATGAAACCACAGTCCAGGGTCAGTATTCACAAAGTGTATCAGAGTAGGAGAGCTGATCTGGGATCAGTTTAGCCTTTTAGATCATAATTATATGGACCGTCTGAGACACTTTATGAATACAGGCCCTGATGTAACAACCAAAACACAGTTCAATATAAACCAACAAGTACAAAGATACAGCAAGTCATGTGATGTATGGCTAAAAACATCAAAACTAAAACTATATTTCAAGATATCACAAGTGTACTTACAGAGTGAAGTGAAGGGGAGAGGTCTTGAACAGTTAGTCAACGATTGTCACTGCGTGGAAACAAGAAGTAGTTTCCTGTAAGTATTAGTAGATGCAGGCATAGCCTAAGTGTGAGTTCTGTGGTTGACACATTTTAAAAGTAGCCTAGTCAGAGCATTAACATGCAGGAACAGCATGTCACATAAGGGATGTTACTGTATCTAAATAGAAAATGGTCTAAAGTCAGCATACTGTAGTTGCATTTCTTTATTTGAGGAGTGGGCCTACATGTTTTACAATAGGCAAAATGTGACTCATTCCTATCACTCCTCATCAGCCGCATCAAAATGATACTGAAGGTTCCAGAACAGATGAAAGGGGAGTATCTTTGGTTCCAGTGTTCTAGACTAGAGCTCTCCCTACTCTCCCTAGAAATAGACCATTCAGATCTTAACCACCTAGTAAATCTGTTGGACCACTTCCATTAGAGTACTCCTGCAGTAGTCTAGGGAGTAACACACCCATATCACACACACACACACAAGCAAAAACACACACATGCACACACACATGTGAACACACACACACACATGGACACAGGCACACACACGCACACACACACCCATACAACATCTGAACTACTGGGAAAGACAGGCAGTTCAGGTGTGTGTGTGTGTGTGTGTGTGTGTGTGTGTGTGTGTGTGTGTGTGTGTGTGTGTGTGTGTGTTTGTGTGTGTTGATGAACAGTGCTGATTGTTGATCTATTACAGTTTATCTCCTGACAGTAATGGAGTATCCCTGGCTGGCCTATAGGCTAGCCACTCATGGATTATGTTGCTCAATGGCGCCATCATGTGTACAAGAGGCAGAAATACAAGAAACATTATTTATTTATTTGTTGTCTATTTACTTTGATCTTATTTACAACATGATACTTGTACTGTATTCAATGTAAAAATGTAGAAAAACATTTCATGTACCTAAAAAAGGTAATAATTCATAATTTTATAATAAAACAAGCAATATTATGACACTGAACAATATGATATTACATAATATAACATATAAAATTCCCAATAATATCTGACACCAATACAAAGTAAAACGTATTTAAACACATCAGGAGCAACTCCAGAGCTACAATTATTTAAAAGCTCTTATCATTATTATTCCTTTTGTGTCACCAAGACAAGCCTATACTTTATCTATTATAAAACATCTGGAATTGGCAAAATCCCAAAGAAAAATATATAAAAAACAGATAGGTACCAGAGAACAGTAGGCTATTTATTAAGAGGAGCCAGTTCAGAAAGGAAACCCGAGTGCCCGCCTCAACTGAGATTGCACCAATTAGAGGCTAGTATCATTCACGACTTCCTTATTGACCGGGTCTGTTCTTACATCCTTCTGCCGCTTGCTGTTTCTGTTACTATGCGCTGGCTTCTTTTTCTCCATTGACTCTGCTGCTGTAACTAGCTGTTTCTGTTACTATGCGCTGGCTTCTTTTTCTCCATTGACTCTGCTGCTGTAACTAGCTGTTTCTGTTACTATGCGCTGGCTTCTTTTTCTCCATTGCCTCTGCTGCTGTAACTAGCTGTTTCTGTTACTATGCGCTGGCTTCTTTTTCTCCATTGACTCTGCTGCTGTAACTAGCTGTTTCTGTTACTATGCGCTGGCTTCTTTTTCTCCATTGACTCTGCTGCTGTAACTAGCTGTTTCTGTTACTATGCGCTGGCTTCTTTTCTCCATTGACTCTGCTGCTGTAACTAGCTGTTTCTGTTACTATGCGCTGGCTTCTATTTCTCCATTGACTCTGCTGCTGTAACTAGCTGTTTCTCACTATGCTGCTGATTTCTGATATAATGTTTTCTTTGTAAGTGCTCGCTAGCTGTGTTTGAACCTCGCCCGCATCGTTCAATATGCTCATGTTGCAATGTTTGGTTGCTGCGGGGATGTGATTGATTGCGAGGATCAACCATGTTGCTGCTCTGTTATCAGTTAATAGCCGGCGACATGTAGAATTAGCTAAGTAGAATTATCCTCAGGAGCAGCCTATTATATAGCCTACTTGTTTGTTCCCAATAGCAGCTTTGGAGCTGAGTCAGTGTGCTCCGTGAACCATCATGGAGAATACTCCTTCATCCATACAAGGAGGAAGCAGCCTATGCTAGACTAGCATACAGGCTATGTGTTGCTATACAATGAGTGAGAAGCAATGTTTTCTGATCATGAGCAGGAGATGGTGTTTATCACAGTGATTCGGTACTATTTCAGTCTGTCAATGTTAACTAGTTGAGTGTAGCATGTCGCCAGCTACAGAAACCGCTGCAATCAATGCACCCTATCAGCCATAGCTTCAATTTTCCAGGTCATCCCAGTCACATTAGTCGGTGGGACTTTCGCGCGACAGTCACAATTAAAATGTTGTGGAACAAAGTGAAAATGTCGAAGTTTCCATCAACCTCGCGCGCAACGTCGATATCAAAGAACGCCGCAGTTCGCGGTAGAGTAGTGGCTGAAACCATTCACTTCAGGGAAAGGGCTGATATAAATAATGTTTCCTTTCGTTTTGTATGACTGAATTCATAATAAGTCTTTGCTGCCGTTGTAGGAAGGTTGGTAATACGAGAGGTCTTCAGACTTACCATGTTTGTATTATTTTCTTTGAAAGAACAACTAGTGTGTTTTGAGTGCTTCTCCCTATTTGGGAAGTTGGTCTGCCTGCTCCTCAGTCTGAGAGAGATAATCTGAGAGCAGGTTCGTGTCTCTTTCCTCTGTATATAAAAACGCTTTAAAACTGGAGAACATTATAGTGTTTTTGGAAAACTGGTTCATATATCCTAAAGTCAATAGCGAATGTGGCTATGTATATATTTATTTCACCGTTAATGTATTGAAGACCTATTTCAGCAAGTTAACCAGGTTTTTGCTGGCTTATCTAGCCATGTTAATGACGAGCTAACTAGCACCGTTGGTCACTGCACTACAATGTCACGCTAGCTATTGCCAGCAGGTGGTTTGCTAGCGTTTGAAATATTAAAACTTCTTGGGGCCCAGTGGGGCGCTAGCGGGCTCCTCCCGACACTACCAGGGAAAATGTAAAGCGCCAAATTCAAAATCCCAAAGTTGAATTATTAAACATCCACCAATATACAAGTGTTCCATACTCATCAAAAGCTCTGTTTCTTGGCAATATCACAGCGTTGTCAGATTTCAAAAAGGCTTTACGGCGAAAGCAGCACATTTCATTGTTTGAGGCTAGCACCTCACATATTTTTCCAATAGCCATGTATCGATTAGCCATCATGGCGCACACACAACACATTTCACAGCGAAAACAAATCAATTACCTGTTGAAGAACTTCTGCTGAGGTCATCCTAAGTGTCCATGAAGACAATCCATGGTTCTTTTGTTAGAAAAAGTAACGTATTTTATCCATAAATCCTCCATTTGGGTCGCGCGTTATAATCAGAAACGACAGCCTCCACTAGTCCATTGAAACGTGACGCAAACTCGTTCAACTTATACCTATAAACTTGTCCAAGAACATTCAAACATAGTTTTAAATGTATCCTTAGGAACACTTTTACGTATATTTACTATTATAAATCAACCGGAATATAAACTGATCGATAATAATGAAAATGATCTGGTGTTATTCATCCAAAATGGAAGAAATACACTGTCTCGAGGCTGTTGACATCATAAGGAAGCGACGTGTACTGCATTCATATGCCCTTATATGGTCATTTTCATTAGGAGGGGTTCCCAAATGAGCAATGTGTCAAAATCACTTTTTCCAGGACAGAAATCCCTCAGGGTTTTGCCTGCCATATGCGTTCTGTTTCACTCACAGACAAATGGTTAACAGTTTTGGAAGATTCAGAGTGTTTCCTATCCAATGGTACTAAATATATGCATATCCTATTTTCTGGGCCTAAATGGGAGGCATTTTACTTTGGGCACGCCAGGCTCTCCAAAACGGTCACCTCATGCACTGCTCCCAAATAAGTTTTAAGTGAATGTTTATTGTCTTACTACCTTAAAAGGTTTATATAAAAGGGTTGTACTTGTGCTCTGTATTTATGGATTAATACCACTTGACATTGAGGGTATGTATTACTACTGTTGCTCCTATCTAAAAGATATCTTATGTCCTACCTAACCAGTGGAAGTGTGGCTGTGACCGTCCTGTCAATGCCTGTCATCACTGTTTGATATCTTTTACTGCAGATAAAAACCGAGTCAACCTGAAGTCTGGGTGTCCGTGTGCCTTTCTTCTGGGGGGCTATGTCAAGTTGGTTACAGTTGTACAACATATTTCTGGTTATTATTCTTGGAGCCCTATTCCCTTCCACAGTTTAAAGTAGAACCCTTGACATTGTAATAATGTAGAAATGACCAGCAGGAGACGGGAGGACAGTTAGTCTCGTTTAGTCCAAAACCTCTCGTGCTCCACAGCCCCCGGCACAGTAGTGCGCATGTGCATGTCCTATTAGGTGTAGTAACGTAATACTGCCGTAAAACATTACTGCCTAGTAACAGCATAGTAACTCATATAAACACATGTAGATCCCAGATACTACACTCCTCCCCATAGTGTTGAACTCCCAGAGAACAAGGTCAATAATGTCAGGGAACTACTAATGCAATGTCTGAAACTCTAAATAATTATTTAAATCGTCAGTTATTTTTATTTTCTTCTCCAGTTGAAAAGGCGCTGCTATCACTGCTAGTAGGTACCGTATTCAGGAGCTGCCAAGTAGCAAGCCTATTGGAGTCCAGAATAGCGACGCTGCCCTCTGGTGGTTAAATAACTAAACTGTCATTGAACCCATTGAAATTAGGCGATCTCAGTGGAGAAATATTGAGGGGAAAAAGGAAGAAGAAACGTATCACAGTGTGGACATTATTACAAATGAGTGCAGTGAATGAAGTGCAGAAACTTCTGAAATTAAGAAAGTGAAGAATTAGATGAAAATTCAGAAAATGAAGGAATACAAGGCATAAGGAAACTGAACAATTAACTGTGAAGATGGCAACCATTGGTTGAGTACCAGAGTTTGAGGCTACAAAAGAGGATTTTGATTCCTATTTAGAGTGTTTTGAGCATTGGCTGGCTGCAAATGAAATCAAAGTTGAAAAGAAAGCAGACGTATTTCTCAGTGTTTTGGGTCCAACTGAGTATGGATTGCTGAAAGGTCTCATTGAACCAATAAAAGCAGTGGAGTTGACCTATGCAGACTGACTGAGACTCTTTCAAGGCATTTCAAGCCTAAGCCAATTCTCATTGCAGAATGTTTCAGATATGGCATTAGTAGTTCCCTAGCATTATTTACCTTGTTCTCTGGGAGTTAAACACTATGGGGGAGGAGTGTCGTATCTGGGATCTACATCTGTGAGACAGCCCCCGGCACAATAGTGTGCATGTGCATCAACAGCATGTCAGAAAGGGATGGACTGGATGTACTGCTAAAGACCTCATAGCTATTTACATTTCTTCATTTGAGGAGTTGGCCTACATTTTTTTAAAGGGGTTAAATGCAGCCCATTTTCAATGTAGTCGTTTCTTTAAATACAGATCCACACCAAAGTGTTGACTGTTCTATATGGTTTCTTAATGTGTTGCCTCGCATAATGTGACCCATCCCTCCTCATCATCTCCATCAAAGTGCTACTGAAGGTTCCAGTGTTCTAGACTAGAGCTCATCCTACTGGCATCTCAACATTACTGCAGCCTCCTGTCTCTCTTCAAATGTCCCAATCATGTCCTCATCCACTTGGATCAATAACAAAATAACCAACTGGTAATAAGGTGCCTGAGAATGAGATCCCGATTCCCAACCCTTTCCCAAGTGTGCAAGTTCACACTTCCTGTCATGGATTTAAAAGTATGAGACTGGTGTGAACATTGTAGTTTCCATATTTGTTAGCTAAATCCATATCACTGGAACAGGCAAAGTTGAAATCTTTGCCCTATACACAGTCTGTCGTTACCAGGGGTCAGGAAACAGATGAGGGATTCATATTTTCTCAAAATGTATTTTCATCAATGTTGTTTTTTTCTGTGATTGACACTCGACTAGTGAATTCAGACAATCCGATCAGAGAGCGGATCTCCGATGCTCACCAGGTCTACTCCGGGGGAAGAAGTGGACGGAGTCAGGGGATACCAGTGGAGGATTCAAACAGAAGATGACAGCAGATAAAGAAACCAATGAAAATACACCAAATAAAAAGGTAAAATAACATTTGAAAATGTTAGGAACTGTATACAGAGTAAACCACGCTTGTAAAGATACTGTGTTATTAAGAGTTGACGTGGGACTGGCATATGAATTCAGTGAACTAGCCATCTCAGCTGGCTTGTTAGCTACATGAAACAGACGTTCAGTGAAACCGCTAATGTAAACTAACCTCATTCCGTACAAATGTGCGCAACCGCGACATTCAAACGAGGCTGCAAAGAAAACTAATGGGACTGTAGCGACTGTGTTGACTTCATTGGTAATGATCGACATGGTAATGGCTCTATAGTATTGGAGAAAAGTAAAAAAAAACTGACCCTCCGTTACATCATGGCGTGTCATGTCGTGAACGCACAGCACACATAAAGCAGCTATTTCTGTCTTACAATCTCTCTCCACCAGGTGTAGCACTTCTCTCCTTGTTTAAAAACAAGGAAGGGACAGGGACTGGGGTAAGGGGGGGTACCTAGTCTTTTTTTGCGTCGTCACTGCAAGCGATCATGACTTTCAAAAGCCACTGTTTACTTCTGAAGATCACTTTAGCCCCGCCCTAAAAACCTGATTCAAATTCGACACAACCCTTAAAATAGGTATGTAATGACACATTATATAAACTCTTTATAGTGTTTTATTTATATTTTAGAGGCGATAAGGTGATAAGTTGGACAGATCGAGTGAAAAAAAACGACATCTCTCCTTCTCACGCAGAGGTTTCGCTTCCCCACCTGCCATTCTTAAAAAGACCAGACGGAGCTCATTGCCGCCTTGAATCATACAGAGATCGGCATCATGAGAGTCTCGTCATTGATTTTGTTGGAAAGGGGAGAAATTGTGCTTTACAATGGTATTGACATTACAGTTGATCTGGAAGTATTACGTTTTTTGTTGCTAAAATAAGGTCAATTGTACAAACCAAGGCGATGTACGAAAGTGAGTGAGTTTACGTTAGCTAGCCAGCTAGAAGTTAACTCTGGTACCTCTGACAACCAAGTGATGTGACTTCCATAAACTGGCATTTTTGTGCATCACACAGCTGCTCTGAACAAAGTGGATTGTGAACTATACGGTGCATTGCTGCTGAATTACAGCTAGACCCCATAGTTGGCTAGTGAGGGCAAGCTGCTCTGAGTCTGAACTGCCATTGTGTGTTTGTGTGAAAGAGGTGTCTTCAGCTGACTGATTTTAAGAGTATTGGACTGAACAAAAAATACAATAAGTCATATTTAATGTAACTGGTTATGTGTGCTGTAGGAGCTGGACATTGCTCCTTCTGAAAGTGTCTGTGTATATGTTGTACTGACATGATGATGATGTGATGATGAAGGTGAATAAACCACTATTGCTCTACAAACCAATGTAAATGTTTATTTTGTAGTTACTGTATTTACTGTACAGTACAAGATGTCATTTTGAAAGCTTTTCATTTTCTCTCCACTGAAGATACAGTAGTAACAAGCTAAAGACAGTTACAATGAAGTTTATTCTTAAAAGTTTATGATTTGTTTGCACTTCACACATTAGTAATGTTTTGATAAAAATAATAAGAAACATTGCATCAAGCAGAACTATTTCCTGATTTTTTGGCAAAATTGTGCTACAACTTTGTCATGAAAACAATGAAAACAAATATTTTAAAAAATATAGCAACTTATATTAAGTGTATAGAAACAAATTAATTTATTTGGGTAACAGACAACAAAATGTACTTGCTGTAAAAATTAAGCTTGTTGCATGATACCCAAGAAAGACTCGCTGCCAATGGCGCTTTAACAAAGTACTGAGTAAAGGGTTTGAATACTTATGTAATGTGATACTTCAGTTTTGTATTTTAATAAATTTGCAAACCTTTCTAAAAACCTGTTTCTGCTTTGTCATTATGGGGTATTGTGATGTCATTATGGGGTATTGTGTGTAGATTGATGAGGGAAAAAAAACAACTGAATCCATTTTAGAATAATGCTGTAACGTAACAAAATGTGGAAAAAGTCAAGGGGTATGAATACTTTCCGAATGCACTGTACATTATTAGATACTATTATAAACCAGGTAGTTTGGGTCCTGGATGCTGATTGGTTGAATAAGCATTTCAGCCGTATGTACTGTATATCAGACAATTTACCACTGGTATGACGCAAAAATACTTGTTTACTTTTCTATTTATGTTGGTAACCAGTTTATAATAGCAATAAGGCCCTCGGGTTTGTAGTATATGGTCAATATACCACGGTTAAGGGCTGTATCTGGGCACTCTGCGTTGTGCTGTGCAGAAGAACAGTCATTAGTCGTGGTATAGTATATTGGCCAATATACCACACCCCCTCTGACCTTATTGCTTAATTATACCACTTAGTTTGAATATACGGGTCTAGATATACAAGGTCATCTTGGTTGTGGGTTTGTTGTGTTCAGGTCTTCTTGGTTCTGGGTTTGTTGTGTTCAGGTCTTCTTGGTTCTGGGTTTGTTGTGTTCAGGTCTTCTTGGTTCTGGGTTTGTTGACTGTGCTGTAGAGAACAGAGCGGTCCTCCTCAGCTGCTTGTGCCACCATGGGCCTGGAGAAAGAAACATCCATTAAACTAAAGTGAGTCCCAAATGGCACCCTACTCCCTTATAGTGCACTACTTTAGACTAGTAGTGAACTAAATAGGGAATAGGGTGCCATTTGGAACCAGAACCGTTCCTTCATTATAGACATGTCATAGTAATTGTCTTGAGATGTAGAGTTTGTAGTTTCAGGAAATGCCATTTGGTCTGAATAATACCCCTGGAACCTTTTAGACATTAAAACTGCGACTCTTCAAAATGTCCACTGTTACACCATAGTATGAGTTTAATGACATGTCATTTGACATGAAGAATGTTCCTTCAACCCTTCAGATAGTGATGGAGGGAGTTCTCAGGGAACAATGAGGGTCACTAGGGGTCAACTGTTTTGCTTATTTCAATGACGTCATTGTCTACTCCTCCAATAAGCAGCTGCATATGAATGACCTTGATGCTGTCTGTGTGTTCAATGTTCTAGTATTGACTATATGTTGTTTTAATGGCAGAATATGCTCACTGGGTGGCAGCACTGGGGAGGTTGAATTTCACAGCAGCGTATTGGACATCCTCGTTCTGTTTCTGGGGTTGAAGCAGTTGGACGGTTGAGTTCAGAGACACTTCCTGGTTTTTGGAGTGAGAGACGTGGATGCTGGCGTAGTGAACGTCATCCTGGTCGACGGTGGCTGCTGTCTGTTCTGCAGTAGGGGTCATGACCATGCCTGAGATGTTGTCATACACTGGACTAGAGTCTCCCTGATGGAGAGAGAGAACAGACAATATAAAAAGACCTGGGGACTGACAACATGAAGAGTGGAAATGTCCCAAAAAGGAATTTAAATGACATCTGTTTGAACAGACTCACCTGTCCATTGTCTGCTGTGTGTCTTGTGTCAGACGTGGTTTTGGAGGCCTTCTTCCTGTTTTGTAATTGAGTGAATGAATATATTAATGAAGTTAACAAGTGAAATAATATTTAAAATATGCATTTTCACTCACCTTAACCACATGATGCCAGAGAGACATGAAGCCAGTATGACACCCAGAACAACCACTATGATTCCTACAGCTGCAGTTATAACTGAGGTTTGTTTCCCTAAAAGAAAATATAAATTATATGAGTACATGTTATGAACTGAAAATGAATACACAGCAATACAGGACTGTAATGCAATACTTGTATATAGAAGCCTATGTATAGTTATGAACCAAAGTGTAATAAGACAAACTAGACGAAGATTAACTTAAAACATCATTTATTATTGAACATCATCTTGTTTAGAATTTTGTTAACGGAACTTTACCTGCTACAATGATCATCAGAGCTGTAGAGTTCATAGATCCTCTTCCATTCTGGGCCTCACAGTAGTATTCTCCTCTGTCCTCAGAGCTGATGTTAGTGATGCTGTAACTCTGCCCTGATGCTTTTGGTGAGGTTACATTCTTCTTGTACCAGGTGTATTTGTCCACAGGTGGGTTGGCATCACTGCTGCAGGTCAGAGTCACTGAACTGCCCTCCACTATTTCACCAGAGGGACTGATTGACACTGAGGTGTTCCTTGGACCATCTAATGTGTTGAAGATGACAGAAAAAATAAGAACTCATATAACATGTAATGCACCAAGAGATGATGTAAATGAGTATAGATTAGTATATTACACTGACATGTAGAACCATGTATTAAAGAGATGATATCAATGACTTTCCCTGTAGATATATCAACACCCCATGTACTCACATCTGACAGTGAGAGTCTCTTCTGGAGAGAGGATTCTCTCAAAACCTTCTACAGTACAGGAGTAGTTCCCTGCATCCTCACTGCTGACTGGGTCTAGGATCAGGCTGTTATAACTGGTGATTGGGTTGGTCAGACGTTGTCCGTTCTTGTACCAGATGTAGGTGGGGTTGAGACCGACTGTACATTTGGTTCTACATCTCAGTGTGACTCTCTCCCCCTCTGACACAGACGTAGGATCCATCTCCAACAGGATATCTAAGAGGAAACATCAGTCATATTTGACTCCAGACAGGCTTGTCATGTGATTAGACTTGTCCTATTACAGTACTAACTGTAGGTGGAGTATTACCTGTGACAGTCAACATCACACCAGGAAGGCCAGAAAGTCTCCCCTCATCTGTTGTTATTAATCTGAATATGTATTCAGCTGAGTCCTTCTCTGTCAGGTCTGTTATTGTCATGGTGTGGTGGTTCTCTGTGTTCCTATTGTACTCCACACGACCTGCATACTCTGGATATGAACTGAGATCTACAGGGTGTTCCTGTGTAAACCAGAATGAACCTTGTTCTATATAACTAGTGGGATGAGTGTATGAGCAGGATATGTTCACTGTGGAGCCCTTCAAGACACAGATTCTCCTCTTGGTGTAAGTCACACTCCAGCAGTTTGAATTATGAACACCTGAAACAATATGAAGATATCTGTTAGTTAGACTTTGTATTTCTGTTCACTTTAGTGGTAGGTAAACTACTTGACCATTTTCAGTATTTTGTAAATCAATAACAATTTTAGCTGTTATTTGATGTTGTGAAATTATAACTAAATCATCTACACTCACAGACTGCAGGAGAGTGGAGATCCTCATGGCCTTTTACAGCACAGGAGTAGCTGCCTGCATCCTTACTGTTGACAAAGTTATAGTTTTTAGAGGAAGTCCTCTGCTCTAGATGTTGTCCGTTCTTGTACCAGATGTAGGTGGGGTTGAGACCGACTGTACATTTGGTTCTACATCTCAGTGTGACTCTCTCCCCCTCTGACACAGACGTAGGATCCATCTCCAACAGGATATCTAAGAGGAAACATCAGTCATATTTGACTCCAGACAGGCTTGTCATGTTATTAGACTTGTCCTATTACAGTACTAACTGTAGGTGGAGTATTACCTGTGACAGTCAAGATCACACCAGGAAGGCCAGAACATCTCCCTCATCTGTTGTTAGTAATCTGAATTTGTATTCAGCTGAGTCCTTCTCTGTCAGGTCTGTTATTGTCATGGTGTGGTGGTTCTCTGTGTTCCTATTGTACTCCACACGACCTGCATACTCTGGATATGAACTGAGATCTACAGGGTGTTTCTGTGTAAACCAGAATGAACCTTGTTCTATATAACTAGTGGGATGAGTGTAAGAGCAGGATATGTCCACTGTGGAGCTCTTCAAGACACAGATTCTCCTCTTGGTGTAAGTCACACTCCAGCAGTTTTGACCCTGAGCACCTGAAAAATAAAGAGGCTTTCTGTTAATAGTTTTAACTTTTCATGTCTTGTTTCTATAGGTGCAAAGTAAAGAAGTAAACTGTTCATTTCAAGTCGTTTCAGTATAAATCATAACCATTTGAGCTGTTGGTATTGCTGGAGTGAAACACTGTTTGAATCAACACTTTTTTTTCCCACTCACAGACTGCAGGAGAGTGGAGATCCTCATGGCCTTTTACAGCACAGGAGTAGCTGTCTTCATAGTTACTGGAGACTGAGTATTTGTACTGGGGGGGGAGGTGCTCTCATCTAGATGTTGTCCGTTCTTGTACCAGATGTAGGTGGGGTTACCAGTCAGAGTACAGGTGGTGCTACAGGTCAGTGTGTTGTAATATTTCCTCTCCACCTTTAGATCTGAAGGGAGAGGTTATGAAACAATAATGGAGGAAGTCTGTCAGTCACCACCATTTCACTGTTCTCATAGAACATGTAATAAATAACTGGAGTTGTACTATTTATACAGTACCTGTGAGACTGAGAATGAATCCATATGAATATTTCCATTCTGAATTCTGGTTTGTTTTATATCCGAAGTAATATGTTTCTATGTCATTCTGTCTCAGGTCTGTGATTCTCAGGATGCAGTCCTTCTCTGTAGTTCCACGGTACTGCACACGACCATCATACATAGGGTCCCATCTCAGATCATACGGCTTACTATTCAACCGTTCGTTATACCAGACTATCTCTGTGACTTGGGTCACTCTGGGAATAGGACAGCGCATGTCCACTGATGACCCCTTTAAGGCACAGACACTCCACACAGTATTTTGCCCCAGAACTCCTGAAACACAGTGTCACAGGACTCAACCATGAGAGAACTTCACTTGTGACGTCAAGACTATAAAAAACAGACATTACAATATTACATCCAAGTGCATGTAAACATGTGTAGCATACTGTAGGACCCATCTACTCCAATGTACATTCCCTTATATCATTATAGGATTCATTTCAATATACATCATGGAAGTAAAAAGCACTGGTGGCCAGGGTTGGGGTCAATCCCGTTTTTAAATTCCAGTCAATTCAGAAAGCAAACCAAATTCCAATTCCACATTTTATAAATGTTCCTAATTGAAAAACATAGAAAATAATTGGAATTAGAATTTAAGTCTACTTCCTGAATTGAGTGGAATTGAAATGGAATTGACCCCAACCCTGCTGGTGGTTGACAACATTCTTATTCTGCTACTGCTGCTGATGTGCAGAAGTGTGAATGGAAACCAGAGACAAGCATCACTCAGTGAGGTGTGAAATATAACTATTTAAAGTGAAGTGGAGACGCCTAACAGAACACACCAGACTAACATTACAATTGCTATGCTTTTAGAAATGTCTGTAGATTGATATACAGGGCAACTAAAGCATTATGAATGAGACCATACCTGTCACAGACCAGAGGAAGACCAGCAACACACTTCCTGCTGTTCTCAAGGCCATTGTTGCATCTCCCACCCTGCAGTCTTAGAAACATAAACAATAACTCACTCTATAGCTGGTGAATAACTCCACCTGATACATTGAAGTAGAAACTGTAAATGGGGTACAGGGCCTCATTACTGAAAATGAACCAGGCTCATATTGTGTTGTATTGTGCTATACGGTTGTCTATGTGAATACTGTCTGTCTGTAAGTCTATTGCACTATGTATGTAATGTGTGTGACGTGTTGCATGTCTGTCTACATCTGTCTATTTAAGATGACATGCAATAATAAATTCATAATCGATACAATAAAGTGTTATAGATTTTATGTTTTGATGACTAAATGTTTGTACTTAATACTAAGAACATTCCATTCTGAAAGTGTATGCAATGGAGATGTGTGCCTAGATATTAACTTGGTGTGCAGAAGTATGACTTCATTTAGGGGTGTCTGTGTGAACAAATAATTCTTTGATTCTACCAGACACATGCGAGAGGCCCGTCCTTGAGAAGAACCTCCCAACACCTCCCGAGTTTGACCTATGTTGCAAAGATTGTGATAAGGAATGAATGGGTACTGTGGGAACCACTATGTTCTTGGAGAGGGTGGGGGAAGAGGTGGGAATTTTGCATCTTCGTGTTTCAACATTGTACCATATAAAAGACTGTGTACACCTTTTAGAGCTCAGAGCTCTCCCATGAATAAATAATCCACATTTGATCATTATAAATTGGGCCCCTGTTTGTCGCATTTCAACCAGTATCTCACAAATACTGGGTAACAGACAGAGTTTGTTTAATCGAAGTTCAGTTTATGAACATTGATAACGAAATTTCTATAACATAAAGTCATCATCATCATCAACAACAAGAATAACTTATTAAACAAATGTGTAGTACTGTAAACACATATTTCTACATTGATTGTTGTGAAGCTGTTTTATTTTCAGAACCCCAAATATAGGAGGATAAATGTTAAATTCTTCTATGGTCCGTCAAGCTGTACAGCAACCTAAAGACTAACCACAAGGTTCAATGATAGCTCTTATTCCCAAGATGTGACATTAAACAGCAATTGACTCACACACACACACTCACACACACAAACACACACACACACAGAGCATCATGGAGTAAGTATCAAAGTCTAGAGACCTAGTTGTTATTGAAAAGTTCAAACACACATCCTACACAGTATAGATGTCAACCCTACTCCCTATCAGTCTGGTCCTGAAGGGCCCTCAGCTAATTCAACTGTGTCACTCTCACCCACACACAGGCCCATACACTGAGCAGGGATTCAAATGTTTGTTTGCATGTCTTCTTTACCCTGGTTAATCAACTCATCCCTATGTAGATCAACACTCCTACACTGAGACACTTCATGAATACTGGCCCTGAATACTGTCCCAGTTCAAAACACAACAAGAAGTAAAATGATACATTACCTTCAGGAAAATGACTTATAGCTACAAACGAATAACCAAAAACTATATTTCAAGATATTGTCAAACGTACTTACAGAGTGAAGTGAAGGGGAGAGGTCTGTACAGTGAGTCAACTTACTGGTAGTGAGTGGGAACTGCTACTAAGTGTCAGTTCTGTGGTTGACACATATTTAAAGTAGTCGGGACACAAGTAGCTGATACAGAACTGTCCTTTCCTTCCTCTTTAAGACATTAACATGCATGAGGACCAGAACAGCATGTCAGAGAAGGGAGGTTACTGTATTAGAGTGGGCCCTACATTTCTATAATGGACAAAATGTCGCCAATTTCCACTTTTATTTAAATACAGAACCATGTTAACAATATGTTGACTATTCTATATGGAATGTTTATAATATCTTAGAATGTGTTGCCTTGTCCCTCTGAGTTCTACATGGAACAGGTCAAAGTTCCATTTACATTTGGTCAGTTCTATGATGTCATTCATTCTATTCTACAAACCCATTGAATTTACACTCCTCATCAGCTTCATCCAAGTGCTACTGAAGGTTCCAGTGTTCTAGACTCGACTGGCATCTCAACATTACTGCACCATCCTAATAATAATGTCCTCAATAATGTTGGGCTAATAACAACATTACAAACTGGAAAAGAATCAGATAGAATGGTGAAACACAACACTGTCTATTTGATAAAGTCACATTTAATCACACAAACACTGATGTCTGTAGTAGTACAACATACCACTATCATATTATGTTACACTGTTGACCCTTGTGTACAGTACTGGTAGTAACATTAGTTAGCAGAGGAATCAGTATCATCATCACCATAGCCTGCTGTATTGACTGCTGCTGTCCATATACTGTATAGTCTAATGTAGCCTGTTATCCATGTATAGTCTAATGTAGCCTGTTATCCATGTATAGTCTAATGTAGCCTGTTATCCATATATAGTCTAATGTAGCCTGTTATCCATATATAGTCTAATGTAGCCTGTTATCCATATATAGTCTAATGTAGCCTGTTATCCATATATAGTCTAATGTACCATGTTATCCATATATAGTCTAATGTAGCTGTTATCCATATATAGTTTAATGTAGCCTGTTATCCATTTGAGAAACATCTTGGCCATGGTCTGTTATAGTCTACACCCGGCAAAGCCAGAAGAGGACTGGCCACCCTCGTAGCCTGTTCCTCTCTAGGTTTCTTCCTAGGTTCCGGCCTTTCTAGGGGGTTTTCCTAACCACCGTGCTTCTACACCTGCATTGCTTCCTGTTTTAGTTTTATGCTGGGTTTCTGTACAGCACTTTGTGACATCAGCTGATGTAAGAAGGGCTTTATAAATACATTTGATTGATGTTAATACTACTCCTAAACACAACCACCATCACATTGTGTCATGTTAAAACTACTCCTAAACACAACCCACCATCACTGTGTCTCATGTTAAAACTACTCCTAAACACAACCCACCATCACTGTGTCTCATGTTAAAACTACTCCTAAACACAACCCACCATCACTGTGTCTCATGTTAATACTACTCCTAAACACAACCCACCATCACTGTGTCTCATGTTAAAACTACTCCTATGTATGGCTAAAAACATCAAAACAAAAACTATATTCCAAGATATTGTCAAGTGTACTTACAGAGTGAAGTGAAGGGGAGAGGTCTTGTACAGAGAGTCAACTTACTGTCAATGTGTGGAAACAAGAAGTAGTCTACTGTAAGTATTAGTAGAAGCAGGCATAGCCTAAGTGTGAGGTCTGTGGTTAACACATTTTAAAAGTAGCCTAGTCAGGGCATTAACATGCAGGAACAGCATGTCACATAAGGGATGTTACTGTATCTAAATAGAAAATGGTCTAAAGTCAGCATACTGTAGTTGCATTTCTTTATTTGAGGAGTGGGCCTACATGTTTTACAAGAGACAAAATGTGACCCATTCCCATCACTCTTCATCAGCTGCATCAAAGTGGTACTGAAGGTTCCAGAACAGATGAAAGGGGAGTATCTTTGGTTCCAGTGTTCTAGACTAGAGCTCTCCCTACTGACATCTCAACATTACTGCAGCTTCCATCCTTCATATGTCCCTACTAGTCTGATGAAAATATACAAAATAGAAGGTAAAATAAAATGTGAAAATGTTAAACATATAGAATAAACCAGGCTTGCACGTAAAAGTACCGTTATTGGGACTTATGTTGAACCTGCGTTTGAATTGAGTGAATATTTTTTTTTTTTTTTTTTTTATTTATTCGTTTATTTGTCAGGGACAATGCAGCGCACATTATTACATACATAATTATCACAGTAAGCCATAATAATATGTGTAGATGTGTTGCATAAAAGGTTTCTAGCCAATAGGCTAATTTGCAACCCCAGTCCCTGGTCAGGCCTTTCTAAACAGGTAATCCAAATATATAATTTTTAAAAAGACCACATAGTGTGAATTACACAATCATGCAGCAAATACATTATATACAAACATCAACATTTCACAGTTGAGACCACATTACACAAAACAGCACATCACGTAACAACACAAGCCCCAAGCACCCAGCCGCTCACACCTGTTCACCTATACCCAACCCCAATAGTGAGGGCCTGGGCCGCTACATGACTATCTCCCATACCCAGACCCCACATGTGGGGTGATCCTTGGCAGCATGCGCAACAACCAGGCATCCAGTACAGACAATACATAACAGCAAAACTGACTCAGTGGCCACATATTTGGTTTTCTTTCAGCCAGTATTTGACCTTTCTATTAAATGTTTTCAGTTCGGTTTGTGTTTTTATTTCGGTTGGTAAATCATTCCAAAAATGGGTCCCTATCACTGAAAAACATGACTGGCCAAAAGTGGTTTTGCGCCCTCTGCTATGCAGTTGCCACCCACTGCTCTCCTAGTGGCCACTCTCCTTGTGTTTATTGAATTGAGTGAACTGATATTCAGAACAACGGACCCAAAGTGAACTCTGACATGCATATAGCTAAGTATGTCTGTCTGTCTGTAATTATTGTGTCCTATTGTGTCTGAGTGATGCGTGTTTTTTGACAATGACAAAGATTCATCTTTCATGTAATTGTTTATTGCTGCTTCGTTATTGATATTTCATTGTGTGATTTATTTTGTTTATTTTAGCATTTTTATAATAAAAAATATCTAAAAGGTTCTTACATATAAACAACTGCATTGTTGCTGAAGGGCTTGTCAGTAACCATTTCACAGTAAGGTCTACACCTGTTGTACTCGGCACATGTGACAAATACAATTTGATTTGATTTGTGTGTTTAGGTACTGGACATTGCTCCCTCTGACACTGGGAATCTGAACCTCTAAAAGTGTAAGCTGTTTGGGGGGGTTCTACTAGCTGACATATCGAATTGTTTTAAGGTGGTCATACCATGGATCATTTGATTTCGAATTATAGTACCCTTTTACATAAAAAAAGGAAAAGGACTAATGTTTGTGAGAGCAGGCAGGTGACTGCAATATAGTCTGCCTGGAACATGCCCCATATTCAATTGTAATTCAATTCAAAAACAGCATTTATTTATCCCCTGTAGGGGCAATTACTAGGCACCCTATGGCATCAGGCTGGCAGTGAGTCTCACAGTGACATCACAAGGGGTCACACATTCAGGTCACATGTCCAGTCACATGACCATACATACATACACAGTAAAACACATGATAACAACAGATGTCAGCCCCCCTTAGTGTCTACAACATGGTCATCATAGAGGAGGTTCACTGGGCAAAGATCCCTTCAAGGTTCTAATGATGATGTAATTTCCATGATTCACAGCTCAGGCCGAGGGAGAGTTGGAAGGAAATCAGAGGTGCACTCCTCTTCACTTTGATTGACACTTCACACACTCATTATATATGTCTTGTGTTCTGTCTGGGATCTGTGGTCTGTGCCAGAGGACTACAAATGGGATGACACCCGCCCCATCCCTCGTTCCCAAAACCTCCTGTACCCTTTTAAAGTAGAGACACAGTCCGTCATCCTCTTACTTAATCTTCATCATTCTCCTCCCTCTCTACTATCCAGTCGCTGTGTGGTGGTCAGGGTTGTGAGGGTGATCAGGGTTGACATGGTTTCCTGTCTCTTCCTCTCTGGTCAGGCTTGTGTTTGAAGTGACACTTGTCACCTTAGAAACAGCCGGTGGTCCTCCAGAAGAAACACTCATCACCATTGATGGGAGCCATCCTCCTGGTCCTGGGAGAGAGAGAGACAAACAGTATGAAAACACAAACACCTGCACCTGTGCTCCTGCTTCCTCTTTCCATCATTTTGTACATTTCAAAAGTTTATGAGTTGATTGGTAACACTTTGGAATAAATCATAATAATGTTTTGACAGACAGACGGATGTCCTTACCCTGTGGTGGCGTACTGGGAGGCTGAGGAGGTGTTGAGGTCTATAGGGTTGGTCCTCTGAGGAGAGGGAGGGGTTCTCTGCATCTAGCGGTCTGGGTACCTGATCACCAGCCTGGTGCTCTCCAGCTCCAGGAGGACAAACAGCAGGCACAGTCCAAATACATGCAATGGGACCAATAGCATAGTCCCACAAGTACAATGGAACCAATAACAAAGCTTGTTTTTCCTTTGCTGCCAGAAAGGAGTTGAATCATTGCACATTTCTCTCTGTGTTGGACAATGGTGATACTATTTATGTACAAGACGCAAGCTCTACACTGAAGGCTCTTGACTCTGTGTATCATGCAGGGACGTCTAACTCACCATTGTGATCTCTACAGTGCTGTCAGGTGGACATCAGTAGCAACACCCAGCCTTAAACCCTGGTCCATTCTTATTCAGAAGACCATTTAAGGAAAACTGAGAGGTGAGGTAGAGGAGATGAAGCGAGAGAGAGAAGGGAGGAAAGGATGGGGAGATAGGAGTGGAGAGAGGGAGAAGACAGACAGACACAAAACCAGCAATTTCCACGTTCACAGTAGAAAGCTCAGACATTGACCTTCAACCCCATCAGTGCACTCACCTTGAAGAAGTATCCCTTTGGACAATCAGGGTTGAGCTGGATGGACGTCTTAGCGTCTGATAGGGCAGAGGGGGTAGATCTCCAGACACCAGTAGCAGTATGAACCATCCCCAAAGAACCAAAGAAATACAAGAAATTAGATCAAAGTAGAAATAGACCATCCAGATCTTTACCACCTAGTAAATCTGTTGGACCACTTACAATAGAGAACTCCTGCAGTAGTCTAGGGAATGACACACACACACACATGCACACACCCATACGTCTGAACTACTGGGAAAGACTCTGGCAAGTTCCAGACTTGGTGTGTGTTTACATGTGTGTGTGTGTGCATGTGTGTGCGCGTGCATGTTTGTGTGTGTGTTTGTTGATCAACAGTGCTGATTGTTGATCTATTACAGTTTATCTCCTGACAGTAATGGAGTATCCCTGGCTGGCCTATAGGCTAGCCACTCATGGATTATGTTGCTCATTGGCGCTATCAGGTGTACAATAGGCAGAAATACAAGAAAATATCATTTATTTATTTGTTGTCTATTTATTGTCTAACTTTGATCTTATTTACAACATGATACTTGTACTGTATTCAATGTAAAAATCGAATGTATCTAAAATAGGTAATAATTCATAATTTGATAATAAAACAAGCAACTTTATGACAATGAACAATATGGCAGGTAGCCTAGAGGTTCAAGCATTGGACTTGTAACCAAAAGGTTGCAAGGTCGAATCCCTGAGCTCAACTGCCCCTGAAGAAGGCAGTTCTGACGTGGATGTTGATTAAAGCAGCCCCCAGGACCTCTCTGATTCAGAGGAGTTGGGTTAAATGCGGAAGACACAATTCAGTTGAAGGATTTCAGTTGTACAATGACTAGGTACCCCCTTTCCCCTATTATAACATATACAATGCCCAATCATGTCTGACACCAATACAAAGTAAAACGTATTTAAACACATCAGGAGCAACTCCAGAGCTACAATTATTTATAAGCTCTCATCAATATTATTCATTTTGTGTCACTAAGACAAGCCTATACTTTATCTATTATAAAACATCTGGAATTGGCAAAATCCCGTAGAAAAATATAAAAAACAGATAGGTACCAGAGAACAGTAGGCTATTTATTAAGAGGAGCCAGTTCAGAAAGGAAACCCGAGTGCCCGCCTCAACTGAGATTGCACCAATTAGAGGCTAGTATCATTCCAGACTTCCTTATTGACCGGGTCTGCTCTTCCATCCTTCTGCCGCTTGCTGTTACTATACGCTGGCTTATTTTTCTCCATTGACTCTGCTGCTGTAACTAGCTGTTTCTGTTACTACGCGCTGGCTTCTTTTTCTCCATTGACTCTGCTGCTGTAACTAGCTGTTTCTGTTACTATGCGCTGGCTTCTTTTTCTCCATTGACTCTGCTGCTGTAACTAGCTGTTTCTCACTATGCTGCTGATTTCTGATATAATGTTTTCTTTGTAAGTGCTCGCTAGCTGTGTTTGAACCTCGCCTGCATCGTTCAATATGCTCATGTTGCAATGTTTGGCTGCTGCGGGGATGTGATTGATTGTGAGGATCAACCATGTTGCTGCTCTGTTATCAGTAAATAGCCGGCAACATGTAGAATTAGCTAAGTAGGCTACTCCTGAGGATAATTCTATTATATAGCCTACTTGTTTGTTCCCAATAGCAGCTTTGGAGCTGAATCAGTGTGCTCCGTGAACCATCATGGAGAATACTCCTTCATCCATACAAGGAGGAAGCAGCCTATGCTAGACTAGCATACAGGCTATGTGTTGCTATACAGTGAGTGAGAAGCAATGTTTTCTGATCATGAGCAGGAGATGGTGTTTATCACAGTGATTCGGTACTATTTCAGTCTGTCAATGTTAACTAGTTGAGTGTAGCATGTCGCCAGCTACAGAAACCGCTGCAGTCAATGCACCCTATCAGCCATAGCTTCCATTTTCCAGGTCATCCCAGTCACATTAGTCGGTGGGACTTTCACCCACAATCACAATTCAAATGTTGTACAACATATTTCTGGTTATTATTCTTGGAGTCCTATTCCCTTACACAGTTTAAAGTAGAAACCTTCAAATTGTAATAATCTAGAAATGACCAGGCAGGAGACGGGAGGACAGTTAGTCTCATTTAGTCCAAAACCTCTCGTGCTCCACAGCCCCCGGCACAATAGTGCGCATGTGCATGTCCTATTAGGTGTAGTAACGTAACACTGCCGTAATACATTACTGCTTAGTAACAGCATACTATCTCATATAAACACAGATACTACACAAATGAACTTGGAGACTGGCCTGGACTAGTGCATTTGTATATAACACTTTAGCTGCACTTCTACTCTGATTTGCTAAGAGCATCTGCTAGCTCATTAGTGCAGGGGGTTCTTAAACCTTTTCAACATGGGACCCTAATGAGAAATTCTGTGTTTTCCTGGGACCCAAACTCAGGAAAATATGCAACTATACATAAATATCGGTACATTTCATTGCCCTTAGGCTATAAACAAATGCAATATAGACAAAAACAAATAATAATGAATTAAATATCTATTCATGTTTATTTTCCCCCATTAAAAACAACCTGTCTAGGTTGGAACAATACATATTTTTTATTCTGAACTGGAATAAACTGATTGATCACATTACACAGATGTAGACCAGAAAACACACACACACACACAGTCCCAATGAGAGCATGTCTATTCTGGGCTCTGTTTTTAACAGTGCAACACTGAGGTCATGCTCCGCCTTGGAACTGTTTCTGTACTTGTTTTTTTAAGTATGTCCGAGTTGAGAACCCTGACTCGCATAGGTATGTGGTGCCAAACTGGACCAGAACATCTGCTTTCTCAGTCAGACAGGAGACCCGCTTCCTGCTGTAGATGAACAACCCAGAACTGTCTGAGTGGGTTTGCCTCAAAAAGCATCTTGCATCAATCAGTTTATTCCAGTTAAGAATAACAATTATTATTGTATTTTAACAGCAACAGTTCCAACCTAGACTAGTTTTCAACAATAGTTTCTACAGTAAGATGTACAGTAGGCCTGATCATGTTTCATCTTCATCTGTACTGTTACTAGGGTTGCACTTTCAGTAGCTAGCTAGTTTTGGCGAATGTTAGCTATTAGCTGTGTACGAGGCCAGGGGATTGTTTGAAAGAGAAACTCACATCTACTACTATGAGAGTTAGTTAGTACTCCCTTATTTCTGCTTATCATCACCTGTTATAAAATGACAACAATGCCTTGCTAGTTGACTTCCTTTTCCACTGTGGAAGCACTGTTTCCTGAAGCATTCTGCCCTGTTCTGAAACAACTCCCTGGGTTTACCGTCATGCTGTGGATGTTTGGTCAGGACGTGTCGTTTTATTCATTTGTTCGTTATGAGAGACTCATTACTAAGCACAAAACACATTGTGGGCGCTCCTCGTTATAAGTTTGTATAAAAGAGAGAGAAACTCATCGCTGTATATGCGTTTCATAACAATTGAGCTCAGTTAGAACCTGTGTCTAGCATGAGTCCATTTGATGCCAACGGTGAGTGACGAGTGGGAATGACAAGTCAGTGTCTGACAGCGCATCATCTGCTGCCTGAACGAGGGATCTTCAAGAAAAGTGCAGAAAACAGATCCGCTATGGGTCTTTCTATCATTAAGCATATATTCATAGACGTACGGCATCATTTAACATTGATATTACTTCCTAAACCTAACCTTTCTTCCTCACATTTCCAGTTATCACATTGGACCTTAGTGGGGAAGCTGACACTGTGATTACTAGTCAAGTCTTACTGAAGGTTCAGCAGTGTTGGATGGGCTGTTGAAACTAGCATTACATAGCATGCGGTGGGCTTACTAAACACCCACATGGCGCTCAGTGTTGGCGATTGCCTCTTATGGAAATGTCTGTTAGAGGGCTTACTTCAGACACTGTTATATGCAGGCTTATTCTAGTAATGTACGGGGTCTATTTCTCTTGTTATCAGGCCATCATTTATTCTTCTCGTGGCATTACTGTTAGAAATGAGCCTTCAGCTCAGGTAGACTATACTGTATGTCTAGGGGAATATCAGGTCACTCTCACTGTGTATGCTGCAGATGCATCAGCTACTGCTGAGCAGTTTCAGTAGGACATTAGGCTATTTAGATGGTAACGTAGCTATCTAACGTTTAGTTGCAGTTTTGGGGGATTTGTTAGTAATACTGTTTATTTTATTCTGTGATATTATGTCATAGCTGAGCTGTGGTGCTCTGCAGCAGTCTACTGTATGCTCTTCTCTCTGTACAATGTCTTCTGTTATATAACCATGTATGCCTTTTCTGTTCCAATTTCCGTTCTTATCATGGTCCGATAGCAGGTATTGAGTTCATATTTTGTGTCAGGACCCTTCAGCGTGCAGTCTAGTCAGGAATCCATTGTTCTGCTTCCTGTACATGGCCTACAGAGCAGCAACCAACCTGCATTTCAAAGAGTATCTCTCCTCTCTCAGTAGCACAAGTTTGAGTTCACGTTGTTGGGTTTACATTATGCTTTTCCAGAGGCGATCTGTGTGATGGCTTTATGGGTTCTTCAGTCTGAAATACATGGAATGTTCTTCCCTTGAATTTTGCATGATCTCTTAAGTTCTGTTTGCATTATGTACTCTCATACACTGTTAGATGAAAGAATTAGCATGGAACATCAGTTGTCATCACCAGAACTAACACTGGTTTGTCCTCTTTCATGTTATGCTGCCTGAATGCAGCACCTGGTGAACCTCTGTTCAACATTGATGCTGGCAACCAATGACAAGATACTGGAACTCTGGTTTCTTCATCAACTCTGAGAGCTAGCTTTGAGCTATGGCCTCCCAATTCTGCATCGGTGCTGCTACTGCTTCTCAATCAATGCCGGCTTAACTCTCAAGAACATGGGTGTTCATTTTATATATTGACGCATTGCTTGGGCAGTGAGCTACCCTGAAGGAGCAGAACTTATATAGTCAAGACTTGCATTATTTATTTGCTAATAAATGGTTAAACATATTTCTACGTGGTGTTTTCTTTACGAAATTAAGCGGAGCCAGTTCAGAAAATAAACCTGAGTGACCATCTCGGCTGACGCATCAGCTAAGATTGCACCAATAAGAGGCTAGTATCATTTACGTCCACCTTATTTGGCGGTCTATTTAGGCTGACCAGGTCTGCTCTCATCTTGCTGCCACTTGCTGCTACTATGAGCTGGCTTCTAGCTCCTCCCAGCACCCCAGCCTCCACCTGTTAGGTTCTGTGTTCCTGCTGGGGGAGTGGTATAGCTTCCTGCTACCCTGAAGGAGCAGAGCTAATGAATAGTTCAACATATTTCTACGTGAAATGTCATCAAATCTGGAAATGGCTAAATCTATAAGAAAATAGCAGAAACATAATACTTCCAGCACATCATATTTCTCTATCAGCATGCGTACCGTGAAGATCCCTCGACTGCAACAGCTCTGGTTGATTTAACCGATCAATGGCTCAGGTCACTTGACCAAAATAAACGTATGGTTGAGCTGCTTCTTGATTTTAGTGCTGCATTTGACCTTGTTGATCATATGGTTAATAGCTGAGGCCATTGAAGAGAGATGTTTTCTTTAACCCTCATTTCTTTGTTGGAACATTGCTACTGAGGTGTCATAGTCTATGGAAGACCTGTTTTACTGTTAGTAAGGTAGCCTATATATTTAACTAATGATGAAGAGTATGATGAGAAACACTGACATTAGTGGTAGGCTGAGATCAAGCAAATAACCTAAGTAAACCTGGATGCTAGTTGTGATATCTGAAACATATTGACTTTGAATTAGGCAAACACCCGTATTATGAATGGTCAACCATTTGATATGAGGTAGATCATTTTATTTTAATAAAAAAATGTGGTTACATGGATTCAATGTAAATATTATGTAGGACTGTGCTGCATAGGTAGAAAAAAAAGTCAATTGTTCCAGAATATGGTTACACATGACAACTTCTGTGGGTAATCATGGCAATGGGGCCTTCATTGTGACATCACAAGATTCTGATTCTTGGAGGTTAGCTGTTGCACAGACAAACAGAACAGTGCAAAGATATTGATTCAACTAACCACTGACAGATTATTAATGTCCTATTTCATTAGCGAGAGAACACGCTGCTTACTTGAGAGGTAGGTTGTAATATAACTTACTGAATAGCTATGTTTCTGTAGAATAACTACTTTTCAAATGACTTGTGTACTAACATGATCTGTTAAGTAGGCCTAACATGCAATCATGTTGACAAGTGAAACTGTTGACGAGAGACAGTTTGCTTGAATCCTTTTTTTTTGTGAGAAAACTGTTCATCCTGACACCTGAGATGGCATCTTACAGTTGTTGTAGTGAGCCAGCCTAATGGCAAATGCATTCAATTGATGAAAGAAAACCCTCTCTCTGTGTTAATCCCCAACATATATTGTAATCAGTTATCTCAATAAATATGTACCAAAAGGGTAGGTTGTGTAAAAAACAAGTAGGCCTACCTAAATAGATTAAACAGTACAACAAGTTAGGTCCATCATGGATACAGAGTCATTTTCTACACCAAAACTTTTTGAAGGATATGATATAAGTGATTAGTGTGGTTTATGATAACCAGGCCCAATATGGAGTGGCGTTACATGAGGGGGTTGAATAAGGCTCAATAGTAATGTACAGAGAGAGCCTGAAGTTTGCTTTTTAAAGTCTGTGTTGTGCTTTGTCATCTCCAATGGCAACGCCTTGCATCACAATGATCACAACAATCATCTCTGGATTGGGATTGTCACTTGCTTAATTGTAAGTAAACGGGAAGAAACGTGTGCACATCGTAAAGAGATGCATTATTCTTTGGTTAGCAACACACCACTTACTACAACGTTATGTATTTTCCAGAGTTATTGTTAGCTAGGAGGAAGACATGGAGGGTTCAACGCTGACACAGAGGAGGGCTGAGTGTCAGTTGAAGGAAAGGGCGATCCAGACAGACTACATGATGGAGCTAGGAGCCAGGTTGGCTCTGGTGTGGCAGATCCAGAGGGAGCAGGAGAAGGACATGAAGAGGATTTGGTTTGAGACAAGGAAAATGCCAACCCTGATTGAGGAGGTAACAAGAACAACTTTGACAAAGTCGACTAGAGTTCTACTGAACAATATTGATTAAAGCAAATATATGTCAATATAAGGGAAAAACGTGCCATATGCCATGGAATGTAAACTAACAATATTTAGTCTGATAACTTTTCTTGTGTTGTATCGTGTATGTCTCTCTTTGAGTATTGTTATGTGCATAGTCCTCAGTTCTAATGATTGCCTTGTCTTAAAAAAAAAGAAGAATTGCAACACCAAGCGATCTCTCGTAGACCTTAATATCAGGATTATGTAGTTGTCCAACCTAGCTACCTTAAGTTTAATGCACTAACTGTACGTCGTTCTGGGTAAAAGCCTCTGCTAAATGACTTAAATGTCAAATGTTATGCTGGGTGTGGGGCATGTATTTTTACATTTAGTTGACCCATTGGCTAGAAGACAGGAAAGGAAAGGGGGATACCTAGATAGTTGTACAACTGAATGCCTTCCGCATTTAACCCAACCCCTCTGAACGTTCTAACCACTAGGCTACCTGCCACCCTAGACCCAGGGTTGGTACAGATTGGTGCAGAGCATCTGAGAGGACACTAGATATATACAGTGCCTTCGGGAAAGTACTCAAACACCTTCACTTTTTTCACCTTTTGTTACATTACAGCCTCATTCTAAAATGTATTAAATCAAACACACAATACCCCATAATGACAAAGCGTAAAAACAGTTCACGTTTTATTTGTGCAAATGTATTAAACTAAAAAACAGAAATACCTTATTTACATAAGTATTCAGACCCTTTGCTATGAGTCTCGAAATTGTGCTCAGGAGCATCCTGTTTCCATTGATCGTCCTTGAGATGTTTCTACAACTTGATTGGACATGTGGTAAATAAAATTGATAGGAAAGGCACACACCTGTCTATATAAGGTTCCACAGTTGACAGTGCATGTCAGAGCAAACACCAAACCATGAGGTCGAAGGAATTGTCTGTAGAGTTCCGAGACAGGATTGTGTCGAGAAACAGATCTAGGGAAGGGTACCAAAAAATCTCTGCAGCATTGAAGGTCCCCAAGAACACAGTGGCCTCCATCATTCTTAAATGGAAGAAGTTTGGAGCCACCAAGTCTCTTCCTAGAGCTGGCCGCACGGCCAAGCTGAGCATTCGGAGGAGAAGGGCCTTGGTCAGGGAGGTGACCAAGAACCCGATAGTGACTCTGACAGAGCTCTAGAGTTCATCTGTGGAGATAGGAGAACCTTCCAGAAGGACAACCATCTCTGCAGCACTTCACCAATCAGGCCTTTATGGTAGTGTGGCCAGATGGAAGCCACTCTTCCGTAAAAAGGCACATGACAGCCCGCTTGGATTTGCCAAAAGGCACCTAAAGACTCTCAGACCATGAGAAACAAGATGCTCTGGTCTGATGAAACCAAGATTTAACTTTTTGGCCTGATTTCCAAGTGTCACGTCTGGAGGAAATCTGGCACCTAAGGCACGGTGAAGCACGGTGGTGGTAGCATCGTGCTGTGGGGATGTTTTTCAGCGGCATGGACTAGTAGACTAGTCAGGATCGAGGCAAAGATGAACGGACAAAGTACAGAGAGGTCCTTGATGAAAACCTGCTCCAGAGCGTTCAGGACCTCAGACGACGCAGGAGTGACTTCGGGACAAGTCTCTGAATGTCCTTGAGTGGCCCAGCCAAAGCCCGGACTTGAACCGGATCGAACATCTCTGGAGAGACATGAAAATAGCTGTGCAGCAATGCTCCCCATCCAATCGAACAGAGCTTGATAGGATCTGCAGAGAAGAATGGGAGAAACTCCCCAAACACAAGTATGTCAAGCTCGTAGAGTAATACCCAAGAAGATTGTATGCTGTAATCGCTGCCAAAGGTGTACTGAATACAAAGTACTGAAAACCATTTGTATTTACTTGAAATGAATTTGGAACGGTTCTGTTTTTGCTTTGTCAATATGGGGTATTGTGTGTAGATTTATAAGTGAAAAAAACGATTTAATACATTTTAGAATAAGGCTGTGAGGTAAAAAAAAAAATGTAAAAAGTGAAGGGGTCTGAATACTTTCCGAAGGCACTGTATATGTGATGTATAAGTAAATAGTGTTGACTCATAAAGTATGTATGTACTGAATGGGATCACTTTTATCATGTCTGTTTCTTTTCTCCCGCAGAATGTGAGAGATGTGACCAACTGTCCACTCAATGAGTTCATGGCTCCCTGTATTGACTCCCTCCCACCACTGGCTTTCACCAATCGGAGACCAATACCAACAATGTTAAATTCCCCCCGCTCCATTGGATATACACGCTCAGGATGCACAGCGGTTCATTGTATTTTCATACTTTGTCCCTGCTGAGTGCCCAGTTGCCACAGAGGCCACTGCAGATGTATCGACAGATACACATCTTTCCTCAATGCTGCATCGATACCTGCCACACTTCTTTAACGATGACTCCATTCCACCAGAGCAGACAGTCGAGGGAACCACTGAGGTCTCAGTTGCTCCTGTGGCAATATCTAATATCAAGGAAGAGGACAGATTCTATCCTTTCTCCCTCCCACCACTGGCTCAGCGGTTCATTGGCAATTCATTCAATGTCCCGGAAACCTCCCAGCCTGCTGTTTCAGCCACAGAGTGCCGAGTTGCCAAAGAGGCCACTGCAGGTACAGCCACTGTCAAGAGAGAGAACCGATATCCAGCTAGAATTCTTCCTTCAGTGCTGCCTCCATGCCTGCCATCAGTCTTTGACGATGACTTCATGCCTCCAGAGCACACAGTAGAGGATGCCTATGAGGTCTCAGTTGCTACAGAGGCCACTTCAAGCACAGCTACTGTTGATGGAGTGGACAGATCAGCTGCTAAATGCCCTGTCCCAATGCTGCCTCCAAGTCTGCCACGTGTCTTTAACATTCACAAACTGCCAGGGGCGGCAGTAGAGGGAACCAACAAGTGTCCAGTTGCCAGTGAAACAACCAATGATGTGTCCACTCACCTCAAAGAGGACATGGCAGCTGATCAAAGCCCTCCTGACCCTTCAGCACTGCCTCCAAGCTCGCCATGTATCCGTGACTCTGACCAAGGAGGAAAACTGACCAAGGAGGAAAAAGAGGACGCCACCGAGTCCTCCCTTGCCACAGAGATCACTGTAGGCACATCCATTGTCCAGGGAGAGGACCTGGTTGAAAGCCCTGCTCCAAGGCTGCCTCCAATCTTGTCACACATTTTGGACAATGACCATAAGCAGCCAGAGAAGACGATAGAGGGCGCCGCAGAGGCATCAGTTGCTAATAGAGTGGATCCATTGGCAGCTACAGGTCTTCCCGCAGTGCTGCCTTCAAGTCTGCCACTTGTCTTTGACAATGACTACAAACTGCCAGAGGAGGCAGTAGAGGGCATCAGCAAGTGTTCAGTTACCAGTGAAGCAGCCGCTTCCATGTCCACTGTCCTCCAAGGGGAGTTTTTGGATGACAAAAGTCCTCCTGCACCTGCAGCACTGCCTCTAAGGCTGCCCTGCACCCACAACATTGACCACAAACAGCCAGAGGAGAGAGGTGAGAACACCACAGAGTGCTCAGTTGACATAGAGGCAAGTGCAGTTGCATCCACTGTCAAGAGAGAGGAACTGATGGGTGATAAAAGCCCTGTCCTAGCACTTCCTCCAAGCCTGGCATGCATCCATGACAAGGACCACAAGCAGCCAGATCAGAAAGGGAGGGCACTACTGAGGAGGTGGATATCTGCCCTCACGCTCATCAGCTGGTCCCAGATGCTAACTTAACTCTGGCAACCCGCAATGATGAGCCGCCCACCCCTCTGATCTGCGTGGTCACTAAGACGCCTGTTAGAGTGGGAGCCTCCATATGCAGGTCTGCGGATGAGGTTCCGAGGCCTTGGACATTGGAAGAGGCAAAGGTAGGTGTCCTATTTTACACTACTACTATACAGGGATGTTGGTCAGTTCCATTTCAATTCAAAGCGTTGAAGAGAATTTGAATTTTAGACTACTTCCTGAATTGACCGGAATTGAAATGGAATTGACCCCAACCCTGCTGCTTTTTGCTAATTGTGTAAAACATCACCCCTCACTAGGGTTAATGTTTGTATTACGTTTAGTGTGGACCCAGGAAGAACATCTATATCTATTATAAAATCTAATGGGGATACATATAAACAAATTACCTCAATTACTGTCCTCCAAATTGTGTGCCCCAAGAGGCCATCATTGTATGTTGATCACTCAAATGTGTATTGAATGTGCCACATTGGAACAATATTACATCTAGAGTCAATGTCTTCCTGTTAGGATCACTGGATAGGCATTGGAATTGAGAGTGAAGAGAGGAGCATCAAGGAGGTGAGCCCGAGGGAGGGTTTGAAGAGCGAGGCGGACCGTGCCCATTCCAAGAGCTCCAATGGGACGGTTTCATCAGAGAGAGCAGAGACCATCCTGGGAAGAGTGGGCTTTCTGGTCATGAGCCACATGCAGAAAATCCCGTTTTTGAAGATGGAGGAAAAAGAGAAAACAAGAAACTGAATAAGAAGTTGAAAGATGACGAGAAAGAGAGAAAGGAGCTGAAAGACAAGGAGGAGGAGCAAAGAAAGAGGGAGAAGAAAGAGATGAAGGAGAGAGAGAAAGAGCAGAAGAAAGTCATGAAGGCTGAGAAAAAGAGGGAGAAGTTGGAACAGGAAAAGAGAGAGATGGAAAGAAAAGAGAAGGAAAAGGCAGAGAAAAGGAGGTTAGAGGGGCTGATGAAGATACATAATGCCATGATGAAAGACAGGATTAAGAAAGAGAAGAAGTGGTCCGAAGAGCTGAAAAGGAGAGAGAAAGCTCAAGCTGACTTCCTGGAGATGGAGCGAAAGATTCTAGTAAAAGAGGAGAAGAAGATAGAAAAGATGAGGAAAGAGGAGAGGAAGAGACTGGAGAAGAAGAAAAAGAGGGAGCCAGCTGGAGGTTGGAACTGAGAGGGTGATAGAAGTGCAGGGAAGGGATGAAAGCTTGAAGATGGATGAGTAGACTGGGTAATAGAGAGAGAGTAGGGAGGGAGGGATAAGGTATTTTTGCATGCAATGAAAAAACAAAGCATTTAAAAAATAAAATAAAAATGTTTACTCCGTTTGATTTTTCTTAAGGCATACTGTACAGTACTGTATAAACACAAAATGTTTACTTCTCACAAATCTGGGAAGTGTTTAAATGTTGAATTCCAAACCACCCGATGGAGAGAGGCTGCGCTGAGATGAGGAGGATATGATAGAGGGGAATATGATAGAGAGGAATATGATACAGATGAATATGATAGAGGGGAATATGATAGAGGGGAATATGATAGAGAGGAATATGATAGAGGCAATATGATGTTTTATTTATTTTATTTAACCTTTATTTAACTAGGCAATTCAGTTCAGAACAAAAGGCCTCTTGCGATGGGGGCTGGGATTAAAAATTAATAAATCAAAGTAAAATATAGGACAAAACACACATCACGACAAGAGAGACAACACAACACTTTAACCAGGAAGGCCAGTTGAGAACAAGTTCTCATTTACAACTGCAACCTGGCCAAGATAAAGCAAAGCAGTGGGACAAAAACAACAACACCGAGTGACACATGGTATAACCTCTCTGCGCGCACGGATCCCGCTAGCGGGATCGTTTTCAGAGCAAACATAACGCGGCAAATTCAAAATAAAAATACGTAATATTTAACATCCTTCGATATACAAGTGTTGCATAGCCATCAAAAGCTCTGCTTCTTGGCAATATCACTGCGTTGTCAGATTTTAAAAAGGCTTTACGGCGAAAGCACCACATTTGATTGTTTGAGGCTAGCACCTCACATATTTTCCTCATTAGCATAAATTCAGATCCAGCTCGGTTCTCAAAATGTCCATATCACAGCTAATATAAATCGCTTACCTTTCAAATAACTTCTGCTGATGGCTTCCCAAGTGTCCAAACAAGAGAATCCATGGTTCTTTTGTTAGAAAAAGTAATTCATTATATCCATAAATCTCCGTTTTGTTGGCACGTTATGTTCAGCTACTCCACCAAGCATTGTCAGTCTACTCACCCGTTTTACAGTGAAGGGATCGCGTTCAAGTTATACCTCTCATCTTTTCACAAAAAATATCATTAATAATGCATCCTTATGTATTCTTTTATGAATAATAGCAATTATATTTTACACGGATGGTAACTGAAACGTTATAAAAGGAAAAGAAAACTGGGGCGCGATCACGTTCTCGTGAACGTGCACGGTTGTTTACATTTTTCACTTCGTGTAGTCTTTCTTCTTCTATAAGGATCTGCTCAGGGCTTTTTCCTCCAGACACTTTCCAGAGACTGTTGACATCCAGTGGAAGCCATAGGTACTGCAACCTGTGTCCTATTCCCCAATGATTTATATTACCAGGGCTTCAAAAGTGAGAGGATGGCAACAGAAAAAGGAATTCCCGGACAGAGATTTCTCAGGTTTTTGCCTGCTATATCTGTTCTGGTATACCCACAGACTATATCTTAATGGTTTTAGAAACTTCAGAGTGTTTCCTATCCAATAGTACTAATTATGTGAATATCCTAGTTTTTGGCCATGAGTGGCAGGCATTTAACTTTGGGCACGTCAGACAGGCGAAAATTCGGGAAAATGGGACCCTAGCTGGAAGAGGTTAAAAACAGTGCCCAGAATAGACATGCTCTCATTAGCACTGTGTGTGTGTGTGTGTGTTCTGGTCTACATCTGTGTGATGTGATCAGTTTATTACAGATCAGAATAAAAAAATATGTATTGTATTTTAACAGCAACAGTTCCAACCTAGACAGATATGTAAGAGTGTTTTTAATGGGGGGAAAATAAACAGATATTTAATTGTTATTTTGTTTTTGTCTATATTGCATTTGTTTTAGGCATAAGGGCAATGAAATGTACCGATATTTATGTATAGTTGCATATTTTCCTAAGTTTGGGTCCCAGGAAAACACAGAATGTCTCATTTGGGTCCCAGGCTGAAAAGGTTTAAGAACCCCTGCACTAATGAGCTAGCAGATGCTCTGAGCAAATCAGAGTAGAAGTGCAGCTAAAGTGTAACTCTACAAATGCACTAGTCCAGACCAGTCTGCAAGTTCATGTGAAGGCTTCTAGTTTAAACTGTGGAAGGGAATAGGGTTCCAAGAATAATAACCAGAAATATGTTGTACAACTGTAACCAACTTGACATAGCCCCCCAGAAGAAAGGCACACGGACACCCAGACTTCAGGTTGACTCGGTTTTTATCTGCAGTAAAAGATATCAAACAGTGATGACAGGCATTGACAGGACGGTCACAGCCACACTTCCACTGGTTAGGTAGGACATAAGATATCTTTTAGATAGGAGCAACAGTAGTAATACATACCCTCAATGTCAAGTGGTATTAATCCATAAATACAGAGCACAACCCTTTTATATAAACCTTTTAAGGTAGTAAGACAATAAACATTCACTTAATATTTCAAACGCTAGCAAACCACCTGCTGGCAATAGCTAGCGTGACATTGTAGTGCAGTGACCAACGGTGCTAGTTAGCTCGTCATTAACATGGCTAGCTAAGCCAGCAAAAACCTGGTTAACTTGCTGAAATAGGTCTTCAATACATTAACGGTAAAATAAATATATACATAGCCACATTCACTATTGACTTTAGGATGTATGAACCAGTTTTCCAAAAACACTATAATGTTGTACAGTTTTAACCCGTTTTTATATACAGAGGAAAGAGACACGAACCTGCTCTCAGATTATCTCTCTCAGACTAAGGAGCAGGCAGACCAACTTCCCAAATAGGGGAGAAGCACTCAAAACACACTAGTTGTTCTTTCAAAGAAAATAAGACAAACATGGTAAGTCTGAAGACCTCTCGTATTACCAACCTTACTACAACAGCAGCAAAGACTTATTATGAATTCAGTAATACAAAATGAAAGGAAACATTATTTATATCACCCCTTTCCCTGAAGTGAATGGTTTCAGCCACTACTCTACCGCGAACTGCGGCGTTCTTTGATATCGACATTGCGCGCGAGGTTGATGGAAACTCGACATTTTCACTTTGTTCCACAACATTTGAATTGTGACTGTCGGCGAAAGTCCCACCGACTAATGTGACTGGGATGACCTGGAAAATGGAAGCTATGGCTGATAGGGTGCATTGATTGCAGCGGTTTCTGTAGCTGGCGACATGCTACACTCAACTAGTTAACATTGACAGACTGAAATAGTAGCGAATCACTGTGATAAACACCATCTCCTGCTCATGATCAGAAAACATTGCTTCTCACTCACTGTATAGCAACACATAGCCTGTATGCTAGTCTAGCATAGGCTGCTTCCTCCTTGTATGGATGAAGGAGTATTCTCCATGATGGTTCACGGAGCACACTGACTCAGCTCCAAAGCTGCTATTGGGAACAAACAAGTAGGCTATATAATAGGCTACTCCTGAGGATAATTCTACTTAGCTAATTCTACATGTCGCCGGCTATTAACTGATAACAGAGCAGCAACATGGTTGATCCTCGCAATCAATCACATCCCCGCAGCAGCCAAACATTGCAACATGAGCATATTGAACGATGCGGGCGAGGTTCAAACACAGCTAGCAAGCACTTACAAAGAAAACATTATATCAGAAATCAGCAGCATAGTGAGAAACAGCTAGTTACAGCAGCAGAGTCAATGGAGAAAAAGAAGCCAGCGTATAGTAACAGAAACAGCTAGTTACAGCAGCAGAGTCAATGGAGAAAAAGAAGCCAGCGCATAGTAACAGAAACAGCTAGTTACAGCAGCAGAGTCAATGGAGAAAAAGAAGCCAGCGCATAGTAACAGAAACAGCTAGTTACAGCAGCAGAGTCAATAGAGAAAAAGAAGCCAGCGCATAGTAACAGCAAGCGGCAGAAGGATGGAAGAGCAGACCCTGTCAATAAGGAAGTTGTGAATGATACTAGCCTCTAATTGGTGTAATCTCAGTTGAGGCGGGCACTCGAGTTTCCTTTCTGAACTGGCTCCTCTTAATAAATAGCCTACTGTTCTCTGGTACCTATCTGTTTTTATCTTTTTCTATGGGATTTTGCCAATTCCAGATGTTTTATAATAGATAAACTATAGGCTTGTCTTAGTGACACAAAATGAATAATATTGATAAGAGCTTTTAAATAATTGTAGCTCTGGAGTTGCTCCTGATGTGTTTAAATACGTTTTACTTTGTATTGGTGTCAGACATGATTGGGCATTTTATATTTTATATTATGTAATACCATATTGTT
Source organism: Brachymystax lenok tsinlingensis (assembly GCA_030435695.1). Taxonomy (NCBI): domain Eukaryota; kingdom Metazoa; phylum Chordata; class Actinopteri; order Salmoniformes; family Salmonidae; genus Brachymystax; species Brachymystax lenok. Next base: position 52,302,680 of record CM059812.1, on the reverse strand, counting down.
CAGTGTCATAATATTGCTTGTTTTATTATCAAATTATTCATTATTACCTATTTTAGATCATTTGATTTTGCTGTTTTTTTTTTTTACATTGAATACAGTACAAGTTTCATGTTGTAAATAAGATCAAAGTTAGACAATAAATAGACAACATATAAATGATGTTTCTTGTATTTCCGCCTATTGTACACATGATGGCGCCATTGAGCAACATAATTCATGAGTGGCTAGCCTATATGAGTGGCTAGCCCATCTCCTCTACCTCCCCTCCCCTCAGTTTTCCTTAAATGGTCTTCTGAATAAGAATGGACCAGGGTTTAAGGCTGCGTGTTGCTACTGATGTCCACCTGACAGCACAGTAGAGATCACAATGGTGAGTTAGACGTCCCTGCATGATACACAGAGTCAAGAGCCTTCAGTGTCGAGCTTGAGTCTTGCACATTAATAGTATCACCATCGTTCAACACAGAGAGAAAAGTACAATGATTCAACTCCTTTCTGGCAGCAAAGGAAAAACAAGCTTTGTTATTGGTTCCATTGTACTTGTGGGACTATGCTATTGATCCCATTGCATGTATTTGGAATGAGCCTGCTGTTTGTCCTCTGGTCCAGGGGATGGAGCTGGAGAGCACCAGGCTGGTGATCAGGTACCCAGACCGCTAGATGCAGAGAACCCCTCCCTCTCCTCAGAGGACCAACCCTATAGACCTCAACACCTCCTCAGCCTCCCAGTACTCCTCCACAGGGTAAGGACATCCATCTGTCTGTCAAAACATCAACTATCATTTATCAACATATATAAGCATTTGTAAAGTGTTATTCTAAATTGTTACTAATCTATGGGCCATGAATTGTACAACATTACTGACAACTGACAGAAGGTGGGGACGGGAGCACTTGCGTGCAGGTGTTTGTGTTTTCATACTGTTTGTCTCTCTCTCTCCCAGGACCAGGAGGATGGCTCCCATCAATGGTGACGAGTGTTTCTTCTGGAGGACCACCGGCTATCTCTATGGTGACAAATGTCGCATCAAACACAAGCCTGACCATAGAGGAAGAGACAGGAAACCATGGCAACCATGACAACCCTGCCAACCCTGAACACCACGCACCCTCTGGATATGATAGAGGGAGGAAGAGGAAGAACAGAATAATGAATATGAAGATTGAGGAAGAGGGACCGTGTACCTACCTTAAAAGGGAACAGGAAGCTTGGATAGAATGGGGGTGTCACCACTTTTGTAGTCCTCTGACACACAGCACAGACAGAACACTGGACATACAGTATCAGTGTGTGAAGTGTCAATCAAAGTGAAGAGGAGTGCTCCTCTGATTTCCTTCCCCCTCTCCCTGAGATATTTTTGAATTGAATTGCAATTGAATGTAGGGCCTGTTCCAGGCAGACTATTATACAGTCGCCAGATCTCACAATGCCTGGATAGGTGTTTGTGTTTATGATATCAGTTAACCCGTGATTCCCGACTGCGCAATCGATGATGTGGCACACAACCATTGGTTGCTGCACACAGCTTGATCGCAATGTAGTCAGCCTGGAACGCCCCCAGTGTCCATGGGGTGTTCTAACAACCACACTAGACCACCTTAAATCAAACAAGTAGTGTGCTGCTGTGGATATTGGAACGAGGCCCATATCTTCAGTTCAGTGAATTTATACTGTACATGTATGTTCAGTAGACTAATTCAATTCAAGTTGACTAAAGTGACAATATGAGGAGCACAGAATGACTGTTTGAAAGCATCAATGTAAAATGACAATCTGTCTGTATCCTCTCAACATGTGGGGGAGCTGGGTGTACAAATGACTTACTGTTTTATTATTTCAATCAGTTGTATTAATTCATAATAAAATACAGTTTAATCAAATCATATGTAGTATCATTATTAATGTAATGTCATTATTCAGAAAGGCTATGTATAACGGTGTTCTAAAAACCAAATACAGTTTTACCAACAAGTTTGGGGAATGAACACCACCCCCACCAGAACTAGTGTTTCTCCAACCTCTCAGGAGGGACCCATCTATCCACTCTCCATATTGTAGCCACCAATGAAGAAATAAAAGTAGCCTATGACATATAAGACAGACATCTCTTGTAAAGTCCCTCTCTCTCCTCATGAAGATGTTCACACCTTTCTTAAAACCTGTCACCAACGTGTTGGTTGCCAGGAAGAGGCATCATGATGACAGGAAGCCAGCTCTGCAGCACCTTTCAGCCCCTCAGTACATCTAGTTGCTGTCAACCACAGAACTCACACCATTCTGTTTCATTCTCTTCTTGGACAGTAAGCTCACCTCCCCTCTCTCTCCTCACGCTGTAAGTACGCTGGATGATGTCTATCTTTTCATTATTATTTGTTTCTAGTCATTAAACTTCTGCCGGGTATGACAATGTTTTTATATTGCTGTTTTGTTTGTCTGACGTACATAATGTAGACCTACATACAGTGTGCTTGTCTGTTAGCCTAGACGTACACAATGTAGACCTACATACAGTGTGTTTGTCTGTTAGCCTAGATGTACATAATGTAGACCTACATACAGTGTGTTTGTCTGTTAGCCTAGACGTACATAATGTAGACCTACATACAGTGTGTTTGTCTGTTAGCCTAGACGTACACAATGTAGACCTACATACAGTGTGTTTGTCTGTTTGCCTAGACGTACATAATGTAGACCTACATACAGTGTGTTTGTCTGTTAGCCTAGACGTACATAATGTAGACCTACATACAGTGTGTTTGTCTGTTAGCCTAGACGTACACAATGTAGACCTACATACAGTGTGTTTGTCTGTTAGCCTAGACGTACATAATGTAGACCTACATTCAGTGTGTTTGTCTGTTAACCTGGACGTACACAATGGAAAACTACATACAATGTGTTTGTCTGTTAACCTAGACGTACATAATGTAGACCTACATACAGTGTGTTTGTCTGTTAGCCTAGACGTACATAATGTAGACCTACATACAGTGTGTTTGTCTGTTAGCCTAGACGTACATAATGTAGACCTACATACAGTGTGTTTGTCTGTTAGCCTAGACGTACACAATGTAGACCTACATACAGTGTGTTTGTCTGTTAGCCTAGACGTACATAATGTAGACCTACATTCAGTGTGTTTGTCTGTTAACCTGGACGTACACAATGGAAAACTACATACGTGTTTGTCTGTTAACCTAGACGTACATAATGTAGACCTACATACAGTGTGTTTGTCTGTTAGCCTAGACGTACATAATGTAGACCTACATACAGTGTGTTTGTCTGTTAGCCTAGACGTACATAATGTAGACCTACATACAGTGTGTTTGTCTGTTAGCCTAGACGTACATAATGCAGACCTACATACAGTGTGTTTTTATGTTAACCTAGACGTACACAATGTAGACCTACATACAGTGTGTTTGTCTGTTAGCCTAGACGTACATAATGTAGACCTGCATACAGTCTGTCTGTTAGCCTAGACATACATAATGTAGACCTACATACAGCGTGTTTGTCTGATAACCTAGACATACATAATGTAGACCTACATACAGTGTGTTTGTCTGTTAACCTAGACATACATAATGTAGACCTACATACAGCGTGTTTGTCTGATAACCTAGACATACATAATGTAGACCTATATACAGTGTGTTTGTCTGTTTACCTAGACATACATAATGTAGACTTACAAACAGTCTGTCTGTTAACCCAAACATACAGAATGTAGACCTACATATAGTTTGTTTGTCTGTTAACCTACATACAGTTTGTTTGTCTGTTGAACTGACCAAATGTAAATGGAACTTTGACCTGTTCTATGTAGAACTCAGCGGGATAAGGCAACACATTCTAAGATATTATAAACATTCCAAATAGATTAGTCAACATATTGTTAACATGGTTCTTTATTAATGAATTGTGGAAATGGGGGACCCACTCTAATACAGTAACCTCCCTTCTCTGACATGCTGTTCTGGTCCTCATGCATGTTAATGTCTTAAAGAGGAAGGAAAGGACTGTTCTGTATCAGCTACTTGTGTCCTGACTACTTTAAATATATATCAACCACAGAACTGACACTTACTATCAGTTCCCACACACTACCAGTAAGTTGACTCACTGTACAGACCTCCCCCCTTCACTTCACACTATCAGTGCTCTTGACAATATCTTGAAATATAGTTTTGGGGTATTTGTTTGTAGTAATATGTCATATACTTGAGGGTAATGTATCATTTTACTTCTTGTTATGTTTTGAGATGTGTTTTGGTTGTTACATCAGTGTCAGTATTCATAAAGTGTCTCAGTGTAGGAATGTTGATCTACATAGGGATGAGATGATTAACCAGGTTAAAAATGACATGCAAACAAACATTGTAACACTGCAGTGTGTGTGTGTGCAGGGGATTTGTAAATTGCTAGACATGACTGCCTTGTTGACCTGATAGCCAGCGATGTGAGACAAGTTGTCTCACCAACAGCACACATGCATAAACATTGTGTAAGGGGACACCGGAGAAGTTGGCTGCCGTTTTATGGGCTCTTTATGGGCTTCCTCGTTGTTTGTAACTTATTTTGAACATAATGTTGTTGCTAACGTCTCTTTGACCGAAAAGAGCTTCTGGAAATCAGAACAGCGATTTCTCACCTTGAACTGGACAAAGAATCTCTCTTTAATGAGTCGGACAAGAGGGATTTACTCCAGACACCCAAACAGGCCCTCATCCACGTCATTCGCAGGAGAAGGAGACAGAAAATATTTTGCGGAAGGAGATCGGGGTGCCTTGTGAGGATCCGCCGACGAGTGGCTTATCTGCCTTTGCAATCTGTACTATTGGCCAACGTACGAACGCTGGATAATAAATTGGGCAAACTAAAATCATATATATCCTACCAATGGGACATTAAAACTGTATCATCTTATCTTTCACCGAGTCGTGGCTCAACGATGACATGAAAAACATACAGCTGGCAGGTTATACACTGTATCGGCAGGATCGAACAGCAGCCTCTGGATAGACAAGGGGTGGAGGTCTATGTATGTTTGTAAACAACAGCTGGTGCACAATATCTAAGGAAGTCTCAAGGTTTTGCCCGCCTGAGGTAGAGTATCTCATGATAAGCTGTAGACCACACTATCTACCTATAGAGTGTTCGTCCTTATTTTTCGTAGCTGTCTACATACCACCACAGACCGATGCTGGCACTAAGACTGCATTCACTGAGCTGTATACCGCCATAAGCAAAGTGGAAAATGCTCATCCAGAGGCGGCGATCCTAGTGGCTGGGGACTTTAATGCAGGGAAACTTTCCACCAGCATGTTAAATGTGCAACCAGAGGGAAAAAAACTCTGGACCACCTTTAATCCACACACAGAGACGCGTACAAAGCTCTCCCTTGCCCTCTATTTGGAAAATCTGACCATAATTCTATCCTCTAGATTCCTGTTTACAAGCAAAAATGAAAGCAGGAAGCACCAGTAACTCGGTCAATAAAAACGTGGTCAGATGAAGCAGATGCTAAGCTACAGGACTGTTTTGCTAGCACAGACTGGAATATGTTCTGGGATTCTTCCAATGGCATTGAGGAGTACATCACAGTCGTCACTGGCTTCATCAATAAGTGCATCGATGATGTCATCCCCACAATGATAGTACGTATGTACCCCAACCAGCACCCATGGAATACAGGCAAGATCCGCACTGTGCTTAAGGGCAGAGCTGTCATTGAAGGAGCGGAAGCTTATAAGAAATCCTGCTATGCCCTCCGACGAACCATCAAACAGGCAAAGCATCAATACAGGACTAAGATCGAATCGTACTACAACGGCAGGGCTTGCAAACTATTACAGACTACAAAGTGAAGCACAGCCAAGAGCTGCCCAGTGACACGAGCCTACCAGATGAGCTAAATTATGTCTATGCTCGCTTCGAGGCTAGTAACACTGAAACATGCATGAGAGCATCAGCTGTTCCGGACGACTGCGTGATCACTCTCTCCACAGCCGATGTGAGTAAGACCTTTAAACAGGTCAACATTCACAAGGCATCAGGGCCAGACGGATTACCAGGACGTGGACTCCGAGCATGCGCTGACCAACTGGCAAGTGTCTTCACTGGCATTTTCAACCTCTCCCTGTTTGGGTCTGTAATACCAACATGTTTTAAGCAGACCACCATAGTCCCTGTGCCCATGACATTAAGGTAACCTTTCTAAATGACTACCAACCCGTAGCACTCACATCTGTAGCCATGAAGTGCTTGAAAGGCTGGTAATGCCTCACATCAACACCATTATCCCAGAAACCCTAGACCGACTCCAATTTGCAAACCGCCCCAATAGATCCACAGATGATGCTGTTCATTGACTACAGCTCAGTGTTCAACACCCTCAAAGCTCATCACTAAGCTAAGGACCCTGGGACTAAATACCTCCTTCTGCACCTGGATCCTGGACTTCCTGACGAGCCTGACGGGCTGCCCCCAGGTGGTAAGGGTAGGTAACAACACATCCGCCACGCTGATCCTCAGCACGGGGGCCCCTCAGGAGTGTGTGCTCAGTCCCCTCCTGTACTCCCTATTCATGATTGCATGGCCAGGCACGAGTCCAACACCATCAATAAGTTTTCCGATGACACAACAGCGGTAGGCCTGATCACCAACAACTACGAGACCGTATATAGGGAGGAGGTCAGAGACCTGGCCGTGTGGTACCAGGACAACAACCTCTCCCTCAACATGATCAAGACAAAGGAGATGATTGTGGACTACAGGAAAATGAGGACCGGGCACGCCCCATTCTCATCGACAGGGTTGTAGTGGAGCAGGTTGAGAGCTTCAAGTTCCTTGGTGTCCACATCACCAACAAACAAACATGGTCCAAGCACACCAAAACAGTCGTGAAGAGGGCACGACAAAACCCATTCCCCCTCAGGAGACTGAAAATATTTGTTATAGGTCCTCAGATCCTCAAAAGATTCTACAGCTGCACCATTGAGAGCATCCTGACTGGTTGCGTCACTGCCTGGTATGGCAACTGCTCAGCCTCAGACCGCAAGGCACTACACAGGGTAGTGCGTACGGCCCAGTACATCACTGGGGCCAAGCTTCCTTCCATTATGGACCTCTATACCCGGCGGTGTCAGAGGAAGGCCCTAAAAATGGTCAAATACTCCAGACTCCCTAGTCATAGACTGTTCTCTCTGCTGCCGCATGGCAAGCGGTACCAGAGCGCAAAGTCTAGGTCCAAGTGGCTTCTAAACAGCTTCTACCCCCAAGCCAAAACACTACTGAACATCTAATCAAATGGCTACCCAGACTATTTGCATTGCCCCGCCCCACTCTAATCAAATGGCTACCCAGACTATTTGCATTGCCCCCCCCCTCTTTTTGCTCTGCTGCTAATGTACTCTCTGTTATTATCTATGCATAAGTCACTTTAATAACTCTACCTACATGTATATATTACCTCAATTACCTCGACTAACCGGTGCCACGCACATTGACTCTGTACCTTTACCCCCTGTATATAGCCTCACTATTGTTATTTTATTGCGGCTCTTAATTATTAGTTACTTTAATTTCTTATTTTTTCCCCCTTAAAACTGCATTGTTGGTAAAGGGCTTGAAAGTAGGCATATTACTGTAAGGTCTACGCCTGTTGTATTCGGCGCATGTGTTAAATACAATTTGATTTAATTTGAAGCTAGCTTAATGTTGACAATTATGTGTTTTGTTGTGTGCCAAATACGGCAGATACTGTTGTTGTGGGGGCGGGGGTGCTCATTGTGGATGTGGGCTGCTCATCTCATTGGTGCAAGTTGGTATTTGTCAGTCTCGGCCACTCACACAGGCTTGCAGTGCTAGGTACTGCTCTGTTTCAGCTGTCATGGGCAGCCTAGCTGTTTGGAGAAGGAGGTGCTTTCTGTCCCCTTAATGTCATGCATTCAGGGACCTTTGACATTATAATTTGATTGGTTGATTCAAATAAAGTACTTAAAATGTGTGTGTGACACAGTGACTTTAGCTGAGGGCCCTTTAGGACCAGACTGATAGGGAGTAGGGTTGACATCTATACTGTGTAGGATGTGTGTTTTAACATTACTACATCCATAACAACCAGACTGATAGGGAGTAGGGTTGACATATATACTGTGTAGGATGTGTGTTTTAACATTACTACATCCATAACAACCAGACTGATAGGGAGTAGGGTTGACATCTATACTGTGTAGAATGTGTGTTTTAACATTACTACATCCATAACAACCAGACTGATAGGGAGTAGGGTTGACATCTATACTGTGTAGGATGTGTGATTTAACATTACTACATCCATAACAACCAGACTGATAGGGAGTAGGGTTGACATCTATACTGTGTAGGATGTGTGTTTTAACATTACTACATCCATAACAACCAGACTGATAGGGAGTAGGGTTGACATCTATACTGTGTAGAATGTGTGTTTTAACATTACTACATCCATAACAACCAGACTGATAGGGAGTAGGGTTGACATCTATACTGTGTAGAATGTGTGTTTTAACATTACTACATCCATAACAACCAGACTGATAGGGAGTAGGGTTGACATCTATACTGTGTAGAATGTGTGTTTTAACATTACTACATCCATAACAACCAGACTGATAGGGAGTAGGGTTGACATCTATACTGTGTAGGATGTGTGTTTTAACATTACTACATCCATAACAACCAGACTGATAGGGAGTAGGGTTGACATCTATACTGTGTAGAATGTGTGTTTTAACATTACTACATCCATAACAACCAGACTGATAGGGAGTAGGGTTGACATCTATACTGTGTAGGATGTGTGTTTTAACATTACTACATCCATAACAACCAGACTGATAGGGAGTAGGGTTGACATCTATACTGTGTAGAATGTGTGTTTTAACATTACTACATCCATAACAACCAGACTGATAGGGAGTAGGGTTGACATCTATACTGTGTAGGATGTGTGTTTTAACATTACTACATCCATAACAACCAGACTGATAGGGAGTAGGGTTGACATCTATACTGTGTAGGATGTGTGTTTTAACATTACTACATCCATAACAACCAGACTGATAGGGAGTAGGGTTGACATCTATACTGTGTAGGATGTGTGTTTTAACATTACTACATCCATAACAACCAGACTGATAGGGAGTAGGGTTGACATCTATACTGTGTAGGATGTGTGTTTTAACATTACTACATCCATAACAACCAGACTGATAGGGAGTAGGGTTGACATCTATACTGTGTAGGATGTGTGTTTTAACATTACTACATCCATAACAACCAGACTGATAGGGAGTAGGGTTGACATCTATACTGTGTAGAATGTGTGTTTTAACATTACTACATCCATAACAACCAGACTGATAGGGAGTAGGGTTGACATCTATACTGTGTAGAATGTGTGTTTTAACATTACTACATCCATAACAACCAGACTGATAGGGAGTAGGGTTGACATCTATACTGTGTAGAATGTGTGTTTTAACATTACTACATCCATAACAACCAGACTGATAGGGAGTAGGGTTGACATCTATACTGTGTAGGATGTGTGTTTTAACATTACTACATCCATAACAACCAGACTGATAGGGAGTAGGGTTGACATCTATACTGTGTAGGATGTGTGTTTTAACATTACTACATCCATAACAACCAGACTGATAGGGAGTAGGGTTGACATCTATACTGTGTAGAATGTGTGTTTTAACATTACTACATCCATAACAACCAGACTGATAGGGAGTAGGGTTGACATCTATACTGTGTAGAATGTGTGTTTTAACATTACTACATCCATAACAACCAGACTGATAGGGAGTAGGGTTGACATCTATACTGTGTAGAATGTGTGTTTTAACATTACTACATCCATAACAACCAGACTGATAGGGAGTAGGGTTGACATCTATACTGTGTAGGATGTGTGATTTAACATTACTACATCCATAACAACCAGACTGATAGGGAGTAGGGTTGACATCTATACTGTGTAGGATGTGTGTTTTAACATTACTACATCCATAACAACCAGACTGATACGGAGTAGGGTTGACATCTATACTGTGTAGGATGTGTGTTTTAACATTACTACATCCATAACAACCAGACTGATAGGGAGTAGGGTTTACATCTATACTGTGTAGGATGTGTGTTTTAACATTACTACACCCATAACAACCAGACTGATAGGGAGTAGGGTTGACATCTATACTGTTTAGGATGTGTGTTTAAACATTAATACATCCATAACAACCAGACTGATAGGGAGTAGGGTTGACATCTATACTGTGTAGAATGTGTGTTTTAACATTACTACATCCATAACAACCAGACTGATAGGGAGTAGGGTTGACATCTATACTGTGTAGAATGTGTGTTTTAACATTACTACATCCATAACAACCAGACTGATAGGGAGTAGGGTTGACATCTATACTGTGTAGAATGTGTGTTTTAACATTACTACATCCATAACAACCAGACTGATAGGGAGTAGGGTTGACATCTATACTGTGTAGAATGTGTGTTTTAACATTACTACATCCATAACAACCAGACTGATAGGGAGTAGGGTTGACATCTATACTGTGTAGGATGTGTGTTTTAACATTACTACATCCATAACAACCAGACTGATAGGGAGTAGGGTTGACATCTATACTGTGTAGGATGTGTGTTTTAACATTACTACATCCATAACAACCAGACTGATAGGGAGTAGGGTTGACATCTATACTGTGTAGGATGTGTGTTTTAACATTACTACATCCATAACAACCAGACTGATAGGGAGTAGGGTTGACATCTATACTGTGTAGGATGTGTGTTTTAACATTACTACATCCATAACAACCAGACTGATAGGGAGTAGGGTTGACATCTATACTGTGTAGGATGTGTGTTTTAACATTACTACATCCATAACAACCCGACTGATAGGGAGTAGGGTTGACATCTATACTGTGTAGAATGTGTGTTTTAACATTACTACATCCATAACAACCAGACTGATAGGGAGTAGGGTTGACATCTATACTGTGTAGGATGTGTGTTTTAACATTACTACATCCATAACAACCAGACTGATAGGGAGTAGGGTTGACATCTATACTGTGTAGGATGTGTGTTTTAACATTACTACATCCATAACAACCAGACTGATAGGGAGTAGGATTGACATCTATACTGTGTAGGATGTGTGTTTTAACATTACTACATCCATAACAACCAGCTCTCTAGACTTTGATACAGACTCCATGGGCATTATGGGCCTTTACTGCAGATGGTCTCTGTGTGTGTGTGTGTGTGTGTGTGTGTGTGTGTGTGTGTGTGTGTGTGTGTGTGTGTCACTTGCTGTTTATCCTCACAGCTTGGGGATAGGCGCTATCATTGAACCTGGTGGTGAGTCTTTAGGCTGCTAGCACAACCAGATAGCACAATACAACACAACACATTTTCAGTAATGAGGCCCTGTACCCCATTTACAGTTTCTACTTCAATGTATCAGGTGGAGTTATTCACCAGCTATAGAGTGAGTTGTTGTTTATGTTTCTAAGACTGCAGGGTGGGAGATGCAACAATGGCCTTGAGAACAGCAGGAAGTGTGTTGGTGGTCTTTCTCTGGTCTGTAGCAGGTATGGTCTCATTCTTATCTTTTAGTTGCTCTGTTTATCAATCTACAGACATTTCTAAAAGGATAAGAATCATCATGATATTCTGGTGTGTTCTGTTAGGAGTCTCCACTTCACTTTAAATAGTTATCTTTCACACCTCACTGAGTGATGCTTATCTGTGGTTTCCATTCACACTGAACTCAGCAACTATGGCAACAAAGTGTGTACAAACCCACCTCAGTTTAAAATTGGTGCACTATAAGGAGGAAAAAAGCACAACCATCCACAACATTTAAACATATTTTCCATAAATACAGGTATTTATCAACCAGCACATTTCAGTTCAACCATAATATGTGTTGTAATATTTGTTGTATCTTTTCCGGGGGATGAAATTGAAATTGTAACCAGCTCTGCAACGCTTGTTGGAAAAGACAGACACTTTGAAGAAGGTTTCATTTTATATTCATCGAACATTAGACATGGCAGTCTGCACAAAGACAAAAAGGCAATTTTTAAACAAGGGATGAGCTTTTCTTAGTAATCTACATGAGAACCATTTTGGGTTCAAGTAAAAGTTTTGTATAAGTGAAGCTTTTAGAGACGTTTAGTGTTTTATATTTAATAATCTCAACCCACCCAGTTCATATTCATTATATAGCGACTGTGTGTTTATTAATGTAATAATTGACTTTGCCACTTCAACATGTTTTTGTGGCACAGTCAATGGCACGCAGGGTTATTGGCCAGAAGGTTGAGGGTTCTCCGACCACCACGGACGAGCTCACTCTCCCTGCCTGTTTCATCACACTACGATCAGAACCGGCTGCAGACAGTGATCAGCTAGGGGGAAATCAGATGTTCAACATTTTGATGCCATATTTATAATTATATAAAATATATTCACATGTTCTACCAACAGGTCTCTGTGCCAATGCACCACACAACCAATAAACTAAAGCATAATGACTTCGAGCACTTCAATATCATGGTTTGCATTTTAAAACCACAATCAAAACTCAATCTCAATCTGGACAAACAGAGAATACATCCCTCCCTACCTTGTAGTCCTACCCAATCTGGACAAACAGAGAATACATCCCTCCCTACCTTGTAGTCCTACCCAATCTGGACAAACAGAGAATACATCCCTCCCTACCTTGTAGTCCTACCCAATCTGGACAAACAGAGAATACATCCCTCCCTACCTGGTAGTCCTCCCCAATCTGGACAGAGAATACATCCCTCCCTACCTTGTAGTCCTCCCCAATCTGGACAAACAGAGAATACATCCCTCCCTACCTGGTAGTCCTCCCCAATCTGGACAAACAGAGAATACATCCCTCCCTACCTTGTAGTCCTACCCAATCTGGACAAACAGAGAATACATCCCTCCCTACCTTGTAGTCCTCCCCAATCTGGACAAACAGAGAATACATCCCTCCCTACCTTGTAGTCCTCTCCAGTATTGAAGGCTTGGCGTGTTTTGGTGTTTTGTAACAGATGTCTCTTTCCATTCATCAAATGGCCGCTGCACAGTTTGGATTGATTGATTGATTGATTGTTTAACTGACAAATACAAACACATAGACATGAACACACAGTTTTTTAAAAGGGACCAGGATTGTTGTTTTAAAGGATTGCACAACATATTTGGGGACATATTTCCATTGTGGTACCTATGTTTTACATATATACAGAAACATTGCAGAGATACAGACCCATTGCAGAGATACAGACTCATTTGATAGGTACAGACCCATTACAGAGAAACAGACCCAATACATAGATTGTGACACATTACATAGATACAGACACATTGCATAGATTGTAATGTGTCTATCTCTGTATTGTGTCACAATCTATCTCTGTATTGTGTCACAATCTATCTCTGTAATGTGTCTGTACCTATCAAATGTGTCTGAACCTCTGTACTGTGTCTGTATCTATGCAATGTGTCTGTACCTCTAATGTGTCTGTACCTCTGTACTGTGTATCTATGCAATGTGTCTGTACCTCTGCAATGTGTCTGTACCTCTGCAATGTGTCTGTACCTCTGCAATGTGTCTGTACCTCTGTACTGTGCATCTATGCAATGTGTCTGTACCTCTGCAATGTGTCTGTACCTCTGCAATGTGTCTGTACCTCTGCAATGTGTCTGTACCTCTGCAATGTGTCTGTATCTCTGTATCTCTGCAATGTGTCAAAATCTATGCAATGTGTCACAATCTATGCATTGTGTCACAATCTATGTATTGAGTATATCTCTGTAATGTGTCACAATCTCTGTATTGGGTCTGTATCTATGTAATGGGTCTGTATCTCTGTATTGGGTCTGTATCACTGTAATGTGTCTGTATCACTGTAATGTCTGTATATCTGTAATGTGTCAAAATCTATGCAATGTGTCACAATCTATGCATTGTGTCACAATCTATGCATTGTGTCTGTATCTCTGTAATGTGTCACAATCTCTGTATTTGGTCTGTATCTCTGTAATGTGTCACAATCTCTGTAATTGGGTCTGTATCTCTGTAATGGGTCTGTATCTCTGTAATGGGTCGATCTCTGTAATGGGTCGATCTCTGTAATGTGTCACAGAGATACAGACACATTGCATATACACAGACACATTGCATATATACAGACACATTACAGAGGTACAGACACATTACAGAGGTACATACACATTTGATAGGTACATACACATTACAGAGATACAGACCCATTACAGAGATACAGACCCATTACAGAGATACAGACACATTACAGAGATTGTGACCCATTACAGAGATTGTGACCCATTGCATAGATTGTGACCCATTGCATAGATTGTGACACATTGCATAGATTGTGACACATTGCAGAGATACAGACTCATTACAGAGATACAGACTCATTACAGAGATACAGACCCATTACAGAGATACAGACCCATTACAGAGATACAGACCCATTACAGAGATACAGACCCAGTACATAGATACAGACACAGTACATAGATACAGACACATTAAGTTGTGACATTGGCTTAATTCTGATACCGATGTGTTGTGTGACCTTGTTTCAGTTGTACTGGGTCAGACAGGCTGGAGTGTGACTTACACCACTCAGAGTATCTGTGCCTTGAAGGGGTCAACAGTGGAGCTGACCTGCTCTTACACATATCCCAGTGGTCATAAAGTCACATCAACCTTCTGGTTCACTAAAATGGAGACTGGTGTAGAACCTGAAGATATAGGTCAGGACCCAGAGTATGCAGGACGTCTGGAGTATCATGGGGATAAGAAGAATGGTCACACCCTGAAAATAACAGACCTGAGAGAGAGTGACTCAGCTACGTACAAGTTCAGATTTATAACAGATCAGACTGGAGGGAGACACTATGGCGATCCTGGAGTCACTCTGTCTGTCACAGGTACAGTTACATTCAATATAGTTAAACTAAATTCCATTTAGTTCAGGAACATTGTCTTGGTTTGTATTGATGTCTGTATAACATAGGATTTCTTCCATCTTTGTATTAGAGTGATAAGTCAGTGATAAAGGGATTTACAGTGATATTGTTTTTTCTCCAGGTCTTCAGGTGAAGGTGACTGGTGGACATCAGTATAAGATACTGACCTGTAGCACCACCTGTACTCTGACTGACAACCCCACCTACATCTGGTACAAGAACGGACACAAAGTAAAAGAGGACACTTCCAGCCTGCACTCAGACTACTTTAGTGATGCAGACAGTTACTCCTGTGCTGTAAAAGGCCATGAGGATCTCCACTCTCCTGCAGTGTGTGAGTGTGTACTGTTTTATTCAAATGTCATACTAATAGAATGTTGTTTCAGGTTGTGAGTCTAATGCCAATTAATCTTTTAATTGATCATCTTCAATTAGAGGGTGAATATAAAAGTCATTTTGCGGAAAAGTACAATTGTGGAACATTTATACAATATTTATAACTGACCTAATTTGTTTTCTTAATAAATCCACTGTATTTTTTCATCAGATGGACCAAGAAACACCTCAGTGTCAGTCAGTCCCTCTGGTGAAATAGTGGAGGGCAGTTCAATGACTCTGACCTGCAGCAGTGATGCCTACCCACCTGTGGACAAATACACCTGGTACAAGAAGAATGTAACCTCACCAAAAGCATCAGGACAGAGTTACAGCATCACTAACATCAGCTCTGAGGACAGAGGAGAATACTACTGTGAGGCTGAGAATACAATAGCATCTAATAACTCTACAGCTCTGATGATCATTGTAGCAGGTGAAGTTCCATCTTCAATACTTCAATACTAAACTACATGTTTCAATCTAATCTTAATCATTATACTTTGTCTTATTACACCTTAGTTTATAACTATACATTGGGTTATAAGATCCCTTAACAAATATTACATTAACGTCCTGTATTATAGTTTATTTCTAGTTTATTATATCATACCATGTACTCATATCATCCATATTTTAGTATAGGGAAACAGACCTCAGTTCTGACTGCAGCTGTAGGAATCATAGTGGTTGTTCTGGTTCTCATCCTCTGTCTCTCTGGACTCATGTGGTTCAGGTGAGTTAAAATGCATATTTTTATGATTATTACACCTTAGTTCTCTGATTTGTTATTAACTTCATTAATTAATTAATTCTACATTTACCTTTGAGTCCTTTAGCAGACACTCTTATCCAGAGCAACTTACAGGAACAATTAGGGTTAAGTGTCTTGTACAAGAGCACATTGACAGATTTTCTTACCTAGTCAGCTGGGGAATCGTCCCCGGAAACTTTTGGTTACTGGCCCAACACTCTTAACTGCTACATTTTATTAGTAACATATCAACTTCCACTAGAGGTCAGTAGAGAGCAGAACTCACTCTGTCCCTCATTACAGGAGAGCCACAAGAGGAAGTGATGCCACTGCAGACACACAGGTGATTATATCAGTTACTTCTCAACCTCCGGCATTAATTTACTGTGTCAATACAGTCTCTTTCATACTATTTTAACTGTTACCTTGACACCTCTCTCTACAGAGTGTCCATCCTGACCCTAACATTGACACCACTCTCTCTCTCTCTACAGAGTGTCCATCCTGACCCTAACATTGACACCACTCTCTCTCTCTACAGTGTCCATCCTGACCCTAACATTGACACTACCCTCTCTCTCTACAGTGTCCATCCTGACCCTAACATTGACACCACTCTCTCTCTCTACAGTGTCCATCCTGACCCTAACATTGACACCACTCTCTCTCTCTACAGTGTCCATCCTGACCCTAACATTGACACTACTCTCTCTCTACAGAGTGTCCATTCTGACCCTAACATTGACACTACTCTCTCTCTCTACAGAGTGTCCATCCTGACCCTAACAGTGACATGTACACAGCTCTGAACATGAAGACCAGGTCACCAGAGTATGACACCCTGGCAGTAAGTGTGTTTAATGTGTGTGTGTGTCCATAAAAATGTAATGTGCTCATTCAGTGTCTTATTTCAGAATGTGAGGGACTCCCCCACTGTCACAGTCCCTCAGATAGATGCTGAGCACTCCGATTATGAGAACTAAAAAGAACCACAACCTGGACTGAAGAGAACCACCACAGAACCTGGACTGAAGAGATCCACCACAGAACCTGGACTGAAGAGATCCACCACAGAACTTGGACTGAAGAGAATCCACCACAGAACCTGGACTGAAGAGAACCACCACAGAACCTGGACTGAAGAGATCCACCACAGAACCTGGACTGAAGAGCTACAGCATCAAACCAAAGCTAGGTCTCACAATGCTATTCTCTTACTATCATATTGCTTTAGAAGCTTTAACTTCTGAGTAATTGCTGGAGTTGAATTATATTTCCTTGCAATGATAATTATGTATATAGATGATAAATTGGATGGTTTATGCTTCTGAGATTTGACCATTTGTAGATTTTCTATACCACAATAAGCCCACTTTTCTGTTACTCTCTGTAGATTAATGTTATGTTTCTGCTCTTGTTCTATGGGATTTTGCCATTTCCAGATATTTTTAAAGTATGTGGACACCTGCTAGTTGAACATCTGATTCCAAATTGGAGTTGGTCCCCCCTTTGCTGCTATAACAGCCTTAACTCTTGTGGGAAGGCTTTCCACTATATTTTGGAACATTGCTGCGGCGACATGGCTTCCATTCAGCCACAAGAGCATTAGTGAGGTAGGGCACTGATGTTGGGCGATTAGACCTGGCATTCCAATTCATCCCAAAGGTGTTCGATGGGGTTGTGCATTGATGTCCACAAGCAGAGGAGGAAAGGGCATAGATGTACATAGATTCATGCATAGATGCAAGAAGGAATACAGCATGGCTGCTATGAAAGTGAACTTTCTTTACCTGTGATCAGGGGTGTATTCATTCCAACGTTTCTTAAACAGAAGCAAACAGAACGAAACGGGTATAAACATACCTGAATTTGTCCAATAGAAACTCTAATTTGAAACTGTTGGACTGATGATTACACCCTAGATCAGCTAGATACAGGCAAGAGTGTGCAAGGCGGTATTGAATGTGTAACGATCTGTCCGTGTGTCACTGTTGTTGCCTCAAAGAATTTTCTCAACCTGTGTGCACCTACATTGTAAATCGAACTCATAGGCTAGGTTGTAGCAACCTCATGATGGCTCCACCTCATAACAACCTCCACTGTTCTGGGAAGGCTTTCCACTAGATGTTGGAACATTGCTGTGGGGACCTGCTTCCATTCAGCCACAAGAGCATTAGTGAGGTTGGGCACTGATGTTGGCCGATTAGGCTTGGCTTGCAGTCAGAGTTCCAGTTCATCCCAAAGGTGTTTGATGTGGTTGAGGTTAGGGCTCTGTGCAGGCCAGTCAAGTTCTTCCACACCGATATCGACATTACCATTTCTGTATGGACCTCGCTTTGTGCACGGTGGAATTGTCATGCTGAAACAGGAAAGGGCTTTCCCAAATTGTTGCCACAAAGTTGGAAGCACAGAATCATCTAGAATGTCATTGTATGCTGTAGCATTACTATTTCCCATCACTGGAACTAAGGGGCCTAGCCCGAACCATGAAAAACGTCCCAAGACCATTATTCCTCATCCACCAAACTTTACAGTTGGCACTGTGCATTGGAGCAGGTAGCATTCTTCTGGCTTCCGCAAACCCAGATTCATCCGTCTGACTGCCAGATGGTGAAGCGTGATTCATCACTCCAGAGAACGCGTTTCCACTGCTGCAGAGTCGAATGGCTGTGAGCTTTACACAATTCCAGCCAACACTTGGCATTGTGCATGGTGATCGTAGGCTTGTGTGCGGCTGCTCGGCCATGGACAAGCATTTCATGAAGTTGCCGACATACAGTTCTTGTGCTGACGTTGCTTCCAGAGGCAGTTTTGAACTTGGTAGTGAGTGTTGGAACCGAGGACATACCATTTTTATGCGCTTCAGCTCTCAGCGGTCCTGTTCTGTGAGCTTGTATGGCCTACCACTTCGCGGCTGAGGCGTTGTTTCTCCTAGAAGTTTCCACTTACAGTTGACCCTGGGCAGAAATATGCCAAACTGACTTGTTGTAAAGGTGGCTTCATATGACGGTGCCACGTTATAAGGCACTGAGATCTTCAGTAAGGCCTTTCTATTGCCAATGTTTGTCTATGGAGATTGCATGTCTGTTTGCTCAATTTTATACACCTGTTAGCAACAGTTGAGACTGAAATATCAGAATCCACTAATTTGAAGGGGTGTCCACATACTGTTGTGTGTATATATAGTGTAACTAACATAAATAGTCATACTGTTCTCAGTGACTAATGTGGACAATATTGCTTTTTAATATTTCTAGCTCTTGGACCAGGTTTCTCCTGATGTGTTTAATAATTATTTAGTTTGTATTGCTGTCAGACATTATTGCACATTTTGTATTAATTATTATTTTATATTACGTAATACTATAATGTTCAGTTTCATGATATTGTTTTATCATAACATTTTTCATTATTATCTATTTTAGATACATTATCAATCAATCAATCAATCAAATTTTATTTGTCACATACACATGGTTAGCAGATGTTAATGCGAGTGTCATAAATGCTTGTGCTTCTAGTTCCGACCATGCAGTAGTATCTAACAAGTAATCTAACAAATTCACAACAACTACCTTATACACACAAGAGTAAAGGAACGAATACGAGTATGTACATATAAATATATGGATGAGCGATGGCTGACCGGCATAGGCAAGATGCAGTAGATGGTATGGCGTACAGTATATACACATATATATGAGATGAGTAATGTAGGATATGTAAACATTATATAAATGGCATTGTTTAAAGTGGCTAGTGATACATTATTTCATCCAATTATAATTATTAAAGTGGCTAGAGATTTGGGTCGATGGCCGAACGGCATAGGCAAGATACAGTAGATGGTTTAGAGTACAGTGTATACATTTGATATGAGTATGTCGGATACGTAAACATTATATACAAAATTGTTTAAAGTGGCTAGTGATACATTTGTTACATCCAATTCCTATGTTTAAAGTGACTAGAGATTTAAGTCAGTATGTTGGCAGCAGCCACTCAATGTTAGTGATGGCTGTTTAACAGTCTGATGGCTGTTAAGGTGTCCTGGAGGGCAGGTAGTTTACCCCCGGTGATGCGCTGTGCAGTCCTCACTACCCTCTGGAGAGCCTTACGGTTGTGGGCGGAGCAGTTGCCGTACCAGGCGGTGATACAGCCCGACAGGATGCTCTCGATTGTGCATCTGTAAAAGTTTGTGAGTGATTTTGGTGACAAGCCGAATTTCTTCAGCCTCCTGAGGTTGAAGAGGCGCTGTTGCGCCTTCTTCACCACGCTGTCTGTGTGGGTGGACCAATTCAGTTTGTCCGTGATGTGTACGCCGAGGAACTTAAAACTTTCCACCTTCTCCACTACTGTCCCCTCGATGTGGATAGGGGGGTGCTCCCTCTCCTGTTTCCTGAAGTCCACGATCATCTCCTTTGTTTTGCTGACATTGAGTGAGAGGTTATTTTCCTGACACCAAACTCCGAGGGCCCTCACCTCCTCTCTGTAGGCCGTCTCGTTGTTGTTGGTAATCAAGCCTACCACTGTAGTGTCGTCAGCAAACTTGATGATTGAGTTGGATGCGTGCTTGGCCACGCAGTCATGGGTAAACAGGAGAGGGCTGAGAACGCATTGTGGGGCCCCAGTGTTGAGGATCAGCGGGTGGAGATGTTGTTTCCTACCCTCACCACCTGGGACCGGCCCGTCAGGAAGTCCAGGACCCAGTTGCACAGGGCTGGGTCGAGACCCAGGGTCTCGAGCTTAATGACGAGCTTGGAGGGAACTATGGTGTTAAATGCTGAGCTGTAGTCGATGAACAGCATTCTTACATAAGTATTCCTCTTGTCCAGGTGGGTTAGGGCAGTATGCAGTGTGATTGCGATTGCGTCGTCTGTGGACCTATTGGGACGGTAAGCAAATTGGAGTGGGTCCAGGGTGTCTGGCAGGATGGAGGTGATATGATCCTTGACTAATCTCTCAAAGCGTTTCATGATGACGGAAGTGAGTGCTACGGGGCGATAGTCATTTAGCTCAGTCCCCTTAGCTTTCTTGGGAACAGGAACAATGGTGGCCCTCTTGAAGCATGTGGGAACAGCAGACTGGGATAGGGACTGATTGAATATGTCCGTAAACACACCAGCCAGCTGGTCTGCGCATGCTCTGAGGACACGGCCAGGGATGCCATCTGGGCCGGCAGCCTTGCGAGGGTTAACACATTTAAATGTTTTTCTCACATTGGCTGCGGTGAAGGTGAGCCCGCAGGTTTTGGTAGCGGGCCGTGTCGGTGGCACTGCATTGTCCTCAAAGCGAGCAAAGAAGTTGTTTAGTTTGTCTGGGAGCAGGACGCCATGGTCCGCGACGGGCTGGTATTCTTTTTGTAGTCCGTGATTGACTGTAGACCCTGCCACATTCCTCTTGTGTCTGGAGCCGTTGAATTGTGACTCTACTTTGTCTCTATATTGACGCTAGCTTGTTTGATTGCCTTGCGGAGGGAATAGCTGCACTGTTTGTATTAAGTCATGTTTCCGGTAGCCTTACCCTGGTTAAAAGCAGTGGTTCGCGCTTTCAGTTTTGGCGCGAATGCTGCCATCAATCCACGGTTTCTGGTTGGGGAAGGTTTTAATATTTGCTATGGGTACAACATCACCAATGCACTTGCTAATAAACTCGCTCACCGAATCAGCGTATACATCAATGTTGTTGTCAGATGCTATCCGAACATATCCCAGTCCATGTGCTCAAGCAATCTTGCAGCATGGAATCAGATTGGTCGGACCAGCGTTGAACAGACCTGAGAACGGGCGTTTCCTGTTTTAGTTTCTGTTTGTAGGCTGGGAGCAACAAAATGGAGTCATGGTCAGACTTGCCGAAAGGAGGGCGGAGAATAGCCTTGTATGCATCACGGAAGTTGGAATAACAGTGGTCCAGGATTTTACCAGCCCGGGTGGCACATTCGATATGCTGGTAAAATTTTGGGAGCCTTGTTCTTAAATTATCCTTATTAAAATCCCCAGCCACAATAAATGCAGCCTCAGGATATGTGGTTTCCAGTTTACATAGAGTCCGATGAACTTCTTTCAGTGCTGTTGATGTATCAGCTTGAGGGGGGATGTACACGGCTGTGATTATAATCGAGGAGAATTCTCTTGGTAGATAATGCGGTCTGCATTTGATTGTAATGAATTCTATGTCAGGTGAACAAAAGGACTTGAGTTCCTGTATGTTGTTATGATCACACCACGTCTCGTTAATCATAAGACACACACCCCCACCCTTCTTCTTACCAGATAGAAGTTTGTTTCTGTCCGCGCGATGCGTGGAGAAACCAGGTGGCTGTACCGACTCAGATAACGTGTCCTGAGTGAGCCATGTTTCCGTGAAGCAAAGAACGTTGCAGTCTCGGATGTCTCTCTGAAAGGCAACCCTTGATCTGATTTCGTCTACTTTGTTGTCAAGAGACTGTACATTGGCGATTAAAATACTCGGGAGAGGTGCACGATGCGCCCGTCGACGTAGCTTGACCAAAAGACCGCCCCCGTTTCCCTCTTCTCCGGCGCCGCCGTTTTGAGTCGCCGGGTGCTATCCATTCTATTGTCCTGGCTGGGGTAACAAACCGAGAATCCTCTTTGGGAAAGTCGTATTCCTGGTCGTAATGTTGGTAAGTTGACGTTGCTCTTATATCCAATAGTTCCTCCCGGTTGTATGTAATAAAACTTAATATTTCCCGGGGTAACAATGTAAGAACTAATACATAAAAAAAACTAAATACTGCATGGTTTCCTGAGAACGTGAAGCGAGGCTGCCATCTCTGTCGGCGCCGGGAAGTAATATGCATTAAATACATGTTTACCTTTTCCAGTGTTTATATAGTGGTTTAGTGTCAATACAGTATAAGCACCATGTTGTAAATAAGCTCAAAGTTCAAGACAATAAATACATTACTTAGTTGAGCAACTATTAATACATTGATTCATCACTATTTCCTCTCTGCTGTTGTTTCTTGTATTTCTGCCTATTGGACACATGATGGAACCATTGAACCGATCAACACCAAGCACTGATCCTGACAAATGACATGCATGCAGGCACGCTGGTGGTGAGCGGGTCAGCTGTTTGTTCACCTGCAACCGCCCACAACTGCTAATAACCCATCTGCAACCACCCGGCTACATGTGATGAAGTGAGAATCTGAGGCCCTCACCCAACCCTAACCCCAGTACAGTATAAACAGGCTGTACTACCAGACCCCACCACAGGGGGCATAGTATAGACAGGCTGTACTACCAGACCCCACCCCAGGGGGTATAGTACAGACAGGCTGCACTACCAGACCCCACCTCAGGGGTTATAGTATAAACAGGCTGCACTACCCGACCCCACCACATGGGGCATAGTATAAACAGGCTGCACTAACAGACCCCACCACAGGGGGTATAGTATAAACAGGCTGGACTACCAGACCCCACCACAGGGGGTATAGTTTAAACAGGCTGCACTACCAGACCCCACCACAGGGGGGATACTATGGACAGGATGCAGCACATTTTACGACTAAGCTATTGGTTCCATTGTACTTTTGGGACTATGCTATTGGTTCCATTGTACTATTGGGACAATGCTAATGTTTCCTTGTGCTTTTGGAACTATGCTATTCAAATCAAATATATATTTTTTATAAAGCCCTTCTTACATCAGCTTATGTCACAGAGTGCTGTACAGAAACCCAGCCTAAAACCCCAAACAGCAAGCAATGCAGGTGTAAAAGCACAGTGGTTAGGAAAAGCTCCCTTGAAAGGCCAGCACCTATGAAGAAACCTAGAGAGGAACCAGGCTATGAGGGGTGGCCAGTCCTCTTCTGGCTGTGCCGGGTGCAGATTATAACAGAACATGGACAAGATTTTAAAATATTCATAAAACAGGCAGAACAGTTGGAACTGGAGAAGCAGCACGGCCAGGTGGACTGGGGATATCAAGGAGTCATCAGGCAAGGTAGGCCTTGAGGTATGGTCCTAATGCTCAGGTCCTCCGAGAGAAAGCGAGAGAGAGAGGGAGAGAGAGAGAAAGAAAGAGAGAAAAATAGATAATTAGAGAGAGCATACTTAAATTCACACAGGACACTGGATAAGAGAGGAGAAATACTCCAGATATAACAGACTGACCCTAGCCCCCCGACACATAAACTACTGCAGCATAAATACTGGAGGCTGAGACAGGAGGGGTCGGGAGACACTGTGGCCCGTCCGACGATACCCCGGACAGGGCCAAACAGGCAGGATATAACCCCACCCACTCTGCCGAAGCACAGCCCCCACACCACTAGAGGGATATCTCCAACCACCAACTTACCATCCTGAGCCAAGGGGAGGGGGCAACCCAGACAGGAAGAACATGTCAGTGACTCAACCCACTCAAGCGATGCACAGCATGGTTCAATTGTATGTATTTGGACTCTGCCTGCTGTTTGTCCTCCTGTCCAGGGGGTGGAGCTGGAGAGCACCAGGCTGGTGATCAGGTACCCAGACCGCTGGGCGTAGAGAACCCCTCCCTCTCCTCAGAGGACCAACCCTATAGACCTCAACACCTCCTCAGTCTCCCAATACGCCTCCACAGGGTAAGGACATCAGTCTTGTCAAAACATCAACTATCATTTATAAACATATTTAAGCATTTATAATGGGTTAATTATGAGTTAATCTGAAGTTTTACCAATCAACTCAAATCATAATTTTTGATAAAGAAAATGACAGTCAAATTAGGGATTGTGCAGGCGGGAGCACAGGCATGGGGGTGCAGGTGTTTTCATATGTCCTCCATAGATATAGATAGAGGACTCTAGTGACCAAAAGCCAGTTTTATTATGGGCAGCACCATTGAGGACTTTCACTTTCAAGTTTCTTTTTTTCTCTCTCTCGCTCTCTCTCCATCTCCCTCTCTCTCTTCCCCCTCTCTCTCTCCAACCACCCTGACAATCCTGACCACCCTGACCACCCTGACAATCCTGACCACTCTGACCACCCTGACCACCCTGACCACCCTGACCACCCTGACCACTCTGACCACCACGCACCATCCGGATATGAAGAGGAGGAGGAGGAAGAGGAATTACAGAATAATGAATATGAAGATTGAAGAAGAGGAATAGAGACTGTCCCTACTTTAAAAGAGAACAGGAGGCTTGGATAGAATGGAGGTGTTGGGGGGTGTCACCCCTTTTGTAGTCCTCTGACACACAGCACAAACAGAACACTGGACATACAGTATCAGTGAGTGAAGTGTCAATCAAAGTGAAGAGGAGTGCTCCTCTGATTTCCTTCTCCCCTCCCTCGGCCTGAGCTGTGAAACATGTCATCGTCGATGTCAGATGATTGAAATTATGTCATCATTAGAATCTTGAGGAGGTCGTTTCCTAGCCAACCGCCTCTACGACGACCATGTTGTAGACACTAAAGTTTGTCACTGTAGGGTCTGACCTGCAATGACCCCTGCCCCCTCTCCCCATTGTTGTTTTCTGGAAAATGTAAATCCTTCGCCCGGTTCTCTGGGCCCTGGCAAAGAGTTCAGCTTCACTTGTACAGCTTCTTCCTCTCTGCTCCTGGCCCCTGGTCCCAGCCCTTTCTGTGCACTTGAATACATTTTCACTGTAGAAGAACTCTCTCCTTCAATCTGTAAGTACTTTTGATGATATCTTGAAATATAGAACTTTTGTTCTGTATTTTTTTTGACATAAATCATGTACTTGAGGGTAGGTCTTAATGTATGCTTTAAAGTTTAGTTTTGTTTTGAGCTGTGTTTTAGCTGTTATATCAGGGCATGTGTTTTAGCTGTTATATCAGGGCCTGTGTTTTAGCTGTTATATCAGGGCCAGTGTTTTAGCTGTTACATCAGGGCCTGTGTTTTAGCTGTTATATCAGGGCCTGTGTTTTAGCTGTTATATCAGGGCCTGTGTTTTAACTGTTATATCAGGGCCTGTGTTTTAGCTGTTATATCAGGGCCAGTGTTTTAGCTGTTACATCAGGGCCTGTGTTTTAGCTGTTACATCAGGGCCTGTGTTTTAGCTGTTATATCAGGGCCTGTGTTTTAGCTGTTATATCAGGGTCAGTGTTTTAGCTGTTACATCAGGGCCTGTGTTTTAGCTGTTACATCAGGGCCTGTGTTTTAGCTGTTACATCAGGGCCTGTGTTTTAGCTGTTATATCAGGGCCTGTGTTTTAGCTGTTATATCAGGGCCTGTGTTTTAGCTGTTATATCAGGGCCTGTGTTTTAGCTGTTATATCAGGGTCAGTGTTTTAGCTGTTATATCAGGGTCAGTGTTTTAGCTGTTATATCAGGGCCTGTGTTTTAGCTGTTATATCAGGGCCTGTGTTTTAGCTGTTATATCAGGGCCTGTGTTTTAGCTGTTATATCAGGGCCTGTGTTTAAGCTGTTATATCAGTGCCTGTGTTTTAGCTGTTATATCAGGGCCTGTGTTTTAGCTGTTATATCAGGGCCTGTGTTTTAGCTGTTATATCAGGGCCTGTGTTTTAGCTGTTATATCAGGGCCTGTGTTTTAGCTGTTACATCAGGGCCTGTGTTTTAGCTGTTACATCAGGGTCAGTGTTTTAGCTGTTACATCAGGGCCTGTGTTTTAGCTGTTACATTAGGGCTGTGGCTTGCCTGTCTGTGGCTATGGAACCCTGGCCTGTTCACCAGACGTGCTACCGTGTCGTGCTGCTGCTCCAGTTTCAACTGTTCTGCCTGCAGCTATGGAACCCTGACCTGTTCACTGGATGTGTAAATACATTTGGGCACAACATTTCAGCGAAATAGCTTTTTGTGCGTATGGGTCATTTCTGGGATCTTATATTTCAGCTCATGAAACATTTATATTTTTATTCACTGTAATAATGTTTCCGGTGGTCACCTGATGTTATCAGCTGAGCACCAACTTTTCTGAAGAATAACATATACTGTAACTTCAACCGTTCATGTAATAACATCCCAGAGTTTTCAACAAGAAAATTAGAGTTAACATTTGATATTTAGTTGATCATTAGTGGATCAAAATGTATCTATTTTCATCCATTCTGAGTTAGCCTGCAGTGACGGCAGTTCAGACAGAGTTTGGTGAAGCCACAGGCTGCAAAGACAAGATTGCAACACAAGAAACCTCTCTTCCTGTGGTTGTTCTTGCTGGCCTCTTCATAACCAACACAGTTGAGTAACACGCTGAGACATCAAACTGTCAAACACACGTTGCATTTCCCTTATTCAGTTAATCAGTCTGAAATGTCTGAAATAAGCTGTAAGGCCAGACGCCGAGACGGAGAAGGAAGTACAGGGAGTGAACATTTAATGAAACATGGACAGTAACAGAATACGGACGGCGTCTGGACAGGGGAAAACAAAACGACAATAATGCTGACAGGGATGAAACAGAGGAAACAGACAGATACAGGGAAGGCAATCAACACGTGAAGGAGTCCAGGTGAGTCCAATGAGAACTGACGCGCATAATGATGGTGACAGGTGTGCGTAATGAAGGACAGCCTGTCTCCTTCGTGCGCCAGGGAGGGGGAAGCGGGAGCAGGCGGGACATAAGCATCTTTGTTGTATTAATGGTGATTGACATGAATTACGTGTCTAAATATCATCAAACATTCATAATAACGGTTCTCATCAACAGGCCCTAGGTCAGCCATGAAGATAACCTGATAAAATAATGTCACATATTCCCTCAGGATCACATTATGTGAAGGGGGAATACATTACACCTTTATGAAACCAGTCATGACACCTTCATTGGCGTTGCATTCATTACAACTGTCATAACACATTTATTCAACATCATCCCTAAGGAATTTTCCAAATAAAAGTCTCTTTGAATAGCTCTTTATTTATCAGTACAACGGAAAATAGCATTATTACTGTCATAGTACCCAACCCCCCCTGACACGCTATTTACACAACAGTCTGGGAACACTGGGTAATCCTCAGAGCATTACCCAGGTAGCATTAGCAATTTAGCCTACAATGGCAGGGGTTTGAACCTCACCCAGGTCTGGATAACACCAGTGCAATTGATGTCATTTTAACATCTTAATGGATGTGTTCTGACCATGGTCCCTCCCTCCATTCCTCTAGTCCTCAGGTCCCCCTCTCTCTGGGTGGGGAACCTCACCCTGGACCTCACTGAGAAACACATATGGGACCTTTTCAAAATGTAAAACCACCATGCCCCATTTCTATCTGTTTTAGAGAAGGTCAAACCAAGTATCTGCACCTTTATATTCATGGTGTGGGGACATAGAGAGTATCAGAGTTCTACATTCTAGTTCTATGTTCTCTACAATCGGTGAAGGGAGATAGAATTAGAATGTAGAACTCATTCTCTCTGTTCTGTCCCTCCCTGGTTGTGGTTATAGGTGTGGGGAGATAGAGAGTGTCAGAGTTCTACATGAGAGATTCTGTGCCTTCGACAACTTCAAGAATGCCAACATGGCCGCTCGCACCTTGGAGAGGCTTCAGGTAAGTGGTGGGATGAAACATAATGCTGTCTAAATGCCTTCAACTATGTGGGATGTGCTTTCAATTATTTAGTTTGAACTTTAGGAGATTGTACTTTTGGGACTATGCTATTGTACTTTTGGAACTATGCTTTTGGTTCCAGTATACGTACTTATGGGACTATGCTATTCCTTCCATTGTACTTTTGGGACCAGCTATTGGTTCCATTGTACGTTTGGGACTATACTATTGGTTCCATTGTATTTTTGGCACTATGCTATTCATTCAAATCAAATCATATCAAATGTTACTTGTCATATGCGCCGAATACAACAGGTGTAGACCTTACAGTGAAATGCTTACTTACAAGCCCATAACCAACAATGCTTTAAGAAGTTAAGAAAAAGTAAAAAATAGAAAATAAAGAATAAAAGTAACAAATAATTCAACAGCAGCAGTAAAATAACAGTAGCAATATGTACATGTAGGTAGAGTTAAAGTGACTGTGCATAGATAATAAACAGATAGCAGCTGCAGTGTAAAAGATGGGTCTGGGTAGCCCTTTGATTAATTGTTCAGCAGTCTTATGGCTTGGGGGGGTAGAAGCTGTTAAGGAGCCTTTTGGTCCTAGACTTGTCGCTCCGGTACTGCTTGCCGTGCGGTAGCAGAGAGAACAGTCTATGACATGGGTGACTGGAGTCTTTGACAATTTATTGGGCCTTCCTCTGGCACCGCCTAGTATATAGGTCCTGGATGGCAGGAAGCTTTTCCCCAGTGATGTACTGGGCCCTACGCACTACCCTCTGTAGCGCCTTACAGTCAGATGCCAAGCAGTTGCCATACCAGGCGGTGATGCAACTCGTCAGGATGCTCTCGATGGTGCAGCTGTATTACCTTTTTGAGGATCAATCTTGGGACCCATGCCAAATCTTTTCAGTCTCCTGAGGGGGAAAAGGTGTTGTCGTGCCCTCTTCACAGCTGTCTTGGTGTGTTTGGATAGTTCGTTGGTGTTGTGGACACCATGGAACTTGAAACTTTCGACCTGCTCCACTTCAGCCCCGTCAATATTAATGGCCCTCCTTTTCCTCTAGTCCACTCCTGATTCCTGCTTATAAGCAAAAACTAAAGCAGGAAGTACCAGTGACTCGCTCAATACGGAAGTGGTCAGATGACGCGGATGATACGCTACAGGACTGTCTTGCTAGCACAGACTGGAATACGTTCCGGGATTCATCCAATGGCATTGAGGAGTATACCACCTCAGTCACCGGCTTCATCAATAAGTGCATCGAAGACGTCGTCCCCACAGTGACCGACTGCTGAACTATTAATCAAATGGTCACCCGGACTATTCACATTGACTAACCTTTACCCCGCACATTGACTCAGCACCGGTGCCCCCTGTATGTAGCCTCGTTATGGTTATGTAATATTCTTGTGTTACATCTTTTTTTTACTGTAGTTTATTTAGTTGTTGAACTGCTTTGTTGGTTGAGGGCTTGTAAGTAAGCATTTCACGGTAAAGTCTACACCTGTTGTATTCG
Organism: Brachymystax lenok tsinlingensis; assembly: GCA_030435695.1. Lineage (NCBI taxonomy): Eukaryota > Metazoa > Chordata > Actinopteri > Salmoniformes > Salmonidae > Brachymystax > Brachymystax lenok. The sequence continues at coordinate 52,272,419 of CM059812.1, read as the reverse complement.
GCGCATGTGACAAACAAAATGTTATTTTATTTTCTCCATTTTAGAAATGTAGGGCCCACTCTAATACAGTAACCTCTCTTTTCAGACGTGGTGGTCTGGTCCTCATGCATGTTAATGTCTTAAAGAGGAAGGAGAGGACAGTTCTGTTTCAGCTACTTGTGTTCTGACTACTTTAAATATGTGTCAACCACAGAACTGACACTTAGTAGCAGTTCCCACACACTGCCAGTCAGTTGACACACTGTACAAGACCTCACTCCTTCACTTCACTCTGTAAGTACTCTTGACAATATCTTGGGGGCGGTGTGTGTCTTATGATTAACGAGACGTGGTGTGATCATAACAACATACAGGAACTCAAGTCCTTTTGTTCACCTGACATAGAATTCCTTACAATCAAATGCAGACCGCATTATCTACCAAGAGAATTCTCTTCGATTATAATCACAGCCGTGTACATCCCCCCTCAAGCTAATACATCGACGGCACTGAAAGAAATTCATCGGACCCTATGTAAACTGGAAACCACATATCCTGAGGCTGCATTTATTGTGGCTGGGGATTTTAATAAGGCTAATTTAAGAACAAGGCTCCCGAAATTTTACCAGCATATCGAATGTGCCACCCGGGCTGGTAAAATCCTGGACCACTGTTATTCCAACTTCCGTGATGCATACAAGGCTATTCTCCGCCCTCCTTTCGGCAAGTCTGACCATGACTCCATTTTGTTGCTCCCAGCCTACAAACAGAAACTAAAACAGGAAACGCCTGCTCAGGTCTGTTCAACGCTGGTCCGACCAATCTGATTCCATGCTGCAAGATTGCTTCGAGCACGTGGACTGGGATATGTTCCGGATAGCATCTGACAACAACATTGATGTATACGCTGATTCGGTGAGCGAGTTTATTAGCAAATGCATTGGTGATGTTGTACCCATAGCAAATATCAAAACCTTCCCGAACCAGAAACCATGGATTGATGGCAGCATTCGCAAGAAACTGAAAGCGAACCACTGCTTTTAACCAGGTAAAGGCTACCGGAAACATGACTGAATACAAACAGTGCAGCTACTCCCTCCGCAAGGCAATCAAACAAGCTAAGCGTCAATATAGAGACAAAGTAGAGTCACAATTCAATGGCTCAGACACAAGAGGAATGTGGCAGGGTCTACAGTCAATCACGGACTACAAAAAGAAAACCAGCCCCGTCGCGGACCATGACGCCCTGCTCCCAGACAAACTAAACAACTTCTTTGCTCGCTTTGAGGACAATACAGTGCCACCGACACGGCCCGCTACCAAAACCTGCGGGCTCACCTTCACCGCAGCCAATGTGAGAAAAACATTTAAATGTGTTAACCCTCGCAAGGCTGCCGGCCCAGATGGCATCCCTGGCCGTGTCCTCAGAGCATGCGCAGACCAGCTGGCTGGTGTGTTTACGGACATATTCAATCAGTCCCTATCCCAGTCTGCTGTTCCCACATGCTTCAAGAGGGCCACCATTGTTCCTGTTCCCAAGAAAGCTAAGGTGACTGAGCTAAATGACTATCGCCCGTAGCACTCACTTCCGCCATCATGAAGTGCTTTGAGAGATTAGTCAAGGATCATATCACCTCCATCCTGCCAGACACCCTGGACCCACTCCAATTTGCTTACCGTCCCAATAGGTCCACAGACGACGCAATCGCAATCACACTGCATACTGCCCTAACCCATCTGGACAAGAGGAATACTTATGTAAGAATGCTGTTCATCGACTACAGCTCAGCATTTAACACCATAGTTCCCTCCAAGCTCGTCATTAAGCTCGAGACCCTGGGTCTCGACCCAGCCCTGTGCAACTGGGTCCTGGACTTCCTGACGGGCCGGTCCCAGGTGGTGAGGGTAGGAAACAACATCTCCACCCCGCTGATCCTCAACACTGGGGCCCCACAAGGGTGCGTTCTCAGCCCTCTCCTGTACTCCCTGTTTACCCATGACTGCGTGGCCAAGCACGCATCCAACTCAATCATCAAGTTTGCTGACGACACTACAGTGGTAGGCTTGATTACCAACAACGACGAGACGGCCTACAGAGAGGAGGTGAGGGCCCTCGGAGTGTGGTGTCAGGAAAATAACCTCTCACTCAATGTCAACAAAACAAAGGAGATGATCGTGGACTTCAGGAAACAGGAGAGGGAGCACCCCCCTATCCACATCGAGGGGACAGTAGTGGAGAAGGTGGAAAGTTTTAAGTTCCTCGGCGATACATCACGGACAAACTGAATTGGTCCACCCACACAGACAGCGTGGTAAAGAAGGCGCAACAGCGCCTCTTCAACCTCAGGAGGCTGAAGAAATTTGGCTTGTCACCAAAATCACTCACAAACTTTTACAGATGCACAATCGAGAGCATCCTGTCGGGCTGTATCACCGCCTGGTACGGCAACTGCTCCGCCCACAACCGTAAGGCTCTCCAGAGGGTAGTGAGGACTGCACAACGCATCACCGGGTTAAACTACCTGCCCTCCAGGACACCTACACCACCCGATGTCACAGAAAGGCCAAAAGATCATCAAGGACAACAACCACCCGAGCCACTGCCTGTTCACCCCGCTTATCATCCAGAAGGCGAGGTCAGTACAGGTGCATCAAAGCTGGGACCGAGAGACTGAAAAACAGCTTCTACCTCAAGGCCATCAGACTGTTAAACAGCCATCACTAACATTGAGTGGCTGCTGCCAACATACTGACTTAAATCTCTAGCCACTTTATACATAGGAATTGGATGTAACAAATGTATCACTAGCCACTTTAAACAATTTTGTATATAATGTTTACGTATCCGACATACTCATATCAAATGTATACACTGTACTCTAAACCATCTACTGTATCTTGCCTATGCCGTTCGGTCATCGACCCAAATCTCTAGCCACTTTAATAATTATAATTGGATGAAATAATGTATCACTAGCCACTTTAAACAATGCCATTTATATAATGTTTACATATCCTACATTACTCATCTCATATATATGTGTATATACTGTACTCCATACCATCTACTGCATCTTGCCTATGCCGGTCAGCCATCGCCATCCATATATTTATATGTACATACTGTATTCATTCCTTTACTCTTGTGTGTATAAGGTAGTTGTTGTGAATTTGTTAGATTACTTGTTAGATACTACTGCATGGTCGGAACTAGAAGCACAAGCATTTCGCTACACTCGCATTAACATCTGCTAACCATGTGTATGTGACAAATAAAATTTGATTTGATTTGATTTGATTTGAAATATAGTTTTTGGTTATTTGTTTTTAGTCGTTAGTCATATACTTGAGGGTTTTGAGCTGTGTTTTGGTTGTTACATCAGGGTCAGTATTCATAAAGTGTCTCAGTGTAGGAGTGTTGATCTACATAGGGATGATATGATTAACCAGGGTAAAAAAGACATGCAAACAAACATTGTAACATAGAAGTGTGTGTGTGTGCGTAAAGTGCAGCGTGTGTATGTGCAGGGGATCTGTACATTGCTAGACATGACCGCCTTGTTGACCTGATAGCCAGCAAGGTGAGACAAGTAGTCTCACCAACAGCACACATGCATAACCATTGTTGTGTAAGGGGAATCTGGTTTGATGTTGATGATGATGTGTTTTCCTGTGTGTCAAATACACCAGATATTGTTGTTGTGGGGGGCAGGGGATGTGCTCATTGTGAAGTGGGCTGCTCATTTAACGGCTACATGGAGCAGGCCTTTACAGAGAATCTGCTTAAATACCAGCCCCTCCTGGTGCTTGGACAGCCTGGGTGGAGGTGATAGATAGTGGCTCTGATATTTGGCAGTCTCGGCCACTCACACAGGCTTGCAGTGCGTGGCCTCCAGATCGATGGCCTGATCAAAACTAGGGCAAAGCAGCTGGCTAGGTACTGCTTTGTTTCATGGGCAGCCTAGCTGTTTGGAGAAGGAGGTGCTTTCTGTACTCTTGAGTGCAGGGATCTTTGAAACGTTACATTTGATTGGTGGATTCAAATGAAGTATTTAAAATGTGTGTGTGACACAGTGGATTTAGCTGAGGGCCCTTCAGGACCAAACTGATAGGGAGTAGGGTTGACATCTATACTGTGTAGAATGTGTGTTTTAACTTTTCTACATCCATAACAACCAGCTCTCTAGACTTTGATACAGACTCCATGGGCCTTATTGGCCTTCACTGCAGATGGTCTCTGTGTGTGTGTGTGTGTGTGTGTGTGTGTGTGTGTGTGTGTGTGTGTGTGTGTGTGTGTGTGTGTGTGTGTGTGTGTGTGTGTGTGTGTGTGTGTGTGTGTGTGTATGTGTCACTTCTGTTTAGACTCACAGCTTGGGGATAGGAGCTATCATTGAACCTGTTGGTCAGTCTTTAGGCTGCTGTACAGCTTGACGGACTGTAGAGGATTGAACATTTATCCTTCTATATTTGGGGTTCTGAGAATAAAACAGCTTCAGAACAATCAATGTAGAAATATGTGTTAACAGTACTACACATCTGTTCAATAAGTGATTGTTGTTGTTGATCATGCTGATGGTGATGATGGTGATGATGGTGATGACTTTATTGTATCCATTAGGAAATAGTTTTTGCTTCAGACATCATGTCATCTTAAATAGACAGACGTAGACAGACATGCAACACGTCACACACATTACATACATAGTGCAATAAACTTACAGACAGACAGTATTCACATAGACAACCATATAGCACAATACAACACAACACACTATGAGCCTGGTTCATTTTCAGTAATGAGGCCCTGTACCCCAATTCCAGTTTCTACTTCAATGTATCAGGTGGAGTTATTCACCAGCTATAGAGTGAGTTGTTGTTTATGTTTCTAAGACTGCAGGGTGGGAGATGCAACAATGGCCTTGAGAACAGCAGGAAGTGTGTTGGTGGTCTTTCTCTGCTCTGTGGCAGGTATGGTCTCATTCTCATCTTTAGTTTCTCTGTTTACCAATCTACAGACATTTCTAAAAGGTTAAGAATCATAATGTTCTTCTGTTGTGTTCTGTTAGGTGTCTCCACTTCACTTTCAATAGTTATATTTCACATTTCACTGAGTGATGCTTATCTGTGGTTTCCATTCACAATCAAACCAGGAACTATGGCAACAAAGTGTGGACAAACCCTACCTTCAGTGTGAGCCAATAACCTTGTCTTCATTCTGATACCATTGTGTTGTGTGACTGTGTTTCAGTGGTACTGGGTCAGGATGTCTGGAGTGTGACTTACACCACTCAGAGTATCTGTGCTGTGAAGGGTCAACAGTGGAGCTGTCCTGCTCTTACACATATCCCAGAGATCATAAAGTCACATCAACCTTCTGGTTCACTAAAAATGATGATTCTGGGAATTATGTGAGTCTGAGTGATGAACCAGATTACAAAGGTCATGTGGAGTACAGCGAGGATAAGAAGGACTCCACCCTGAGAATCGCAGACCTGAGAGAGAGTGAATCAGCTGAGTACTGGTTTAGATTCATTACAGATCAGAACGGAGGGCTATTTACTGGCAATCCTGGAGTCACTCTGTCTGTTACAGGTACAGCGATATTATATATAGTGTTGATCTGTTTAATCACTCTGTCTGTTACAGGTACAGTGATATTATATATAGTGTTGATCTGTTTAATCACTCTGTCTGTTACAGGTACAGTGATATTATATATAGTGCTGATCTGTTTAATCACTCTGTCTGTTACAGGTACAGTGATATTATATATAGTGTTGATCTGTTTAATCACTCTGTCTCTTACAGGTACAGTGATATTATATATAGTGTTGATCTGTTTAATCACTCTGTCTGTCTGTTACAGGTACAGTGATATTATATATAGTGTTGATCTGTTTAATCACTCTGTCTGTCTGTTACAGGTACAGTGATATTATATATAGTGTTGATCTGTTTAATCACTCTGTCTGTTACAGGTACAGTGATATTATATATAGTGTTGATCTGTTTAATCACTCTGTCTGTTACAGGTACAGTGATATTATATATAGTGTTGATCTGTTTAATCACTCTGTCTGTTACAGGTACAGTGATATTATATATAGTGTTGACCTGTTTAATCATTCTGTCTGTTACAGGTACAGTGATATAATATGTAGTGTTGATCTGTTTAATTGGTTCAGGAATATTGTCTTGATTTGTATTTAAATAATATAAATATGAAAGTAGGGTTATAATAGGAATATCTGAATTGATGATTTGAGAACGTCCACTCCTGCCTCATTAGAACTAGACAACAGGTCACTGAGGGTTTAATGTTGTTATCTACTCCAGACCTGCAGGTGATGGTGACCACTACATGGTGGTCAACGACACTGACCTGTAGCACCACCTGTACTCTGACTGGTAGCCCCACCTACATCTGGTACAGGAACAGTAAGATTGTACAAGAGGACTCCTCCCTCATACTCAGTCTACTTCAAAACTGAAGACAGCTTCTACTGTGCTGTAAAAGGCATCAATTCTCCTGCAGTGTGTGAGTGGGACTAATACACTTTTTAAAGTCTTACAAAATCATCCAATACATCATTGGTCAGTGTTGATATGCAGTGAAACAGACATGAAATAGGGCTACTATTTTATTTAGATTAATGGTTGTTGATTTTACAGTTCAAAATACGTACACCGCTTGAAAATGCACTTGTGTTTCAGCTGTTGTTCTTTTAGTAACATCTTCTCTTATCTATTCTATCCTGTTATTTCTCTTATCTATTCTATCTGTTATTTCAATATATGTTCAAGTTCCATGAATGTACTCATCATCCATATTTTATTATAGGGAAACAGACCTCAGTTCTGACTGCAGCTGTAGAAATCATAGTGGTTGTTCTGGTTCTCATCCTCTGTCTCTCTGGACTCATGTGGTTCAGGTGAGGGAAGTGAAAATGCATTTCTTGTTTTATTATTTAACTTGAGCAACATTGATTGATTGATTCATTAATGTGTAAAACAGGAAGAAGGCCTCCAAATCCACCTCTGACACAAGATACACAGCAGACGATGGACAGGTGAGTCTGTTGGAATCAGAAGATGACTTTGATGATCTGCGTATTCTTTGTGGAACATTTCCACTCCTTATGTCGTCTGTTATTTTTCCCAATCAGAGACACTCTAGTCCAGTGTATGACATCTCAAGCATGGCCATGGCCCCTACTGCAGCACAGACAGCTGACACAGACCACCAGGATGATGTTCACTATGCCAGCGCCCACTTCTCTGGCTCCAAAACCAGAAAGTGCCTCTATACTCCACCGTCCAGCTGCCTCAGCCCCAGATTCAGGACGAGGATGTCCAGTATACTGCTGTGAAATTCAGCCACCCCAGTGCTGCCACCGGTGAATGTTTTCTTCCATTACAACAGAGTCAATACTAGAACATTGTGAACTCACAGACATCATCAAGGGCATTCATATGCTGCTGTTTATTGGAAGAGTAGACAATGGTGTCATCAATAAGTAAAACAGTTGACCCCCTAGTGACAACTTATTGTCCCTGAGAACTCCCTCCATCAATAGCTTAAGTACAGGAGGATGGTGACACCTTAATTGGGGAGGATGGGCTCGTGGTAATGGCCGGAGCGGAATAAGTGGAATGTTATCAAATACATCAAACACATGGTTTCCATGTGTTTAATGCCATTCTATTTGCGCCATTCCGGCCATTATTATAAGCCGTTCTCCCTCAGCAACCTGTAGGACCAACCTTCAGGTCAAAGTGCATTTCCTTGAACTCAATATGATGTAACAATGGACATTTTGAAAAGTTGCGCTCAGGTTTGGGGTCAATTCCATTTCAGTTTAGGAAAATTCCAATTCCAATTGTTCCTGATTGAAAAGCATTGAGAAAAGATGAAATTTCAGTTTACTTCCTGACTTGCAATGTGTTTCCTAAGTGATTGGTTTAGGCCAATTTCTAGTCGTGTCTTTAGACTAAACTGGAGCAAAACAAAATCTGCACAAGACTATACAGCTGCACTGTTACTCGATTCGAGGTATGTCATTAACTTGGCATTGATATTGAGACTGTAAAGCATGATACTATAATGCTTTTTAATCACTTATCTAAATGTGTTTCTTACTTTTGTCAAATGTGATGAGTGGCAAGTGTTTGTTTATCCATGAGAAAATGTTAATAAATGCTTTCATCCTCCATTGGTTCTCACGCTGTTCCATTTTGTCAAACAGTGAATGTGGCCTCCTATAAGTCACTGATATTTTAACAAAGTAAAACAATGACAGAGGTAATGCTTATAGGGTTTATTTTAAAATAAGTTGAACAAAGAAGAAATCTCAGTTTGTTGACATGAGAGTATCATGATGATAGAACATATTTAATTAATATCATGCAAATGAGCAAGCATTTAAATTCTAGCATGATGTCACTGGTCCTCTTCTATACACATGTGAAATTACCTTTAAGTACGGTGTACATTTTAGGACATCCCGACTACTTATGACAAAAGTCTACTATGGGTCTCCTTCCAATGGTTTCACTTTGAGATCAGGGTTCTTATGTTTTTCGTTTGCATTACAAGCAAAAGCACAATTACACAGAAATGACATGGGGAAAAAATGTCTTATATCATTTTAAACTACATTCTGGGATTCTGTTTTGGTAAACACCTGAAAGATGTGGCTGGAGAAATGTAACCACAAATGTAACCACCATGAGAGCGAAATGATTGTTTTAACCATGTTTTAAAGGGTTCTGATGGGGTAGTACAGTTGAAATAAACTTTTGAGGCATTTAAGTTATATTCCTCAAGAATCATTGGCTATACATCATTAATTTATAGTCTTAAAAATGATGTACCAATCACAGACTGTAGCTTTAAGCTGACTTAAACCCATGCCTTTTGTTGTATAGAATTCACTGTTCCTGTACCCTTGGTAGCACACAGGACATAAGACAAAATTGCAGTTTGTTGATTTGAGAATACATGACGTAACATAATCATTAATCAGTATTATGAAAATGAGAATGCTTTCCAATTTTGATAAGATGTCACTGATCCTCTTCAATACACATGTGAAATTATCTTCATGTACGGTGTACATTTTAGGACATCCCTATAACAAAGTCTACCATGTAATTTAATGTGTCTCCTTCCAATGTTTTTACTATAAGATCATGGGTTTTGTGTTTGCTGTTAATGTGACACACACACACACACACACACACACACACACACACACACACACACACACACACACACACACAAACACACACAAACACACACAAGCATTGTGATGTTATGGTATTGTAGTATTGTGGATTCTATATTGCAAATGTGAAATATTAGATTCATGATGTAGTAATGTATTGTATGATGTATTGTTTTATTGATGATGTAGGCTGATGTTGTGTTTTGTTGTGATGTAACTGTTTTAACCCTGTTTGGACCCCAGGAAGAGTAGCAGCTGATGAGGATCTGTATAAATACTAATATACTAAATACTAAAATACTAAAAAGCACAACTACAGAAAAATGACATGAAGAAAAAACTTCTAGCATCAAATAATGTAGAAATTACCAGTCCTGTCTTCCTTCTCATAAATGTATGCAATGTTTCACATCGGGCCATATTGAGTTAGAAACAGGTTCCCATTACTCACCTGCACACATGCATAAGTACACGTGGAAAAAGGTTTGAAAATTCGGAACCATTCCACTCCTCTATTGCCACCACAGGGGTCCACAAGAACCTGCAGGGACAGACAACTGCTCATGAAATACGTCTGGTACTCCGGGGCTAGCATGGAACTCAATTTGAAGTTACTGTAGCTAAAAGTAAAGTTAGAAGGAAAGATGTCACTTCAACTTCTCCTCTCTACGCGTAACTGTAGAAAATATATTGCATAATTCTTTGCATTATTTGTGAATTGAGTGATAGAAGACTTGCATTGCAACTGGGTAATGTTCAATGTGTTACCTGGTAGGATTTAGCAAAGTGCACTGTCCAATCGCATTCACACATACAAATGTCGACAACGGCTCCTCCCTGATAGCTGGGGTTCTAGCCATACAAACAGCTGCTCCTTCTGGGGATGTGACTGCATGTGGAACAACATGGGCATTTAGGAAATAATTTGACGCTTTTCAATAATTTGAGTTGCCATGTTTTATCACTATTTTATAAATGGGTTAAGCTTCTTTTCAAATGAGTGGGTAACCTAAGGCTTACCACTTTGGAGGGGTTTTGTGCCTATATGGCTGGTCCTAGATGAAAGTCATTTTAGAAAGGAGCCATGAAGAATCCCATGTGATCCTGTGGGGATCAGTTGCTGGAGAATGTTGTTTGCAACGCCAGGGTTGTGGGTTCAATGTGGTGGGAAAATGGATCTAGTCACTACTGGAAGTCGCTGGATAAGAGCATCTGGTCAATGAATAGAATTGTAAAAACGTATATCCACAGAAAGCTAGAGAGATAGAATTTGATGGACTGGTCCGTATTTATGTATTTATGTGAGACTAACTAAATTGGTGCAGCTCAACAACAAAAAAACATCTTAAATATCAAATTGACCATGAGCAGTTTAGAATAGCAGGCAGGCCCCAGGAACAGAAAATAAAGATTAGATAGAAAACAAAGCTGACACCTCCTCACCGCCTCTTGGTGTCTTCATACTGTCAACCTGGTCCTATTAGTATTACTATTAGAATAGACAATCTACTTTTTATTACAGGAGATTGCCCCTTATTTCGGCAGGTAGCCTAGTGGTTAGAGCGTTGGACTTGTAACCGGAGGGTTGTAAGTTCGAATCCCCGAGCTGACAAGGTAAAAATCTGTCGTTCTGCCCCTGAACAAGGCAGTTACCCCACTGTTCCTCGGGCGCCAAGACGTGGATGTCGATTAAGGCAGCCCCAGCACCTCTCTGATTCAGAGGGGTTGGGTTAAATGCGGAAGACACATTTCAGTTGAAGGCATTCGGTTGTACAACTGACTAATAATGGTGACTTTGACTTTATGTTCTAACTCATAACAGTTGAAGTCGGAAGTCTACATACACTTAGGTTGGAGTCATTAAAACTCGTTTTCAACCATTCCACTAATTTCTTGTTAACAAACTATAGCTTTGGCAAGTCAGTTAGGACATCTACTTTGTGCATGACACAAGTCATTTTTCCAACAATTGTTTACAGACAGATTATTTCATTTATAATTCACTGTATCACAATTCCAGTGGGTCAGAAGTTAACATACACTAAGTCGACTGTGCCTTTAAACAGCTTGGACAATTCCAGAAAATGATGTCATGGCTTTAGAAGCTTCTGGTAGGCTAACTGGCATAATTTGAGTCAATTGGAGGTGTACCTGTGTATGTATTTCAAGGCCTACCTTCAAATTCAGTGCCTCTTTACTTGACATTGTAGGGTGGGTCCCAAAGACCTCCCCATTATTGATTAAGGGACCTTAAGGTTAACATGTTTTTCTGCAGGACTTATAATAAGATACTGTTGCTATGTGTCTAAAAACTCTGCCACTACATCGTTGCACAAGCTATCTATATTAGTCTTTGTGGTTAAGCCCTGGCTGTTGTGAGAGTGTGCTTGCAGGCTAGGTCTGAGTCAGACTGAAACTAGATAAAGAGAAGTAACCACTGTCTGGTTTTGATATTTTCTAATAAAATCAGAGAAGTTACTATACTAGGTTGCCTTATAAGGTAACCTCAGCTTATTGACACACACATACATTGATTTAGGGATCATACCACTAGGGAATGATCACATGTATAAAACTTACTCTGCAGAACTTACTAGATGCGTGCTGTGTTTTCGTTGTCAACTTCTGTCTGCAATTGCGTTAAATAAAGGTTTGATTTACTTAAAACTTCTTACGGAACAGTGTCCCGCTAGCGTGCCTCCTCCCGCTAGCGTGCCACCTCAACAACATCTGGTGAAATTGCAGAGAGCGAAATTTAAAATACAAAAATTGTAATATTAAACATTAATTCAAATACAAAGTGTCATACACAATTCTTTAGCTTAGAATCTTGGTAATCGAACCGCTTTGTCCGATTTACAATAGGCTTTACGGCGAAAGCATAGCATTTGATTATCTAAGGACAGCGCCCCACATACTTTCTGCATATACATTTATATCAAACCTTCACAGGCGCCACAAAAATCTAAAATAGCGATAAAATAAACCACTTACCTTTGAAGATCTTCCTATGTTTGCAATCGCAATGGTCCCAGCAACAAAATTATTGGTTGTTTTGTTCAATAAAGTTCCTCTTTATATCCCAAAACTCTGTTTGGTTGGCGCTTTGTTCAGTAATCCACCCTTTCAACTCATTCAACATACAGACAAAAGAACAAGCCTAAAACCTTGTCTAAAGACTGTTGACATCCAGTGGAAGCCATAGGTACTGGAATCTGGGAGCTATTCTTTTCATTGTGTAATAGGAAACCATACCAATTGCATGGGAGCTCAAAAAGAAATGTTTCCCACTGGAACAGTGAGTGCACTCTGACATCACGTGCAAAAAACAACTCACGCTGGGGGCGACCGTTAGAGATATTTGGAACTTACATGTGAAAATGTTAACATCCAACCACGATTAATCGGCATGGCGAATAATTAGGGCCTATTTCAAGTTTCCATAACAATCGGTAATCTGCATTTTTGGACGCTGATTATGGCCGATTACATTGCAATCCACGAGGAGACAGTGGCAGGCTGACCACCTGTTAAGAAAGTGCAGAAATGATAGTTTCCATACTTGACCATATGAATGACCTAAGGCTCGTATTTCTGTGTGTTTATTATATTATAATTAAGTCTATGATTTGATATTTGATAGAGAAGTCTGACTGAGCGGTGGTAGGCAGCAGCAGGCTCATAAGCATTCATTAAATCAGCACTTTCCTGGGCGTTTGCCAGCAGCTCTTCGCAATGCTTGAAGCACAGCGCTGTTTATGACTTCAAGCCTATCAACTCCTGAGATTAGGCTGGCAATACAAAAGGTCCTATAAGAACATCCAATAGTCAAAGGTATATGAAATACAAACGGTATAGAGAAATAGTCCTATAATTCCTATGATAACAACAACCTAAAACTTCTTAACTGGGAATATTGAAGACTCATGTTAAAAGGAACCACCAGCTTTCATATGTTCTCATGTTCTGAGCAAGGATCTTAAACGGGTAGCTTTTTACATGGCACATATTGCACTTTTACTTTCTTCTCCAACACTGTGTTTTTGCATTATTTAAACCAAATTGAACATGTTTCATTATTTATTTGTGACTAAATTGATTTTAAGTATTATATTAAGTTAAAATAAAAGTGTTCATTCAGTATTGTTGTAATTGTCATTATTACAAATATATATATAGAAATCGGCCGATTAATCGGTATCGGCTATTTGTGATCCTCCAATAATCGGTATTGGTATCAGCATTGAAAAATCAGAATCAGTCGACCTCTAGACTGTGTCCCTACTTTAAAAGGGAACAGGAGATTTGGATAGAGTAGGGGTGTTGGGGGGTGTCACCACTTCTGTAGTCCTCTGACACACAGCACAGGCAGCATACTGGACACAGTATGAGTGTATGAAGTGTCAATCAAAGTGAAGAGGAGTGCTCCTCTGATTTCCTTCCCTCTCCCTCGGCCTGAGCTGTGAAATATGTCATCATTAATGTCAGATTGGGGATGATGTCATCATTAGAATATTGAGGGGTTGTTGCCCGGGAAACTGCATCTACGACAACCATGTTGTAGACACTAAAGGGGGTCAGTGCAGGGTCTTTGATGAAGATGATGAGGAGTGTAAATTGAATGGGTTTGTAGAACAGAATGAATGACATCATGGAACTGACCAAATGTAAATGGAACTTTGACCTGTAGAACTCAGAGGACAAGGCAACATATTCGAAGATATAAACATTCCATATAGAATAGTCAACATATTGTTAACATGGTTCTGTATTGAATGAAAAGTGGAAATGGGGACATTTAGTCCATTATAGAAATGTAGGGCCCACTCTAATACAGTAAGCTCCCTTCTCTGACATGCTGTTCTGGTCCTCATGCATGTTAATGTCTTATAGAGGAAGGAGAGGACAGTTCTGTATCCGCTACGTGTGTCCTGTCTACTTTCAAAATGTATCAACCACAGAACTGATACTTACTAGTAGTTCCCACTCACCACTAGTAAGTTGACTCACTGTACAGACCTCTCCCATTCACTTCACTCTGTAAGTACGCTTGACAATATCTTGAAATATAGTTTGGGGTTATTAGTTTTTAGTCATAAGTCATATAATTGAGGGTAATGTATAATTTACTTATTGTTATGTTTTGAGCTGTGTTTTGGTTGTTACATCAGGGCCAGTATTCATAAAGTGTCTCCCAAGCGTGGGTGATTGTGTGTGTGATGCAGTGGATTTAGCTGAGGGACCTTTGAGCAGACTGGATAGGGAGTAGGGTTGACATCTATACTGTGTAGGATGTGTGTTTTAACTTTTCTACATTCATAACAACCAGCTATCTAGACTTTGATACAGACTCCATGGGCCTTGTGGGCCTTCACTACAGATGCACTGTGTGTGTGTGTGTGTGTGTGTCACTTGCTGTTTAGCGTCCCAGCTTGGGAATAGGAGTTATCATTGAACCTGGTGGTCAGTCTTTAGGCTGCTGTACAGCTTGACGACCTGAGAGGATTGAACGTTTATCCTCCGATATTTGGGGTTCTGAGAATTAAACAGCTTCACAACAATCAATGTAGAAACATGTGTTTACAGTACTACACATCTGTTCAATAAGTGATTGTTGTTGTTGATGATGATAATGTAGTTATTCACCAGCTATAGAGTGAGTTGTTGTTTATGTTTCTAAGACTGCAGGGTGGGAGATGAAACAATGGCCTTGAGAACAGCAGGAAGTGTGTTGGTTGTCTTTCTCTGGTCTGTGACAGGTATGGTCCCATAACTGTTTTTCAATGTACAAACATGTCTAAAAGGTTAAGAGACATAATGTTATTCTGTTGTTCTGTTTGGCATACAGTGGGGCAAACAAGTATTTAGTCAGCCACCAATTGTGCAAGTTCTCCAACTTAAAAAAGATGAGAGAGGCCTGTAATTTTCATCATAGGTACACTTCAACTATGACAGACGAAATGAGAAAAAGAAATCCAGAAAATCACATTGTAGGATTTAAAATTTATTTATTTGCAAATTATGGTGGAAAATAAGTATTTGGTCAATAACAAAAGTTTATCTCAATACTTTGTTATATACCCTTTGTTGGCAATGACAGAGGTCAAACGTTTTCTGTAAGTCTTCACAAGGTTTTCACACACTGTTGCTGGTATTTTGGCCCATTCCTCCATGCAGATCTCCTCTAGAGCAGTGATGTTTTGGGGCTGGGCAACACGGACTTTCAACTCCCTCCAAAGATTTTCTATGGGGTTGAGATCTGGAGACTGGCTAGGCCACTCCAGGACCTTGAAATGCTTCTTACGGCCACTCCTTCGTTCGGGCGGTGTGTTTGGGATCATTGTCATGCTGAAAGACCCAGCCACGTTTCATCTTCCATGCCCTTGCTGATGGAAGGAGGTTTTCACTCAAAATCTCACGATACATGGCCCCATTCATTCTTTCCTTTACACGGATCAGTCGTCCTGGTCCCTTTGCAGAAAAAGTCTTGTATGTCTTCCATTTCCTAATAATTGCTCCCACAGTTGATTTCTTCAAACCAAGCTGCTTACCTATTGCAGATTCAGTCTTTCCAACCTGGTGCAGGTCTACAATTTTGTTTCTGGTGTCCTTTGACAGCTCTTTGGTCTTGGCCATAGTGGAGTTTGGAGTGTGACTGTTTGAGGTTGTGGACAGGTGTCTTTTATACTGATAACAAGTTCAAACAGGTGCCATTAATACAGGTAACGAGTGGAGGACAGAGGAGCCTCTTAAAGAAGAAGTTACAGGTCTGTGAGAGCCAGACATCTTGCTTGTTTGTATGTGACCAAATACTTATTTTCCACCATAATTTGCAAATAAATTCATTAAAAATCCTACAATGTGATTTTCTGGATTTTTTTCCCTCATTTCGTCTGTCATAGTTGAAGTGTACCTATGATGAAAATTACAGGCCTCTCTCATCTTTTTAAGTGAGAGAACTTGCACAATTGGTGGCTGACTAAATACTTTTTGCCCCACTGTATCTACTTCACTTTATATAGTTGTCTTTCACTCCTCATTGAGAGATGCTTATCTGTGGTTTCCATTCACACCCAACTCAGCAACTGTGGCAACAAAATGTGAACCAACAATACTGTTAGTGAGAGCCATTTTTGCTTAATTTTAATTTAATAAATGTTGTGTTTCAGTTGTACTGGGGCAGAATGGCTGGAGTGTGACTTACACCACTCAGAGTATCTGTGCCTTGAAGGGTCAACAGTGAAGCTGACCTGCTCTTACACATATCCCAGAGGTCATAAAGTCACATCAACCTTCTGGTTCACTAAAATGGAGACTGGTGTAGAACCTGGAGATATAGGTCAGGACCCAGATTATGCAGGTCGTCTGGAGTATCATGGGGATAAGAAGAAAGACTGTACCCTGAGGATCACAGACCTGAGAGAGAGTGACTCAGCTACGTACAGGTTCAGATTATTAACAGATCAGGAAGGAAGGACATATACTGGCAAACTTGGAGTGACTTTGTCTGTCACAGGTAAAGAAAAAAGTGCTATGTTCAATTACAATTAGTTCTGGAAAATTGTTGTGGTGTTTATGTATGATACTCTGCATAACATAGGATTTCTTCCATCTTTGTATTAGAGTGATAAGTCAGTGATAAATATGTTTTCTACAGGTCTTCAGGTGAAGGTGACTGGTGGACATCAGGATAAGATACTGACCTGTAGCACCACCTGTACTCTGACTGACAACCCCACCTACATCTGGTACAAGAACGGACAACATCTAGATGAGAGCACCTCCCCCCAGTACAAAGACACAGTCTCCAGTAACTATGAAGACAGTTACTCCTGTGCTGTAAAAGACCAGGAGGATCTCCACTCTCCTGCAGTGTGTAAGTGTGGATTTAATACATTATACTGTGTGTTGGTTTCACTTTGTCATTTGAGAACTTTTAGCATTTCTAGAAAGAACTGAGAATACAATCCAGTTGTCCTCTTTGTTATGTCACTGTGTTTCAGGTGTTCAGGGTCAGAGCTGCAGCAGAGTGACTTACACCAAGAGGAGAATCTGTGTCTTGAAGGGGTCAACAGTGGACATATCCTGTACTTATGTTGGTTATTATTACACCACATCAACATTCTGGTTTAGAAGTGATAAGTCGACCCTGAAGACCTAACCAGAGACCCAGGGTATGTAGATCGTGTGGAGTACACTGGGACATACAGAGGTCCCTTCACCCTGAGAATCTCAGATCTGAGAGGGGAGGACTCAGCTGAGTATCGCTTCACTTTTAAAACAAACAACATTGAATGGGGTCATAGTTTCCCAGGAACAACTCTGACTGTAACAGGTAAAACTACACTGTATGATACATCTGTATATCATATTGAATTACAGGAGCAAACCAATTAACCATCCTGCTAACACAGAGATTTATGTGGTTTTATACATATCATTTTAGTTCCGCTGGTGAAGCTGACTCCTGTTACAGAGGGACAGAGAACACTGACCTGCAGCACCACCTGTACTCTGACTGACAACCCCAACCCCACCTACATCTGGTATAAGAACGGACAACATCTAGATGAGAGTACCTCCCCCCAGTACAAAGATCCAGTCTCCAGTAACTATGAAGACAGCTACTCCTGTGCTGTAAAAGGCCATGAGGATCACCACTCTCCTGCAGTGTGTAAGTGTGAATGAAACTAGTATTTTATGTAGTATCATTTAGAACCAATAAGAATGGTATTACTTTTTCTTTCACTATTTTTAATTATATACATTGGAATGATAAACAGTTTTATAGATGTGTGTCATACATACATATATATATACATATATTAATTCAAAATGAACCTGTCGAATACATCTAAAACACTTGGAAATAGTCTCATTACCGTTTCAGGAATTGATCAGCTACATTTTGTTTCAGGTGTTCGGGTGAGAGCTGTATGAATGTGACTTACACCCATCAGAGTATCTGTGCTTTGAAAGGGTCAACAGTGGACATATCATGCTTTTACACACATCCCAGTTGGCATAACGTCACAGAAGTATCCTGGTTTAACAAATGGGAGACTGGAGTAACTAAGGATCTGAGCCTGAACCCAGAGTATGCAGATCATGTGGAATACCATCGGCAAACAGAAAAGGACTCCACCCTGAGAATCACAGACCTGAGAGAGAGTGACTCAACTGAGTACAAGTTCAGATTTACAACTGATAAGGCAAAATGGGGGTTCAGCTTCCATGGAACAACTCTGACTGTCACCGGTAACACTGCATAGCATTTTATACAGTTTTGAAGAGTCATGACATTAATAATTAACTCTCACCAATTCTGAACCATGTACTCTTTTTTTCTATCCTTTAATTCAGGTACCAGGGTGGAGGTGACTGCTGAATGGAGATCAGAGTCGAGGACACTGACCTGTAGCACCACCTGTATTCTGACTGGTAACCCCACCTACATCTGGTACAAGAACGGACAACATCTAGATGAGAGCACCTCCCCCCAGTACAAAGACCCAGTCTCCAGTAACTATGAAGACAGCTATTCCTGTGCTGTAAAACGCTATGAGGATCTCCGCTCTCCTGCAGTTTGTGAGTGTTTCTTTAAGGGACAGATCTAAATTTACTGGGGGGTGGTTCAAATATTTTCACATGACCCTCCCCTTGTACTGTAAAATAAATTGTACACCCTCCCCCCTCATAGACTTAACCCAAAAAGAATGTTTCACGACCACGAATAACTGTAGCGACCGTGTATTTATAAACGGAATATCGACTTTGCCACTTCAGCATGCTTTTGTGGCATGATCGATGCACACGCAGGGCTACGGGCCAGAAGTTGGAGTGTTCACCAACCACCACAGACAAGCTCACCCTCCCTGCCTGCCTGTTCCATTACACTACGATCATATACAAGATATATGCAACAAATTTTACACCAACAGGTTTCTGTGCCAATGCACCTCACCACCAATAAACAAAGCATACCGTCTTCGGTCACTTCAATATCATGTTTGCGTTTTCAAAACCACAATAAATAGACTATGTCAATCTGTACAAATAGAGAATACATCCCTCCCTACCTTGTAGGCTTACCCAGTATTGAAAGCTTGGCTTGATAACCTCAGAATGCCAGTAAACGTTTTGTTGTTTTGTAACTTTCCATTCATCAATTTGCCGCTGCACAGTTTGGCTTGATTGATTGATTTTATTTGGCAGTAAAAAAATAAAGATTTTTTTAGGTGACCAGGATTGCACAATAAAGTCAGGGAATTGTGTCCATTGTGGTCCTTATTTTTTATATAAATACATATACAATTACATTGAACATAAATATAAATGCAACAATTTCAACAATTTTACTGAGTTACATTTCATATAAGGAAATCAGTCAATTAAAATAAAATGAATTAGTGCCTAATCTATGGAAATCACATGACTGGACAGGGTCGCAGCCATGGGTGGGCTTTGGAGGGCAAGGCCCACTCCACTGGGAGACAGACCCAGCCAATCAGACTGAGGTTTTCCTAATCAAAGCGGCTTTATTACAGACATAAATACTCCTCAGTTTCATCAGCTGTCTGGGTGGCTGGTCTCAGATGATCCCGCAGGTGAAGAAGCCGGATGTGGAGGTCCTGGGTGTCTTTTGCTAGGTTTTCATCCAATTGGCAACATATTTTCATGTGCATTGACCTTCATAAAAACAATATGCCTTTTTCAGAGTTTCCTTTAGGAACATTTGGTGCCGGACAACATGACAAGGAAGATTTAAATTTACCAGACATTTGAGAAATGTTGTGGATGTTGGACTAATGAGCCACACTCACATATCCTTAAAAACAGCCTATAACAAATGACAAAAACACCTTTCCTTGTGTTTTGATGTGTAGCTACTTTCCTGAAACAATAATTGTAAGATGTCTACTGCGTCTGCTATACAGATATAGATGTACAGAAGGAGGGTCAGCCGTTAATTTTCTATCAGAATATTTTGTGTAAAGGTAAGCATTTTATTGTTAGATTATAGGATTAACTCCGGCAGGCCTGAAACAGTCTTCCTCACTCTCAAATTCAACTGTCGGAGTCAGTAGGAGCGCAGGGGCGCACTGCATTCAAATCAAAGACCTGGAGTAGATAAAGATGAACAATAGCCACACCAAACTTTCACAAATGTTTCTAAACTTTATTAGAGAAAATCTAAAGTAAGCCAGGCCATTGTTTACAGGGAAAATATGAGCAGAAGAGTGAATGTAAACAAAGGATAAAACGTGCTACACTCTGTCCCCAAAACATACAATCCAGCCGAGAGCTAAAGAAAAATGGATCTGTGCCGAATAAATCCTGGTAAAACTGTATAAACCGTATATCTGTTTGTGGTGGTTTCACTATGTAATATGAGAACTGTTAGCATTTCTAGAAAGAACAGAATAGAATCCAGTTGTCCTCTTGTTATGTCACTGTGTTTCAGGTGTTCAGGGTCAGAGCTGCAGCAGAGTGACTTACACCAAGAGGAGAATCTGTGGCTTGAAGGGGTCAACAGTGGACATATCCTGTACTTATGTTGGTTATTATTACACCACATCATCCTTCTGGTTTAAAAGTGATAAGTCGACCCTGAAGACCTAACCAAAGACCAAGGGTATGCAGATCGTGTGGAGTACACTGGAACATACAAAGGTCCCTTCACCCTGAGAATCACAGATCTGAGAGAGGAGGACTCCAGCTGAGTATCGCTTCACTTTTTAAAACAGACAATTTTGAATGGGCATAGTTTCCCAGGAACAACTCTGACTGTCACAGGTAATACTACACTGTATGATACAACTGTATATAATATTGAATTACAAGAGCAAGTAAATTAACCATCCTGTTAACACAGAGGTGTATGTGGTTTTATACATATTGTTTCAGGTCTGCAGGTGAAGGTGACTCCTGCTGCAGAGGGACAGAAGACACTGACCTGTAGCACCACCTGTACTCTGACTGACAACCCCAACCCCACCTACATCTGGTACAAGAACAGAAAACGTCTTGATGAGCCCACTTCCCAACAATACTCTAGTAATACCCTAGTAGTGTTGGGTCATTCTGTGGACAGTTACTCCTGTACTGTAGAACACCATGAGGACCTCCACTCTCCTGCAGTGTGTGAGTATGAATTAAACTACTGTTCTACTTAGAAAGCATCAATCATTTAATATCAATGAGAAGGGTATTACTGCTTTATCTATAAATATCCATAATTACATAGAAATTACAGACATGTCTTAAATGTATGCATGTCTATGGTTAGAATGTTCAGTACCTCAAACACTTGAAGAATAGTTTAGTAGACAATCCGGTCCTAAAGTATCTCTAAATGTATTATTGTTCATGTTTTGTGTAAGTGATAGTTCTAGATAGTTCTCTGACTTTAGATATCATTTAGTTTTGACATGACGTCATTTGAGGTAGTATACTACAGTCCTAACCCTCTGACAAATTCTGCTTTATCAGATGCTCCAAAGAACACCTCAGTGTCAGTCAGTCCCTCTGGTGAAATAGTGGAGGGCAGTTCAGTGACTCTGACCTGCAGCAGTGATGCCAACCCACCTGTGGACAAATACACCTGGTACAAGAAGAATGTAACCTCACCAAAAGCATCAGGACAGAGTTACAGCATCACTAACATCATCTCTGAGGACAGTGGAGAATACTACTGTGAGGCTGAGAATACAATAGGATCTAAGAACTCTACAGCTCTGAACATCATTGTAGCAGGTGAAGTTACATCTTTAATATCTCAATAAAACAATTATGTTCAAGATATATCTTAATAATTATACTTAGGATTATTACACTTTTGATTATAACTACAGGTTGGCTTATAAAATCCTCACATATTAACAAGTATTATATTGATATTCTGAATTTGTGTAATAATGTTCAGTTCATTAGAACATGCTGTGTACTCATATTCTATACTTTATTTTAGGAAACAGACCTCAGTTGTGACTGCAGCTGTAGGAATCACAGTGGTTGTTCTGGTTCTCATCCTCTGTCTCTCTGGCTTCATGTGGTTCAGGTCAGTTTTCTTGTTGGTTATTATTTCACTTTAGAAGATTCATTCATTCATTCATTTGTTTACAAAACAGGAAGAAAGACTCCAAATCAACCTCTGACACAGGAGACACAGCAGACGATGGACAGGTGAGTCTGTTGAAATCAGAAGATGACTGAGATTACTGTGTATTCTTTGTATGACATTTCCACTCCTCATGTTGTCTGTTATCTCTCTCCATCAGGGAGACTCTAGTCCCATGTATGATAACGTCTCAAGCATGGCCATGACCCCTACTGCAGCACAGACAGCAGCCACAGTCGACCAGGATGATGTTCACTACGCCCAGCGCCCACGTCTCTCACTCCAAAACCCAGGAAGTGCCTCTATACTCCCCGTCCAACTGCCTCAGCCCCAGAAACAAGATGAGGATGTCCAGTACGCTGCTCTGAAATTCAACCTCCCCAGTGCTGCCACCCGGTGAGCATATTCTGCATTAAGGTCATTCATATGCTGCAGTTTATTGTAGGAGATGTCATCAATATACAAAACAGTTGACCCTTAGTGACCACTAGGAACCCAAACTATAAACCCAACAATGGACATCTCAAGACAGTTACTCTGACATGTCTATAATGAGGAGTGACGTGATGATTGTTTTGAAGAACTGTGCCACCATTTGGGATGCTGTCTTTGTTTCATTTCTGTTTCTCTTGCTTCAGACCAGCAGCAGCACAAGCACCTGAGGAGGACTCCTCTGTTCTCTACAGTACAGTTAACAAACCCTGAACACAACAAACCCTGAACCAAGAAGACATGAACACAACACACCCAGAAAGAGGACATGAACAGAACAAGTTTGACAAAATCCTTGTATATCTGGACCTGTATATTCAAACTAAGTGACATAAGGCCTGTGGAGGTGTGGAATATTGACCATAATAAACCGGGTAGTTGGAGCCCTGAATGCTGATTAGCTGAAAGGCGTGATATATCAGACCGTATACCATGGGTATTAAAATGTGTATTTTCTGGTCTAAGTACATTGGTAACAAGTTTAAAATAAAGGCAGCTCTGGGTTTGTGGTATGTGGCCAATATACACGGCTAAGGGCTGCATCCAAGCACTCAGCGTTGCAGTGCATAAGAAGAGCCCTTAGTCGTAGTATATTGGCCATATACCACATATCCTCGGGCCTTATTGCTTAAGTTTATAATAGCAATATGGCACTTTGTGGTATATGTCCAACATACTGTACAACGGATTATTTTAAACTGGTTAACAACATAAATAGAACAGTAAACAAGTCTTTTTACATAATACCTGTGGAATATTGTCTGATATACAGTATAGACTTCTGAAATGCTGTTTCAGCCAATCAGCATCCAGGACCCAAACTACCCAGTTTATAATAGTATATATAGTATATGCCATCTAGTAGACACTTTTATCCAGATTCCTGTCATTACAGTCATGTTTGAATACATTTTTCATATGCGAAGTCCCAGCAGGAATGGAACCCATGCACCATGATCTACCAACTGAGCCACAGGACTACTCTATTCAAACTTAGAGTAGGAGTTCTGATCTAGGGTCAGTTATGACTTTGAAACAATGATGAATAAGAAAGGGACCTTAACATTTTTTAGATATATTTTTAAGTTGAAAATGTTTGTATTTCTGACATAGGCAACCTTGAATTAGAGTAATATTTTACAGTGCATTGGGAAAGTATTCAGACTCCCTTTGACTTTTTCCACATTTTCGT
The DNA here is from genome assembly GCA_030435695.1 of Brachymystax lenok tsinlingensis. Taxonomy (NCBI): domain Eukaryota; kingdom Metazoa; phylum Chordata; class Actinopteri; order Salmoniformes; family Salmonidae; genus Brachymystax; species Brachymystax lenok. The sequence continues at coordinate 52,248,409 of CM059812.1, read as the reverse complement.
GATGTTTCAAACTTATTCTCAAATTGATGAAATTGTTTTCTTTCCTCATCAGTCTACACACAAAACCCAATAATGATAAAGCAAAATAGTGTTTTAGAAAATGTAACAAAATGTATTGTTATGGATTATATGTTTTAATGACTAAATGTTTGTACTAGTAAGAAAATACTAATATTCCATTCTGAAAATGTATGCAAGAGATAGGGTTATAAGACAAATGGTAATTCAATTGATGTGTGTGTGTGTCTAGAAATGAATATTGCGTGGAGAGTGGAACAGGATGGAGATCTGTGAGAGAAGGAGTCTGTGAGAACAAAGCATTCTTAGTTCTAATCAGACATATGTGGGAAGCCTTCTGGTCCTTGGGGACAGGAGGGACTGTTATGAGCTGTCCAAGGTTGACTTATGTTGCAAAGATTGTGATAAGGAAATGAATGGGTACTGTGGGAAAACACTATTTCCTAGAGAGGGTGGGGCATTTGTATCTTTGTATTTCAATTTGTACAATATAAAGACTGTGTACACCTTTGAAAATCAGAGCTCTCGCGTGAATAAACAGTTTTACCTTTGACCATTTGTAGATTGGGCCTCTGTTTGTCTCATTTCAACCAGTATCTTACAAATACTGGGTAACAGACAGAGTTGTTTAATTGAAGTTCAGTTTGTGAACATTGAGAACAAAATTTCCATAACATGTATAAATACAAAAACCTGCAATATCACATTTACATAAATATTCAGACCCTTTAATCAGTACTTTGTCGAAGCACCTTGGCCGCGATTACAGCCTCGAGTCTTCTTGGGTATGACACTACAAGCTTGGCACACCAGTATCTGGGGAGTTTCTCCCATTCTTATCTGCAGATCCTCTCAAGCTTGGTCATGTTGGATGGGGAGCGCTGCACAGATATTTTCAGGTCTCTCCAGAGATGTTCAATCAGGTTCAAGCCCGGCTCTGGCTGGGCCACTCCTAGAACATTCAGAGATAACTCCCGGCTACTCCTGCGCCTGTCTTGGCTGTGTGCTTAGAGTCCTTGTCCTATTGGAAGGTTAACCCTTCGCCCCAGTCTGAGGTCCTGAGCCCTCTGGAGCTGGTTTTCATGAAGGATCTTCTGTTCATCTTCTCTGTTCATCTTTCCCTCGATCCTGACTAGTCTCCCAGTCCCTGCAGCTGAAAAACATCTCCACAGCCTGATGCTGCCACCACCATGCTTCACCGCCGGGATGGTGCCAGGTTTCCTCCAGACGTGACGCTTGGCATTCAAGCCAAAGAGTTCAATCTTTGTTTCATCAGACCAGATAATCTTGTTTCTCATGGTCTGAGAGTCTTTAGGTGCCTTTTGGCAAACTCCAAGCAGGCTTTCATGTGCCATTTACTGAGGATGTGTTGCTGCTAGAAGTTTACAATGGTGTAGGCTGCTCTCAGCTCTCCTGGGGCTGCCAGATGTATAGTATAGACAGGCTGCACTACCAGACCCCACCACAGGGGCATAGTATAGACAGGCTGCACTACCAGACCCCACCACAGGGGGCATAGTATAGACAGGCTGCACTACCAGACCCCACCACAGTGGGCATAGTATAGACAGGCTGCACTACCAGAACCCACCACAGGTGGCACACCTACAGCACAGAATCTAGAATTAGACTGTAGAACCCTAATATTATTTATCCCACAGGATGAATAAATATCGCTTTTAATTTAATATAGGGCATGTTCCAGGCAGACTAAATTGCAGTCACTGCCTTCTCTCACAACACCTGGATAGGTGTTTGTTTAAGATAAATCAAATCAAATTTTATTTGTCACATACACATGGTTAGCAGATGTTAATGCGAGTGTAGCTAAATGCTTGTGCTTCTAGTTCCGACTCATGCAGTAGTATCTAACAAGTAATCTAACAAATTCACAACAACTACCTTATACAACACAAGAGTAAAAGGAATGAATACGAGTATGTACATATAAATATATGGATGAGCGATGGCTGACTGCATAGGCAAGATGCAGTAGATGGTATGGAGTACAGTATATACACACATATATATATATATATATATATATATATATATATATATATACACATACACACACACATATATGAGATGAGTAATGTAGGATATGTAAACATTATATAAATGGCATTGTTTAAAGTGGCTAGTGATACATTATTTCATCCAATTATAATTATTAAAGTGGCTAGAGATTTGGGTCGATGACCTAACGGCATAGGCAAGATACAGTAGATGGTTTAGAGTACAGTGTATACATTTGATATGAGTATGTCGGATACGTAAACATTATATACAAAATTGTTTAAAGTGGCTAGTGATACATTTGTTACATCCAATTCCTATGTATAAAGTGGCTAGAGATTTAAGTCAGTATGTTGGGCAGCAGCCACTCAATGTTAGTGATGGCTGTTTAACAGTCTGATGGCCTTGAGGTAGAAGCTGTTTTTCAGTCTCTCGGTCCCAGCTTTGATGCACCTGTACTGACCTCGCCTTCTGGATGATAGCGGGTGAACAGGCAGTGGCTCGATTGGCTGTTGTCCTTGATGATCTTTTTGGCCTTTCTGTGACATCGGGTGGTGTAGGTGTCCTGGAGGGCAGGTAGTTTAACTCCCGGTGATGCGTGCAGTCCTCACTACCTCTGAGAGCCTTACGGTTGTGGGCGGAGCAGTTGCCGCACCAGGCGGTGATACAGCCCGACAGGATGCTCTCGATTGTGCATCTGTAAAAGTTTGTGAGTGATTTTGGTGACAAGCCAAATTTCTTCAGCCTCCTGAGGTTGAAGAGGCGCTGTTGCGCCTTCTTCACCACGCTGTCTGTGTGGGTGGACCAATTCAGTTTGTCCGTGATGTGTACGCCGAGAACTTAAAACTTTCCACCTTCTCCACTACTGTCCCTCGATGTGGATAGGGGTGCTCCTCTCCTGGAAGTCCACGATCATCTCCTTTGTTTTGTTGACATTGAGTGAGAGGTTATTTTCCTGACACCACACTCCGAGGGCCCTCACCTCCTCTCTGTAGGCCGTCTCATCGTTGTTGGTAATCAAGCCTACCACTGTAGTGTCGCCAGCAAACTTGATGATTGAGTTGGATGCGTGCTTGGCCACGCAGTCATGGGTAAACAGGGAGTACAGGAGAGGGCTGAGAACGCACCCTGTGGGGCCCCAGTGTTGAGGATCAGCGGGGTGGAGATGTTGTTTCCTACCCTCACCACCTGGGACCGGCCCGCCAGGAAGTCCAGGACCCAGTTGCATTAGGGCTGGGTCGAGACCCAGGGTCTCGAGCTTAATGACGAGCTTGGAGGGAACTATGGTGTTAAATGCTGAGCTGTAGTCGATGAACAGCATTCTTACATAAGTATTCCTCTTGTCCAGATGGGTTGGGAGCAGTATGCAGTGTGATTGCAATTGCGCTGCCTGTGGACCTATTGGGACGGTAAGCAAATTGGAGTGGGTCCAGGGTGTCTGGCAGGATGGAGGTGATATGATCCTTGACTAATCTCTCAAAGCACTTCATGATGACGGAAGTGAGTGCTACGGGGCGATAGTCATTTAGCTCAGTCACCTTAGCTTTCTTAGGAACAGGAACAATGGTGGCCCTCTTGGAAGCATGTGGGAACAGCAGACTGGGATAGGGACTGATTGAATATGTCCAGTAAACACACCAGCCAGCTGGTTCTGCGCATGCTCTGGAGGACACGGCCAGGGATGCCATCTGGGCCGGCAGCCTTGCGAGGGTTAACACATTTAAATGTTTTTCTCACATTGGCTGCGGTGAAGGTGAGCCCGCAGGTTTTGGTAGCGGGCCGTGTCGGTGGCACTGTATTGTCCTCAAGCGAGCAAAGAAGTTGTTTAGTTTGTCTGGGAGCAGGACGCCATGGTCCGCGACGGGCTGGTTTTCTTTTTGTAGTCCGTGATTGACTGTAGACCCTGCCACATTCCTCTTGTGTCTGAGCCGTTGAATTGTGACTTACTTTGTCTCTATATTGACGCTAGCTTGTTTGATTGCTCTTGCGGAGGGAGTAGCTGCACTGTTTGTATTCAGTCATGTTTCCGGTAGCCTTTACCTGGTTAAAGCAGTGGTTCGCGCTTTCAGTTTTGGCGCGAATGCTGCCATCAATCCATGGTTTCTGGTTGGGGAAGGTTTGATATTTGCTATGGGTACAACATCACCAATGCATTTGCTAATAAACTCGCCACCGAATCAGCGATACATCAATGTTGTTGTCAGATGCTATCCGGAACATATCCCAGTCCACGTGCTCAAGCAATCTTGAAGCATGGAATCCGATTGTTCGGACCAGCGTTGAACAGACCTGAGAACGGGCGTTTCCTGTTTTAGTTTCTGTTTGTAGGCTGGGAGCAACAAAATGGAGTCATGGTCAGACTTGCCAAAAGGAGGGCGGAGAATAGCCTTGTATGCATCACGGAAGTTGGAATAACAGTGGTCCAGGATTTTACCAGCCCGGTGGCACATTCGATATGCTGGTAAAATTTCGGGAGCCTTGTTCTTAAATTAGCCTTATTAAAATCCCCAGCCACAATAAATGCAGCCTCAGGATATGTGGTTTCAGTTTACATAGAGTCCGATGAATTTCTTTTCAGTGCCGTCGATGTATCAGCTTGAGGGGGATGTACACGGCTGTGATTATAATCGAAGAGAATTCTCTTGGTAGATAATGCGGTCTGCATTTGATTGTAAGGAATTCTATGTCAGGTGAACAAAAGGACTTGAGTTCCTGTATGTTGTTATAATCACACCACGCCTCGTTAATCATAAGACACACACCCCGCTTCTTCTTACCAGAGAGATGTTTGTTTCTGTCGGGCGCGATGCGTGGAGAAACCAGGTGGCTGTACCGACTCTGATAACGTGTCCTGAGTGAGCCATGTTTCCGTGAAGCAAAGAACGTTGCAGTCTCGGATGTCTCTCTGAAAGGCAACCCTCGATCGGATTTCGTCTACTTTGTTGTCAAGAGACTGTACATTGGCGATTAAAATACTCGGGAGAGGTGCACGATGCGCTGCCGACGTAGCTTGACCAAAAGACCGGCGCTGCTTCCTCTTCTCCGGCGCCGCCGTTGTTTTGAAGTAGCCACGTGCATATCCAGTCTGTTGTTGTGTTTGGGTTAACGAAAGGAGAATCCTCTTTGGGAAAGTCGATTCCTGGTCGTAATGTTGGTAAGTTGACGTTGTTCTTATATCCAATAGTTCCTCCCGGTTGTATGTAATAAAACTTAATATTTTCCTGGTAACAATGTAAGAAGTAAAACATAAAAAAACAAAATACTGCATGGTTTCCTGAGAACGTGGAAGCGAGGCTGCCATCTCTGTCGGCACCGGAAGTCTATCATTCATAGATATCAGCTAACCCAATCATGATATAGCAATCTGATGCCTGACTGCACGGTCAATGACGTGGCACGCAACCATGACTCAGCCTGAATGTCCCCAGTGTCCATGGTGTGTTCCTAACATCCACACTAGACCACCTTAAATGAAACAAGTAGTGTGTAGCTGTGGATATTGGAACGAGGCCCATATATTCAGTTCAGTGAATTTATACATATACACTGAGTATACCAATCATTAAGAACACAATCCTAATATTGAGGTCCGCCTTTTGCCCTCAGAACAGCCTGAATTCATCAGGGCTTGGACTCTACAAGGTGTCAAAAGCGTTCCACAGGGAAGCTGGCCCATGTTGACTCCAATGCTTCGTAGACAGTTGTTTCAAGTTGGCTGGATGTCCTTTGGGTGGTTGACCATTCTTGATACACACAGGGAAACTGTTGAGCATGAAAAACCCAGCAGCGTTGCTGTTCTTGGACAAACCGGTGCGCCTGGCACCTACTACCATACTCCTGTTCAAAGGCACTTAAATCTTTTGTCTCACCCATTCAGCCTCTGAATGACACATACACAATCCATGTCTCAAGGCTTAACATCCTTCTTTAACCTGTTTCCCCTCCTTCATCTACACTGATTGAACTGTTTAACAAGTGACATCAATAAGGGATCATAGCCTTCACCTGGATTCACCTAGTTAGTCTGCCATGAAAGGTGTTCCTAATGTTTTGTACATTCAGTGATTGTTCCATGGACTAATGCATGTATGTTCAGTGGACTAATGCATGTCTGTTCAGTGGACTAAAACAATTGAAGTTGACAACAAAGTGACAATATGAGGGAGCACAGAATGATTGATTGAGAGCATCAATGTAAAATGACAATCTGTCTGTATCCTCGCAATACGTGGGGAACTGGGTGTACAAATGACTTACTGTTTTATGTCAATCAGTTGTATTAATTCATAATAAAAATACAGTTTAATCAAATCATATGTAGTGTCATTATTAATGTAATGTCATTATTCAGAAAGGCTATGTATAACGGTGTTCTAAAAAACCAAATACAGTTTTAGCAACAAGTTTGGGGAATGAACACCACCCCCACCAGAACTAGTGTTTCTCCAACCTCTCAGGAAGGACCCATCTATCCACTCTCCATATTGTAGCCACCAATGAAGAAATACAAGTAGCCTATGATATATAAGACAGACATCTCTTGTAAAGTCCCTCTCTCTCTCATGAAGATGTTCACACCTTTCTTAAAGCCCTTCACTGATGTGTTGGTTGCCCAGGAAGAGGCATCATGAAGACAGGAAGCCAGCTCTGCAGCACCTTTCAGCCCCTCAGTACATCTAGTTGCTGTCAACCACAGAACTCACACCATTCTGTTTCATTCTCTTCTTGGACAGTAAGCTCACCTCCCCTCTCTCTCCTCACGCTGTAAGTACGCTGGATGATGTCTATCTTTTCATTATTATTTGTTTCTAGTCATTCAACTTATTTTCATGGCATGGGGTTGTTCAATGACAGGCATGTATTTGTTTGGAATGGAGTCATGGTCTTTCATTTCAGAGAAACAAAACAAGATATCCGCTTCACTCAGAGAAACGCAAGGTTTTACACAGTTAAATCTGCAAATAATTACACACATGAAGGTACCTATAAGTAAACATTTCTGATGAAAACACACATTACTGAAATAAACTTCACATTGTGACATTTTAGAATTTTATTAAACCATGTCATACATAAACATTCTGAAATATCACGCACACCTTTGGACAAGACTCCAGAAATTCCTCACTGGTGACCACACCATCTTTGTTCTTGTCCATTTTCTAACAGAGAAACAGTTGAATATGCAGCCCTTTCTCACTCCCCGAGGGTGTCTCAGGAGGAGTGGAATCTGCCAAAACACATTTCCATTTCACACCACACACTGTACAGGTTACACACTTACATCTGAAACCAGAAAAACATATGCACAACTTATTTGACCTTTTGGTCCTGGTTGTTCATAAGGTCTGAGTGCACCAATAAGGAGAAGGTTATGTCCAGGGGTCCTTTTAAAATCTTTGTGGAAAACAAAGGACGTAGACGTATCTAACCCTGGGGTCTGGATCCAATTAGAAACCGTGCTAAAGCATTTAAAAGGTCATTTCCAATTGAGCCGACATCTGCTGTGTTTACCTTGAATGTGATCTCCACTAACGCAGTAACTTTGCCTTTAAATAAACGTATTGTCTACAAGCACATTAGGATTGAATCAAGGCCCACAGTGGATTCTGAAAAGTATTCAGACCCCTTGACTTTTTATACATTGTTACGTTACAGCCTTATTCTAAAACAGATTACATAGTCCCCCTCAATCTACACAATACCCAATAACGACAAAGCAAAAACAGGTTTTTTGAAATGATTGCAAATCATCATATTCCATTTCCATAAGTATTCAGACCTGTGGTTAGTTGTGTTACCTGGAATAAGTTGTCGACTTGCTCCTTGGGTGAATTGTTCTGCATACAGGGTAAGTATGTTCCAATCATACTGTATCATAGATGGAGTGCATGATATCAGTCATCTCCTGGAACGCACACACACACACACACACACAAATAGAAACAGTCATACCAGGCTCCATAGGGCTCTGGTCAAAAGTACTGCACTATAAAGGGATTAGGTGCCATTTGGAGACAGAGACAGTGTAACAGAATATGACATTGGCATGTTGTACCAATACAGACATCAGTTTGTAGCAGTATTGTTAGAGAGGTAAAGATAAAGGTTTTTATTTGGGCGCCAGGCAGGTATTAACCCTGCCGAACTGGAAAGAGTAGGATAGATAGAGAACCACTACCAGACATCAGCAGAAGAGACTGTCTATAGGGTAGCCTGTTGGCCAGATAGCCAGTGGAGAGAAAGGATGACGTCACAGCACAGGGGTAACCCAACCAATAATAACTCATACAAGATTAATGGCAGAGCAATTCAAAGGCAACTTCCTAGAAACAATTGACCCAGTCATAAAACGCAGAGAATATGCAACATTCTGTATTACCTCCAAAATCTTCTTGGCCAAATGTCAATAGTCCCTCACAAAATCAATACAGTTCTAAACAAACTCACGCCACCTCCCTTTAACTAAAATGTCCAACAGTCCTACGGTGCATTATTAGTTCACTGAAGACACTGAACATAAAAAGGAGCGCAGCACAAAGAGAACATATTCAGTGTAATGAACTGAAGAAGGAGATAGAAAGAGAGATGGTCATAGCTGTTGCATCCAGGCTTGAACGTGCATTTGTCCGTCTGACACAATCCTCGGTTGTTTGCTTGACAAAGCTTGCAACAATGTTGCTAGTAATCGATTAGATCAGAGGATAGAATAGTCCAAACTCGTCATGAGTAGCGCGACAACAAAGGCAACTTCTATAACCTAAGCACGCTGAAACTAAACAAGACTTCCGCAGAGTTGGAAAACAAGTTCAAAACTGAACAGCAAACCGACGAAATCGAAAGAGCCGTCATTATTTCCTCCTGACTGACTGCTGCTGCGCTCTTAAAGTGGCAGTGAACGGTGAAGACTCCATGCAGGATTTCACTACAAGTGTTTGTGTGCTTAAATGTGAATTTGTCAAGCACTATCCAGTGTTGTTGTTCACCATTCTGATTCATTTACAGTTCTGTAATGTTGTTATTAGCCCAACATCATTGAGGACATTAATATTTGACGGCTGCAGTAATGTTGCTATATGCCACTAGGCGGAGCTCTAGTCTAGAACACTGGCACGTTCAGTAGCACTTCGATGCAGCCGAGGAGTGTAAATGGAATGGGTTTGTAGAATAGAATGAAGGACATCATGGAACTGACTAAATGGAACATTGACCTGTTCCATGAAGAACTCAGATGGGAAAGGAAACACATTCTAAGATATTATTTAACAATCGAAATAGTAGGCTATTGTAAACATGATTCTCTATTTAGTCAATAGAATACATTGGAAATGGGCCACATTTTAAAAATGTAAGCCCACTCCTCAAATGAACTAGATATGCAGTCTGTTGTACATTTTCTATTAAAATACAGTAACTCAAGCTACCTGTGTCTTATCTACTTTAAATATGTATCAACCACAGAATTCACACTTACTGTCAGTTTCCATGCACTACCAGTAAGTTGACTCACTGTACAAGACCTCTCCCCTTCACTTCACTCTGTAAGTACTCTTGACAATATCTTGAAATATAGTTTGGGTTATTTGTATTTAGTCATAAGTCATATACTTGAGGGTAATGTGTATAATTTTACTCCTTGTTATGTGTTGAGCTGTGTTTTGGTTGTTCACGTCTAGGGCCCAGTATTCACATAAAGATGTCTCATTGCCCCCAGTACTGGATTCTAGGATCAGGGCCCCAAGTCCATATAGTTTATTATATATAAAAGGTGTGTGTGTGAGAGAGAGTCACTATGCTGCTTATCCTCACAGCTTGGGGATAGGAGCTGGTCATTGAACCTGGTGTGTCAGTCTTTAGGCTGCTGTACAGCTTGGATTGACTGTAGAGGCTTGAAGATTTATATTTGGGGTTCTGAGAGGAATGGGAAACACAGCTTCAAGAATAATCCAAAGTAGAAATATGTGTTTACAAGTACTACCCAGTAGTTGTTGCTATGTTGATGATGCTGATCCATAGTGCAATAGACAGACAGTATTCACACACAACCATATACAGATGTAGGAATCTTAAAAAAGAATCCTGCAGCAACAGGAAAAAGATCAATTATTAGTGTGGAATATAATTAATGTGAGTAGGACACAATCTTCGTTGGAGAAATAAAGTCTGACATTTTAAATAGAAAATTAAGCAAACTTTAAAAGCCTTTTTAAACTGGAGCAAGAAAAATTCCTCTACATGTCAAACAAAAAAAAAAATAGTGATCAAATGGAAGATCCTACATTCTGTAGCAGCAATACAACATGTAACTTTACAATATGAGCCTGGTTCATTTTTCAGTAATGAGGCCTCTGTACCCTCATTTATGCAGTTTCTACTTCCAATGTATCAGGTGGAGTTATTCACCAGCCATAGAGTGAGCTTGTTGTTTATGTTTCTAAGACTACCCAGGGTGGGATGATGCAAACAATGGCCTTGAGAACAGCAGGAAGTGTGTTGGTGGTCCTTTCTCTGGGTCTGGGTGATGGCAGGTATGTTATCATTCTAGTTGGGTATTCCTAGAATCCTTAGACATTTCTGGGTAAAAGCATATACAGATCTTAATGTTACTCTGGTGTGTCTAGTGGTGTCGCTCTGTTAGGAATCTCCACTTCACTTTTTATAGCTGCATTTCACACCTCAATAAGTGTATGGCTGTGGTTTCTATCTCACACTCAACTCAGCAACTACAGACACAAAGTGTGGACTAACCCCTACTGTTAGTGTAATGCCAACAGGTAATACCTCTTGTGTTTGTGTGACTGTTTTAGTAATAGTACTGGGTCAGAAATGGCTGGGGAGTGATGCCACAGCAGACACACAGGTGATTCTGTCATTTACACCAGGACCACCTCTTTATTCAAATAAACTAACTCATCAGGCTCATGATTTGATGAATCAGCTGTGTGTAGTGATAGGGCAGAGAGAACAAAAATGAGCACTCAGAGGAGGGGCCAGCTCTGAGTTTGGGAAAACTCCTGAGTTACAAATCCATTTCGCCATGAATTCACTGTGTCACGACATTCTCTTTTCATACTATTTCTTCATTGTTACCTCTCTCTCCTCCACAGAGTGTCGTCCTGACTAGTAGGACAGCGACACGTACACTTGTGCTCTGAAACATGAGGACCATGTCCCCTGACTACTTACACTCTGGCAGTAAGTCTCTTATAATTCATTTTGATTGTTTGTGAGTATGTTTATATACAGTATTTGAATCGTAACTTATTGAGAAAATGATAGAAAGATCTAGTGTCATAATGAACTCATGCATTTCCTCTCTCCCTCTCTCTCTTTCTTCTTTCTGTCCACAGAGTGTCCGTCCTGACCTCTAATAGTAGTGATACAGCATACACACCTTCTGAACATGAAGACCAGGGTCACCCAGAGTACACACCCCTGGCAGTAAGTGTGTGTGTGTGTCCATCCGATAAATGTTTTTGAGGGAGGCCTAATTCAGTTTTGTCTTCTTTCAGAATGTGAGGGGAATCTCCCACTGAAGTAAAGCACCACAGGACCTGGACTGAAGAGAAGCACCACAGAACCTGGACTAGCAAGAGGAAGCACCACAGAACCTAGACTGAAGAGAGAAGCTGTCCACAGAATCCTGAACCGAAGGGCTGAAGGTTCCAATCCAAAGCCAGGCCTCCAAATGTCTATTCTCTTGCTACCATATCTAGAAGGTTTTCCAGACCATGAACTCTAACTTTTCTAGTAAATGCTGGAATAGATTTTTGTTTTCTTATAATAATAATTATGTGATATTGATGATAAATAGAGATGGGGTTATATTTTTCCATTTCTATATTTCTTTTTGATAGCAGCATACAAATAGCCTACTTTTTCTGTTTGCTTTACCAATCTGTTTACTATCTATAGTTTAAGATTATATTTCCTGAACTTTTTTTCTATGGGATTTTCCCAGATACAGATGTTTTATAAACGTCAATAGTCACTACTTTCCTCAGCAACTCAATTTGGATAATATTGATAACACATTTTTTTATAACATTTTTAGCAGTACTTGGGCCAAGTTTACTCTCTGATGTGTTTAGATGATGATTTACTTGTATTACTTCATCAGACATTGTTCTGGCATTTTATATTATGTAATACTATATTGTTCAGTTAATGATATTTGCTTGCTTTTTTATACACAAATCAAATGTAATCAATATATTACATACAGTTTTTACAGTGCAAAGTGTTCAGTGTCATACGCTTTCTAATTGCTGTCAGACATTAATGCACATTTATATTCATTATTATTTTGATATTAAGTAATACCATATTTCCTTTCATAATCATGATATCACTTATTTAATCATCAAAATTGTCTATCATTGCTAAATATTTTAGATTATTGCCTATTTTGCACTGATTACATACTCTTTTTCACAACTGTTAAACTTAAGTTCAAAACCTAAACATAAATACACAAAAATTGAATAAGACAGCAATTTGCTGGTACATTTCTACAGTAATACCGTATTGAAAATATATTCCACATCTAAAAAATGAAATACTACGTCAAAATAATTTAGACCAACAACCAGCAGCTGTAGTTCCATTGTAGCTGAACACCTACCCAG